>CM055116.1:157062349-158262349 GCA_029206835.1 Rana muscosa | reverse complement strand
ACGGTGGGATGAGCAGGTCGAGGCACTATCCTGATTTCAATCTAAACCACTGTGGTTTCACCAGCGGTTATCGTAGCCTTGATTAGTACAGAACATAGAACTTGTGAGTCTCTACCAGCAACTCAAGAGAACGTAGTTAGGAGTACCTTCGCTGCGCTGTGGCCCCTATCAGGGGAAGATGTCCCTCTAAGGGAGTTACCGGAGGCCCATCCGTCACCGGGTTGATTCTGCTCCGGACTCTCCGGACGGGTGACCTCCCTGGCCTCCTCACCTCAGATGCGGGTCCCGTCCACCTCGGGGACCCTCGGATCACTTCGCCCTTGCGGGATCCAGTCAAAGTCACTGGGCCCCAGGCCTACGATTTAGTACCTCACCCCAGGCTGAAGGTGCCTGGGATGGACTCCAACTCCATTCCGGTTAGGCCTAGGGCGCCTGGGCCGGAACTCTGAATCGCCCGCACCCAGGCCTAAGGTGCCTGGGTGCGTGAAGAGAAGATCCTCGAAGACCTCGTGGTGAGGGCGTCTCCCCCTTTTATCTCCTCCCATCGACACCACGGCAGGTTCCCCGCCCTCGCCGTACCATCTCCGGAAAGGGACAAAAAGGGTAGCACTGTGGCAGTGATTCTACCTTGAGCCTGCGGGTACCCCGCCACCCATAGGCCAAGGAGAATAATACACCACCCAGTCCTCCACGAATACAAAGGGGTCCAAAACCTCTCATAATTTACACACCTGGGTCACACTACTACCCAGGTGTACCCCAACTAAATTTAAAGACCCCGCTACATACTCCCCCCTGTGATTTGACGCTGGTCCCCAGCGTCTGGTGCAAACCCATGTCTCCCATGGAGTGGTGACATAAGCCTGACCCCAGAGGCTATCCCTAAAAATGTAGATCCTGTTTGTGCCAAGACCTGCTCAAGGGAAAGGGAAATATAACACAATAAAACTTTTCCATAAAACCATCTGAACATATACATATATACAATCCCTCCCTTCACTGTCTAAGAACCACCCCATACTCAGTAGTCTTGACGGACGAATCTCCTGCAGAAGGGAAACAAAAGAAAACACAACATCCTAACATTTTGTATTGACTTGAAACAAATGAGTCTATCAGCCGAGAAACCCATTCGCTTCAATGAGCAAAGTAATGCAAGTGTAGAATCACAAAAGCCGTTGCGCAACACTGCCACCTGGTGACAGTGCCACGGTAATGACACTTGGTGAAGTCTTCATTCTTCCTGCGTCCCTACACTGATTCTACCCCCAAAGTCTCTGTCTTTGATTTCTGGAAGAAGAGAGAACAAACAAAAAAAACTGCTCTCATTCCTCCAGAGTAGAAAAACTAACCCAAATAAAAAAACCAGGGTACAGTTCAAATGTTCCGGCAAGGACATTTCCAGAAGCTGCAGGGAAAAACAAGTGAGTCTCTTCTCACAGAAAGAACTTTGGGTCAGGCAAGAATAAAGGCTTTAGGTGCTTATCGAAAACCTCAATCGAATAGTTAACGTCCTCTTTATCCTTCCGGCAGATAAGCACCTTGTCCGCATAAATGTGGCGCCCCAACATCCAGTCTGCTCTGCAGTCTTTGAACTTTTTCGACACTGGTGGCGAACAGGACAGATATCTCCGGGCATGAGGCACTGAGTTTTTCCCAAACAAATTTGTCGTATCATCTCTGTCGCAGGACTTCAACTTCATAAAGTAAGTCCCGAAGGCAAGTAGGGATATTCCCATCCGTACTCACGGGCGACTCTCTGGGATAAAAGTCGTTGCAATCTGGCCAAAGGAGGCATGACATCCCGCTCACCTTCTCCTGGCTGGACGATGGCCTCCAGGTACCGAGGTACTTTCACTACCTCAGATGGCTTTGCTCTCGGTGTTCGCAATGAAGCGCTCTGCATCCCCGCTACCAAAACGGGTGATGTTGTGGAATGTGGAAAGTTGGTCGGAGGACTAGACTTCCTCGTAAGCTCCGGGGCCTGCACCCAGGGTGTGCTGTCTCCTATAGACATAGGGGAATCCTGCGGTTCACGTAGCATGGGTAATGGGCGTTTATCCCAGCCCTTCCGGTGAAACAGTTCATCTATTTCCCCGTCATCTCCGCAGTCTGACAGCGATTCAAGGTCGGAGGTGTCATACATCTCGGCGGGAAGGTAGTCTCTAGTAGACGTGGAACTACCCTCCCTTGCGGGCTCCACCGACTGTGGACTCCCGACACCTCCAACCACCACCACAGTCCCAGCCCCTGGCTCATCTGGACCTTCTGAAGCACTGGGATGTCCAGGACTCTTCCAACCGGATCCATCCAGGCCCGGCAAGCGACGGGGTGAAGCTCTTCCACGACCATAGGAGGCCTGCACCAGGCCGACTTTCCTCTTCGAAGGTGGGAGCAGGGAATCTGTGGTGACCGAAGCAGCATCCTCGGATTTTTCTCTCTCAGTCTCTGGCTGGGCAGTCACGTCGCCCTGGTCAGTGCGTACGGGGACCTCCGCAAAGGCCTGGATCTCCCCTTCCGGAGTAGCGGTACCTGTGAGGCTGTTGAGGCGGAGGGCCCGGGGCCTTACTGTGGATGGTTCCACCTCAAACAGGAATTCTTTACACGCCTCACAACGCCCGAATGGCTTCAGGTGGACCACCAGTCCCGAGCATCCGGGACAGATCACGCCGAGGGCCTCCGTGTCTCTGCATGTGTACAGAGCCAACTGTCTTCGGGGCCTGAGTCTTATCCCCGTGTCTGTAAGGGGAGCAGCAAAAGCAGTCATCTTCGTGGGGTAGGGAACCGGAATCCACGGGGAGCTTGAGGCCATCCCGACTATCTGCTGTTCCATCACGCACTGACCACGCGCCGGAGTCTCCACGTGTATCTCCTATCATGGCCAGACTCCTCCCACAACTTGCACGTTTTCGCGGGCTTTCTCCACTCTCCGCCCACGAATTGCGCAGTCACGGGGTGCCTCATGGCGCAGTGCAGCAAAAGTCCCCACATGTAGTACTTTACACGGCTGGACTCCTCCCTCTTCCCGGTCTTTCTGCATGGGCCTTTCCCGTCTTGGGGTCATGTCCACGACTTCGAGCACAGGGACGCACTTTGGCCAATCACATGGCCGACCCGCTCGGAACTCCTCCGGGCAGCAAAGTCCAGACACATGAAAAAAAATTGGGGAAACTCCCGCGCTGCCCTAACGTGAAATGAATAAGTGAACCCAAAACCCTAACAGGAAAGGGGGGGGGATTGGTGGGGGGGGTGCACTGCTGCCAAACACCTGGGAATCCAATTCAAAAAAACTTAAAACAATATACAACAGTGATGGTGTTGGCGCTGTGTTTAAACAAAGAGAGAATAGGAAAACTGAGAACAGTGTGACTGATAACACACTAAACCTGAATAATATTATAACCTTATATAAAAGTGACTGACTTAATTAAACTCAAATGCAATCATGTGATCAACGTGGTCGTATAACCATATCCAAATGTCCAATAGTGATAAATCCAAATAAATATACTAATATGTAAATACACTTAAAAATATAAAAAATATATATAAAAAAATATATAAACATAAAAATATAAAAATATATAAATATATATATATAGTGTAAATGGTTGAAGGGTCCGAGTAGAATCCGATTCAGACCGTGCAATCCAAAAATATATCCAAAGTGATTCCCGTCACCAAAATTAAAAAGTGACAAAATAAAACACACATTAGTTCAGTGCTTGAAACTTGATTTCTCTTCAGTGCTCCACCTCTGTGCCTGTAAGCAGCTTACCTTGTTGCTAATTAAGCTTAGCACAACCAGGTCACAGGTTTATTCAGAACAGGTGGGCAGTGGCTTGGATGGTACCAGTCTCCTTCCTGTTGCTGCAATCCTCCCCAATGGCATGTATAAAATCAAAGAAAATGGATCATAGTGTGGTACCGCCAGTGTCCAGAGATGCACACACACGCCAGAAAGGTACTCACTTCACAGATAGAGAATGTGGGAGCATCTCCACGAGCGCTGAACTCGTCGCCCCTCTAATTATCTGTGGCTCTGTGTGGATCCCAGTGCAGTGGTGTCTCAGATGGGCGTCATATTCAAAAAAATAAAAGATATGGCAAACATAGCATAGTCCCGTACCGAAAAGGTTTTAATGAAAATACACAATATAACACTCACATAAGTTTAAAAGGTGACTGCAGGGTATCCTACGAGCGCCTCGCTCGTCTTCCTGCTCGGGTCCTGGTCTGTCAGCGAACCTCCAATCCCTACGCGTATCGTCACTTGTCACGTGACTTCATCAGGGGATCCACAGATAATTAGAGGGGCGACGAGTTCAGCGCTCGTGGAGATGCTCCCACATTCTTTATCTGTGAAGTGAGTACCTTTCTGGCGTGTGTGTGCATCTCTGGACACTGGCGGTACCACACTATGATCCATTTTCTTTGATTTTATACATGCCATTGGGGAGGATTGCAGCAACAGGAAGGAGACTGGTACCATCCAAGCCACTGCCCACCTGTTCTGAATAAACCTGTGACCTGGTTGTGCTAAGCTTAATTAGCAACAAGGTAAGCTGCTTACAGGCACAGAGGTGGAGCACTGAAGAGAAATCAAGTTTCAAGCACTGAACTAATGTGTGTTTTATTTTGTCACTTTTTAATTTTGGTGACGGGAATCACTTTGGATATATTTTTGGATTGCACGGTCTGAATCGGATTCTACTCGGACCCTTCAACCATTTACACTATATATATATATTTATATATTTTTATGTTTATATATTTTTATATATATATATTTTTTTATATATATTTTTTATATTTTTAAGTGTATTTACATATTAGTATATTTCTTTGGATTTATCACTATTGGACATTTGGATATGGTTATACGACCACGTTGATCACATGATTGCATTTGAGTTTAATTAAGTCAGTCACTTTTATATAAGGTTATAATATTATTCAGGTTTAGTGTGTTATCAGTCACACTGTTCTCAGTTTTCCTATTCTCTCTTTGTTTAAACACAGCGCCAACACCATCACTGTTGTATAAAGTCCAGACACAGCCATTCCAAATTTCAAAGTCAATACACATTTCATCCCAGGCTCGCGAGCCCCCACGTGTAGCGGCCTCACCCCATCTCCTTTGTCTAGGGGTATGTCACACGACAGGGTGAGATGCGCTACGGCCCATGTCCTCCCCATAGCTGTGGGTGAGGTGAAGGCCAGTATCAGTATCTTCCTCGGGCCAATGTGTTTTAGTTATGAAACTCAGTCCTGCTATGCTGACACCTCCCTTTGCTCCCATCAACCAGAGTCCACACACCGATCACAGTCCAACTCTTGTTTTATTGCAAGCACCACAATAAACAGTGCTTCAGTAGCCAACTGGTTGGAACGTTATAACAGCCTGATACGGTGGGATGAGCAGGTCGAGGCACTATCCTGATTTCAATCTAAACCACTGTGGTTTCACCAGCGGTTATCGTAGCCTTGATTAGTACAGAACATAGAACTTGTGAGTCTCTACCAGCAACTCAAGAGAACGTATTTAGGAGTACCTTCGCTGCGCTGTGGCCCCTATCAGGGGAAGATGTCCCTCTAAGGGAGTTACCGGAGACCCATCCGTCACTGGGTTGATGCTGCTCCGGACTCTCCGGACGGGTGACCTCCCCGGCCTCCTCACCTCAGATGCGGGTCCCGTCCACCTCGGGGACCCTCGGATCACTTCGCCCTTGTGGGACCCAGTCGAAGTCACTGGGCCCCAGGCCTACGATTTAGTACCTCACCCCAGGCTGAAGGTGCCTGGGATGGACTCCAACTCCATTCCGGTCAGGCCTAGGGCGCCTGGGATGGAACTCCGAACCGCCCGCACCCAGGCCTAAGGTGCCTGGGTGCGTGAAGAGAAGATCCTCGAAGACCTCGTGGTGAGGGCGTCTCCCCCTTTTATCTCCTCCCATCGACACCACGGCAGGTTCCCCGCCCTCGCCGTACCATCTCCGGAAAGGGACAAAAAGGGTAGCACTGTGGCAGTGATTCTACCTTGAGCCTGCGGGTACCCCACCACCCACAGGCCAAGGAGAATAATACACCACCCAATCCTCCACGAATACAAAGGGGTCCAAAACCTCTCATAATTTACACACCTGGGTCACACTACTACCCAGGTGTACCCCAACTAAATTTAAAGACCCCGCTACATAAATAAATACATTTAAAAAAGTAAAAAAAATAAAGAAAAAATGGCTAGTTCAAGATTTGATTTAGGTTAGTGTCAGAGTCAAAGGTCAGGGTCAGTACCGTATTTATCGGCGTATAACACGCGCCGGCGTATAACACGCACCCCAAGTTTAGGAGGGAATTTTAAGGAAAAAAAAATTACATTTAAATGCGGCATGCAGCCTTGCCCAGTGTCCATCTGCAGCCTTGCCCAGTGTCCATCTGTCCATCTGCAGCCTTGCCCAGTGTCCATCTGTCCATCTGCAGCCTTGCCCAGTGTCCATCTGTCCATCTGCAGCCTTGCCCAGTGCCTTTGCAGCCTTGTCAGTCTCTGCGTTTTTTAAATTTGGCGCCGATTTCTGTGGAAAGGAGCGAGCGGGGCCGAGTGTACATCGGCTAGACTCGGCTCTGCTCACAGTCAGGGGCAGGACTGCGAGAGGAGCCGAGACTAGCCGAAGTACACTCGGCTTTCTCTATGTCAGCGGCGCAGTCAGAGATAGGCGGGACTGCGAGAGGAGCCGAGTAAAGCCGAGTGTACTTCGGCTTCGGCTCCGCTCGCTCCTCTCGCTCGTTTCAGCAGGGGAATTTGACGGAGTATCGGCGTATAACACGCACCCACGATTTTCCCCTGATTTTAAGGGGAAAAAAGTGCGTGTTATACGCTGATAAATACTGTATATTTTAAGCAGGATTTAAAAAAATAGCATTCTCTAAATTAGTATGTGTCAGTTAGTGCCAACGTGTTTTAGGTAGGATAAAAAAGCAAAATGTGCACCATTTTTTCTGGGCCCTGCTAGGGTACATCAACAAATAACATCCTTATATGTGGTATTTCTGCAATCATCAGGAGTAGGAGAATTTATTTTGGGTTGTTTTTGGTGGGGATTTATGGTAATATCAAGAAATATACAGCTAAATTTAAAAAAATATATTTTTTACTTTTTGGGACCAGTTTTTCTTTAATAATAAAAAAAAAGAGATATTCATTACCACCAAATGAAAGCCAAATTTGTCCTGAAAAAAAAAAACAAGGTATAATCCACCTGTATACGCTAAGTAGTTGCAATGAAATGTACAGTTTTACTAACACATGTCAAAGTTGTAAAATTGGGTTTGAGTGTTAAGGTTTGCTTTACCCCCGGTCATGAAGGGGTTAAGGGTAGTTTGACTACCACGATATGATGGCACTTGAGGATAATCAAAAGCTGCAGAACCACAAGTACTCTAAATATGTTCCAAATATTTATAATCCATCACTACACCATTGGCTTCAACAAATACATCAGCTGAAATATAGCTGTAAATGGAGGTCAGTATTTTTTTCTTGGCTGGTGTGAGACTTGATAAAAATGGTCTGTAAAAGGTAGCTGACAGGGTGTTATTTCATGTTCTGAAAAATAGCAAAGATCGGATGCCATCTCCTCTGTGTTCTCTTCTCCTTAAGTGTTTCATACCGGCTTATTTAATAATATATCAAAAGTGTGCTCCTTGATTTGTTTGAGAGGTGGCCAGGGTTTCAAATAAGAGCAATCTATTTCAGACTGGTAATCTTCATACAGGGTGACTGGGCACATTTCACAGCACAAAACTGTCAAGGAAACCCTAATAAACTGTAAAATATTGAAGGTTGTCCTAAGGATAAGAATGAGAATGTTAAGTAATTTTCCAATATTCATATTATTGGTATTTAATGAATTGATCGATTCTTAATATCCAGTTGTGTGATTCTGTAAAGAGAAAAAATTATAGAACAAGAGTCACTGCTACAAAGACTCTTGCTGAAATTACATCTGACCCCTCCCTTGCTTTGTCTTGTCTTCTGTCCAGCTCAGAATTGTCTTCATTATCTGGGTGAAAATGTAAGTTTAAAGTGTATGTCAAGGAAAAAAAAGTAAATAAAAATAAATATATATACAGTGGGGAGAACAAGTATTTGATACACTGACGATTTTGCAGGTTTTCCTACTTACAAAGCATGTAGAGGTCTGTATTTTTATCATAGGTACTCTTCAACTGTGAGAGACGGAATCTAAAACAAAAATCCACAAAAATCGCATTGTATAATTTTTAAATAATTAATTTTATTATTTTTATTGCATGACATAAGTATTTGATCACCTACCAACCATTAAGAATTCTGGCTCTCACAGACCTGTTATTTTTTATTAAGAAGCCCTCCTGTTCTCCACTCATTACCTGTATTAACTGAACCTGTTTGAACTCGTTACCTGTATAAAAGACACCTGTCCAAACACTCAATCAGACAGACACCAAATTCTCCACAATGGCCAAGACCAGAGAGCTGTGTAAGGACATCAGGGATAAAATTGTAGACCTGCACAAGGCTGGGATGGGCTACAGGACAATAGGCAAGCAGCTTGGTGAGAAGGCAACAACTGTTGGTGCAATTATTAGAAAATGGAAGAAAATGGAAGAAGTTCAAGATGACGGTCAATCTCCCTCGGTCTGGGGCTCCAAGCAAGATCTCACCTTGGGGGGCATCAATGATCATGAGGAATGTGAGGGATCAGCCCAGAACTACACATCAGGACCTGGTCAATGACCTGAAGAGAGCTGGGACCACAGTCTCAAAGAAAACCATAAGTAACACACTACGCCGTCATGGATTAAAATCCTGCAGAGCACGCAGGGTCTCCCTGCTCAAGCCAGCGCATGTCCAGACCCGTCTGAAGTTTGCCAATGACCATCTGGATGATCCAGAGGAGGAATGGGAGAAGGTCATGTGGTCTGATGAGACCAAAATAGAGCTTTTTGGTCTAAACTCCACTCGCTGTGTTTGGAGGAAGAAGAAGGATGAGTACAACCCCAAGAACATCATCCCAAACGTGAAGCATGGAGATGGAAACATCATTCTTTGGGGATGCTTTTCTGCAAAGGGGACAGGATGACTGCACCGTATTGAGGGGGGGATGGATGGGGCCATGCATCGTGAGATCTTGGCCAACAACCTCCTTCCCTCAGTAAGAGCAATGAAGATGGGTCGTGGCTTGGTCTTCCAGCATGACAACGACCCGAAACACACAGCCAGGGCAACCAAGGAGTGGCTCTGTAAGAAGCATCTGAAGGTCCTGGAGTGGTCTAGCGAGTCTCTAAACCTGAACCCAATAGAAAATCTTTGGAGGGAGCTGAAAGTTTGTATTGCCCAGCGACAGCCCCGAAACCTGAAGGATCTGGAGAAGCTCTGTATGGAGGAGTGTGCCAAAATCCCTGCTGCAGTGTGTGCAAACCTGGTCAAGAACTACAGGAAACGTATGATCTCTGTAATTGCAAACAAAGGTTTCTGTACCAAATATTAAGTTCTGCTTTTCTGATGTATCAAATACTTATGTCATGCAATAAAATGCAAATTAATTACGGTACTTAAAAATCATACAATGTGATTTTCTGGATTTTTGTTTTAGATTCAGTCTCTCACAGTTGAAGAGTACCTATGATAAAAATTACAGACCTCTACATGCTTTGTAAGTAGGAAAACCTGCAAAATCGTCAGTGTATCAAATACTTGTTCTCTCCACTGTATATATATATATATATATATATATATATATATATATATATATACATATACACAGTATATGTACATCTCTGTATTACATGCACATTTCCATTTGTTTCCTTCCTGAGGGGGCTCCTTAGACTTTATGCTTTAGCCTTTGTAAATGAAGAAAATTTGCTTTAGTTGAGCTTTAGGCTCGGTTCACACAGGGGCAACACGACTTCCAGCGCGACTTTGAGAGGCAACTCAGACACAACTTGAGCATGAATCACAGGGTGACCTCAGTGCGACTTGTGGTGATTTACAACACGACCTGAAGTTGCTTCCAGGACAGGAGACATTCCAGTGGCCAATAAAACAAGAATCAGCTCTGTGGGAGGGAGGGGGGAGGGAGGGGTTTGCCTGAAAAATATGTGTTCTCTTCCTGGAGAGTTGCTCCTGTTAAGACAGGGAATACGACTTCTGAGCGACTTCCATTGAAATCAATGGGTACAGGTCGCCTAGCAGTCGCCTAGGAGTCGGATTGAAGTAGTACAGGGACCTTTTTTGAAATCGGAGCGACCACAGTCGTGTACATTAAAACATCTCCATTGACTTCAATTAGTTTTAAAAATAGCGCGACTTGGGGCAACTCGGGGCGACCTGAAGTCGCGTCCGGAGTCGCCCCTGTGTGAACAGAGCCTTAAAGTCCTTGAATAAACACTTGACCCATATGTACTCTATGTCATCTGAAATGTGTTTACAAATAGAGAAAAAAAGAGCAGTTGCACATCTTTTCTTACTTCTTTTAGGTCAATGACCATATCACTGAAAAGTAAGTTTTTGAAGCTAACAATCTGTTTATACACTATATTACCAAAAGTATTGGGATGCCTACCTTTACACACATACAGTATGAATCTAAATGGCATCCTAGCCCTAGTCCGTAGGGTTTAATACTAAGTTGGCCCACCCTTTGCAGCTTTAACAGCTTCAACTCTTCTGGAAGGCGGGAGTGTGTCTATGAGAATGTTTGTCCATTCTTCCAGGAGCGTATTTGTGAGGTCAGGCACTGATGTGGACAAGAAGGCCTGGTTTGCAGTCTCCGCTCTAATTCATCCCAAAGGTGTGCTATCAGGTTGAGTCAACCTGGTTGAGGACCCTGCGCAAGCCAGTCAAATTCCTCCACCCCAAACTCGCTCATCCATGTCTTTATGGACCTTGCTTTGTGCACTGGTGCGCAGTTATGTTGGAACAGGAAGGGGCCATCCCCAAACTGTTCCCACAAAGTTGGGAGCATGATATTGTCCAAAATGTCTTGGTATGTTGGCATAGGTTCCCTTCATTGGAACTAAGGGGCCAAGCCCAACTCCTGAAAAGCAACCTCACACCATAACCCCCCCTCCACCAAATGATTTGGACCAGTGCACAAAGCAAGGTCAACCTAATATTGAACTCTACGGACTAAGACTGGGATGCCATTAAAGTTCATGTGCGTGTTAAGGCATCCCAATACTTTTGGTAATAAAGTGCAATGGCACTCTCAGCCCCATCATGCACAGAGATTTCTAGCTCACAGGACAACAATCTAAATGCTAGCTGACAGAAAGTGACTGTCATTGGAGTTTGGTTAACCCTTTACACACAAAATTGGTGCATGCTCTTAACATATGCCACTCACAGTATCAACTGTAACAAATCTGAGCCTTAAAGTAACACTAAAGGTTCACTTTAAAAAAAATATATCAAACATGTCATACTTACCTCCACTGTGCAGTTCGTTTTGCACAGAGTGGCCCGATCCTCCTGTTCTGGGGTCGCACGGCAGCTCTCGCAGCTCCTCCCCACAATAGATAACCCCCTCTGGGAAGCTCTCTCCCGAGGGGGTTACCTTGTGGGGGTGCTCCCGTGTCATACACTCTGCGTCCATACGGCCCCCCGGCGCCCGCGTCACTGGATTGACAGCAGCGGGAGCCATTAGCTGCGCTGCTATCAATCTATCCAGTGGAGAGAGCGACGCAGGATCGCGCCCACGGAAATTCGGGGCTCAGGTAAGTAAAACAGGGGGGCTGGGGGGCCGGACAGTGCAAGGTGTTTTTTCACCATAATGCATAGGATGCATTAAGGTGAAAAAACATGACGGTTTACAATCCCTTTAAAGGTTCACACACTGAGCTTTTATAGACATGTTATATGCCTAGCATATAGCATTCTGTCTCCTAATTAGGGCCTCCCTGTTCCTGCTCACACCCGCTGAAGTGATCCTGAGGGCCACAACCTGGAGACCACTGCAGTAAAATATCTTGTTGGACACTAGGTTCACCATCCCATCATTCCTTTGCAGGCTCTTCTGGTAAATACCAAGGTGTAAAATAGACTTCGTGCCTTGGGTAAGTCACTATCACCTATTGATGTGAATCTCGTAACAGTAAGTTATAAGCTCAGCCATGATACAGCCTGCTGAAGACAGTTTGCCAGTCAACAAACTATGCAAACAGCTTTCTGAATTAAAGATTTTTGTGCAAGAAGTTAATGCAGAATACTTCAATCTCGAAAGCAGCATTCAGTCTTTTGCCAGCCCAATTATTCCTTCACTTAGTTCCCCAGTAGTTTTTGCTGCAGCTTCAGAACCAAAGATGTCTCTTCATTCTCTCACTCAGCTCGCTGTACTGCAGGGTAGTCTTCCCAGTCACGATTGCAGACTGACAGCGGTTAGAGCCGGCAGTGCAGAGGATGGTCTATGTGGACAGCTTTACCCCGGATGCCTGCATACTTAGATGTGCTTGTTTTAATCATCAATGTGATTTGCTAAATGTTGTACCATCCTTAAATGTAACCACATTGCTACACTTAGAGGCGCCTCTCTTCTCTTTTATACTCAGATGTGACATGAGTCAGAATGTATTAAAAAAATTTAGCTTGTCTTGCAAAACACACTCAAACCAAGGTTTAACCGTATATGTATATATATATATATATATATATATATATATATATATATATATATATAAAGAGTCTGATTGCTTGAGAACAGTATATATACAGTATTTTAAAAAAGTGAGTACACCCCTCACATTTTTGTAAATATTTTATTATATCTTTTCATGTGACAGCACTGAATAAATGACACTTTGCTTCAATGTAAAGTAGTGAGTGTACAGCTTGTATCACAGTGTAAATTTGCTGTCCCTTCAAAATAACTCAAACACACAGCCATTAATGTCTCAACCGCTGGCAACAAAAGTAAATACACCCCTAAGTGAAAATGTCCAAATTGGGCCCAATTAGCTATTTTCCCTCCCTGATGTCATGTGACTCGTTAGTGTTACAAGGTCTCAGGTGTGAATGGGGAGCAGGTGTGTTTAATTTGGTGTTATCGCTTTCACTCTCTCATACTGGTCACTGGAAGTTCAACATGGCACCGCGTGGCAAAGAACTCTCTGAGGATCTGAAAAAAAGAATTGTTGCTCTACATAAAAATGACCTAGGCCAGGGGTCTCAAACTGGCGGCCCTCCAGCTGTCACGAAACTACAAGTCCCATGAGGCATTGCAAGGCTGACAGTTACAAGCATGACTCCCCACAGGCAGAGGCATGATGGGACTTGTAGTTTTGCAACAGCTGGAGGGCCACCAGTTTGAGACCCCTGGCCTAGGCTATAAGAAGATTGCCAAGATCCTAAAACTGAGATGTAGCACAGTGGCCAAGACCATACAGCGGTTGAACAGGACAGGTTCCACTCAGAACTGGCCTCGCCATGGTCGGCCAAAGAAGTTGAGTGCACATGCTCAGCATCATATCCAGACGTTGTCTTTGGGAAATAGACATACGAGTGCTGCCAGCATTGTTGCAGAGGTTGAAAGGGTGGGGGGTCAGCCTGTCAGTGCTCAGACCATATGCCGCACACTGCATTAAATTGGTTTGCATCGCTGTTGTCCCAGAATGAAAGGGGTTGTAAATATGTTTTTTTTTTTTTTTTTAAATAACAAACAAGTTATACTTACCTCCTCTGTACTGCTCGTTTTGCACAGAGTGGCCCCGAATTTGGTCTTCTGGGGTCCCTCGGCGGCTGTCTCGGCTCCTCCCCGCAAGAACGCACCACCTATATGTGCATGGTGGTGAGTGATTGTGGGCGCACTCCAGTGATACAGCCGGCAGCTATAGCTGCTCACTGTATCACTCGGCCCCGCCCCCCGGCGCGCCGCGTCATTGGATGTGATTGACAGCAGCGTGAGCCTATGGCTGCGCTGCTTTCAATCCATCCAGTGTTGCCAATCAATGGCCAGGCTCAGAAACGAGGAGGATGACGGGGCGAGCGTGGGACTTTCAAGGGCTCATGTAAGTAAAACGGGGGCCCGGGGCGGATTTGTAGGATGTTTTTTCACCTTAATGCATAGGATGCATTAAGGTGAAAAAACTTTTACCTTTACAACCCCTTTAAGCCTCTTCTAAATATGACGTACAAGAAAGCCTGCAAACAGTCTGCCAGCAGACAGCAGACTAAGGACATGGATTACTGGAACCATGTCCTGTGGTCTGAAGAGACCAAGATAGACTTATTTGGTTCAGATGGTGTCAAGCGTGTGTGGCAGCAACCAGGTGAGGAGTACAAAGACAAGCGTATTTTGCCTACAGTCAAGCATGATGGTGGGAGTGTCATGGTCTGGGGCTGCATGAGTGCTGCTGGCACTGGGGAGCTACAGTTCATTGAGGAAACCATGAATGCCAACATGTACTGTGACATACTGAAGAAGAGCATGATCCCCTCTCTTCGAAGGGTATTCCAACATGAAAACGACCCCAAACACCTAGTTACATATTTACATAGTTAGTCAGGTTGAAAAAAGACACAAGTCCATCTAGTTCAACCAAAAAAAAACAACAATCCCATATACACAAGCCTTCACCCACAGTTGATCCAGAGGAAGGCAAAACACCCCAGCAAAGCATGCTCCAATTTGCTACAGCAGGGGAAAACATTCCTTCCTGATCCCCCGAGAGGCAATCGGATTTTCTCTGGATCAACTTTATCTATAAATGTCAGTACCCAGTTATATTATGTACATTTAGGAAAGAATCCTTTTTTAAAGCAATCTACTGAGCTGGCCAGAACCACCTCTGGAGGGAGTCTATTCCACATTTTCACAGCTCTTACTGTGAAGAAACTTTTCCGTAATTGGAGATTAAATATTTTTTCCTCTAGACGTATAGAGTGCCCCCTTGTCCTCTGTGATGACCTTAAAGTGAATAACTCAGCACCAAGTTCACTATATGGACCACTTATATATTTGTACATGTTGATCATATCCCTCCTTAATCTCCTCCTCTCAAGAGGGAATAAATTCAGTTCCTCTAATGTATCCTCATAGCTGAGCTCCTCCATGCCTCTTATCAGTTTGATTGCTCTTCTCTGTACTTTCTCCAGTTCCCCAATATCCTTTTTGAGAACTGGTGCCCAAAACTGAACTGCATGTTCCAGATGAGGTCTTACTAATGATTTATACAGGGGCAAAATGATATCTCTCTCTCTCTGGAGTCCACACCTCTGTCACGATCAGGCGTCGGGCTTGAAGACCAGTTGCTATAGCAGTTGCAGGACAGGTATAAAGGCAGTCACTTCTGGCAGATGACACAGGCTCACCTGAGGTGCGGAGTCTAAGTACTAGCTGGTTTTCCCCAGAGCTCCGGGTGGTGGAGATGGATTTGGCTGCAAGCTAGTACCAGGTCGCGGTCCTTAGGTTTGCCCCACCAGGGTGTGAGCAGGCCGGGGTCCAGTGGCGGATCAGCAGATAAGGATTAAACAGCAGCGTGGTCAGTAACAAGCCAAAAGGTCAATCACGAGTGGTTGCAGGTTGGGATCAGGCAGCAGAGTAGTCAAAGAACAAGCCAAGGGTCAATCACGAGTGGTAGCAAAATACAGAAGGCAGCAGGGATGTCAAGAGCTAGGCACTGGCTGAGAAGGCACAATAACCTGGCAAAGAGGAAGTGCTGAGACAAGGCTTATATAGGAAGTTCATGGGAGGAGCAAGGAGTTCAAGGTTCATCGGTAATCAAGGCAGGGTTGTCCATTGGATCAGATAGGTCTGTCCAGCAGATCAGGCAGTGAGCTGTCCAGCATCCCAGATAGCTCAGTGGGAAGAGTAAACGCCAGACACAGACAAGGTCCCAGGTTCAAGCCCAGGTCCTGACAACCTCTCTTAATACAGGAAAGGACTTTGCTCGCTTTGGATACCGCAGCCTGGCATTGCATGCTATTATTAAGCTTATGATCTACCAAAACCCCCAGATCGTTCTCCACCATTGATTCCCCCAGTTGTACTCCCCCTAGTATATATTATGCATGCATATTCTTAGCCCCCAAGTGCATAACTTTATATTTATCAACATTAAACCTCTTTTGCCACTTATTTGCCCAATTAGAAAGTGCATTGAGTTTGGATTGTAAATTGGAGACATCCTGTAAGGACGTTATTCCTCTGCATAGCTTAGTGTCGTCTGCAAAGACAGAAATTGTACTTTTATTCCCATACCCTATATCATTTATAAAGATATTAAAAAGTAAGGGTCCCAGCACTGAACCTTGGGGTTCACCACTGATGGCCTTACACCATTCAGAGTAAAAGTCATTAACCACTACTCTCTGAATTCTGTCTTTTAGCCAGTTTTCTATCCATTTACAAATTAATGTGTCAAAACACCTCCAAGATGACCACTGCCTTTCTAAAGAAGCTGAGGGTAAAGGTCATGGACTGGCCAAGCATGTCTCTAGAACAAAACCCTATTGAGCATCTGTGGGGCATCCTCAAACGGAAGGTGGAGGAGCGCAAGGTCTCTAACATCCACCAGCTCTGTGATGTCGTCATGAAGGAGTGGAAGAGGACTCCAGTGGCAACCTGTGAAGCTCTGGTGAACTCCATGCCCAAGACGGTTAAGGCTGGAAAATAATGGTGGCCACACAAAATATTGACACTTTGGGCCCAATTTGAACATTTTCACTTAGGGTTGTACTCACTTTTGTTCCCAGCAGTTTAGACATTATTGGCTGTGTGTTGAGTTATATTGAGGGGAAAAGCTAATTTACACTGTTATACAAGCTATACACTCACCACATAACATTGTAGAAAATTGTCATTCCTTCAGTGTTGTCACATGAAAAGATATAATAAAATATTTACAATAATGTGAGGGGTGTACTCACTTTTTTGAGATACTGTATATATATATATATATATATATATATATATAGCATTAGTTTCACATCAGACTCTCTAATTAGCATGATAATTCCTGATACTCTTAGCAATCAAGAGCTAGATAAGATGGGGACCTCCTTTTACTTGAGCTCCAGCAGACTTTCTCTGCTCCAATGTTATCTCCTTTGTCAGCAACCTAATAAATGTCTAAGCCTATGGTGTTGGGTTTAACTAGGCCTACCTTGTCTAACAAAAAACATCAACACTGAAAGCAGTCTAATCTCTGTCTCTTTTTTAAAGCTCTATGCCACTTTCTGTGTAACTGTCCAGTTAGGCCACCCAGTTTGGAAGTTTCTGCCCTCTACTTGTCTGTTACCATTCCTTTGACTTCATCATCTCATATCTTTCTTGCTTTGCCTACAGCAGTGGTCATCAACCCTGTCCTCAGGGCCCACTAACAGGCCAGGTTTTATGTATTACCTTGGGGAGGTGCAGCCTAGAATACTTCAATCACTGAGCAGCAAATGATATCACCTGTGATGTATTTCAGTTATCTTGCAAACCTGGACTGTTAGTGGGCCCTGAGGACAGGGTTGATGACCACCGGCCTACAGGGCCTCAAAAGAACAACTGACATATTAACTACCATTTGCCATTGTTCCCCATCATTCTGGGTATGCTCTGGTTACAGACCCACAATCTGTGCATCAACTGGCCTGCTAGAGAAATATAGACATCTGTGTTCACTATCAAGAACTTTTCTGCTATTGTTACCCCACTATCCCAACTCACTGAATCCCAGTCCATCCTTGACAGTTTCAAGTTATTGTTCACCTTTGTGTCAGTACTAAAACTTCTGAATCTATCTTTCCCATTAGTACTGGAGATGGACACTTCAAAAACAGCGGTAGGCGCATTTCTGTCTCAACAGAGACATGCTTGGCCAGTCCATGACCTTTACCTTTAGCTTATTTAGCAAGGCAGTGGTCGTCTTGGAGGTGTTTTGGCACCCATGTACCCCAATGCTTTCTTAGAATAGAGATAGAGAAATAGAGATAGAGAATTGTTAACAATAAAAGCTACCCTGGAGAAATGGCATTACTTACTGGAAGGGGCAGCCCATCCCAATCACAGGAACCAAGAATACTTAAGGACAGCCAGATGACCTAGACCACATCAAGCCAGAGGGACTCTTTTCTTCTCCTGATTTCATCAATCAAACTAATTACAAGATTGTGAATACCAATGTCTTATCTCGGATGTTTCCTGACAATGCAAATTCTGACTCCCAGACACCATTTTTTCTGCAAAGAACTTCCTTATGATGCAATCCAGCCTAATGGTTCAAGTTAATAAAATATCAGCTTTTTTGCATCTAAGCTAGGCTTCCATCCACCCAATGAGTTGTTAATGCATAATGACAAGATTTGTCTTTTGAGGATCTTCAAGTATCTGTCCTAAAATCCTGCCATGACCTTCCACTTGCTGGGCATTTTGGGATATCCAAAAACACTGGACTTGTTACAGCAGACCTTATGTTGGCTGACCTTGCAAAGGACTGTAAGTCATTTGTTTTGCCATACTTCTCTTGTGCCCATCCCAAAAGCAGCAGAACCAAGCCCTGGAGTTTACTCAGGTCTTACCCATACCAACCCACTCTTAGGGTATGTTGGTGGACTTCCCACATTTGGGGGTATGTAACTTGGTTGTCGTGGACAGACTTACCAAGATGGCTCTTTTACTCCCTATGTAGGTTATTCCCTCCAGAGCAGTCTCAGCCAAAGTTTTCATTAAAGAATCATTAGACTCGAAAATGTGTTTAAGAGGACAATGTATCTGATGGGAGTGTTCTTTACCGTGAACTCTGTAAGACACTGCAATTCCACTCTATTTTTAGGGCACCATCCTTGGGCCAACAGTCAGGCTGAAAGAACAAACTAAACCTTTGAGCAGTATTTTAGGTGTTTCTCTTTGGTTTTGTTAATGATAATTGCTCCCTTACTGCTCACCATGGCAGAGTTCACTTACACTGTCCCACATTCTGCCCTTCTCAGTCTCTGTTCTTTGCCAGTTATGTATTCTAATCCTGAACCACTTCCTGAATGTTCCATTGAATTCATGGCTCCTGATGTGAAAGACTGAATTGCTTTCATAACTTCCAAATCAAAGAGACTTCAGTCATTGCTTTCTCAAACCCAATCCAAAGCTAAACAAGGGGTATACAGAAAAAAGGACTGGCCTGGCTTTAAACTTAAAGTTTATGTAATTAATCCTTTAAGGTTTATCCTGTGTTCTACATATTAATAAAAAATTAAGCAAAAAAGAACAATACAAACATTCTAAAATATAGAAACATTCAACATAACTAATAATGTTGAACAAAAATTTTCAAAGCACAAAAAAATAAAAAATAAATAAGCTACTTATGAGTTCCTCTCCAAAAATGAAAACATACAAATATAGGATTGCACTAGGACAATATAATGGGATAATGCGATCCTGCTGAAATTGATCACACATTGACAAAACCTTGAAAGACCTGCCCTTATAAATTCTGAAGCTCTGATAGAGCTGCGTACCAGATGAGCTGATGAGACTGTGCTTTGAAAATTTGTGTTTAACATTATTGGTTAAGTATCTATAGTTTATTTTTACATTAATCTTTTTTTACCAAATGTTTGATTAATTTCTTGTTTGGTTGTTAGATTTATATTTGTTTTTCTCATTAGTTCCACCCAGGGAATGTGATTTTTTTTATTTTTATTCATGTGTTAGGGTTTAGGGATGCAGTAAGGCTGCTTTCACTCTGGGGCGGTGAAGGCGTCGGCGGTAAAGCACCGCCATTTTTAGCCGCGCTTCACCGTTGTTTTTGCGGGGTATTCGGCCACTAGCGGGGCACTTTTAAACCTTGCTAGCGGCCGAAAAAGGGTTAAAACCACCTGCAAAGTGCTGCTGCAGCAGCGCTTTGTCGGCGGTATAGCCGTGGAGTCCATTGATGTCAATGGGCAGGAGCGGTGGAGGAGCGGTATACACACTGCTCCTTCACTGCTCCAAAGATGCTGCTAGCAGGACTTTTTTTAGCGTCCTGCCAGCGCACCGCTTCAGTGTGAAAGCCCGAGGGCTTGCCCTCGGGCTTTCACACTGGAGAGACCGGAGCGTTTTTTTTCAGGGCGCTTTGCAGGCGCTATTTTTAGTGCTGTAGCGCCTGCAAAGCGCCCCAGTGTGAAAGGGGTCTTACAGTATGTGAAAAAATAGATACTGCACATTTATTAAGAAAGTCCTTTATTTTCCCTTTATTCAAAATACAGTCTGTATTGATTTTTCTTTTGACCTTCGCTAGTATTTTTTGAGGGACACCTAAAGCTCTTTATATACAGTATTGTGGCTTTCATTAATATCATATGAGCATGAATGTTGCATCACTTCCTTAAACGAAATCTCTCTAAACCTGAGTTGATAATATCCCCCCCCCCACCCGTGCCCCCTCCATGACTTTTCCATCAAGGTCAATAATGCAACCATCAGTCCCTGTCCTCATGCCAGGGTACTAGGTGTAATCCTAGACTCTGACCTGTCCTTTTAGCCCCAAATCCAATTGTTGTCAAAAGCTTGTAGAATTCACCTCCGTAACATCTCTAAAATTCGCCCCTTTTTAACTAAAGAAACCACCAAGCTACTCATTCACTCCCTTCTTATCTCCCTTCTCATAAGCCTACCTCTCCATGGGCTATCTCCTCTTCAGTCTACCATGAATGCTGCTGCCAGACTCATCTACCTTACCAACTGCTCAGTGTTTGCCACCCCTCTCCGGCAATCCCTACGGTTTCTGATTGCCCAGCAAATTAAATTCAACATACTAACAACAATATACAAAGCCATTCTGTCCCGAGCTACATCACCAATCTTATTTCCAAATATCACCCAAACCGTCCTCTCCATGCCTCTCAACTCCTCTCAAGACCTCCTGCTCTCAAGCTCCCTTGTCTCCTCCTCCCATGCTTGTCTCCAGGACTTGTCCAGAGCCTCTCCCATTCTCTGGAACTCACTATCTTAATCTGTTTGGCTATTTTCTACTCTGGCTGCATTTGGGCGATCCCTGAAAACTCATCTCTTCAGGGAAGCCTATCACGCCTCTAACTAATCTTTTATTACTTCCACCAGCTCATTCCCTACAGTTACAACCTTTTGTACCACTTGCCCCACCCTATTAGATTGTAAGCTCTTATAAGCAGGACTCTCTTAACCCTCTTGTATTTTATTGTATTGCAACTGTACTATCTCTCTTTTATATTGTAAAGCACTGCATAAACTGTTGGCCCTATATAAATCCTGTATAATAATAATAGGGCATGCTGCTGAACAGAAGAAAATAGCTCCTGTCCCTTTACACTTTACACTGTTTTGCACTTTGCTTTAACTTTCTGTAGCTACCAGTAGCTGGAATGCTTGGATAGACATGTGTCTAGACAACATCTGGAGTATCTAACAAGCATCAGATAACAATAAATTATTTCAGTGGCTTTTTTTAGTTCCTGTGGTCATAGTGCTTTATAATAGGCTATATTTTCAGGGAGCACACAGCAAAAGTTTTTAAGAGAAACCTGTCAGATAATATTTTGTTTCATTTGATTTATGTATGTTCAAGTGAAAAGATAAGATCAGTGTGCCTGAATGTCATAACCAAGGTCTTGGAACTTGGTGAGCGCTTTCTGTCAATTGCAATGATACTCAGCTCGGTATGGATGCATTGTGCTATGGTACACGTCTGGGATTCAAAGCTGTGTCATGCTATCTCTTTTGTGACATGGAAGACAAGTGACACAAGTCTTGCTGAAGTGATAGACTGCATTTACAAGCCAACTGGATAAAATGAACTGTTTGGTCTGTTGTTTCCTTTTACAGGCCAACAACTGCAAGTTGAGAGCAAGAACATATTGAGACACAGTATTATCCTTTTCAGACCTGCACGGTACCATAAGCAGTTTATTACACAAGGTCACACAGTTGGTTTCCTTGTGCTTTGCTTATTCCAAAGCACATGGCAATTCTCTATAAAGCTTGAGCTAAAGCTCATGTAAGCCATGTCAGCATGTATTGGCCTTGTGTAAAATCTAGAACAAAGAAACAATGTATCAACCAATCAGATGTCCTGTAGAAAAAGGCAACAGTAGTCCCTCTAAATGCTATAAATAAATGTTTTACCCTTTCGCTATAAAAGAGATCATAACTAGGAATATTAATAGCCCAGTCATGTGAAGACAAGATTTAGCAACACCAATTTAATCATGGGTTTACTTCCTCTTTGTTTCCCTGCAAAGGTAAAGCATAATGGGCTACTATGCATCGCATAGTAGCCCATTATGTGTCACTTACCTGCAGGAGAAGCCCGCGATGTCCCGGTCTTCCTCACTGGTAGCAAGCGGCCATTCTTCACCCATTCTTTTTCCGGGATCCGCAAACTCCAGCTCTGTGACTGGTCGACATGCGCCCGGGAGCCGTCACTTACGGCGTGACCACATTCATAAAACGGCACGCTCAATGCGCCTGCGCTGTTGTCTACAGCGTGCATGCGCCTACCGGTAAGCCTTAATCTAGGCTTACCTGTAGGTGAAAGTTCTACCTGAGGGTTAACAACCACTTTAAATTTCTTTTTTGTATAACAATGAAATTAAAAAGAAAAACTTACAACCGCATTTCAGGTCTGCCTACATCACATCAGAGTTTGATAAACCATTTTCTCAGCCTGCTACTCCACCACCAGTCTCTTAAAATTTCTTTTAACTTCTAGATTTTACAGCCTAAATGCAAAGATTTGCTTTGCAAGGTACAGTTGCAAAAAAACTATGTGAACCCTTTTGGAATGATATGGATTTCTGCACAAATTGGTCATAAAATGTGATCTGATCTTCATCTAAGTCACAACAATAGACAATCACAGTCTGCTTAAACTAATAACACACAAAGAACTAAATGTTACCATGTTTTTATTGAACACACCATGTAAACATTCACAGTGCAGGTGGAAAAAGTATGTGAACCCTTGGATTTAATAACTAGTTGAACCTCCTTTGGCAGCAATAACTTCAACCAAACGTTTCCTGTAGTTGCAGATCAGACGTGCACAACGGTCAGGAGTAATTCTTGACCATTCCTCTTTACAGAACTGTTTCAGTTCAGCAATATTCTTGGGATGTCTGGTGTGAATCGCTTTCTTGAGGTCATGCCACAGCATCTCAATCTGGTTGAGGTCAGGACTCTGACTGGGCCACTCCAGAAGGCGTATTTTCTTCTGTTTAAGCCATTCTGTTGTTGATTTACTTCCATGCTTTGGGTCGTTGTCCTGTTGCAACACCCATCTTCTGTTGAGCTTCAGCTGGTGGACAGATGGCCTTAAGTTCTCCTGCAAAATGTCTTGATAAACTTGGGAATTAATTTTTCCTTCGATGATAGCAATCCGTCCAGGCCCTGACGCAGCAAAGCAGCCCCAAACCATGATGCCCCCACCACCATACTGCACAGTTGGGATGAGGTTTTGATGTTGGTGTGCTGTGCCTCTTTTTCTCCACACATAGTGTTGTGTGTTTCTTCCAAACAACTCAACTTTGGTTTCATCTGTCCACAGAATATTTTGCCAGTACTGCTGTGGAACATCCAGGTGCTCTTGTGCAAACTGTAAACATGCAGCAATGTGTTTTTTTGGACAGCAGTGGCTTCCTCTGTGGTATCCTCCCATGAAATCCATCCTTTTTTAGTGTTTTATGTATCATAGATTTGCTAACAGGGATGCTAGCATATGCCAGAGACTTTTGTAAGTCTTTAGCTGACACTCTAGGATTCTTCTTCACCTCATTGAGCAGTCTGCGCTGTGCTCTTGCAGTCATCTTTACAGGACGCCCACTCCTAGGGAGAGTAGCAGCAGTGCTGAACTTTCTCCATTTATAGACATATATTTGTCTTACCGTGGACTGATGAACAGCAAGGCTTTTGGAGATACTTTTATAACCCTTTCCAGCTTTATGCAAGTCAACGATTCTTAATCATAGGTCTTCTGAAAGCTCTTTTGTGCGAGGCATCATTCACATCAGGCAATGCTTCTTGTGAGAAGCAAACCCAGAACTGGTGTGTGTTTTTTATAGGGCAGGGCAGCTGTAACCAACACCTCCAATCTCATCTCATTGATTGGACTCCAGTTGGCTGACACCTCACTCCAATTAGTTCTTGGAGATCTCATTAGTCTAGGGGTTCACATACTTTTCCCACCTGCACTGTGAATGTTTACATGGTGTGTTCAATAAAAATATGGTAACATTTAATTCTTTGTGTGTTATTAGTTTAAGCAGACTGTGATTGTCTATTGTTGTGACTTAGATGAATATCAGATCACATTTTATGAGCAATTTGTGCAGAAATCCATATCATTCCAAAAGGGTTCACGTAACTGTACATTAAACATTTATTTAATAGTGTATGAAACTTAAAAGCAACTCTTGTCTCTAGTTAAATTGTGTTTAAAAAGAGCCTATCAAAGTAAAGGGTCAATACTTACCCCTCTCACCACGTCTGCCACTGATCCTCACTGTCTTCAGGAGCCATCTTCAGCATCTGACACACCCTGTCCTGTAGAAGCTGGCAGAAAGAAACACAGTGCACAGGGGGGAATAGGCAGACCCAGAAGATATTTCAGCCAGGGTAGTGCTCGAAGACAGTGGAGAATAGTGACAGAGGAGAACAGAGGGGTAAATATTAACACTATACTTTGCAGAGAAGCCCTTTTAAAATACAGTGCAATAAAGTACAGTACAGGACACAGGCTTGATATTCATGGACCTTTAGCTCCTCAAAGTGCATAGAACTTCAAGGTTCTCCCCAGGCTTCGACTTCTAAGCCAAAATTCAGCCCTTGCTTGTGCCCCACTGGAACAAGACTTGGAGTACAAATGCACTAAGTGTTCCCCCAAGCCCTTTTCCCAGTGAAGTGATGCCCACACTCCAAAGAGTGGGGGGTGATTGTCACAGTTTGCCTATCATGTCATAGATGAACCATACTTATGGGTTCAATTGCTGGTTTCAAAGGGGTACAATGTAAAGTTCAAAACTTTACCTCCTCACTGCTTTATTCTTTCAAACCAACCAAAATCTGCCGAAGGACAGTCAGATTTGAAGAGCACCCTGAATCATCTCTTGTGTCAGTGAGTAGTTGTTCCAGTATCCCTATAGGATAGGTTCAAAGGATCCTATTCAAATCTGTTAATGGTGCAAAAACAGGGGTATTTATCCTATGGTGGACCTGAAATTCCTAAACAAAAAAAATACAAATCTCCAAATGTTGTGTAGAATCCAGAAGGTCAGTTATTGCCTCTCACAAGGGGAATACTTTTCCTCCATAGACATCCAAGATGCCTATGTGCATATCCCCATTTACCAATTCATCAGTGCTTTCTATACTTTGCAGTAGGAGACAAGCACTTCCAGGTTGTTATATATAAAAAGGCAGTGCAGCGCAAACATAAAAAACACACATATGATTAAAGACTACAAAGGATAGAGATAGTCCAAGAGTCTTTCTTTGAGGAGCAAATAAACTAAAAAACACCAATATGTGTTCAATAGGTGACTTCTAGATTCTTTATAGTGACTTGTGTGACGACCTCCACCACTAGTAATGGTTAGCAGCTCACCTCAGCAAGTGGACCCCTGAGCTAGTCAGCCAGGTCACTTAAGCAGTCCCCCCTCCGGGAGAAAAACAGACATCCAGGCTATACTGAATCCACATCAGGTAGACAAGGTGTAATTAGAGCGCTGATCAGTCTCACAGCCAGTAATCCAGACAATCAGATCCAGGAGGCCAGATATAAAATGAAAAGCAAAGAAATCTAGTGTTGTCCGTGTAAAAGGATTTAATGATCATAAAAACAAGAAATAAACTTACAAAATTAGCACTGTGCCTCAGTGCGGAGGATGTGCAGCATGTCAAAGTATATCCAACGGATGTCAGCATAGGACGCGGGTGACGTCACGCAGGATCACGTCGTTCCGCACGCGTTACGTCCAGGGAGCGGGACTTCATCAGCGGTAACGTGACCAGGTGAGCTGCTAACCATTACTAGTGTCGGAGGTCGTCACACAAGTCACTATAAAGAATCTAGAAGTCACCTATTGAACACATATTGGTGTTTTTTAGTTTATTTGCTCCTCAAAGAAAGACTCTTGGACTATCTCTATCCTTTGTAGTCTTTAATCATATGTGTGTTTTTTATGTTTGCGCTGCACTGCCTTTTTATATTTTCTGATGGGGATTTGATATTTTGAACCTCAGTGTTTCAGCTGCTGTATGTTTAGGGTTATTTGCGCTGGTTGATTTTACTTTTTATTACTTCCAGGTTGTTGCATTGGATTTTGGCCTATCCTCTGCTCTCAGAGTATTCACAAAGGTTTTTGCACCTCTTTTTCTAAGAACTCAGGGCATCCATGTCACATGTCTAGATGACCTTCTCCTAATGGACTCATTTGCTTTCCAGCTTTCTGCAAACATTCACAGGATTGATGCTTCAGGCTTTTGGTTGGGTGATCAACTTCCAAAAATCTGCCCTCCAAACTTCTCTTAACCTGGAACACTAAGGTCTAACTCTAGACACAGCCCAAACAAAAGTCTTCCTTCCGGAAAACAAATTTCTTTCTCTAATTTGGGATTTGAGATCAAAGAGACACTCCTCTATCACCATGAGAATTCTTGGCCTCATGGTGGCATCCTACAAGACTTTTTCATTCACCAAATTTCATCTTAGACCTCTCTAAAGCCCTGTACACACGATCGGATTTCCTATGGATTCTAATTCGATGGATTTTTCCATCGGAAATCCGATGAAGCTGACTTCCATCAGTCTTACCTACACACCATCAGTCAAAAATCCAACCGTCCCAAACGCCGTGACGTAAAACACTCCGACGAGAAAAATGAAGTTCAATGCTTCTGAGCATGCGTCGACTTGATGCTGAGCATGCGTGGGTTTTTTGTCCGATGGAGTTCCACACAGACGATCGGAATTTGCTATCGGCCATCGGATAAATTTAAAACATGTTCTATTTTTTCTCACCGATGGAAAAAAGACAGATGGGGCTCATACATGATCGGTTTGTCCGATGAGAAAAGTCCATCGGACTGTTTTCTAACACAATATCTTTTTGGCATGTAACAAGCATGCTCCTTCGCTTGACCTGCCCATGCTCCTATACAGCTAAACAAGGAACTCCCTTGCCTGGTAGATTTCCAGCCCAGCCCTGACAATGGGGAAGTTGTTTCTGCAATATCACCGGAAGGTGATAACAACAGATGCCAGTCTCTCCGACAGAGGAGGAGTATCCCTTACAGATCAGGGAACATGGTCACCAGAAGAAGCCAAGCTCTCCATTAACATCCTGTAACAATCCCCACTGGATCCCCTCTTTGTTAGGGACACCCAATCAGGGTGCAATCAGACAATGCCATGGCCTTCATCAATCCCCAGGAGTCACACAGCCTTGAAGGAAGCAAGCCAGATTATCTCATGGATTTATAAACATTGTACATGGATCTCTGCTGTCAATATCCAAGGAGTGGACAATTGGAAGGTAGATTACCTCAGTCATCACCTCCTGGATCAAGCGTAATTGGCCCTTTGCCCCAATACCTTCAACCTGATCTATCAGAAAGGGGATACAGATATCCTGGCCTCCAGGATAAACCACAAGCTACCTCTGTTTTTCTTGTTTTTCACCTGGTGATCCAGCAAGTCTGTTATTTTTCAGCTTCCTCTAATAGATCAAGCCATCCAGCAAAAGTGGCAGTTAGAGGATTGAGACAAACCATGTAACACTAACAGGAATGCATGCAATCATCATCTATTATTAATTTATGTAAAACATTTATCCAAAAAGTAGCAAAAGAAACTGCTGCTGTAACTGCTTAAAAGTGTTGACTAAAGTTTGGCTTTAATTTGCAAGTTCATCTAAATTTGTTAGTCCATCCAACACTACCTTCTCCACAAATTGATGATGCTGCTGTCCAAGGGGAGTCCTTTTGCTCCTCTATAGATAGAGGAGCCACCCTAAGACAAGAATTACATTAGTGGCTAAATCAGCAGGTGAAAAATAAATAAATAAATGAATGCAACCACACCGTTTAAAGCCTCGTACACACGGCCAGTTTTCCCGACGGGAAAACTGTAAGGAGAGCTTTTGGCCGGGAATCCCGCCCGTGTGTATGCTCCCTCGCAGTTTTTCCGATGGGAAAACTGCCAAAACCGCCGGACAAAAAGAAGAGAACTTGCTCTCTTATTTCCCGGCGAGTTTCCCGACTAACTTTTATCCGTCAGAAAACCCGGCCGTGTGTAGCAAAAACCGGCCATTTTTGGCAGTTTTCCTGTGGGGAAAAACTCAGATGAAGCTTAAAACACGGTTGGGATTCCAGAGGAAAAGCTCTCATCAGAGTTTTCCCGACGGGAAAGCCGAGCGTCTGTACGGGGGAAAACTAGAGAGCAGGCTCTCGGTTTTCCCCCCCGGGATTTCCGACGGATCTTTTCCTGTCGGGAATCCCAGACGTGTGTACTAGGCATATGAAATGGTGAGCTGCAATATATTACATTTTGATTTGGGTTTAGATATGTTTTAATTAACTGGGAAGTGAAAGGATCAACATGAAGCAAGTACAGTATATTGTGAAGTATACAGTATTTGAAATGACAACACAAGTATTTTTCTCCTGATGGGTCTCCTTTAAACATGGCATCACTTTTTTTCAGTATGTGAGCTGAAGAAATTAAAAATTCAGTCAGGTGACTTATTCACCCTCAGTAAATCCTGGTCTTTGAACATTAATAAGAGTGTATTTCTCCACATTCTAATGTAGATTAGCCTCTGCCTTATAACAATTACACCAGTTTTGTGTGATTGTCATAATTTAGATGGTTATGTGGACAGGCAAGTAATAAAGTCACGGCTACTTAAACAGATCTGATAAAACTTAAAAATGCTAATCCCCAGAAAAGAAATTAAATTTCAGAACTGTGTACAAGACCTTCCATTTGCCAGCTTGATAAAATGTCTCTGTGGAGAATTCCAGACAACATTGCTTAAGAGATGTGAAATACAGAGCAAACACAAGAACTGTCTTTATTACATAGATAAAAAACATTACTGGGCACTTAAAAATCTATGCAGTTCAAAATCTGTTTTAAGTTCTCTATAATGTTTATATTTTATATATTTTATACTTTTTATGGGTAGACATTAAAGCAGTAAAAAGATTTAAAAAAAGGAACAACAAATTATGAAATTCCTCTCCACCTTGGGTAGCTCTGCCAGGTCAGTACAAAGTATGCACATTAGGAAATGTGGGTGTAAGTGTAGTGCTAATTTTGTTGGTCTATGTACACTGTTAAACTATACATAAGAGTGACTGGGAACGTGGTAAAGTATGCACATTCATTGGGTGTTTAGTCAGCCAAGGGATTTGTTTTTGTTAAGGGTGATTCCGAGAGTGCATGCCCACTATGTTTTGTCAGAACATTCCAAAATTAGTAAATCCGGTCTTGGGACTATAATTTGTACTGCTACTTTACAGAAGAGGGTTGGGGGTGAGGGGAGGGTGCATATGGAACTTTATGTTCCGCAAGTACATTTATCCTCTAACTGTCACGCTACTTACTTACACCCTGTCAGGGCTGGGCTCTCAGCCCTTACTTCTCTGTACTAAGTTTGCTCAGTTGTCAGTTAATTGCCAGTACTCATCGTTCCACAGTGGCTCACCTGTTGATCATCTCCTGCTTGTCAGTCAAACCCACAGGCAGCCCCTTCTGGCTATTTAAACATATCTATAGATATGGTCAACATATCTAGAGACTCTCTGCTGTGTTCCTGTTGAAGATTGCCTGGCTGACGTCCCTTCTGGTTCCTGGCCCTGTCTGCTGCCTCTGACTATGCTGATCTCTGGCTTCCTGATTTCCTGGCTTGTTATGACTACCCGATTTGGCTACCGAACCCTGGCTATGTTTTGACTGCATTTACCAGTTGTACCATTTTTACCATTTTATTAAAAGGTGTGATTTTTACTGCATTTTCTGTCTCCGTCTGTTTCATGGTTCCTGACACACCCATAAATCACTGTACAACTAACCAACTATGCCTTTATTTGTAACTGTCACAGATAAAGTAAAAACATGGTATTGTTTTATGAATGATTGTGGTAATTTTGTAGTCTTTTTGATGTTGGAACATTTTCAGTAGTTTAGTGGTCTCCTATAACATGCCAGCAGACTCTAAAGCCCTGTACACATGATCGGTTTTACCAAAGAAAACCGTCCGATGGATTGTTTTCATCAGACAAACCGATCGTGTATGGGACCCATCGGTTATTTTTCCAAAAATAGAACATGTTTTAAATTTTTCCGATGGATAAAAAACCGATCGAAAACTCCGATCGTCTATGGGCAAGTCCATCGGATAAAAAACCCACGCATGCTCAGAATCAAGTCGACGCATGCTCAGAAGCACTGAACTTCATTTTTCTCAGCTCATCGGAGTGTTTTACGTCACTGCGTTTGGAACGGTCGGTTTTTTGACTGATGGTGTGTAGGTAAGACTGATGGAAGTCAGCTTCATCGGATTTCCGATGGACAAAACCATCGGATTAGAATCCATAGGATATCCGATCGTGTGTACGAGGCTTAACAGTCAGTTTTTTCAATTTTGGTAGTTTTTGACTGCCTCCCATAACATCACAGCAACCTCTGAGATCCTCTTCTGACATGTAACCAGTGTCTTGGAACAATCTCTTGTTTCCTCTCGCATTGTACAGGCAGTAGGGAGGAGAATGGGGCAAATGATTTGAGGCCTAACTATGAGATGTTTGCCTTAAGCCTATCAGTGTCCTAAAGCTGCCCCAACCACAAGCAACTGTGTTCCAGGATCATCATATTAACAATGTGTGACAGCAGGAAGGTAAAGTCACCTGGTTGCATCCAGGGGGGTAGATATATTTCGCCCAGATTCAGGCTTTACGCCGACTTATACAACTAGGTGGAGAGTTGTATAAGGCTAGTGGGCTCATGGATGACTCATACCTCTAGGGAGAGTGTGGGGCGTCGTGCAGACAGGGAGTTGATGAGACCAGCTGAAGCTTGTCAGCTCATTTAGGCCTCTATAAGAACTCCCAGCTTCATTAGATGTTAGCTCATGCCTGGACCCAGACCTGTGTGGACTGTCTAGGGAGAGTGAACCCCTGTGCGGTGAGACAAAGCCTGTGTGGCTATTTGCTTGGACATTTAAAACCAGGGACTTAGGGACTAGGACAGCACCAGGCTGATCCCAGTTGTTAGTTAGGAAACCTGTATGTTTAGTCAGAGGTCAAGTTGACCAGGATTTATTTTGTTTATGTTTCTTTTGCTTTGCTGTGTTTTTGTCACTGTAAATAGAAAATAAACCGCACCTTTTTGATTTTGAAAACCACAACCTCCGTCTGCTGGGCCTGTTTTTGTGTGGGGAGCCCATCCTGGGGGTCACACACACCCGCTGCCGAGCTAACCCCCTCACAGTTGGTGGAGAACCAGTGGCAGTTTTTTTTAAGCCAGCATGGAGGAGATACTGAAACAGCTGGCTCTAGCAAATGCCAATCAACAGCAGACAAATGCAGGTTTGCAAAAGAGCCTTGCAGCTCAACAACAGAACTTCGCAGCCCAGCAGCAAGCTCATCAACAGAGCCTTGCAGCCCAGCAGCAAGCTCATCAACAGAGCCTTGCAGCCCAGCAGCAGACAAACGCAACTTTGCAACAGAGTCTGGAGGCTCAGCAACAAGCCCAGCAGCAATCTGAGGCCCGCTTCATAGACCTGTTGCAGAAGCAAGAGCAGAGACTACAACAACAGATGGAAGCAGTAATGCAGCAACGTCCGCAGACCAGTGAGGAAAGCCGTCCCACTAATACCGCGTCCTTTGGGGTGAGTCATTTATTGACAAAAATGACTGGAGAGGATGATCCAGAGGTATTTTTGACCACATTTGAAAGGACCGCTGAAAGAGAAAAGTGGCCTGAGGAGCAGTGGGCTGGACTAGTGGCTCCTCTGTTAACTGGTGAATCGCAGAAAGCTTACTATGACCTAGAGCCTAACCAAGCAAAAGACTATGTGATGCTAAAAGCTGAAATATTGGCAAGGCTGGGTGTCACCCTGGCTGTCCGGGCTCAGCGTGTGCATAACTGGACTTTCCAGCTTGGAAAACCCCCCAGGTCTCAAATGTATGATCTCATTCACCTGAGCAGAAAGTGGCTACAGCCAGAGACTTTGTCCGCACCAAAGATTGTGGAACGTGTTGTAATGGATCGGTTTTTGAGAGCTCTTCCTACTGCCATCCAAAAGTGGGTAAGCCATGGAGACCCAGAGACGGCCGATGGCCTTGTGGATCGTGTGGAGAAATACTTGGCTACAGAGAACCTGACGGTCTCTTCCAGAGACACTCGGACTTTCCACCCTAAGACCAGACCATCCCGAGGGGCGGATAAGATGATTCCAAGGGGTAAGGGTGGAGAGAGTGAGAGGGTGGGAGCTCTACCCCAAGTTTGGCGAGAACAGCCTGGGAAATCAGCGGCTCAAGAGGCGGCAAGAAGGATCGTTTGCTACCGCTGCCGGCAAGCGGGACATATTGCAGCAAATTGCCCGGTTGTGGAGGAACCCATGCAGTGTGACTTTCTGACGGGCAGACGTCAGTCGCTGTGTGCGACAGTCGCATGCACTGCCATTCGAGGAACTGAGAAACATTTATGCAAAATGTGTGTTAATGGTAGAAATGTTGTGGTATTGCTGGATTCAGGTAGCCTTGTGACCCTGATAAAGGCTGAGTTAGTTAAAACAGAGGTCTCTGGGAATAGCAAGGTAGCTGTTATTTGTGTGCATGGGGACACCCGAGAGTATCCAGTGACTACAGTGTGTTTCGAGACCCCCAAAGGTACCCTCTCTCATCCAGTGGGCTTAGTATCTCAGTTACCGCATGACGCCATTGTGGGAAGGGATTTTCCGAAGTTCTGGGAACTGTGGGATGATCCTGAGCCCCCCACTGGTGCCCCTATGTACCAGGAATGTGATAGCCAGAACTCCCCTGAGAGTGGTGAGGACTCTCCGGAATTTCCCTTGTCAGTATTGGCAGGGGAGACTCAAGAAACTGGAGAGGAGCCCACCTCCTCAGACGAAAACCTACCGTCTGTGGAGTTTTCTGATCTTGAGGTTCACAGGGAAAACTTTGCCACAGAACAGTTGAAAGACCCCGCCCTAATAAAGGCACGGGAAAACGTAGTGAAAATAGATGGCGAGTTAGTGAACCCAGATAATACCTGCACTTACCCATACTTCAGCGTAGAGAAGGACCTACTGTATCGGGTGGCAAAAAGGGCAGAAGAAACCGTTGAGCAGCTTGTGGTGCCCAAACCTTACAGGAAGTTGGTGTTGGAGTTGGCCCATGGGCACATTCTTGGAGGTCATCTGGGGACAGAGAAAACCCGAGAGAGGGTATTACAGAGATTCTATTGGCCGGGGGTGATGAAGGACATAGAAAATTATTGTTCCTCCTGCCCTGTGTGTCAGAGGTCGGCCCCGATGCCACATTTCCGTAGCCCGCTGGTCCCTCTACCCATCATTGAGGTCCCGTTTGAGAGGATCGCCATGGATTTGGTAGGTCCTATAATCAAGTCCGCTAGGGGGCACCAGTACATATTAGTTATAATGGACTATGCCACCCGTTATCCAGAAGCGATCCCTCTCCGAAATACCTCGGCCAAAACCATAGCCAAAGAGCTATCTCTTGTGTTTAGCCGGGTGGGTATTTGTAAAGAACTGCTTACGGACCAAGGTACACCCTTTATGTCCCGGGTTATGAAGGAGCTATGTAAATTGTTCAAAGTGACGCAATTACGTACATCTGTGTATCACCCCCAAACCGATGGGCTGGTTGAAAGATTCAACAAAACCCTAAAACAAATGTTGAAGAAAGTGGTGGATAGAGATGGAAAGGATTGGGACTGTCTACTTCCTTATCTGATGTTTGCTATTAGGGAGGTGCCCCAATCCTCTACGGGATTCTCCCCCTTTGAGTTACTGTATGGGAGACACCCAAGAGGGCTGTTGGATATTGCCAAGGAAACTTGGGAAAGTGAGAGTTCTCCCCACAGGAGTGTGATTGAGCATGTCGCCCTGATGCAAGACCGAATTGCACAGGTAATGCCCATCGTGAAGGAACATTTGGCCCAAGCGCAGTTAGCACAGCAGAGAGTGTACAACCGTGGAGCCAAGACCCGTACCTTTTCCCCGGGGGATAGGATACTGGTACTTGTCCCTACGGTTGAAAGTAAATTCCTTGCCAAATGGCAAGGCCCCTACGAGATAATGGAAAAAGTGAGCGAAGTGAATTACAAGGTCAGACAACCAGGAAGGCGAAAGCCCGAACAGATCTATCACGTTAATCTGTTGAAAGCCTGGAGGGATAGAGAGTCCCTAGTCGCAGACACTTGGTCACCAGCTCAAACTGGTTGCGTGATTCCTGAGGTTGGAATCGCAGCCACCTTGTCACAACCCCAACAACAGGAGGTTAAGGAGTTTGTGCTTCGCAACAAGGAGGTATTCTCTGAGCTGCCGGGACAAACATCTGGGGTAGAGCATGACATTATTACCCCGCCCGGTGAAAGGGTGAAGTTAAAACCCTATCGGATCCCAGAGGCCCGACGGGAGGCAATACGGGAGGAAGTACAGAAAATGCTGAACTTAGGGGTGATAGAGGAGTCCCAAAGTGATTGGTCTAGTCCCATTGTGTTGGTGCCTAAACCGGATGGGAGCTGGCGATTTTGTAACGATTTTCGTCAGTTGAACAAAGTTACAAAATTTGACACCTACCCCATGCCACGTATAGATGAGTTGATCGACCGGCTGGGAACAGCCCGATACATGACGACTCTTGACCTCACAAAAGGGTATTGGCAAATCCCCCTGGCCAAGTCGGCCAAAGAGAAAACCGCATTTGTAACCCCAGACAGGGCGTTCCAATATAAAAGAATGCCGTTCGGGTTACAGAATGCGCCGGCCACATTCCAGCGGAAAATGGACCAGATGCTGAGGCCCCATCGGAAGTATGCTGCGGCTTACCTGGATGACGTAATTGTCCATAGCACAGATTGGGCCTCACATCTGCCAAAAGTGCAAGCAGTCCTGGACTCTGTTCGGGAAGCGGGGTTTGCGGCTAACCCCAAGAAGTGTACCATTGGGCAGGAGGAGGCCAAATATCTTGGGTACACCATTGGGAGGGGAGTAATAAAACCCCAACTCAACAAAGTCGAGGCCATCCAGAGTTGGCCACGTCCCAACAGCAAGAAGCAGGTACGAGCCTTTCTGGGAATCGCTGGGTATTATCGGCGATTCATTCCCCACTTTGCTTCTAAGGCTGTGCCCCTAACCAACCTGACGAAGGGGAAAGGGTCGGTCATGATTAAATGGACCCCCGAGGCTGAGGCAGCATTCCAATTCTTGAAACAAGCCTTATGTAGCCAGCCAGTGTTGTACTCACCCGACTTCTCTAAAGACTTTGTCGTACAAAGTGATGCGTCAGATGTGGGGTTAGGAGCAGTATTGTCCCAGGTCTGGAACGGGGAAGAGCACCCAGTCATTTACCTCAGCAGGAAGTTGAAGTCCCATGAGGTAAATTACACCACCGTTGAAAAGGAGTGTTTAGCGGTGAAGTGGGCTCTAGATTCCCTTCGGTACTACCTGCTAGGTAGGCACTTTGACTTGGTTACGGATCACGCTCCGTTAAAGTGGATGGCTCAAAACAAGGAAACAAATAGAAGAGTGAATAGGTGGTTCCTGGCCCTCCAGGAATTCAACTTCACAGTAAAGCATCGCCCTGGCGTTCAAATGGGGAATGTGGATGCTTTGTCTCGAGTACATGAATGCCTGATTGCTGGTGTTCCAACCCCGAGGTTAAAACAAGAGGGGGGGTATGTGACAGCAGGAAGGTAAAGTCACCTGGTTGCATCCAGGGGGGTAGATATATTTCGCCCAGATTCAGGCTTTACGCCGACTTATACAACTAGGTGGAGAGTTGTATAAGGCTAGTGGGCTCATGGATGACTCATACCTCTAGGGAGAGTGTGGGGCGTCGTGCAGACAGGGAGTTGATGAGACCAGCTGAAGCTTGTCAGCTCATTTAGGCCTCTATAAGAACTCCCAGCTTCATTAGATGTTAGCTCATGCCTGGACCCAGACCTGTGTGGACTGTCTAGGGAGAGTGAACCCCTGTGCGGTGAGACAAAGCCTGTGTGGCTATTTGCTTGGACATTTAAAACCAGGGACTTAGGGACTAGGACAGCACCAGGCTGATCCCAGTTGTTAGTTAGGAAACCTGTATGTTTAGTCAGAGGTCAAGTTGACCAGGATTTATTTTGTTTATGTTTCTTTTGCTTTGCTGTGTTTTTGTCACTGTAAATAGAAAATAAACCGCACCTTTTTGATTTTGAAAACCACAACCTCCGTCTGCTGGGCCTGTTTTTGTGTGGGGAGCCCATCCCGGGGGTCACACACACCCGCTACCGAGCTAACCCCCTCACAAATGAAAATAATTGGGTTGGGCTGGTTTAATACAGCATTCCTTGAAAGAAAAACTGAAGTATTGAGCATGCTTTCTGTATGGATCTCAAGATAACTTTTTTTTTATTTTATTTTTATATAAATTCTTTATTTTCACAGAAACGGCATTACACAGATCAACAATTCTCAGTCATGACATAACATTCAATATGAAGCGAGCTAATCACATGGTTAACAAGACTTGTTGTTAGAAATACTTCTGTGCTAACCATGTTCCATAAAAATTACATAAGATTAACCCAGATGCATCACCCTTGTGTTGGAGGGAGTGTGGGGGTGAGGGAACACATGCCCATATATGGTGACATTGCCCTTCGATTCAGCTATATTGGAAAAAGTATTGAACTTAATTAAGAAGATTAGCCATTTTAAAGTCAGGTAAGACCTCTGGCAATGTTTTTTTTCATGCCACGGTTAAAGCAAGAAAAAAATATGGCGCATCTATTATTCCATTCCTGTTGAATGCAGTGAAAATAGTAATCTTGAAATATTGGAAATCAAAAAAAACACCAAAAATGAAGGACCGGTTTAGGGAAGTAGATAGTATTAGATTAATAGAGGAATTAATACACCTGCAAAATTACTCTTGGCCAAAATTTCATAGAACTTGGAGAAGTTGGCTTGAGTTTAAACAATCCTCAGTTTGTATAAGTTGTATAGGTAAAAAAAATGTTCTCCGCTTTTCTCTTCATGGCCATATTGGTCAGTTGACACTGGTATCGCTCAGAACGCCCTGTACCTAATCTCCTCCCTTCTCACCCCCCTCTTTCCTCTCAATGTAAGGATAGTAAATAGTAGATGCTGACTATTGATCAGACTAAAATTTAGACGTCGATATGATCTCTTGTATTGCTGTTGATATTATTGATATATAATTGTTGATCTGATTGAATATTTTACTAGTTTTGAAACCAGATTGTAGGATTACTTACGCAGTTATTGTCCGTTTGGTAAAGGGCAACCACCTTGCATTGATAAACAATTTTCCCTGGTTAATGTACGCTCTATTAAGATGTATTGATGAACCTTATGCAGTTGCATCTGCGATGGGACACATGCACATGTATGTCTTTTCTTTTTGACTCTCAATAAAATATTTTGAATGAAAAAAAAAAAAAAAATGTTCTCCAAGAGGTGAGGGGGGGGGGGGCAAGATGGAGGAAATTTCTTAAATAGGATATAATGACGATGGAGAATCGTTGAGTTGAGCTCAGCCTGGCTATGTGTCTATACCCTCTGCTCGTTCTCTTTTTTTCCTCCCCTTCCTCATACCCCCCTTTTTTTTTCTAGAAATGGTGATTGCATTTACTGAGATAGTATAGTGTAAGTGGTTTTGAATATATGGGAGGGAGTGATTGGTGGGATAGACAACGGGAACACGTTAAATAAGGATGGAATCAGGGTAGAAGCTATAGGCAGTTACCCTTGGGCCTACCCTTTAATCAACAACAAATATTTCACAATTATTTGGTATTTCATGGTTTTTCACTGTTGAATCTATTGGGGTGTTTTTGTTCTATCATATGGGCCCCCCTGGCACTCCCCTCTTACCTATCATAAATCATTTGCACACCTTTTTGGGTTGAGTTCATTTCTTTATTTTTTCCTGGGGGTAGCGTTAGATGCTGGGTGGACATTTGAATGTAGTGAGGAGGAAGAATGGATAAGGTATCTATGTTTTGAGGAGAAGGGTCTGTCTTTTTTTCTTTTTTATGTGATGTATGCTGATATAATTATAAATTGTGGGGTATTTGGAATGTTTTTTTGTGTGCATATTTCAGGAGTATCACCTATGTTTTTGATTGCCTTGTTGTTTTTTTTTTTCTTCCTAAATTTTATAAAAAAGAGTTTAAGAGAATCAACAGATAAAAATAAAGGAAAAAAAAAACCTAAAGAAAAAAATAAATACTTCTGTGTTGTAGTATCAATAAATTGTATTGTTTTATATTGAAATTACTTCATGAGAATCAGCGAGCAACACCACACCTATAATTTTCTTTTCTTTGTCTACAAACTTTTTTTATTGAGGTTAAATTGTGGTACAATAAGAGATTTCAATTACAGTAAAATTAACATATAAAGGTTATTCAGTTATATAATTATTGAAAAATAGACAAGTAGAAAATATATTAATACAATCTATCAAGGGTTCTGTACAAATAAATGCCTGTACAATAGTGTAAAGTATATATATATATATATATATATATATATATATATGATGAAAAAAAAATATATAGAAATATAAATTTGAACTAACATCTCTATTCAATTGTTTGCATTTCTGAACAATACATCTATAAAATTGTATAGAGTTGTATAATAAGTGAATTATTTTTTCCATCTGGTTAATGGAACAAATTCTTGTTTTGAATTGATTTATCGGAATTGAGGGAGATTTCCAGTGATAAGCTATGAGCCAATGAATTGCTACACATATGGTGTAAACCAGTCTCATATGAGGTATAGACAGTCCTTTGATTTTAGTGAATAATAGACAGTTATAAAGTGTGAGATTTATTTGAGAACCTGATATCGATGTTGCAAAATTACTTAACTGATTCCAACTGAGATAGAAAGTGGGAAAAAAATGGGGGGAGGAGAGAAGAAGGGAGGAATGAGGGTGATAGGGGACAAAAAAGGAGGGGCCCAGTCACCCCTCATGGCATGTTATAAGAGCTCAGTGTGGCAGGTTAGTGGAAAAACTACTGCTGAGAGGTTAGGGGGACTGTTTCTTGTAAGTGAAATAGGGGGTCCAGACTTTCCCAATTTTTTCTCATCTTGCTCTTTCAGCACCATGGTAAGGTTCTTCATTTGTTGGATTTCTGCTATCCTGGCCAGTCAATGTTTTCTGATTGGAGGGGTGCTGCTCTTCCACTATGCCGGAATACACACTTTTGCTGCAGTTAAAGCGGTGTTCCAACCAAAAATGGAACTTCCGCTTTTCGGATTCCTCTGTGGTAATCTACGCCATGTCCGGCCCTCCTCCGTCCCCTGCTGTCTTCTGGAAGACACACAGGTTCCAGAAGACAGCAGGGACCAGTGAGATAGCGCAGCGTGACTCGCGCATGCACAGTAGGGAACCAGGCTGTAAAGCCGCAAAGCTTCACTCCCTAATTCCCTTACCGATGATGGCGGCACCACCACCCAGGAGCCGAGGGACAGATCGGCTTCGGGTGCCGACATCGCAGGTGCCCTGGACAGGTAAGTGTCCATATATTAAAAGTCAGAAGCTGCAATATTTGTAGATGCTGACTTTATGCTATTTATTTTTTTGGGCGGACCTGCGCTTTAAGAGATGTTTTAAGAGTGAATTTTTTATTTTTTTAATGGACAGAGGGAAGGTTTAATTTTTAGTGTTGACTTGGAGTGTACTGGAGTGTAAAATCATGCATTCAACTAGTAAACATTCATCATTAAAGAATCATGTATTCAGCTTTTAAAAAAAACATGTGACACACGTGATTATATGTAAAAAACTCATTTACGGTACATATCATAATTGTATTAAACAAATGACCACAACATTCAGTGAAAAAATGCAGAAAAACAACACCAGTAGATCATAACAACCAGGAAAAGGTAAGGGGGAGTCAAAGGGAAGAAAGATAGATGGGGGGATGAGGTAATGACATTGTCGGTAGGACAAACTTCCAATGATTTGCCCTTGTAATGATAAGTGTAATGAACCAAATAATGTTAGTCCAAGTCAGCACATAAGGCCCAAACCTCATGGAAAGGAGATATCATTTGTAGACACACTCATTTAAGATGCTATAAAGGCTAAATTAATTCAGTGATATGCATTACTGTCATATACTAATGATTCATATATTAATTTCTGATGCAAAATAGTATACATTTTATTCACTTCAGTCAGTTTCTTCTACCATTTGGATTTACTAAAATAGTAGTATATGTTCAGATAGTAAATTGATGCTGTGTGAACTTCAATTATCCAGTCACGTGCAAGTAAAATAAATCCTGTTTTTTTATTTTTATTCCTCTGCTTATAATTTGATATTAATTTTACTAATGAGAAACAACCTATTCATTTAGTAAATCTGCTCCATAGAAATTATAATATAGGCCTCTTTCACATGATCGGCCCGCAAAGATCCGCCTGTCCATTTTGCAGGTGGATCTGAGCGGGCCACCCATTATCCTATATGGGCAGATGTCAACGGAGATGTGTCTGCCTACACCCGCCTGCCATCCGATCCGACAAGAACCGCTCAAAACAGACGCATGGCGACGTCGCCATCCATCCAGCAGATCGGATGAAAACTGACAAGCTGTCCGTTTTCATCTGATCTCGCAATAGAGAACAACGGAGCTCTGACAGGTCCATCCCTGCACAGTGAGCAGAGACGGACCTGTCATCTGCCGGCTCAGCGCGAATCAACGGAGCAAACCCCCACTAAGCTAGCGGGGTCCGTTGAGCGGATCTTCCTTGTGTGAAAGGGGCCTTATAGGTGACATACACGGATGCGGAAGAGGGGTTTAGTCTGTTTGAAGATGCTAGGGTCCTGCTTAGATGAAATGACGGGACTCCTGTGCATGCATACAGGAGTCAAGCTATCATTCATTCTGGCTCTACTGCAGTGTGTTGAAAACATCCGTTGAGCTGCACATGCATACAATGCCAAACATCAGCTAACAAAGCTAGCAAAATATTCCCATCTATTAAAAATTGAATAAATTCAAGAAATAAATCAATAATACTACCCCATTACCCCCAGCTCCATCTTAAATATAAACAAATGGCCACTGCCCCCACCTATAACTGACCTTTGCAGTAAGGAGTTCATCTTAAATATGCAGTTTTGGCCACCAAGGAAAGACATTGTTGAATTAAATAGAGGTCAGGGAAGGGTGATAAAATACAGGGGATGAAGGACCTCAGCTATGAGGATAAATTACATAGGTAACTGTTATTCACTCTGGAGAAGAGATGCTTAAGGGGGTATATGATTACAATGTACACATATATTAAAGATGACTTCAGTAACTGTAATAAACTGTTTACTCTAAAGTCTCTGAAGAGGACACAAAGTCATGAGTTGATGTTAGAAGAAAGACAGTTTACCTTAGGTTGCGGAAAAGGTTCTTTACTAATAGAGCAGTAAAAATTTGGAAATCCATCTTCCAGGAAGTGGCTCTATCTGAGAGCGTTAGGAACTTCATAAATCTTTAAGATGTCTTCCTCAGGAAGAATAAAAATCAAACACACATACACACAGACATATGTTGAACTGGATGGATCTGTGGGGCTGATTTACTAAAGGCCATTAGACTGTGCACTTTGCAAGTGCAGCTGCAGTCATTTGCCCCAGAGCTTAGAAAATGTGGCGTTTGCAAGGTAGAAGTAATAGCAACCAGTCACAGCATGAGATGTCACCATTTTTCACAACCTCTTTGACTGCTACTGGAAATACCCAGTGTGTTTTTCCAAAGTTCAAATTTAATTAGTCTGGGGTAAGCATGTAATGTTCCTAAAATCAGCCAGGTTACTGATTGACTATACAGTACAGTAGTGCTGCAATGCTAAATTAGCTTGTACAGTATAATTTCATTTTTGCTAAACCTTTTAAAAGAATATAGAACATTCCCACAAAGTCTTTGTCCATTAAAAATATTTGTGAAGGTCTGGATGTTCTCCTTGTTACATCAAAAAAGTTACAGTGGACTTTTGCTACTTTAATATACATACTCATTTCAGTTTGATGCACAAAAAAGAAAGAAAATGTCGGCAGGTGCATAAGGCCATTATTTCAATGTAAAAGTTTATGTCAATTTAGGTTATATATTGTATCTTGTGACTTGTGGCAGATTTTATGTAATCCTAATTAGCCGGATTGTACAAGAGCATCTGCATGCTTTAAAACCCACATATCATGATTCATTATTTTGGAATATATGGCTTCATAAAAACACTATTCTCTGAGTTATTAATTTTTGAGACTTGGATGAAAATTTAAATCTTCTGTAGTAGAATTAATGGGATCTCTTGCACTCTTTTACGGAATAGAATTTATATGGTATATATGATACAAGTACAGATGGGTGAACTTTACATATTTCCCACCTTCATTTAATTTCAACTCATTGACCCAGTGGATCTATTTTCTTTTCACTCATTTACTTTAATAGTATATTTTGATTGAATACTTAAGAAAAGGAAAGTACAGTATGGGAAACTGTTCTTATTTTTATTTATTTATTCTGTTGGACACAAAATACAAGCATGGTAGGTAGATATGTTTATTTTTTAGCATGACACTGTTTTATTGGTGATATTCAGAATCCAGATGGTTGTCAAGTTTCTGCAAAAAGTATTCTTGCCCAAGCCATGTATGAGCTTCCAACTATAGTGGATTTAAGCCTTGTACACACGGTATGATTGTTGGCCAATCGAGCGTCTGATTTTTGTCAAAAGGCTGTGTGCCAGGATCTTGTCTTGCATACTAACGGTACACAATTGTCGTGCCACAAACACGAACATAGTGATGTACTACAAGGAATTTCAGCTCTTAAATGGCACCCTTTGGGCCCCTTCTGCTAATTTTGTGTTTGGTGAGCATTGATTCCGAGCATGCGTGTTTGTACTTTCGACTTTTGTGTGACAGATTTGTGTCATGACTATCCGAAAATCAGAGGTCAAGCCGCTGTCCGCCGAAAATTTACTAGTCTGTCATCCAACATTTGTTGGCCGAAAGTTGGACAACAATTGTCAAATGGACCGTACCAACGGTAAGATTTTAGGACAACAGTCTGTCAACAGACAATCCCCTGCCAACAATTGTATCATGTGTACAAGGCTTGAGAATCTCCTGGTAAGTGTTGTCTATAGGAGACTGCTACAGCTCACGTATTGCTTTGTGTTTGCTTTTATTGCACTTAATAACTCAACAATGTAATAGGGGTGGATGAAATGAGGATGTTTTTAAAGTGGATCAGCTGCAATGAATTGGGGGACACTCATCACTCTGGGGGGACATGGTGTGACTGATTGAGCAATAATACAGTATCAAACATATAAACTATGTAGGTACAGTACAGAATGATTCTAAATAATATCCAACTGACACAAGTGCAAAATTCACATATGTTCTGTGTTAGAAGCTTTCTCTAAAGCCGTGTACACACGATCGGTTTTACTGATGAAAACAGTCCGATGGACTTTTTTCATCCGACAAACCGATCGTGTATGGGCCGGTCTTTTTTCCATCGGTGTTAAAAAATAGAACATGTTTTAAATTTATCCGATGGAAAAAAAACTATACCAAATTACTATTGTCTGTGGGGAACTCCATCGGATAAAAAACCCACGCATGCTCAGAATCAAGTCGACGCATGCTCAGAAGCATAGAACTTTTTCTTGGCTTGTCGGAGTCTTTTACGTCACGGCGTTTGGGACGATCGGTTTTTTGACTGATGGTGTGTAGGCAAGACTGATGGAAGTCAGCTTCATCGGATTTCTGATGGAAAAATCCATCGGTTTAAAATCCATAGGAAATCCGATCGTGTGTACAGGACTTCAGTGAAGGTTAAAGCCTATCTATGGTAGGAAATTAAAAATATATATTTCTACAACAAACTTAAATTATTTCTAGCCTTTTCCTATCAATCTGAATGATCTTGAACATTGTAAACTTACTTTGTAAAGATTCATACACATTTTCTTCCTTGATTTCTGACATGTGTTCAATGTGCCTTATGAGTAGGCACTTCTGTGTCACACATTTCACAGAGCCTGCCTTCTGAACTACAGAGGTGCTGAGAGGAAGAGTTTTAGAAGGCAAAGCTAGCACAGGAATCACTGTTTGCAGACAGCAAGGTACCCTGGGATATGTAGTCCTTTACAAGCAAACAGCAAAGGAGAAGCTACAAAGCACACAGGGAATCCAGGAAGTTATGGAAAGAGATTTTTCCATTTTTTATAAGTAAGCTTACAGTATATTGCATTGCCAAGATAGCTATTGTTTGTATTGCTATTACAATGCTGATGCTATAACATGAAAGTGTAAACTGTGACCATAGATCTCCTTTAAACCTCTTTTCCTCCTAACGTGAACAACTTTGCATCACATTTTCTATATGGACTACTTATGTATTTATACAAGGTGATTTTTTTCCCCCCTTTAACTCCCCTTCTCATGTAAAAATAAATTAATTTCAGTTGATCTTTCCTCATAGCTGAAGCCATCCTTCTATGCACTCTCCATAGTTGCACTACCTTGTTTTTTTAAGCTGGTGCCCTGTAACTGAACCCCTAAACAATGGTGGAACAGGTAACATGTTCCAAAGGTGAACTTAGCCTTTAAAAAGAGAACTCTCTTTCTCAAATAGCAACATTTCAAGGTATAGAATGTCTGGAAAGAGGCTGTCCTGCCATCCAGAAAGATAGAGACTCCTGCTTAATTTGGCTGCAAGGGGTTCATGGGAAAGTTATATGTTTTATTCTAACCTATTTTAGTATAGTGACAACATTTTCTGGACAGCAGTTTATTGAATTATTATACTTCTTACCTTGAGTTGTTTTACAAATGTCTACGCGCTGAGGGCATACTCCACCTTTCAGACTGTGTTTCATTCCTGGACCCCAACCCTCAAACCACCCTTCCCTTTCTTGTTCCTGAAGAATCCTGTACTTTTTTTTTTAATTTAGCACAGGTGTGCATGGGTCTGCCCATACAGCTGCATCATCCATTCACAGAGATCTATGAAGTTGTACTAATCCCGAAACTTTGTCGGTTGCACCCCCACCTCCCTGCTTCCAGGTGTCTACTGTTTAAATATCTCATTGCTATTGTGTTTTGGAATTGTACATTATACACATACCATCCATTTTGTTCTATATTTGCTTAGCTGCTAGAATTCTCTGTTCCCTTGTATAACTCAGTACGAGTGGTGATAGTGGCCTGTGTTTATGTGCTAGTCTGTACTTTTTTATATCTACTTTTTTTACTTCTATATTTAACAGAGATCTGTGTATGGGATTACTATAAAGCCTCGCACACATGGCCGGGAATTCCATCAGGAAAAAAACGTTGTTCTTTTGAATGGCAAGAACGCGGTGACGTCATTGACTACGACAAGCCTGCGCTCGTCACATTCGATGCCGTTGCCGCCATCTTGCTATAGGGTACACTACCCTTGTATGCTACCGCGCATGCGTCAAAGTCTTTTCGAGCATACGCAGGTTTACCTGGGGACAGGTAAGCACACTGACGAACGGTTTTCTCGGCAGGAAACACTGCCGAGAATCCCGACGAGAAAATAGAGAGCAGGTTCTCTATTTTTCTCGTAGGGATTCCTGGCAGTTTTCTCGCCGAGAAAGCATACACACGCACGGTTTTCACGGCAAAAAGCTCTCCTAGCAGCTTTCTTGCCGAGAAAACCGTGCGTGTGTACTAGGCTTTAGTCCCATTTACCATTGCTGCAGAAGGACTCACAGATCCTGTAAGAACAAATGTGGTGAAATCAACACACTTGTAGCTCATTCTTTACTTTCTCCAGCCCAATAATAGAAAGTCCTTATGGTCTTATGCCCCATACACACGATCGTTTTTCATGCCGTTAAAAATGCCATTAAAAAAAATGGCCATTAAAAATGATCGTGTGTAGGCTCCAGAGCATTTTTAACGACGTGAAAAACGGCCATTAAAAATTTCGAACATGCTCTCTTTTTTCACGTCGTTTTTCATGTCGTTTTTTTTAACGACGTGAAAAACGATAGTGTGTATGCTTTAACGACGTGAAAAAAAAACGCGCATGCTCAGAATCAAGTATGAGACAGGAGCGCTCGTTCTGGTAAAACTAGCGTTCGTAATGGAGATAGCACATTCGTCACGCAGTCACGGACTGAAAAGCACGAGACTGAAAAGAGCGAATCGTCGCTCAACAAACTTTACTAACATGAAGGGTGGCGCCATTCGAACGGAACTTCCCCTTTATAGTGCCGTCGTACGTGTTGTACGACACTGCACTTTGCTTGATCGTTTTTTTAAATGATCGTGTGTACGCAAGACAGGCTTGAGAGGAAACATGAAAAAAACGACGTGAAAAACGGCAAGAAAAAAAATGGCAAGAAAAACGATCGTGTGTATGGGGCATTAGAGATAAACAATTATTGGCAATACTGAGGAGAATAAATACAGTGATACCGCGCTAACAAATAAAACATACAATAAAGAACAATTGTAACCAGCAGCAGCTTAAACATAAGATACCACGTGCTAAACCACAATAGAAATAAAAAAGCTGCGCTAAAAAATATATATGTGTATAGTAAAACACAATTTTAGTGAAAAAATATAGATATATGTAAAAAGTGCTAAAACTACTAATAAATTAGTTTCTAAAGAAAAATGTGAGAGTCCATATAAAGGGTCCAAAGATGAGATGGGTCACACACTTAGGGGTGCCAGCAAGAAGGAAATCCCAAATAATCACCACAGAGACAATCGTGATCCACCACCACATAAAATTCCTGCTTACCAGAGGCAAGCTAAAAAACAGCCTGTATGATGATATTGCAGGTGTCAGTCACACTCCATCGGTCAGGTGGGATATATGGAGACTGGATGCACTTTAAAGACTGTTCTTCAGCAGATGAGAATCATACATAGAAGCACTATTTCTACCACTTCTACAGTATACGTGACAACTTCCTGCTGTAAATGTTTCCTAAGAAAGCAGCAGCTCCTGGCTGAATCTCTAGCATCCGTCACAGTATCTGGAACATTGTGTTACATTGCCACGTAAGGAAATGAGTGGGGCTTACCGTGACATCACTGCCCAAATATGGTCACTACTATCCCCGCCTCTTCTTTTATATAGCTGATGACAGCTCAGGGAGCTATCATTCAGCGAGCAGTACCGTAGGTATTGTGATTTATGATGTATTTACAATGAGGAACTTTTTAAATATTTTTTTTTAATAAAGGACTTGTCAAACATTTTGGTGTAATTTCTATATTACTACAGTATGTACTCATTCACGCAAGGGGGCTGGTATGTGGGGGCACTCTTCTTTTTAAAAGGAAGCTTCCAGATAAGCCCCTGCACGCAGACCCCCAAAACCACTGGGCCAGTTGTGAGGAAGAGGCTCTTCCTCCCATGTTAAGGGTATGTGGCCTGGCATGATTAATGCCCTGTACACACGATCGGATTTCCGATGGAATAAAATCCGATGGATTTTTCCATCAGGAAATCCGATGAAGCTGACTTCCATCAGTCTTGCCTACACACCATCAGTCAAAAATCCGTCCTTCCCAAACGCCGTGACCTAAAACACTCCGAAGAGCCGAGAAAAATTAAGTTCAATGCTTCTGAGCATGCGTTGACTTGATTCTGAGCATGCGTGGGTTTTTTCTTCGATGGAGTTCCCCACAGTATAATTTAAAACATGTTCTATTTTTTTTATACAGATGGAAAAAAGACTGATGGGGCCCACACACGATTGGTTTGTCCGATGAAAAAAGTCCATCAGTCTTTTTTCATCACAAAAACTGATCGTGTGTATGCGGCATAAGGGTATGCTATTGTATGGTCAGTCAGGTTTCATGCTGGGATTAAGGGTACCAAAGTATGTATTTTTAGATGGACCTTTTTATTATAGATTTCCATGGGCTTTCATGTTTTGGAACCTTTGGATGGGGTCTTTGTGCTATTTTTAATTTTTTTTTAATAGGAACTAGAAGGGAAATGTAATTTCCTGGAAATGTAAAACCATTTTTTTTCTTATTTGGCAGATTTGACTCCCTTTGCTTTGAATGGGGTTTGGATTTGGCATCCAAACGTCTTCAGATGAACCGAACTTCCGTAGGTTCGGCAAACTTCGAACTAGCTAGGCTAGTCACCATGAGCACAGATTGATAGTTCTGCTTCCCTCAATTTCCCCCCAAGCTCAGTGTTATTCTTTGCTTCCTGTCTTCTGGGGTGGAGGTGGAGGTGTCACTGGGAGTTTGAGAAGATCCAGTAATGGATATTTATCTCTCTGGCTTGATTTTTTTTTGCATGCTGGGGAAGGGAATAAACATTTGATCTTGGAAACCTCTCTTGTCTCCCAGGCTTTGTCTGGAAATTTCTGCTGGAGTTTCCAGTGCCTGCCAGGTGTGCTGGGTAAAACAGATGCCGCGTACACACGACCATTTTTCTCGTCGGGAAATTTTTTATTTTTTCTCTTTGACGAGAAAAACGACCGTGTGTGGGCTTTTGGTAATTTTTCCCGATGAGAAAAACGGCATTAATCACGACGAGAAAAATTAGAACATGCTCCAATTTTTCTCGTCGTGATTCATGGCATTTTTTTCCGCGCCAGTTTTCCCATAGGGAAACACTGCCGGGGAGCCTACACACGGTCGTTACGGGAATAACGGCCGTGTGTAGGGGAACAAGTCGTTCCTCATTTTTCCCGTCGATTTTCTCAACTGTGTTTTCACCGTTGAGAAAATCGATCGTGTGTACACGGCAAGAGGCCCAAGACTGGGACGTGATGCTTCCTGCTGTCCTGTTACACCACTGGGAAATGGAACTTAAAGGATCCTGCATTGGAGCACCAGGGGTGAAAAGTTTGCTTCTGAAAAGTGCCCTGAATAGCTGGAGAGAAGCAGGAAACATTGCAGGAAGTTCTGGAGGCTCGTCCAAGGAGTAAATGTGCTGAATAAGTGCACCTTTACAGACTACAGATCATTTTCTGTGTTGATTGTAAGTGATGAGACAGAGTCTGCATTTTTGCTTTTTTAGGTATCTTAAACACTAGTATAGTGTGAAACGCGTCATATTGACCAAGTGTGCTGTGACTTGTAGTGCTGTGGTGGATTTACAATAAAGGCAATTTTATTCGGAGTGCGGCTGTCCAGAAGGAATTTTTCTTTTGCCTTGCATATGCATTGCCTGAACCCGGGGTTTCTGTGAGCACTATCACGTCTGAAGACAACCACACCTGAGTGGCTTCTCTCCTCGTTCGTATCTTGTACCTTGCCATGGCTTGACACAATTACACTTTGCATTTCAACCACTGTAACTGTCAGTGCATTTATTCAATTATTTATTTAAAAAAAGGTGGACTATGCCTTTAAATTCTTGATTCAGTGCAGTGCTGTGCCGAGTGGTTATCCACTTATCTCTTTTCTTTGTGATAAATATTGATGTGGCATCATTGAAGACATATTGCATGCCCAGTTGGGCAAACCCCCAGAAAATGATCGCTGTACAGATTTCAACATCAATCATTCACTGCAGTGATGTGTTAGATGGCATTATTCCCAAACTTCTTCTTTGGGACTATTCCGTCAATCCTGTTTGTTGTTACATCTTTTTTTATATCAATAAATGTTGTTGATTTGATAAACACAGAATTCTTTCTGTGAAGTCAGCTCAGTGTGCTGTTCTTCTATGTATATGGAGACTTTTTTAATAAAGCTAAGCACTCAGGACTTGTGATTCTGCTGTACAGTGCAGCTTCTGTTTACTGTTTACAGCCTAGACAAATAAGCAGTTTGACCTTTTTGTTTCTGCCAAAGCCCAGGTGGCTCTTTACGTTTGTGTATAAGAGGGAAGTGGTCTGTAGCGGGAGTTTATGTGTTGGAGCAGGATTTCATGGTTTTTGAGAGGAATGAGAAAAAGCTGATGATATAAATGTTATAGTTTGCTTTGGAGAACATTGTTAGATGTATTAAAACAGTTACTAAAATAAACTCACTGCTTCCTACCCTATAATGTATAAACATAATTACTGTTTAGCACCTCTAATTAAACCTAAAATATATTAAAGGCTCATTCACACCAGTGGCTATGCATTATGCTGTGAATATTGCACGCATGCAGGTGTGCTTGGTGTAGGGGCAGTGCAATGCATTGTTACAAGCATTTTACTGGTTTCTTTTTAAACTTTATTGAAATGTCACAAAATGACATTTCATTGAACTCTATGCACCTCAGTGTGTTGTGACGCACTGCAGTGCATTAACAGGCAGTGATGTGCATTGTGCTGCAAAAAAATGCAGACATGCTGCATTTCAATGCAACGCACACCACCGCTCATGTATGGTGTGACCAGGACACATAGAAAACTGTACTCCTTACTGAGGGGTGATGGGGGTCTGTACTGAGGGTGTGGGTTGAGAGGGGGCTCTGTACTGGTTTAGGCAGTGTGTGACTACTGAGGGTGGGGTCTGTACTGAAAAGGGGGGGGATCTGTAATGGGATAGAACTGAGGCTACTGGAGAGATCAGTACTACAGGGATATGGGCTTGGAGGGGATGTATACTGGGAGGAGGGGGTCATTTTTGGCTGTTCCCCGCATTCTCTGTGTTATGCACTCCTAAGCCTTACACTCTCTGTATTATACTAAAGATAAAACAGTGCAGCACAAATATATGTAAAACCAATAATAGGCATTAGCACATGTCCTTCAAAAGAAGTTCAAAGCCCAAGAAAAATTGGTAAAATATGTCCATAGATTGCAGTAGATTCCACATGAGAGATATCAGATGCAGCAACACGCTGGATGAATGAGCCCACCACCAGCACACAGATTGCTCGCACACCTTTTAAAACTGACCCCCAAACCAAAAGAAATGGTAATACACACTTGTTCCCACAATCAGGGAATGAGTACTGCAAAGTGCAAATGATCCCGATGCCCATGTCTACCCCGATCGGTGCTGAGGCAGTAGTCAGTCCAATCCTCTCCCCAGGACAGAATCCCCGCTCCGCTGGACAACTAGAAAATTTCCCGCAGGAGGCAGCGTGCTGTCACAGACACTTCTCCCCTTCTATCATTGACTACAATCGTCTCTGTATTATATATTTTTACTACTGAACTCTCTGTGTTATGCACTCCTCAGCCTTACACTCTCTGTATTATATGTGAAAAAGAGGAAAACTGCGCTAAAGGCTAAAATTGTTAAATGGCCATGAGTGGCGTCACGGTTGTAAAAAGGGAGCTGCGACTGGCATGTAAACAAAAATACAAGGAGAAAATATAAAAAGAAAAAACAGTTGCCCTGTCCTGTGACCATTCAGTAGTGATTGAAGGTGAACACCTATGAGTCAATCCAAAATTTGATTGACTCTAGATGACTATGATAGTGATTAACACAAATTATAAAAATGTGCGGACATAACATTAATAAAATAAATTATTAACAAAACAAAAAATTATTAGTGAAAAAAAACTTTGTAGAGTCCATAAATGAGCAAACACAACAGTGTCCAAAAACCATTAAGTGTCTGTAACCCAAATTAGTAATCAAAACACCAGTGCTCTGTGAAGAAAAATTGTCCATGTAGTGAATGACATATCCACAATGAAAGCGTATAGGTCCACCACCATTCAGTAGAAGTTGCCTCTTACCAGCTGGTGTTGATCCCCCATAACAAAGGATCAGAAATCACATGTAAGCAGACCACTCTCCCCACCAATCAGCGGATGCAGATACGTTTGTTAGGTAATAACTCCCGATCAACAGACCATCAGCAGGTACATCCTCTTTCTCTCTTAAAGTCACTTAGGCTTGGTTCACACTGCCGCAATCTGCGGTGAGACTTCCTGGTGACTTGAGTACTACTTTGAGGCACAAGTCGGATAGAAGTCACCTTGAAGTAGTACAGGACCAAGCCTAAGTGACTTTAAGAGAGAAAGAGGATGTACCTGCTGATGGTCTGTTGATCGGGAGTTATTGCCTAACAAACATGTGAAAATACCATGCTGCGTCTCCCCGCAGGGATGTAGTCCCAAGGGAGGGACGAGCACGCTGACTAACCCCCAGCCAGAACGGCTCGGATGATGGGGGCAAGCTTACTGAGGAGGAACAGGAAGTGAGAAATTCAGACAAAGAAAAAAAATATGTAGAAGGGAAATCGAAGGAAAAGGTAAGTGAACCAACAATGCAATAGCTTAAAGGAACCTATTTAGAAAATAAAAAACAAACCTTTACAACCCCTTTAAGTGTGAGAAATATGCAAAAAAAAGAAAAAATCAGGAAGGGGGCAAATACTTTTTCACAGCACTGTATATTTTAACTACTGAACTCTGTGTAATGCACTCCTGACCCCTGCACTCATTGCTTACACAATCCTGACCTCTGCTCTCTCTGTGATATGTGCTTCTGACCCTTGCACCCTCTGGGGGTTATTAACGAAAGGCAAATCCACTTTGCACTACAAGTGCAAACTGCAAGTGCAAAGTGCACTTGAAATTGCACTGAAAGTGCACTTGGAAGTGCAGTCACTGTAAATCTGAGGGGTAGATCTGAAATGAGGGGAAGCTCTGCTGATTTTATCATCCAATCATGTGCAAGGTAAAATGCAGTTTTTTTTTTTATTTTCCTTGCATGTCCCCCTCGGATCTACAGTGACTGCACTTCCAAGTGCACTTTCAGTGAAATTTCAAGTGCACTTTTCACTTGTAGTTTGCACTTGTAGTGCAAAGTGGATTTGCCTTTAGTAAATAACCCCCTCTGTGTTACACACTCCTGAGCCCTACACTCTCTGTGATTTTTATTCCTGACTCTTCCACTTGGGTGTATTACACACTGCTAAGTCTTGCACTATAGTAACTATGTTGTACATTTCATACTCCTGACCATGGCACTCTGTACACTGGGCCTAATATAACATGCTCCTGACCACTGCACAGGCATATTTTGTAGGTAAAAGGACTGCAGCATATGTGTGCTGTGTATAGAGTGAGTAGGCTCTGTTTTCTTTAACCATGACCCTTTAACGCCCCTCCCAGTTTGACCACACCCACCATTTAGGGCAACGTTTTAAAATAATTTATTTTGTATGGTGGATGAAGCGGGTGGCTGTTAAAAAGTGATAAGCTTTGGGTGCCAGATATGCTAGGTATGCCACGGTCCAATAGAAAAGGGTTCCAGAGGTTCCTCAACAATGGTATTTTGACATTTTAAGCACATGGTACCACTACCAACTTCAATTTTGTATTTCAGAAAGTGGGGGTGAGGAACAGTAGTGGTAGTTAAATGTGGTGTCTTTCACCATGGGCACATGCTTTGTTTGGTCATGTCTGCATTCTTAATTGCTTCAGTACCCTTTCTACAACACTGATGTTGTCCTATGCACATTTTATTAATAATAGTAGCAATCAGAAATGTTGGTTAGTGATAACATTTTAAGCCAATCTGACCTCTGTAACTATATACCTGTCACAGCGCTATTCTTGTTGAGAAGAGGAAAATAAAGGAAAGTAACATAACAGTTACCTTGTGGCTAATGTGAGATTACATTTATATTTATTCTTACAATCATCTGTTCTCAGTCTCAAGTGAGTTGCTTAGGAATGACTGAGCATATTCTGCAAGAAAAAATATTGAATCATGAACTGTATTAGCAGTTTTACATTGAGTACAATGTACATCTTAGCATACTATAAACCGATAACTTTTATACAGTCAAATAGCTTGAAGCAAAAGATACTATATATATATATTATGACAAGCACATAATAATAATATTGATAGGCAAATATTTGCTTTTAAATCTTGTTTGGTATCTTCCAAGACTGGCAGAATATGTCTGAACACATATAGGCAGTGAAGAAAAATCTATATTGGTGTGCCAATCAGGTTTTACCTTTCATTCGTTTAGAACAGACTGGAGAATGGCATTTAATAGTTCTGTGGTTGCTACAGCCTACTCTTTTTTTGTTTTTGTTTTTTACAAGGACCAAGGTAGTTAATAGTGGTGTATTATTTTTGAGTAGATGCCCAGGGGTTTGATGACTAACCAATGTGTTTTCTGTTGGAGAGTCTCAACATATTACTTTTAAGCACTTCCGTCTGCTATGGTCATAGTCACAGTTACATGGTTACATAGTTACATAGTTGGTAAAGTTGACAAAAGACAATAGTCCATCCAGTTCAACCTGTGTGGGTGTGTGTCCGTGTAGATAATCATTTCCCATATCTCTGTATATTGTGTTTGCTAAGATGCACATCCAAGAATCTTTTAAAACTATCAATACTTCCTACTGACACCGCTGATTGTGGAAGAGAGTTCCACATCCTTACTGCCCTGACAGTGAAAAACCCCTTATCCCCTAAGGTTAAACCGCTTCTCTTCCAGTCTCATTGTGTGGCCTCTTCTCCAGGGAGAATACAGTACATTTAGTGCTTGTAGTCAGTCGTTCCTCATAATTGAGGTCCTCCAGTCCCCTTATTAATTTTGTTGCCCTTCTCTAGACTCTCTCCAGCTCCAGCACATCCTTCCTTAGGATTGGTGACCAGAACTGGATGGAAACCTCCAGATGTGGCCGAACCAGGGTTTTATAACGTTTTATCTCTGGAGTGAATCCCTTTTTAATGTATGCTAATATTCTGCAGGCTTTTCCTTTCTGCAGCTTGACATTGCATGCTATTGCTCAGTCTGTCTTGTACTAGAACATCCAGATCCTTCTCGATTCTGGAATCCCCCAGAGCTTCTCCCCCTAGTAAGTAACTTGCATTTATATTTTTAGCCCCCAATTACTTTACATTTACAATGGTAAACCTCATTTGCAGTCTAGTTGCCCACTCTATTATTTTCTTTGGGTCCTCATGTAAGGTTTTTATATCCTGTAGTGATGTTATTGCCCTACTAATTATCGTGTCGTCAGCAAACACTGATATTGAGCTATTTATCTCATTCTCCATATCAGGGGTCGGCAACCTGCGGTCTGCGGGCCACACCCGGCCCGCCACCGCTAAATGTCTGGCCCATCAATGCACGTGATGAATTCACGTGCACCCGTCCCGTGGACATTTTTTGTAGAGACGGCTGGCTTTCTTTAAATAACAACTGATGCCACTAAGAAGCCGCTTGGCTGTTATCCCCAAGCAGCGGGAGGGGATGTCCCCCCCTCCCACCACCTTCCCGTCACACCGGGAGGCCCGAGTGACCAGACGGCACATCCACCAGCTGGCCAGAGAGCCTAACTTCAATAATGAGCACTTTTACCCCCTTCCAGCCCAGGCCAATTTTCAGCTTTCAGATCTGTCCCACTTAGATTGACAATTTCACGATCATGCAACATTGTACCCGATTACATTTTTATAATTTTTTTTCACACAAATAGAGTTTTCTTTTGGTGGTATTTAATCACCACTCGTTTTTTTTTTTTTGCTAAACTTGATCTGAAAATTTGAAAAAAACAAACAAACAAACACTTTCTTAATTTCTGTTATATAATTTTGCAAATAAATAACGTTTCTTCATAAATTTAGGTCAAAATATATACTGCTACATTTCCTTGGTAAAAATAACCCAAATCAGTGTATAATTTTTAGTCTGCAGGAAAGTTATACAGTCTTCAAACTATGGTTTAGGTATCTGAAAATCGATCAGTCCTGATGTACTGACAGCCTCATTTCTTGAGGCTCGAAAATGCCAGGACAGTGCAAATATCCCCCAAATGACCCCTTTTTGGAAAGTAGACAGTCCAAGGTATTTTGTAGTAACATGGCGAGTTTTTTTGAAGTTACATTTTTTTGTCACATTTAAAAAAAAATTGATAATTTATTTTATTTTTTTACATACTATCACCAGTGCAGTACAGAATTTGCATATAACTGGTGTTGTGGTGATCAGGGACACTGACTAGTGAAAGTATGCAAAAAAAATAAAAAATTACATTTTTTTGTCTTATTTATTAATTTTTTATTTATTTTTTACAATTTCTTTTAACACACTGTGACCAGATAAAGACAGTGTTATAATAGTAACACTGTTCTACTATGGGGAAGTGATAATTTTTTTTTTTTTTTTTACACATTATGATTGCTAATACCAATGAATTTCATTGGTATAAGCAACCGTTTTTACTGAATGAAACTGATTCATTCAGTGTCTTTTGTTGTGATTAGCTGTGATTGGCCAAAGCTAATTACATGGTACCGATGGGCTATGATTGGCCCTGTCTGTACCATGTGTTCACTGTGACCAATCACAGCTGGCAACACAATTGTTTACAATAGATGGCATGAAAGGAAGCCATCTATTGTTTACAACTGTCATGTGATCTGCTGTGATTGGTCACAACGATCATATGACAATGGCAGTGGGCCGGTATGGTGATCAGTCATCGGCTGTGTCCGGTTGATGTGACGTCCATCCAGAAGGAGGAAATTCCCACCCAGCCATCTGCTATAGGCCAGGTGGAAAGGTGGTAAATAGGGTAGGGAAGGGTTAGAACATCTGTTGAATTTTGTACCCACCTGTAGTCGATATTTTCTCTCACTTCCTGCCATGTCAGGAAGTGATGGGAAGTATTTTTAACAGGGGCACAAACAAAAATGCATTGTTAGTAGAGTGGGGACATATTATAGCCTCTTGGAATGTATTTATTTCTGTCTGTGTCCTCCTGTCCTGGTGACAACAGCGTCCCTCATTTCTTGTACATCCTCATGGTGACAGGAAGTGAGGGAAAATCTCCACAATAGAGTTATAGAAAAAAATAAAAACTTCTCAGAAATTGCAACTCTTCATTTACCACTCTATTTAAAAGTATAACAAAAAATGTTGGAATATGGCTTTAACCACTTCCCTACCGGGCACGAAAACCCCCTTCCTGCCCAAGCCATTTTTCAGCTTTCAGCGCTGTCACACTTTGAATGACAATTGCGCGGTTGTGCGACGTGGCTCCCAAACGAAATTTGCATCCTTTTTTTCCCACAAACAGAGCTTTCTTTTGGTGGTATTTGATCACCTCTGTGGTTTTTATTTTTTGCGCTATAAACAAAAGAAGAGCGTCCAGTTTGAAAAAAAAACACAATATTTTTTACTTTTTGCTAGAATAAATATCCATTTTTTTTTTTCAATTAAAATTTTCCTCAGTTTAGGCCGATACGTATTCTTTGACATATTTTTGGTAAAAAATAAAAATCGCAATAAGCGTGTATTGATTGCTTTGCGCAAAAGTTATAGCGTCTACAAAATAGGGGATAGATTTATAGCATTTTTTTTCTATTAGTAATGGCGGCTATCTGCGATTTTTATTGTGACTGCGATATTGCGGCGGACATATCAGACACTTTTGACACATTTTTGGAACCATTCACATTTATACAGAGATCCCTGCTATAAAAATGCATTGATTACTGTATAAATGTGACTGGCAGGGAAGGGGTTAACACTAGGGGGCGAGGAAGGGGTTAAATGTGTTTCCTCAATGTGTTCTAATTGTGGGGGGAGGGGACTGGCTGGTGGAGGTGACCGATGGTTGTCCCTATGTACAAGGGACACACCATCGGTCCTCTCTCCCTCACAGGACGTGGATCTGTGTGTTTACACACACAGATCCACTTTCCTGCTCTGGTGCTGGGCAATCGCGGCCGCCAGGCACGCGCATCGGGTCCCCAGCAACGCGGCGGGCGCGCGTGCCCCCTAGCTCGTTTTAAAGGCAGGATGTCATATGACGTCCTGTTAGAATGAGAGTGTCTTCCGCCCGCCGTCGGTGGGCGGTGGACAAGTGGTTAAGCAATATCAGGGTGTAGGAAAAGACAAGATAGGCTGTATCCTTCTCAAATAAATTTGTGTTTGACTAGAATTTTCTAGAAATAAGCACATTTATTATGTCAAATTGGAGAGGAACTGCTGCTCTAGTAATCTATGATTTTGGTCCGAAGTTGGCCTAATACGGCGTACACATGACCATTTTTCTCGTCGGGAAAAATTACATTTTTTCTCTTTGACGAGATAAACGACCGTGTGTGGGCTTTTGGTAATTTTTCCCGACGAGAAAAACGGCATTAATCACGACGAGAAAAGTTAGAACATGCTCTAATTTTTCTTGTCGTGATTCACGGCATTTTTTTCCGCGGCAGTTTTCCCATAGGGAAACACTGCCGGGGAGCCTACACACGGTCATTTTTCTCGACCAAGAGAAAAAATGACGGGAAAAATGGCCGTGTGTAGGGAAACAAGCCGTTCCTCGTTTTTCCCGTCGATTTTCTCGACGGTGTTTTCACCGTTGAGAAAATCGATCGTGTGTACGCGGCATTACAACTACATGTACAAAAAAATCCTTGCTCTATCCTATTAATTCCATAGGAGCTAGTGGAAAACGATTGAAAAGGCTGGAAAAGTGGAAACATCTTCCTATTTTAATCACTCATCTACATACAGTATTTACATCTTCTAACTCACAATTTGCTAATAAGTCTACCACGCCAATGTCCTACTTCTAATTTGCATATCCAGATTATATCCGTGTAACTCATCACACCGAATGGGCAGCACAAGCCTTTCCCAAGTAATTAATGCCATCTTAAATCCACAAGCCAGATTTAAGTTTTTTTTTTTTTTTTTTTTAGTTTTGTGAATTTTCATTTTAATGATTCCATTAAGCGCATCTGAAAATACCATAATGCGAAAGAGAACATGCCTTTCTTCTTTGATTATGTGTAATGTGGCTCCGGTTACTCCTGAATTGCAATTTACTGGAAAGACGACAAGGGCTGAACAACTTAAGAGGGTCAAAGCCATGACATTGAGGCATTGCATTACATTATAGTGTTCAATGCTCAGTTATTCTTAGTTATTGATATGTATTTCAGACCTGAGAGATATTTTATTACTGAATAAGGGGGTGAAAAAAATGGTGTTTTCGCTTTTTTGTTCCGTGTCTCCCACAAGGGCAAAACAAAAATGCGCGATGAAGCAAATGGCCCGGTCCCTGTTCACATGTGCTAATTAAAGTAATGATACTGTGTAAATGACAAGACAAGAGTAGTAGGAGCAAAGTAAACAAGGGAAGGATGAATAATGATAGTGGTGTAGAGGACGCGGGCTTGCATTAGCATTAATGCAGAGAAAGTAAATGTCAACAGTAAAAGAGCTGTGGGTTTTAGGCAGTTTATAACCAAATCTGGGCTTTGTTGCCAAGTTATTTTGGAGAATATGTGACCATCCTTGACCTCTGACTGGCTGGATTTCTCATGAGGTGACTTCACCTTCTTAGTGCCAGACAGAAAACACAGGAGAATTTAAAAGCCCATTGAAAGGAACTGGCCGGGAAGACAGGACCTAAAGTGGAACTCAAAGCAAACAGGTAAATTCACCATTGAAATACATATTTTTTACTTTTTTTTCCTGATGAATAATTTTTAATTCTGTCCAGGCAGTGTTGTGATTTGCATACCTGTGCCCCACTGTTGTGATATAGGAATCTGGTTCAACAATGCAGATGCCTATATCACAACCATGCTCTACAATGAATTAGCATTATTACCTTTTTCTCTCCGGCAGGGGGGTGATTCAGGAAGCAGTAATCTGGGCCCTGCAATATGATAGCAAGGCTGACCTTACAGAATTGAAAAACATTTGGCAGGTCAAATAGTTCAAATATATGTATTTATCCCTGTATTTGGCTGTTTGTCTATAGTTCCACTTTAAATAACAACCATCACACTGAAAAGCAGTATGTTGCTTGAAAATGAAGCTGTGATAACTTTACATTATTTGATCTGCTGCAATGTGCAATGCTTATTGTTCTCTGTACCCTGTTCTAATAAAATACTATGAAAATAACATAAGGATCTGTTAAAATCACTATAAATACCCTATACACATTTTTCTACTCTACTTACAATGGAAAAGCAGCTGATATCCTTCCTGAGACCTGGCAACCTAAAAAAATGTCTGCTGTAGTTTGCATGATACACGGTAAAGTCTAATCACAAAGATCCCTTTCACACTGGGGCCGTGGCCACGTTACCGCTAAAACGCTGCTCGTTTTAGCGGCGCTTTACCGCTGTTTAAGCAGTGTTTTTCGGCTGCTAGCAGGGTGCTTTTTACCCCAAAGAAGGGGTTAAAAGTGCCCGAATTGCTTTTCAGGCGCTTTGGAAGCGCTGCCCATTCATTTCAATGGGCTGGGCGTTTTGGGAGCGCTAAATACAGCTCTCCCAAACTGCCCCAAAGATGCTGCTTGCAGGACTTTTAACGTCTTTTAACGTCCCGCAAGCGCACCGCCCCAGTGTGAAAAGACACAGTGAAATGAATAGGAGGCGGTTTTCATGTGCTATTTAGAGGCTAATACCTAGCGTTAAAATGCCTGAAAACCGCCTCAGTGGGAAAGGGGTCTAAGGGAGTTCTCAGCATCCTTTAAATCTCCATATTCCTTTTTTTTTCTGCAGTGATCTGACTTATTGTTAGAGGGTCTTCATCCTCCTGGTTCCATTGTATGTAGGAACGTAGCCATCCTTTCTTGAATGGACTTTGGACTATGGGATTGTAGTGTGCGTAGAGCAGCATGCATGACAAAAACTAAAATGCACTGCTTGTTCCAAAGAAATAGAAGAGAAGGGGGTAAAGAAGATGTTTAGTAGCTCACGGAGGACATCACAAGGAGGCAGAAAAACAAAGTAGGAAACAATTTCCTGAAAAATAGATTGCACAGTCACAGTTATTACTTAATGGATGCTATTTAAAACCCCCGGACCATTTTGTAGCTAAAGGACCGGGCCACTTTTTGCGATTCGGCACTGTGTCGCTTTAACTGACAATTGCGCGGTCGTGAGACGTGGCTCACAAACAAAATTGATGTCCTTTTTTTCCCACAAATAGAGCTTTCTTTTGGTGGTATTTGATCACCTCTGCGGTTTTTATTTTTGTTTGTTTACACTTACCTCTCCCCGTTCTTCAGCTCTGTGATCCGATCGCGGGACACCGGCGGCGATTGGGTCCACGGGTCCCGCGGGCGCGGTCACGGAGCTCAGGACCGAGTCGCGAGCGCGCTGTCGGCGGCGCGCATGCGACATACAGCTGGGAATCTTAAAGAGGATGTACCTGTATGTGCTTTTGCCCAGCCGTGCCATTCTGCCGATGTATATGTACAGGCAGTGGTCCTTAAGTGGTTAACCTCCCTAGCGGTAATCCCGAGCGTGACTCGGGGTTGTTTTTTTATGCTAGGATCGGTAACCCCGAGTCACGCTCGGGGTAGACATTGCAGAGCTCGCAGCGGAGTTTCCCTACCTTCTCCTGGCGATCCAGCGATGATGTCCTCTGCTGTGATCGCCAGCGAGATCTCCGGCGAGTGTCGGCACTTTCGTCCCCATCTGACTTCCTAGTTCCGTTCCCTGCGAGCCGCAGCGTCGCAAGGGAGCGGAACTGGGCGCCAAATTCAAAAAGGTAAACACATAGTATACATACAGTATACTGTAATCTTACTGATTACAGTACTGTATGTAATAATTACACACCCCCTTGGTCCCTAGTGGTCTGTCCAGTGTCCTGCATGCACTTTTATATAATAAAAATCGTTCTTTCTGCCTGGAAAATGGAGATTGTCCATAGCAACCAAAAAGTGTCCCTTTATGTCAAAAGTGGTTTTAGACCAACTAGAAAGCAGCGATAATAAATTAGAATCACTCGCAGAATTGAGCGATAGCGATTTGTGGGGAAATTCGTCATCAAACACTAAATCTAATGACAGCGACAATTCTGCAACTGAGCAAATTTCAGTGTTTTTGATTTGATTACATTATTGAATAATTTTTATTATAATTAGATTACTATTTTTTATAATTATTTATAGTTATTTATTATATTATAATTTATAATTTTGTGTTTCATATTTATCATACCCGGGATGTCTACTAGACTCTGGTTTGCTTAGGTTTAAGTAAGTAATTACTAAGAATCGCAGGCCTATAATACATAACACCAAATTTTCATGCAAAATAATTGTACCGCTTTTGGTACATAATTCCAGAAAGAATCATACCGCCAGGGAGGTTAAACAATATTATTCTCCAAAAATAATTCAGTGTCATTTTAATGAAAGGCATACTTTAAAGCGGAGCACCACCCAAAAGGGGAAGTTCTGTTTGTCTGCCTTCTCCACCACTCAGCTGGGGGGGGGGGGGGCAGAACTCTGCTATAATACCTGGGGCAGTTACAATACTGTATATAATAGTAAATGTAACATTTATTCTATTCCATATACAATATAGAAATTTACTATTTTAGTGGTTATTAAATGCTGAACTTATCTTATGGCTTGGTTTACATATACTGTATGTGGTGCAGGAAACGCAGCATATCCTGTGCGATTCCCGCACTGCATTGAAATCGCACACCATTCATGTGAACTACAGGGGTGTCAATATTAAGTTAACGACATCTCAAAACAGTTTGCAAAATGCAGTGCTATTGACAGAATCAGAATAGGTGTGAACACCCATGCGATTCGATTTCAGTGTGGGAAAAGAGTGTCCAGCACCTTTTTTGTGCGGATTTTGTGCAATTTGAGCCATGCAAATAATTGGCTCAACTCGCACTTCACAGATATCGCATGTGATTGAATAGGAATGCAGTGCACTTCCTATATAAATCACATGCGGTGTCCCACACCGCATATACGTGAACCCAGCCCTACTGTGAGGGAATATAATAAACTGACACAAGCCAAAAGCAGTGTTGTCTACAATATAATATAATTATTTTTTTTAATACCATATTTTTATTTCTTGCAAGCAAAACTGTAAAACATGCACACATACCCATTGCCTGCTACATGTTTTTATCAAAACTGCACACATGGCTCCTGAGGCTGCAGAGTTGAAAAGCTCTGTTTGAAACCATTGTTTGAATATGGATCCAATTGCTATTAAACAAGTGGGTTCATTAGTAGTATGGTGTAGCATAATTACCCACCAACCAACATTTAGGCCACTGAAATACACAAGTTCTTCTAAAGAATCATTATATTTTATGGTGAGCCATAAATTCTAGATATAACACAATCTAGTAGGTAGAGCTGCATCTAGAGAAAATTTGGGGCTGTAAAAAGAGGGGGATCTACAAGAATAGATGCTCATACATTTCTTAATGGGAACCTGTCACCAATGGACAAACCCAGTTTTTATGGTGAGCCATAAATTCTAGATTTATTACAATCTATTAGGTAGAGCTGCATCTAGAGAAAATTTGGGGCTGTAAAAAGGAGGGTTGGATGTCGTAGGCAGGCCACACACGGTCCGAATCTCAGCCAGATTAGCAGGAACTGGTTTTGAACCATGTATGGGCAAGCTGAATATACCAAGTTGAACGATTGATCAACTTGGGTGCAACCAGCCTGCTGAATTTTACCTGCGATTATCGCTAGTGGCTGCTATAGCCACTAGCAATAATCACTGTCTTCTCCCGGTGGGGATGGCTTCCCCTGATCCCCCCCCCCGCCATGAGAAGACAATGTGCTCCATGTATGGCCAGCCTAACACTATGTGTGTCACAACAGAGGTAGTGTGTAGTATAAATCACTCAGCTCATCCTGTGAATCACTACAATGAAGCCTTGCAATACCCAGCTGAATGTAGAGTATATATGAATGATATCCTGCTCAACCACAGTGGTTTAGCCATAAAAATCTAAATTGTGAAGCTCAGTTACATAGATGCCAACTGTCTTGGATTTTCCAGTACAGTCCTGCATCAAATTCACAGAAAGGGGGGAGAGATGAGGGCGCTCTGGTGAGGCTGGGTATCCAGTACTTAGTAGCAGTGGAGAGATGGCACTGAAGGTAGCACTTTGTAGAGAAGAGGCAGCTCTGGAGGGTCAGAAAGGAACTGTAATAACTATTAACCATTGCACTTAGAGGCGCCTTTCTCTTTCCTTTATGCCAAATTCACAGCATTGCTCTTTTTTTGAGTAACTGAGATTATGCAGTAAGTCAGGAAAGGGTATTAACTAAGGAGACCGTGGCAACAAGTGGGTGGTTCCAGCATAGATAGGGATGAAACTGCCCAGAAAGTGGGTTTGACTTGGACGGGACCACCCAAAAGGTAGGTGTGTTAAGTATGGGCTATGAGCATGGATGGTAGTGTGCTTGGGACTGGGACAAATATGTTAGCAAGTATACAGAAAGCAGATATTGATTGTAGTTTAGTGCTTTTTAATTTGAGGTATGGGGGGGGGGTAGGCATATGTCTTAATCAAGGGCTACTGGTAATGTTAGCTGTGCTAGGTGGTAACTAGCCTGGCTGATTTATAGTCTTTATGATCATTTAGGTTTTCTCCTAAGCCTGGTCTAGCTGTGGTTCCTATCTTTTGTCAGTAGGTGGCACGTTAGTATGATGAGCTACAGTGAAGCGACTGTAGGTTATTAATATGCATACTTTTCCTAGACAATTAGTAGGAGTTTCTCTGGCTGCTGAGCATCCTGGGAAATAGTATAAATATTTGGGGAGGTCAAGTGATTGGGGTCCTCCCACCCAGACCTTGGTCTGGTGTGAATGTGTGAGGAACAGCTGCTGTTCTGAGTAGGCCTGAGGCCTAGCCATGTGCTTGAGGCTCTGCAAGGGAGAGCCTGCTTATGGACTGGAGGCATGAAGGAAAGGATGGAAACCTGAGATGAAGTACCAGAAGTTACTCTGCCCGTAAAGAGCCTGGGAAAGCGTCAAGACGGAATCATCCAGAGAATTCCTGCCCTCCTTTTTGTGAGTTATTTTTCAGTTGCTAAAGGAGACAGCTGTTGCCACAAAAGTACAGATTGCTTGTTACAGCTTAAAGGCTCTTTTTCTGTACTGCCGGTTTAATAGTCTGCTGCTTTATTTGACTAATGGTGTCCTGTGCCCTACCCCTCTCTCCCTAAATTGTTAGTTTTTCGTGAGCAATAAATTCACCTTTGTTCAGCATAAAAGTGACTGGCGCCTGTATTTTCTACAATCCACCATGCCTAGTAACCTGCACCCTGAGGTGAAATGTCAGCCCTCCCTGTCTCTGGGGGTCCCCACCATGCCTCTGGAGATCAGGGGGCCCTACATCCATATGGCATTTATACCTGGGGTAATATCTGACTCCTGGGCTACTGCTCCCTCAAGGCAGAACCATACCTTTCTAGGGCCTAAAAATAGTATGTGAAATCTAAGGAGCTATAAAGTTAAGCACCTTCTTTACAATAGAAGTAACTTTCTGCTTTAAAAATAAATACAAATATTTAAACTGCAGTATTACAATGTGTTACAAAGTATGTGGTAGAATTTTAAAACATGGTTGCAAGTGGACATATGCTAGTGTAGTGTAGCTATCTACGACTTGACTATAAATCATTTAATACGTGATTGTGTGAGTGCAAGAATTATGAAGTGTTACATAGTGAGATCCATTCTTTTACACTTAGCTGAGCGGCATTAAGAACAATGAGCCGTGCTGTGAATCATTTATGATTTCCTGGGAAGACATTGACACGTAAGGAAGGACTTGTCCTTTCTTTCTGATACCAGGTGGCATCTGTGTCTGGATTTTAGCTGACAGAACAGCCTTCAGGAGTACAGACAGAATAGACCTGAATAGGAGGGAGACAGAGTAATGGAATGTTAAAGTTCACTGTAAGAAATGTAAGGTGATCATTGTTTATTGGAATATGGCACTCAAAATACAGATGGAAATAAAGTAATAATCCAATGAGGACTCTTTTGTACCAGGATGTATACACTACTAGACAGAGACCCTAGCAGGACAAAGGTGGAAATTCAGATGGGTACATGCAAAATAATACAGGGACTGAATGTACAAAATGTTGGAGAAAGAAGATATCAGAAAGAATTCTTTGACTGGATAGTGGTTATAAAAGTTTGACATGGAAATTGGTTATTTTAAAGTATGGTTTAAGACTCTATGCACACTAACGCTGGTAATAGCATTTTTATAGTAGGGTTTTAAGAGTTTAAGCATTTTATTTGCATTTATTGCAGTTTCTTTTGTTTTTAAATGCTCCAAAAATTGCTATTAGTAGCGTTTATGAGTGTTTAGCAGTGTTCATGAGCGTTTATGAGCACTCAACGTTTTTTTTTTTGCTGGAAAAATGCTCCAAGAAACTCTACAAAAACATTTTTTTTTTCTGCTCCTAGATGCTGAAGCTGCAATAGTGTGCATGGAGCCTAAAAAAAATAGAAAGTGTGGGCAGATTGGGTAACAAAACAGAAAGAATCTAACAAAATAGAGAACAAAAACAAACAAACAACCAACATGTATCTAGCTTTATTTTATTAAACACAAAACGGAAAATTGAATACTCACCTTTCCGTAATTTTCCTTTCCTGGTGCCTACCCATGGCAGCATACCAATGGTTGGTGGCTCCGCCCTTGACCAACCCACAGGACCACTTAACTCTATAAAAAAAGAGATGTTCCCCCCCCTCAGGTATTCTTGTAACTAGTCATCAGAACCTTAAAGGATTATAGAAGGGAGGTATGCTGCCATGGAGGCACCAGGGAAGGAAAATTACGGAAAGGTGAGTATTACATTTTCCGTTACAGGGAGTGTACTGCAAAATAATTTTTTAATGAGTTTACCTAAGGATTCGTTAATTAATATGTATACAACATCTACCTTGGCCAGGCTCCATATTAAGAGAGAGGGAGGTAGAAGGTAGAGAAGACACCTGCAGATGTCTTCCTTTTGACAGCCTGGCTCAAATGAACCATTAGGCTGTTTAAATAGGAAATCTTGGCCAGGGTGTACCAAGATGGCCACCGCTTAGCCTTTTCAGGCTACTGCGCATGCGCCATGACGTCCCACCGTGACTCCGCCCCCCGAGATGATGAAGCTGAGCCCAGCGACGCGAGTGAAGTATCCGCACACACACAGGGGGGTACAGTATGCCGGCGTACATGGAGGCAGCGTCAGGCCATTGGCGGCTTCAGGAAGGAACCCCGATAAAGGGGAATGGCATGTCGGCCAGGTGCTACAGGAGGGATGAGAGGAACGCCATTGCTTCAGAACGGTACCTAGCGAATTGCCAGCCAAACAGCCACAGAGGAGAAGGGAAATGCTCCTGGATATGTTAGACAGGCCCCAAAAAAGATCCACAGAAAAAAACGGGCTCCCATACTTATCTGGCACCTTTAGCAGCCCAAGTAATGGGACTCCATCCTGCAGGAGACCATGAACCTGCAATGGTCACACCACATGTCGGTGAGGTAGGGCTGATCTGTGATCCTGCAGGGATGAGGACAGGAAAAAGAATACCTGAGGGGGGAACATTTATTTTTTTATAGAGTTAAGTGGTCCTGTGGGTTGGTCGAGGGCGGAGCCACCAACCATTGGTATGCTGCCATGGAAGCACCAGGAAATGATTTTGCCAGATTTAGGGTCTATGTTGACTATTTTTGGCTGTTTATTAATTGACAATTGCAGCCTGCTTTCAGGTGCATACTACTTGCATTAAAGATCAGCTTGAGACACTTCTGGAATCATTCTGTAATGCAGTCCAATGCCTAAGTCAGGAACTATAGCTGGCTGTGTCTCTTCTGGCTGTAGCAACCATTTAAGACAAGCAGGCCTACTGGTACTTGGTTGGCCCAGGCATTAGGCTCTATTCACACTTATGCATTTTTTGGTGCATTTTGCATTTAGCAGAAATGCAGGGAAATTTTTTAACGTGGGTTCCTATGAAACATGTTCACATCAATGCATTTTTGTGCCTCTGCATTTTTGGAAAGGGTCTGGGACTTTTTTCCCGCAAATTTACAGCGATTTTGCCGCGATTTGCGTTTTGCGTTTTTTACATTTCTTTTTACACTGTATATAGCTGGGTGCTAAGGAGGAGGCCGGAGAGCCGGCCGCTGCGTCCTTAACAACCGATGAGTCATCAGCTGTCAGCTGGCTCAATGTAAAAAAAAATGCCGGCTAAAAAAAAATTGTGAAAAAAAAAACAGCATGCCCCCCCCCCCGAGGTCCATACCAGGCCCTTGGGTCTAGTATGGATTTGGCGGGCACCCCCCCCCTCACCAAAATAAAAAAAATGGCGTGGGGTCCCCCCAAAATCCATACCCGACCCTTATCTGAGCATGCAGCCCGGCAGGTAAGGAAAGGGAAGGGACGAGTGAGCGCCCCCCACCCTCCTGAACCATACCAGACCGCATGGGGAGATGGGTGCTTTGGGGCAGGGGGGGCTCTGCGCCCCCCACCCCAAAGCACCTTGCCCCCATGTTGATGGGGACAAGGGCCTCTTCTTGACAACCCTTGCCCGGTGGTTGTCGGGGTCTGCGGGCGGGAGGCTTAGCAGAATCTGAAAGCCCCCTTTTACATTGTACCCCTATCCATTCACTAAAAAAAAAGTAGTGTAGTGTTAAAAAATACAGTAAACAGTTTTTGACAAGTGTTTTATAAAAAATATCTTATTCTTCTTCTTCCTCCGGTCTTCCTCCATCTTCTCCCACGTCTTCATCCTTCGGTCTTCTTCTCCCCCTACTTCTTCTTCTGTCTTCTTTGTCGGTTGTTCTTCTTCCTCTGCGTCCCGCTGATCTGTCTGCGCCGATGTCTTGCATTTCTTAAATAACGATGGGGCCGTTGCAATCGGATTACGTCATACGGAGGCCACGCCCGAGGCATGATGGGTCCGTGATGTCACAAGGGGGCGTGGCCTCTAAATGATGTAATATGAGGAAGACCGGAGGAAGAAGCGGAGAAGAAGAAGAAGATTTTTAATAAAAGGCTTGTCAAAAACTGTCTACTGTATTTTTTAACACTACACAATTTTCTTTTAGTGAATGGGTAGGGGTACAATGTACCCCATACTCATTCACATAGTGGGGGTGGGATCTGGGGGTCCCCTTGTTAAAGGGGGCTTCCAGATTCTGATAAGCCCCCCGCCCGCAGACCCCCGACAACCAATGGCCAGGGTTGTTGGGAAGAGGCCCTTGTCCCCATCAACATGGGGGTAAGGTGCTTTGGGGTGGGGGGCACGGAGCCATGCGCTCTCAAAGTCGGAGTGTATGTTGTACCAGTGTGAACCAGGCACAAGGGCCAATCAAGCTAAGGGGCGTGTTGCCAGACTTGTTACCCATGTAGCTGATGGCAACAGCTAGGAGTCTGAGAAGACTCATTTATCTTCAGCTGAAGGGAAAAGCTGGAAGGCTACCTAACACATTTACAGTTCATTGGCAGGTACATTTGACTTGTTGTTCACCTACGACCTTTACCCTTCCTTAACTTCTTGCTGATCACTGATGTACATATATATATACACACTTCTGTCAGCAATGAAGTATAACAAGCTCATGGCTGCAGCCATAGCAATACGCTTGGTGTCATTTGTTACAGCCAGCAAATACAGTAGGTGTTTAGTAAAAGTGATCTGATCAAAACTACAGCCAGTCCCCAATATCCTCTTTGACTAATGAAGCTGGAATCAACAATGATGTCATCACTTCTGGCTTCAGAATGTTCTGTGCTCTATTACCTGGTTTGGAAGGCAGTGGAGAGATTGGGTTTCTCAATAAAGACTACCTATCACCTGCCCAAACCTATTATATGAAGAGTTTGTTAGCCCCCTTGTGATAGCAATAAGGTTAAATGAAAAAAAAAAAACGTGTCAAAAAATAAATAAAATAAATAAAAATCATAAAAATAAAAAAATGTACAAGTATCCCCAGTTGCATATGTATGTAAACAGTGATTGCACTACACATGTGATGTACTGTATCACTGTGAAAGTCAGAGTGAGAACATGAGAACCATAATTCTACGGATTAACTCTACTCTGATAAACTGTGTAAAGGCTTTTAAAGCACCACATATGAAAAACTTTAAACTTTGTCACCATTTCACGACTGTGTGCAATTTTGAGTCTTTTACTATAATAGAGGGGCTGGCAGTGATTTTTAATTTAGACTTAACAAACACTTTAACCAAAGTGTTTACCTTAGTGGGGCCTGCAGCCTCTGATCTGTACTACCACTAGAGGGAGCTGTTTGGAGCCTTCTTCCTTTCTCCTATGTACTTTCTCTAGCCATTGCCTAGTGCCCCTCCTTCAGCAGCACATTTGGGGGTGCAGTGGGGGAATAAACTGGCCTCTTTAGGTAAGATTTACTGGCTGTCATAGAATGATATAAAAATACAAAAAACACAGATATACAATATTGTTAAAAACATAGGTTCCCTACCTTATTTTATATGTTTAGGTTTTGTGTATCATCTTGGTAAACAAGGGTTACTCTTTCTGTTGCTATATCACTTCTGCGGAAATTGATTTTGCTGTTATCTCTGTTCATTAATTAGATAAACTCTTCATGTTGCTTAATGAAGCAAACAACTGTCAGGTCTATAATAACTAAACACAACCTTTACATGTAAAATACCCCATTACATGATTTATTGCACTTTTGGTGTTGTCGACTTAGTCATGTATGCAAAACATACCACAAAAAGGTCTTTAGTCAGAAAAATAATTAAAATAAAAATTAACTATTTCATAGTCTGGAAAAATACAGTATCTCACAATTGTGACAACACTGAAAAAATGACACTTTGCTACAATGTAAAGTAGTGAGTGTACAGCTTGTATAACAGTGTAAATTTGCTGCCCCCTCAAAATAACTCAACACACAGCCATTAATGTTTAAACTGCTGGCAACAAAAGTGAGTACACCCCTAAGCGAAAATGTCCAAATTGGGCCCAATTAGCCATTTTCTCTCCCCAGTATCATGTGGCTCGTTAGTGTTACAAGGTCTCAGGTGTGAATGGGGAGCAGGTGTGTTAAATTTGGTGTTATCGCTCTCACTCTCTCATACTGGTCACTGGAAGATCAACATGGCACCTCATGACAAAGAACTCTCTGAGTATCTGAAAAAATATTTTTTTGCTCTACATAAAGATGGCCTAGGCTATAAGAAGAATGCCAAGACCCTGAAACTGAGCTGCAGCATGGTGGCCAAAAGCATACAGCGGTTTAACAGGACAGGTTCCACTCAGAACAGGCCTCGCCATGGTTGACCAAAGAAGTTGAGTGCATGTGCTCAGCGTCATATCCAGAGGTTGTCTTTGGGAAATAGACATATTAGTGCTGCCAGAGGTTGACCGGGTGGGGGGTCAGCCTGTCAGTGCTCAGCCAATACACTGCACACTGCATCAAATTGGTCTGCATGGCTGTCATCCCAGAAGGAAGCCTCTTCTAAAGATGGTGCACAACCAGGCTGCAACCAGGTGAGGAGTACAAAGACAAGTGTGTCTTGCCTACAGTCAAGCATGGCGGTGGGAGTGTCATGGTCTGGAGCTGCACGAGTTCTGCCGGCACTGGGGAGCTACAGTTCATTGAGGGAACCATGAATACCAACATGTACTGTGACATACTGAAGCAGAGCATGATCCCCTTACTTCGGAGACTGGGCCGTAGGGCAGTATTCCAACATGATAATGACCCCAAACACACCTCCAAGATGACCACTGTCTTGCTAAAGAAGCGGAGGATAAAGGTGATGGACTGACCAAGCATGTCTCCAGACCTAAACCCTATTGAGCATCTGTGGGGCATCCTCAAACGGAAGGTGGAGGAGCGCAAGGTCTCTAACATCCACAAGCTTTGTGATGTCATCATGGAGGAGTGGAAGAGGACTTCAGTGGCAACCTGTGAAGCTCTGGTGAGCTCCATGCCCAAGAGGGTTAAGGCAGTGCTGTAAAATACTGGTGGCCACACAAAATATTGACACTTTGGGCCCAATTTGGACATTGTCACTTAGGGGTGTACTCACTTTTGTTTAGACATTAATGGCTGTGTGTTGAGTTATTTTGAGGGGACAGCAAATTTACACTGTTATACAAGCTGTACACTCACAACTTTACATTGTAGCAAAGTGTCATTTCTTCAGTGTTGTCACATGAAAAGATATAATAAAATATTTACAAAAATGTGAGGCGTGTACTCACTTTTGTGAGATACTGTTTATATAGAGAGGTTTTTTTTTTTTTTACCACATGTCGGTAACAACCCATGCAATCCATACATACAAAGAAACCAAAACAAATAAGTTCAGAAATTAAGTTACGTGTAATAAAATTGGAATGACATAGGGGAAAAGGTATTGAACACGGTAACTGAAATGTATTTAATATTTTGTACAAATTCCTTTATTGGTAATGACAGCTCCAAGATGCCTCCTGTATGGAGAAACTAGTCGCATGCATCGCTCAGGTGTGATTTTGGCCCATTCTTCCACACAAACAGTCCTCAAATCTTGAAGGTTCCATGGGCCTCTTCTATGAATTCTGATTGTTAGTTCTTTCCACAGATTTTCTACTAGATTCAAGTCTGGTGACTGGCTGGGCCAGTCTAGCAGCTTTTATTTATTTCTATGAAACCAATTGAGAGTTTCCTTGACTTTGTGTTTGGATTCATTGTCTGCTAAAATGTCCACCCTCATTTCATCTTCATCATCCTGGTAAATGGCAGCAGATTTTTATCAAGAATGTCTTACATTTTTCCATTCATCCTTCTTTCAATGACAGTACCATATACTAAAAAACAGCCCCACATCATGATGTTCCCACCTCCAAACGTCACTGTTGGTATGATGTTTTTGGGGTGACATGCAGTGCCATTTGACCTTCATACATGGTGTGGTTTATGGCATCCAAAGAGTTCAATTTTGTTCTCATCTGACCAGACTATATTCTACCAGTATTTCACAGGCTTTTCTAAATATTGTGCAGCAAACTTTAAACAAGCTTCAACATGCTTTTTCTTCAGCAATGGAGTCTTGCGTGGTTTTCTGGCATACAGACCATGGCGGTTAAGTGCAATACTTATTGATTTCTTTGAAACAATTGTGCCTGCTAATTCCAGGTTTTTCAGAAGCTCTCCAAAAGTGGTCCTTGGCTCTCAGACAACTCTTTTTTTTATTTTTTTAAGTTTTCAAAGTATAAACAGAGTATAAAACTGTATAAAAGGTACAGAAAAGAAAGAAAATTTGTCACTGCAAACATCTGGCAGGTCTGCCATCAACAATAACAATGTATATCAGATAACAAGTACAAATGCACTCAAAATATGAGGATAAAGTAATACCAATTAGAGAAAGGATGCTTAACATATTTTGCTGGGACAAAGTTGAAAACAAATTTAAAGTAAAATAACATAACATAACATGAGATAAAGTGAATAGATAAAATGAATAGATAAATACGATTTGAGATGGACATTTACAAGTACTCAAGTGGTTAAGGGATGGTAGCAAATGATAGTTATCAACAGGGCTTAGGCCAGAACGTTTAGAACTTTAGATCAATGAGGTCTCTCCCTCCAAATCCTCCACTGTGTATCACATTTCTTCCTGGAGCCATGTCTGCTAGCAAGTATGGATTCGTAGATGTGTTGAGTTTGTACAATTACAAGTGTTTCTGATATATTCGGCACCACATTGGATTTCCAGTTTTTGGTTATAAGTGATCTGGCTGCAAGGAATAGGTGTGTGACCACTGTGTGGAAGTATGAGGGGAAGGCTTCAATGCCTAGATTCAACAGAGCCATTCCAGGATCTGGAGGGGTAAAGATACCGGTGATAGAAGAGATTAGGTGGAATATGCCATGCCTAAAGCTGGTCAGATGCTTACAGGACATGCATAATGTTACCTACTGCTCCACAGCTCCACAGCCTCTCTAGCACAAGGGGGAATTAGTCTGGGAGAATTTGGACATCGGGTATGGTGAGGTACCATCTCAGGGTAATTTTTTGAGTGAGTTACAAATGGTTCACACATTTGGATGCTTTGTAGATTGTATTGAGGGCAGTTTTCCATTGTCGTTGTGTGAAAATTTTCCCTAAATCATCTTCCCATTTTTGATAGGGGATGGATTTATTGAAGGTGAGTTTGTGCTGGAAGAGGGTGTAGAAGAAGGGGATGCCTTTAATGGATGTAGACAGTGTTGTGAGGAATTTCTATACTGTATCCTGTAGGAATAAGCATTGAGATTTTAAGGATCCTAAAAAGTGGGAGATTTGGCAGTATTTGTAGTTATCTCTGGGTAGGAGGTTGAATTCCGCTTTAAGAGTATTAAAAGGTCTTAAGGTGGATATCATGGAATAATTTAGCTACATGGGTAATGACCTTGAGTTGCCAATAGGGATGAGCTCGGTGTTCGAGTCGAACATAGGTTCGACTCGAACATCGGCTGTTCGCGCGTTCGGCGAACAACGAACGATTTGGGCCGTTCGCGCCAAATTCGAGTGACGCGAACGGCCCACAATACACTGTGCCATCGCAGTGTAATCCCGACGCTGTGATTGGCCAAGCATGCACTGTGCTTGGCCAATCACAGCGCCGGCAGCGAGGAGAGCAATGATTGGCCACAGGCAGGATGCCTGTGGCCAATTATAGCTGAGGGGGTTTAGTACACGCCCCACACTATAAAAGGCCGCCAGCGCGGCGGCCTTGTGTAGTGTGTTCCGGAGCAGGGAAAGTGAAGGATAGGCAGGGACAGTGTCAAATCTTGTCAAATCTATTCTTTGCTAAACCTTGTGTGTAGGGACAGAGAAGGATAGGCAGGGAGAGTGTCAGTGCCATATTCTTTGCTAAACCTTGTGTGTAGGGAGAGAGAAGGATAGGCAGGGAGAGTGTCAGTGTCATATACTTTGATAAACCTTGTGTACAGGGAGAGAGAAGGATAGGCAGGGGACAGTGTCAGTGTCATATTCTTTGCTAAACCTTGTGTGCAGGGAGAGAGAAGGATAGGCAGGGGACAGTGTCATTGTTGCTAAGCCTCCTGCACATTATACACCTGAAGTTAGCCCGTATTGCTGCTTTTTCCTGGTGTGTTACACAAACAGGATTTTGCGGCACTTACAGCGGGCGGAGTGTGCCTCCTGACCATATTACACCTTAACTTAGCCTGTATTGCTGCTTTTCCCATTTCCCTGCAGGCCATTAGAATGTCTGGAAGGCAAACAAGGAGAGGCAGACAGTCAGGAGCCAAAAAAATAGGGCAAGCAGGCTCTGTGTCTAGAGACAATAGTGCTGGTCCTGGACGCGGTGCATCGCCATCAGCACGTGGCCATGGGACACGCTTGTCCTTCTTTTCGGCAGCTGGACGTGTTGAGCCGCATCATGCCGAAGACTTGGTAGAGTGGATGACCAAGCCCTTCTCATCCTCCTCATCCTCTCTCACCCAGGCTCAGGGTACTGGCAAAGCAGCTGCCAAAGCGTCCTCTTCCCTGGTATCAATGTCATCATCAGTCACTCCTTCCCTAGACCAACCATGTCCTCCTGAGGAGTCCCCCGAACTGTTTGAGCACAGTGTTGGGTACATGCTCCAGGAGGATGCCCAGCGTTTCGAAGGGTCTGATGATGATACCCAGCTAGAGGAAGGCAGTAGCGTGAGAGCAGAGAAAGGGGATGCTCAAGAAGGACACCAATCTGGCAGTCATGTTCCAGCAGCTGCAGCATACTGCCAGATTGGCTCCAGTGATGAGGAGGGAGGGGATGATGAGGTCACTGACTCCACGTGGGTACCTAATAGGAGAGAGGAGGAGGAGGAGGAGGAGGATGAGGAGGAGGCACATCTCCAACGAGGCAGGATGCCCTCGGGGGGGCAGCGTAAGGGCAGCACACCGACGGAATCACACCGCAGAGCTCCGCCTGTGCAAGGCGCTGCCTCTGCCCGTTATTCAAAAAGTTCTTTGGTGTGGGCCTTTTTTGAGTCGAGTGCATCAGATCACACAGCTGCTGTTTGCAACATGTGTCTCAAGCGTATATCGCGTGGCCAAAACATCACCCGCTTGGGCACCACATGCTTGACCAGACATATGTTGACCTGCCATGCAGCTCGTTGGCAAGCCTACCTTAAAGACCCACACCAAAGAACAAAGCTGACCTCTTCTTGCACCGCATCAGCTGGGATCTCCAACCCCACTATACCTTCAGTCCTCTCTGAAACCTGCTCTGAGAGGAATGAAGGTGTAGAATTAGGTGTGTCACAGCCAAGTACTTGCGGGCACTCTGCTAGCAGTACACCAACGTCCGATTCTAGCAGGCAAATTTCTCTGCCCCAGCTGCTGGACCGTCGAAAGAAGTTCACTCCCAGCCATCCACATGCCCAGCGGTTGAATGCTAGCTTGGCTAAATTGCTAGCGCTTCAACTGCTGCCTTTTCAGTTGGTAGACTCGGCCCCCTTCCGTGAGTTTGTGCAATGTGCGGTTCCTCAGTGGCAGGTTCCCAAACGCCACTTTTTCTCACGGAAGGCGATTCCGGCTCTCTACCGGCATGTGGAAGGCAATGTCTTGGCCTCGCTGGACAGGGCGGTCAGCGGTAAGGTGCATATTACCGCTGACTCATGGTCCAGCAGGCATGGACAGGGACGTTACCTTTCTTTCACGGCCCATTGGGTCACTCTTTTGGCAGCTGGGAAGGATGCAGGACAAGGTGCAGTAGTGTTGGAGGTTGTTCCACCGCCACGCCTCCAAAATGCTACTACTGGTTGTGACACACCTCTGTCCTCCACCCCCTCCTCTTCTTCTTCCTTCGTGGCCTCTTCCTGTGCTTTGTCCTCGGAACCAGCGGTGCTCCGTAGGCGTTCGAGGAGCTACGCAAGTACGCAGGCAAAAAGATGCCATGCCATGCTTGCGCTGGTGTGTTTGGGGGACAGGAGCCACACTGGGGCAGAGGTTCTGTCTGCTCTGCAGGGGCAGGCCGAGAGGTGGTTGACGCCACGCCAGCTTAAGCCAGAAATGGTGGTTTGCGACAATGGCACCAACCTCCTCTCCGCTCTCCGACAGGGACAACTGACCCATGTGCCCTGTGCGGCTCACGTCCTTAACCTGGTGGTGCAGCGGTTCTTGGGCAGGTACCCGGGCTTACAGGATGTCCTGAGGCAGGCCAGGAAAGTCTGTGTGCATTTCCGCAGATCTTATAATGCCAGTGCTCGCCTGGCTGAGCTGCAAAAGGAGTTGAACCTGCCCAAGAACCGCCTTATATGTGACATGCCCACCAGGTGGAACTCAACGTTGGCCATGCTGCAGCAGCTGCACACGCAGCAGAGGGCCATCAATGAGTACCTGTGCGACAACGGCACCAGGACAGGGTCAGGGGAGCTCAGGTTTTTTTTCACCACGCCAGTGGGGCATGATCAGGGATGCATGCACTGTCCTGGCACCATTTGAGGAGGCCACGAGGATGGTGAGCAGTGACAGTGCATGCATCAGTGACACTGTACCTCTTGTCCACCTGTTGGAACATACGCTGCGTGGAATAATGGACAGGGCACTTGAGGCAGAACAGAGGCAGGAAGAGGAGGACTTCCTTGCCTCTCAAGGCCCCCTTTACCCAGACAGTGTTCCTTCTGTCCCACCCATCGCACAGGAAGAAGAGGAGGAGGAGGAGGATTGTGTCAGCATGGAGGTGGAGCCTGGCACTCAGCATCATCAGCAGCAGTCTTTTAGGGATGATTTACAGTCCCAAGAAACCAGTGGACTTGTACGTGGCTGGGAGGAGGTGGCTGCGGATCATGTTGTCCTTAGTGACCCAGAGGACTCCGGACTGAATGCCTCAGCTAACCTACGCTGCATGGCCTCCCTGATCCTGCAAAGTCTGCAGAAGGATCCTCGTATTCTTTGGATCAAGGAGAGGGACCATTACTGGCTGGCCACTCTCCTTGATCCACGGTACAAGGGTAAGGTTGCGGACCTTATCTTACCGTCGCAGAGGGAGCAGAGGATGAGACAACTCCGGGAGGCCTTGCAGAAAGGTCTGTGCAACGTGTTCCCAGAGACTGGGAGGTTACAAACTCCTGGTCTTGGACAACGAGTTGCTGAGGCTTCGGTCAGTCAAAGAAGGAGCGGTGGGGAAGGTGGCCGTCTGACCGAAGCGTTCAGACAATTCTTTAGTCCGCAGCCCCAAGGTATGATCGGTTCCAGCAACCATCGCCAGCGTCTGATATACATGGTGCAGGAATACCTACGGGCAAGGTCAGACTTGGACACCTTCCCCACCGAAAATCCTCTGGCTTACTGGGTCTTGAGGATGGATCACTGGCCAGAGCTTGCACAGTATGCAATTGAGCTACTGGCCTGTCCTGCATCCAGCGTTCTTTCAGAACGCACATTCAGTGCTGCTGGAGGATTTGTCACGGATCACAGGGTGCGCTTGTCCACCGACTGTTGATCGACTGACCTTCATAAAGATGAACCAGTCTTGGATCACCACCAGCTACCAAACACCTGAAGCTGATATAACAGACTAATTTATTTTCAAATGTCACATCCCTTCAAGACTGATGCTGATGCTGAGAGTTTGTCCTGTTATGTTGACTGACTATCCTCCTCCTCCTCAATGATCCGATTGACGATGATAGCTTGGAAGAACATTTTTGTTTCTGGGTGCCGCCACCAGTGGCTAAGGCCCAATTTTTCAGCCCCTGTTTAACAGGGGTGTGTTATTACAATTTTTTATGCAATGCTTTGCAGCAGGGCTCATTCCTGCACTCCAACGAGAGTATCTGGGAGTGGTTGCAGTGTCGTGGCACCAGCACCAGTGGCTAAGGCCCAATTTTTCAGCCCCTGTTTAACAGGGGCGTGTAATTACAATTTTTGATGCAATACTTTGCAACAGGGCTCATTGCTGTGCTCCAAGTACAGTATCTGTGAGGGGTTGCAGTGTTGTGGCACCAGCGCCTAAGGCTCAATTTTTCTGTCCCTGTTTAACAGGGGCATGCAATTACAATTCTTGATCTAATAATTCACAGCAGGGCCCATTCCTGCGCCCACCAAGACTAACTGTGAGGCCTTACAGTGTTGTGTCAACACCACCACCACCACCACCAAAGGCCCAATTTTTCAGCCCCTGTTCAACAGGGGCATGCAATTACAATTCTTGATCTAATAATTCACAGCAGGGCCCATTCATGCGCCCACCAAGAGTAACTGTGAGGGCTCACAGTGTTGTGGCAACACCAACATGTAAGGGGCAAATTTCAGCTGAGTATATACAGTAGGCCCCTACTTTCAAACATCCAACTTACAAACGACTCCTCCTTGCAAACGGAAGGATACAACAGGAAGTGAGAGTAAATCTACCCCTAGGAAGGCAAATTCTCTCCTGTAAGAGTTAATATGGGAAAAAAAGTGTCTCCTCTCCACTGATTCTTTATCACCAATTCTTGTTTCAATAAAAACCCCAAATTTTCAAAAAACATTTGTCATTAGGACGGAAAGTGAGGTGAACTGTTCTGAACAGGTGCACACTGCACAGACAGCAAAACAAATGTTACAGGGGTGATAACCCTTCCCTATGTTTTCCAAAAAGCTTAAAAATAGATTTTTTGGCTGGAGCTACACTTAAACAATGTACCTGTTCAAAATTACAAACAGATTATACATAAGAACAAACCTACAGTCCCTGTCTTGTATGCACCGCCTGTATACGGCTGTTCAGAGTATATAGGGCCTTTTTTATTTTGTGTGCGGGGTTCCCCTTAATATCCATACAAGACCCAAAGGGGCTGGTAATGGGCTGGGGTAGGGTGGGGGGGTGATGGGGTAGCTATGCCATTTTTCTTAAAGATTTTCATCCATATTACCGGGACCAGACATTACATTAAAGCCACAAGCAGTTTTAAATGGCTTTTTTTCCTTTAGAAATGTAATTTTGTGCAGGGACAGTTCTAAACACGGGAAACACGTGGCACTTCACAGGCATACTTCAGACACCCCCCAGGTACGATATTTAAAGGAATATTTGACTTTTTTTTTCACTTTATGCATCATTAAAATGACTGCTCCAGAAAAACGGCCGTTTTTAAAACTTATTTTTGCATTGATACATGTCCCCTGGTGCAGAACCCGGGTTCCCAAACCCTTTTTAGGACAATAACATGCATAATAGTCGTTATAATTAGCACTTTAGATTTCGAACGTTCGCATCCATTGTATTTAATAGGGTTCTAAAGTTGGTGCGAACTTTCGGTCCGTTCGCGGGTTCTGGTGCGAACCGAACCCGGGGGTGTTCGGCTCATCACTAGTTGCCAATCCTTAAGTGTGATATTGGGAATGGCCTTAGACAATGTGTCAATGGGGATGGGGACTTCAGTCAGTTTAGAGGATGGGGACATAGATCTGCAGAGGTCTCTCCAAGCCATAAGTGAGGCTTGTATGGTTAGGGGAGGTGTCTTAAGGAGAATGGTTTCCACATGTCAAGTAGGAGCAAAGAGGGTAGGTCTTGACGTCACCATCCCACACAGTCACGTGACACTGTGCAGTGTTTGGTGAGCGAGACTAGTGCAGCCAGTGGAGGCGCCGTGATGGGACCCAGCTAAGCCACAGCCATTATCTGCGGGCTTGAGAGATTAGAAGAAGACTGTCCCTTCCCTTCAAACGAACCATCATATATGGACTGATTACAGGGAAGTTCTGTTGGGCATTGCCAAATTTACAAACGGATACCAGGATACCACTATCAGCCATCACCAGCCGCAGCTCCACCAACCAGCTGATATCGCTGAGCATGACATAGTCCAACCAAGTGGTAACGTAGGAAAGCATACAATAAGTATCAATGGCTTTCTGACTGCATAGTCTATATGATACAGCTTACACCCAGCGGTTGTGAATGATTATATATACCAATCAATATATGTCGCTGACAGAGCTGCCCTACCATTGCTAACTTTGTGCTGCTGCTATATCCTTCTGAATAGGGACGAGCTGTTCGACTCGAACATTGCCTGTTCGCCCGTTCGAACAATTTGGGGTGTTCGTTGCAAATTCGAAAAGTCTATGGGAGAAATCTAAAGCGCTAATTATAAAGGCTTTATTGCAAGTTATTGTCCTAAAAAGTGTTTGGGGACCTGGGTCCTGCCCCAGGGGACATGTATCAAGGCAAAAAAAAGTTTTAAAAACGGCCGTTTTTTTAGGAGCAGTGATTTTAATAATGCTTAAAATGAAAAAATAAAAGTGAAATATTCCTTTAAATTTCGTACCTGGGGGGTGTGTATGAGATGCATGTAAAGTGGCGCATGTTTCCCGTGCTTAGAACTGTCTCTGCACAAAGTGTCATTTTTGAAGAAAAAAAAAGTAATTTAAAACTGACTTGCGGCTATTAATGAATTGTCGGCTTTTATCAATACATAGAAAAGTCATTGATAAAAAAAAAAAAAAAAGCGTGGGGGTTCCCCCAAATTCAATTACCAGGCCCTTTAGGTCTGGAATGGATATTAAGTGGAACCCCACCGCCAATTTAAAAAAAATGGCGTGGGGTTCCCCCTAAATATCCATACCAGGCCCTTGAGATCTGGCATGGATTTTAAGGGGAACTCCACCCCAAATTTAAAAAAAAATGGCGTGGAGTCCCCCCAAAAATCCATACCAGACCCTTATCCGAGCATGCAACCTGGCCGGCCGCAGGGGAAGAGGGGGGGACGAGAGAGCGGCCCCCCCTCCCTCCTGAACCGTACCAGGCCACATGCCCTCAACATGGGGAGGATGTCCCCATGTTGATGGGGACAAGGGCCTCATCCCCACAACCCTTGCCCGGTGGTTGTGGGGGTCTGCGGGCGGGTCTGCGGGCGGGGGGCTTATCGGAATCTTTTTTTTTTTTTTTTATCAATGACTTTTCTATGTATTGATAAAAGCCGACAATTCATTAATAGCCGCGAGTGAGTTTTAAATGACTTTTTTTCCTTAAAAAATGACACTTTGTGCAGGGACAGTTCTAAGCACGGGAAACATGCGCCACTTTACATGCATATCATACACCCCCCCAGGTACGAAATTTAAAGGAATATTTCACTTTTATTTTTTCATTTTAAGCATTATTAAAATCACAGCTCCCGTAAAAACGTCTATTTTTTAAACCTTTTTTTGCATTGTTGCATGTCCCCTGGGGCAGGACCCGGGTCCCCAAACACTTTTTAGGACAATAAATTGCATATTAGCCTTTATAATTAGCACTTTAGATTTCGAATGTTCGAGTCCATTGTATTTAATAGGGTTCTAAAGTTCACACGAACATTCTGTCTGTTCGCAGGTTCTGGTGCGAACCGAACAGGGGGGTGTTCGGCTCATCCCTGCTTCTGAATATTCGATTGCTTAATTGCACCAATGATGGCATCGATTATATGAAACCCCCTGGGGTTCTCCTTGAACAATTCAATTACCTTTCAAATTGACATTCCAGCAATTTTGCCGGCCTTCATGAACCATTGACAGGTTATACTTCCGTCTTCCCCGGGGAGCATCTCAGTACCAGGATTCATTCAATGGCCTCGCTATTCATGATTGCAGGCATGATCCCACCCAATAACTAAAAGTATTATCTTAATGCCCTCCCATCCTCTGCCTCTCCCTCCCACACCAGGTTCAGCCCCTTGCTAGCTACACCCATTCAACCACACCAAGTGATTGTTATTTACCCACTTGGCTTACTATTCAGAATTTTCTCCCTTTTTAGGGACTCTGACTGTTCCTATTTGAACAGGGTGTGTAATTCTTGAGGCTGAACCACAGCGTCCGGACCAGTGTTGTGTTTCATGTATTGTCATTGTGTGTCCTGTCTTGAAATTTATGTTTATGGTAACCAATTTTTATATGATACCAGCCTTTCATTTAGTTTCACCTACTGCACTTTATCAACTCTCTTTTATATAATTGAATTTTTGATAACAAAATAAACATGATGAAAATTGTAATATTTCGGCCTTGATCATATTCTTGTTGCTAATAGTAACCCCTTGAGCCTGCTTTACACCAGGCTAACTGTCCTTCTTTCGTTTATGTTAATTGGTGACAGCAACCACACCAAACAAGGTGTATTGATTTATTACAGGCATTCCATTTGATTGCCTATACATTAGTGGTTATACTTGCATTTCCCTTTCCCCAACTCCCGATATTTTGCTAGGTCTTTAGTAGGGCTTAGAATTTGCACAATAGTGCGCCAAGGGACGACTGATGTGTTTGCAAACCATGTTTCGAGTTGGGAAAGTAGGGATGCTCAGAAGTAGTCTTGCAAATCAGTGAAACCCATACCGCCTGCAGATCTATATTTGGTTAGGAGGGCTTTGGAACACCTGGGTCTTTTAGCGTTGCAGACATATAGTCTAAGGAGAGAACTTAATGACCTAAGATGTATAGGCTTAAGGGGGATGGGAAGTGTACTAAATATGTTCTTTTCTTTTTGCACAATTTATGCTAATTTTTGTTTATTATTAATTTGTACTGCTTTTTCAAGCGTTCACGGTCACATTTATGTGACATTTATATGTATCATTATTTTCACATTTGTGTCACTTATTTGATGTTATCACGTCACTCATTTTTGGTCCTCTTTTATTAGATTGGCCCACAACCCTCTCCCTCAAGTTTTACACTTTAGTTTAATCACAGCGCAGTCACCATCACTTATTTATATTTTATCTATCCATGGTAGATAGTTTGCGTCAGCTAGTTTGAATGGATCAGCTGTTAGTTGGAGACCTAGATAAGTTATTTTTTCACTGCTCCACGAATAGGGAAAAGCTGTTTCAATCTGGATTGAAGTCCAGGGGACAAACCTATGGGTAATGTGAGTGATTTAGTAAAATTTACAAAAATTCGGCTAAAGCTGTCTAGAATAATGGGTGCATGGGGTAAAGATTGGGATGGTGAAGTTAAGAATAGGATGATATCATCCGCGAAAAGATTGATATTGTGGGATTTGTCCTGAAGGGAGAAACCTATGACGTTTGGATGTGATCAAATTTTTTCACCTAGAGCTTCTATAAGAAGATTAAAGATTGAGAGGGACAGGGGGTTACACCCTGTCCCATCCCATTGGAGACGAGGAAGGGTTGAGACAAGGTATTTTATGTGTACACTTGTGCTGAGGGTGATGAATAGAGAGCTAAAATTGCAGATAGAATGGGTCCTTCAAAACCAAATTTTTTGAGAGTGTGCGTCATGTAACCCTAATGTATCATGTCGAATGCCTCCTCCGCATCCAAGGAGAGGAGCAGAGAAGGGACTCAACAGGACTTTTCATGTTGAATAATGTTGATAACCCTACGTGTGGCGTCCGATGCTTGTCTTCCTGCGGTAAAGCCAGATTGATCTGGATTGATCAATGTAGGTAGGATTTGAAGAAGTCTGTGGGCCAGGATCTTAGCATAGAGTTTAACATCTGTATTTAAAAGGGATATAGGGCGGAAGTTAGAGGGGTGTCTGGGTCTTTACCTTATTTTTTGAATAGTAACTACATACGCTTTGAGCATCTCAGATGGGAAAGAAGTAGATGATATAGCTTGGGAAAAGACCGCTTGTAGTGTGGGAGATGGAATTGATTTTAATGTTTTATAGTAATCGTTTGGAAGGCCATCTGGGCCTGGGGATTTACCACAAGGGAGTGTTTGGATTGCTTTTTGTATTTCAGCCTCTGTAATGGGCACATTCAGGTTCAGTAATTGTGTTTGTGTCAATGATGGGGGATTAATATCTGCTAGGAAGGATTGAATGGTTTCGTCCGTGGATTGAGGAGTGCTAGGGTCATTTTTGATGTTGTATAAAAAGAGGAGTAGTACGAAGCAAAGGTGTCTGCAATATCTTTGGGATTAAATATTTTACTCTTATCTGTTGCGTGGATTAGGTAGAGGATTTTTGTGTGAGCTCTGTGTTCTTTTAAGCGATGGGCCAAAAAATTTGCCAGCTTTGTTCCCAGAGGAGTAATGTGTCAATTTTAGGGAGTTAATAGTCTTATGTTGTTCTAGGAGCATAAACCTAAGGTCAGAGCGGAGCCTTGACAGCTTGTTTGCTATAGGAAAGCACTCGTGTGACTTTGTTTTGAGTTTCAAGAGATTTGATATCTCTTAGTAGGTCTAGTTTGAGTGTTCTTTGTCTTTTAAGTCTTGAACTAGCTTGTAATAGGATACACCTAATAAAGGCCTTATGGGCACACCAGAGGATCGTGGGGTCAGACACTGAATCGGTGTTCAGTGCAAAATACTCCTTAAGTTAGGCAGTTAAAGAGGTCACATGAGTGGATGTCTGAAACAAGCTGGCATTGGCTCTCCAAACATAAGCCATACTAGGAGCATTCTCCTCCATCACTGTAATAGAAACAGGAGCGTGGTCAGACCACAAAATATCATGGATGGTGGAGGAGGATACTGCCTGCAGCAAAATTTTGTCTACAACAATCATATCAATGCGAGAATACGAGTTGTGTCTGGAGGAGTGAGAGGAGTAATCTCGCTCGTTGGAGTGCTGACACCTCCAGACATCATAGAGATCTTCTGCGTGGAGAGTAGACTGTAGTGTGGGCAGGGGACGTTTGTATTTAGTGGTGATATCCATAGTGTAGTCTGTTGTGAGATTGTAGTCTCCACAGATGATTAAAGCACCTCTCCTGACCTCTGAAATTTTGTTGAGTAGCCTTTTACAAAACCTCAACTGGTGGGAGTTGGGTGCATATAGACTGACTATTGTGTAAGTTCGGTTGTTAAAGTCTCAGACCAAAATTAAATACCTTCCTTCAGGGTCCACTATGATTTCTTTAAATTTGAAAGCTACAGAGTCCCTGATAGCGATGATTACACCTTTTTGTTTTTGTGGGGCTGAGGCTAGGTATATATGAGGGTAGTTTTTATGTTGAAAATGAGGTGGGTCAGAGGTCAGGAAATGTGATTCTTGTATACAGAGTACGTCCGCGTGCAATTTTTGAGCCTCTTTCCACAATGAGGACCTTTTTGCTGGATGACTTAGTCCATGGACATTAAATGAGATTATGTTTAGCACCATGTTTGCTTGACAAAAATGATAGTAGCAATACCTCAAGAAGGTCCAGACACTCCAGTCTTGGGCGGCGACCAGTAGGTTGTGGATCAAGTTGGAGCTTGAGTAGCACTTCACCTGATGATTGATGATCCACCTCAGATAGGATATAGAGAAAAAAGAAAGGGAAAAAACAAAAACAACAAGAACAGATCAAGTCAAATGGTTTAGACCAGTGAGGTAAAAGGGGAGATTCCAACGTGAATCTGATGGCAGTATTGCTGCACATATCTCAGGAGAGGGGGGGAGTTTGTGCACTGAGAGGTCCGTAGTGCCATAGGAATCATGTAGATTAGGGTAGAATTGGAAGCCGAGGTGTTCAGCTATTGCGCTTTGTTTTTTTCTTGTGGGACACTACCTGCCAGGTATCCTGGGTCTCCAGTTTAGATGTGGAAGGCAGTCCCTCGTTGGACTGGTCAGGGAGTATGTCCCAGGCCCTGAGTAGTGCTAGCCTCTCATCCAGGTAGTTAATCACAGATGTATCATCATCTTTTGTGACGGTCAGTTTGGATGGATATCCCCAGCGGTAGGTGATGTTATGGTTATGTAGCGCTTTTGTGATAGGCATCAGGGATTTGTGTCTCTGCATGGTAAATTGCGAGAGGTACGCAAAGAGTTTGATGAAGGTATATTTTTCAGGTGGTTGTTTTTTTTTGCGGAAAGCTGACATGAAACGCTCCTTAACGTGGAAAAAATGTACTCTCATCAAAACATATTTTGGGATGTTATCTGAGAGACGGCAGGAGGTGGATTCTGTCTATCACTAGGTCTGAGTCAGGCAGGTCAGGTAGGAAAGCTTTCATAAGGTCGTGGTTTTGTTGTAACTGTCCAGGAAGTATGGATTCAGAGAAACCCCGGAGCTTTATATTTTTCCATCTAGACCTGTCTTCCAGGTCTGTGACCTTAGCCTTCAGCCAGGTCACCTCATCAGATTGGTTATTATGGGCATCACCTAGTGAGTTATATGAAGAAGCATATTCCTCCATTTTGTGCTCCACATGATCCACTCTCTCCCCCAGCTCAGTGATATCAGTTTTAAAACCTCTCATGCACTCCATGTCAGCATGAAGGGAGCTGCGGAGGGATACAAGCATACCTTTTAGTGTGGTGTCAGAAACAGTCTGGTTGGTCGTGGGGTAGGAGTTGATTGTCTCAGCCAGCTCCCTGGTGTCATCCATTGATTCCTGACATGTGCTCACTTGGTCGCCGCCGAGATCCGATGCCATGCGGGGGTTAGATTTAGCTGGGCTGTGGGACAGTGGTGTGGAGGCCTCCGGTGATTGGTGGTGTGAGCGTCCTTGTGAGCCCAGGCTTGGTGTCGCAGAGCTGGAGCCGCCGGCGCCATCTTGGATCAGGCTGCGGCAGCTTCTGTAGCTGGGACAAGCCTTTCCTCTTACGAGGCATCCCCGTGTGGTGGCCGGTGCTTAGGAGGTAGTCTGGAGCGAAAAGGGCTGTGCAGGAACACCTTGGCACGCTAGGATTCCAGTGTCTGGCTCAGAGCAATCTGCTCAGGCGTCCATGCAGTAGCTCGGTAGCCACGTCCCCTTGGACAACTCTTTTGATAATTATTTTCACTCCTCTGTCAGAAATCTTGCGAGGTGCATCTAGTGGTGGCCAATTTGAGGTGAAATTATGTTCTTTTCACTTCCGGATTATGGCGCCAACATGGCCCACTGGAACATTCAGAAATCCTTCTTTAACCAATCAGTATGTTTTGCAACATAAAGGTTGTGAAGGTTTTGCGAGAGCTCTTTTCTTTTACCCATCATGAGATGTTTCTTGTGTGACACCTTGGTAATGAGACTATGGGGGTGATTTACTAAAGACCTGCGCCTGTGGTGCAGTGGAGAAATTGGAGCAATTGCACAAAAAACGGGACTCAAAACATTTATCAAAAATTATGGTGCACTTATATGCACCAAACCATATTTACATAGGAAGCGCTGTTGGGCACTTGCGCAATCTTTCGCGCCTACCATTAGCAAGCGCAGCCAATGTAATCTTCAACATTTTTGCCTGAATACTGAAGATAACTTTACTAGTTTACCATCTTCTGTTAACAGGCTAAAAAGTATGTATATAATATTGTTTAAATGCACAAATTCTGTCCAGAACATGTAGATCTGTCTTACAACTAATCAAACCTTTTTACACACTTCTTTCAGCTTACTCAACTGCACATGTGCATTGACAAAGCACACCATTTTATCCTCGCCTGACAGGGCGCACACGCTTTAGCTTGTTAAATATGTGTGTTGCACACCGGCGCATCTGCGTTCTTCAGAGTGCACAACTGCTTATACATTGAGCTTGTGCTCATTGTAATGCTGATCATGTTAATGAGCTCTTCCTTATCACATAGAGAATATTGCTTCCACTTTTATTCCTTTCATTCACTTCTTTTTGAAACAACTCAATATTCATTCTAGAGATCTTCCTCCTATCAACAACTGTGCAGATGTTTACTGGACTTGTAATTGTGCATTTTATGGTGATAGTCTATAATCATTGGTGGAGCCAAAACTTCCATGAAAACATCTTCTCAACACATGTCTGTGTATTGTGCATTCTGGACAATTATTTCCCCATACATGTATGTATGGGGAAATGAATTGCTCAGAGAAATGAGTGGATGTAAATGTCATCCAATCAGATTGGACAGTGTATGGGGAAAGATTTGTCCGGAATGCACAGACATGTGTTGAGAAGATGTTTTCATGGAAGTTTTGAATGAATATTGAGTTGTTTCAAAAAGAAATGAATGAAAGGAATACAAGTGGAAGCAATATTCTCCATGTTATAAGGAAAAGCTCATTAACATGATCAACATTACAATAAGCAAGTGCCCGATGTCTGTTTCATATTTAAGAATGTGTATGCGCCCGTACACGCAACGATTCCGCGAATCCGTCACAAGTCGACAGCATGTGCCATGTTGCAATAATTATTCCTGCCCGCGCAAGTGCACCTTGCTTTGGCGCAGTCACAATAACTGAAGGAGCAGCCACTTCAGCAGGTAGGGTGACCATGGCAGCGGCCACAGGAACATGTTCTGGAGCCGGGGTGGCGACACACTTGACCCAATCCACTTGTAACAACCGTGGGGGTAAGGCTGGCGAGACTACCTCTAGTAGTGGCTCCCCGCTGTGCCTGCAGTTGATCCAGAGCCGAATGTTAGTAGCTAGGCCGGAACACTTGTCACACAACAGCCCAATTGCTTCATAGCCTCCCACCGTATAGAGCGCCAGGCTACCTTTTGATACGTACCACACTCCGGTGTCGGTAAGGACCTCTTTCAGGATTCTAATATCAAACGAACCAGGAGAAAGTGTTAAATTGGATGTGTAAAAACATAAGGTGATTAAATGATGGACCCCTCCTTAGGTGAGCTCCAGGCCTCCTCCCGAGACAGCAGTACCGTCGCTAGTCTCCTCCAGGGCAGATCCTCCCCTGGTCTCCTTTCCTAAGCGTGGCTTTCCTCAAGTGGGTAGCTGAGGATCCTTTTTGAAAAGTATAGGCCTCAGCCAGCAGAGCTGGGTCTATCATGCAGCAATGTAGCCTCGGGCTAACTGTGCCCCAGGGCCAGAACACACACATGCACCCCGTGCCATGAGGGCCACGGGGCGATCACTGACGGGTAGGCTCCCAGGGCGGAAACCCAGAACAGGACCCCAATTAATGGCGTCTGCCCCTTATGTACCCTCTCCCAGCATGCACAGAGGGTAGACCACGCCCACTGTACGGCTGCCGAGAAAGGACACCCAAGGTGTTGCGATACCCCCTGTGGTTCAACATATGCAGATGATGACAATGCCACCTACAGGCAGACAGGGAACACTACTGCCAGGCAGTATCACACCCAGAGCAGAAGCAAATCCAGAACAATCAATTGGTCTGAGCCCAACTACTGGCTCAGACTACCCTTAAATTTATACATAGCGCCCCCAAATATTGGGAGGGGGGCGCTACACATATATATAATTTTTTTATTTTTTTAAATACATATACATCAACAGTCAACTGGTATATGTATAGCAGTATTGCACAGTGCTCCAAACAAATTCACAGTGAAAAATAATTGTAAAACGTCCTATATTAAGCAAGTGAAGGTGGTTGATATTGAAGTTATAATGTCCAATATTGTGATTGTGAGATGGTGATCCAAGCAATGGCACAGTGACTTCACATACATGCCCCCCCCCCCCTGTGTGATTGTGCACACCTCAGGGTATGTGACTGGATAACCAAGTTTGGTCTGGAAAAGCAGCTGGACCTCCTCTGGAATCTGAGTGGAATGGTCTCTGTAGGATCCCTCAGGTAAATCCAATGATGCTTTCCTCAATTTAAATTAAAAAGGAGGCAGGATAGTGTATTTTCAATTAGACATAACATGTATTAAAGATAAAAACATCAGGGTACTCACACTTTCATGGTGCTTCCAGCACACCAATCTACAGCAAACAGAAAATATAAAATGCACCCCAATAGGCTTGTATACTTGTGTAGCAATACCCCCGAAGGGGCCGCTGGTTTAAATTTGGGCCTGCCGTTACCTTTCTGTTCACCACACTCGTCTTAGGGGTCCCTCTTGAAGAGCTTTCAGGAATGTCCACACCAACACTTGGTTACTTTTTCTTCAAGAGTTTTATTAAACAGTTCCAACAGAGGGTTAGAGGGATAGGGGAGGTTCATGTACCTTGCTTTGCGGATCAGGCACAATCTCAGATCCAGAGGACGAATCGGTTCCACACTGGATTCAGCAACCACCGGCAAGGCCTACTCTCACTGGCCTAGCAACCGGTGCAAAAGCTCGTTCAAAGTCTCTGCCACAGACTTGATGAGTGCAGTCGAGTCATTTCACAATCTTCCGCCACAAGATCGCGCAACCACACTGACACTTTGTAAAAGTTCCTTCCGAAAGTACACAGCTCACGGTGCCAGAATCTTTCAGCCAGCCGGCAGCACCGTGAGGTAAATTGTCGAGGATGTGTCCTTCAATTGAGTCCCTAATTTTTCCGGTTCTTCCCGCAGGCAAGACCGCGTAGGACCATCCCTGAGCTAGTAGGCCCCAGAAACTCCTGGGCCTACTCTCAGTTGCAGAGCCTGGGGCCAGCAGGCCCCGAGGCTGAGAAACAGCTTGCACATCCCCAAGGCCAGGAGGGCCCTCAGGTCAGGATCCGGCAAACGAACCCCGATAGTACGGTCTCTGTCCCTTAAGTACCCCTTCCCAGAATGCACAGAGGGTTGACCACGCCCCCTGAGCCACTTCTGGGAAAGGAATACCCAACACATCCAGCCTGCTGCATTTCCAACCTTGACCTGTAGTGACAGTGACACCTACTGTCAAGTGGAAAACCATGCAACCCAGCAGGACTGAAACAGAGCCAACAATTTAGCGTAATCTTTCTGAGCTAAACTACAGCTCAGACAACTAGATTTAACACATAGCGCCTACCCAACAGCAGCAGGGCGCTACACTTGTATGCATCAGCAGCTGCTCAGAGAGCATGTAAACTGTCTCCTCCACCATCCTGGCCCCTCCCCTGTGCGTAGCGACACAGGGCTGTCACGTGTCTTCCTTAGGGGGATATATTATATATTTCTACAGCGCTGCATTGTTTTGATTTATAAGCATGCAAAAACTGTGGTGGAGTCTGCCTTAACCCCTTCAGCACTTGTGTAAAGTGACAAACGACCAGGCTGACACTCTCCCAAGAGCAAAAAGTCTCTGAGGCATACAGATGTTACTTGCAACTTTCCAATGGAGCCAGATGAAATCCTTGTATAGTTGCAGTCTGTTGCCAGGGGCGACCACAGCAAAAATTAAGTTGAGCCCCCACGTTGGGCGCCAAAATGTAGTGGTCTCCCCAAACTCCAGAGGCCTAGTGGTGACCCACAGAGTCAAAGAGAGCTGACATTCCTCCTCAGGGTGCAGGTTACTAGGCATGGTGGGTGTTGTGCAATGTGGAAAGATGGGCCCCAGTCACTTTTAAAAATGAACAAAGAGAGTTTTATTTCTCTTAACGGGAACAGAGGGAGAGAGGAGTATGACACCCTTAAGCAAATGCAATAGCACATTGGCAGACTATTTGGACAAAAATAGAACTAGGCAGACAGCAATACAGAAAAAGGGCCTTTAAGCTGAATGCAGCGATCTGTATCTTGTAGCAACTGCTGTCTCCTTCACTCACAGGATCCCACGGTAGATCCTTAAGCTTAGCTCCCAGCTACCCACTGTACTTCTCAAGCTTCACTCACAGCTATCCGCTGTATTCTTCAAGCTTTTCCCATCGCTACCCACTGGGTTCCTCTGACTCACGGACTCACAGCTACCTATTGGATCCCCTTAAGCTTTACTCACAGCTACCGCTGTACTTCTCTTCAAGCTTTACTTACAGCTAACCACTGTACTCCTTCAAGCTTTACTCACAGCTACCCGCTGTACTCCTTCAAGCTTTCCCAACACTTCACAGTCCCTGGCTGATTAAGAATCTGCTCTGGTACTCCTTTAAAACTCCATCCCTTTGACACCTGCCTCTGGCAACAAGAGTGGTTGACCCTCTGGCAACTTCTCCTCCTATGCCTCCTGCCAATGATCAGGCTCCCCTCAGGCTGAGCCTCTTTACATGTGGCTAGGCCTCAGGCTTCAGACCTACACCTCTGCTGCTGTCCACACACACCCACCCAGGCCTCAGCCCGGATGGAAAGAACCCCAATCACCTGACTCTCTCCAAATAAATAGATTCACTCATAACCTAAATTCACTCTAATGCCAAAATTAACAGTGCCACCTATAAACAGAATAGAGAAATCACAGCTATGCCTCGTACACACGACCGGTTTTCCCTTCGGGAAAACTGCCATGACAGCTTTTGGCCGGGAAAACCGGGCGTGTGTATGCTCCATCGCAGTTTTCCCGACGAGAAAACTGCGGAAAAAAAAAATAAAAAAAGAGAACTAGTTTTCTTTTTCCCCGCCGGGATTCCCAGCAGTCTTTTTCCCGTCTCGAGAACCGTTGTGTGTATGCTTCCCCAAGGGGGCAAAAAACGTGCATGCTTGTAAACAATTTGACGCATGCGCTGAAGCATAGAATGTCATTTTGTTGGCTCGTCGTAGTCTTTGACGTCACCGCGTTCTTGGCAGTCAAAAGTTCAGTGGTCTTTTGTGTGCCTGTGTGTATGCAAGGCAGGCTTGAGAGGAATCCCGCCGGGAAAAGCGTTGGTTTTTTTTCCTGCCGGGAAATCCGGTCGTGTGTACGAGGCATTAAACTCAAGCTTAGGAACCATTTGGTCAAGACCGCAAATTAGCCATGCTAGTTACCACCTACCACAACTAAATTTACTAGCAGCCCTGTTTAGGACAAGGGTGCTATATATACTGTATATATTATACATACTGTATATACACTATTTCAATGAGTCACTACACTCCTAAAAAAAATGTATTCAGTAGTTACTTTCTTTATTTGTAGCAAACTTCTTCTGACATGCACAACTGTTTCAAGCCTCCCAGCTCTTCCTCAGATTAGCTGCTAACAACACTGCACAGCCAGACTCATTACATGCTGCTTCCAAATAGAAAACCCACAGATCAGCAGCACAAACACCACCTGCCATCTGTAATCTGTATCCCATACTAACCAAAATCAGTAACCACAAATATTAGAAAAAATTCCTAGAAATTAAACCCTGACCTTAACAGTGAAAAAATACTTTACTGTATATCAAAATGTGTTTGTAATCCCATTAAACTTGTGTCTCATAAACCAACACTTAAAGACCACCTATTGGTTTATCTTCCTCATAAATTAGACCCAATAAATTTGCATACAATTTATTGACCCATAGTAAGTGCAGGTCTACAATCCCATAACAGTAACTACACATTTACAATGAGATGCCAGAGGCTGGGTTCACACTGGTACGACACAACAGTCTGTGACTTGAAGTCCGACTTCAATGAACAGGGATCCGACTTTGATCCCAGACAATACCAGGCACTGTGTCTGGTATGAGTCTTTAGGGGGGGGGAACTCCACGCCATTTTTTTTTTAAAACAGCATGTGTTCCCCCTCCAAGAGCATACCAGGGCCTTCGGTCTGGTATGGATTTTAAGGGGAACCCCCACGCCGAAAAAGCGAAGTGGGGTTCCCCCCCAAAATCCATACCAAACCCTTATCCGAGCACACAGCCTGGCAGGTCAGGAAAGGGGGTGGGGATGGGCGAGTGCCCCCCCTCCTGAACCATACCAGGCCACATGCCCTCAACATGAGGGGTGGCTGCACCCCCCCACCCCAAAGCACCTTGTCCCCATGTTGATGAGGACAAGGGCCTCTTCCTGACAACCCTGGCCGTTGGTTGTCGGGGTCTGCAGGTGGGGGGCTTATCAGAATCTGGAAACCCCCTTTAACATGGGGGCCCCGAGATCTCGGCCCCCCACCCTATGTGAATGAGTATGGGGTACATCGTACCCCTACTCATTCACCTAAAAAAACTAAGTGTTAAAAATAAAAAACAATACACGTGTTTTTAAAGTAATTTATTAACCCCTTCCCGACCACCACACGCCGATTTACGTTGGCAGAATGGCACAGGCAGGCAAATGGGTGTACCTGTACGTCCCTTTGAATTTGCTGCCTAGCGGGCGTGCACCCACGGGTCCCACAAACTCGTTGTTCGCCGGCAGCCCGCGACTGTGACAAGGAGCAGCAGAACATCGGGAGCAGTGATCTCTGTCATTTTCTAGTGAGACAATCCCCCCTACAGTTAGAATCACTCCCTATGACACACTTAACCCCTTGATCGCCCCCTAGTGTTTAACCCCTTCCCTGCCAGTGTAATTTATACAGTAATCAGTGGCTATTTGTAGCTCTGATCGCTGTATAAATGACAATGGTCCCAAAATAGTGTAAAAAATGTCCGATGTGTCCGCCATAATGTCGCAGTCCCGATAAAAAGCGCAGATCGCCGCCATTACTAGTAGAAAAAAATAAATAATAAAAATGCCATAAATCAATCCCCTATTTTGTAGACGCTATAACTTTTGCGCAAACCAATCAATATACACTTATTGCAATTTTTTACCAAAAATATGTAGAAAAATGCATATCAGCCTAAACTGTGGAAGATTTTTTTTTTTTTTATTTCCAAACGTTTTTATTGAAGGGTTTTACAAGAACAAAGGGTAATGCACTTAAAAAAATAGGATTTTTATAACAGCTTACCTGTAAAATCCTTTTCTTGGAGTACATCACGGGACACAGAGCGGCATAGTCATTACTATGTGGGTTATATAGATACCTTCAGGTGCTGGCACTGGCAACTTCCAAAACCGGAAGTACCCTCCCCTATATAAGCCCCTCCCATCCGGGAGCACCTCAGTTTTGTAGCAAAGCAATAAGTGTCCCCAAAGAGGGGTGGGAGCTCTGTGTCCCGTGATGTACTCCAAGAAAAGGATTTTACAGGTAAGCTGTTATAAAAATCCTATTTTCTTTCTCGTACATCACGGGACACAGAGCGGCATAGTCATTACTATGTGGGATGTCCTAAAGCAATGCCCAATGAGGGGGGGGTACACCATACATAAGCTGAGCGCTATCAGACATGAGGATCTTTTGCGGCCTGCAACACACTGCGCCCAAAGGCGACATCCTCCTGACTTCTAACGTCCACCTGGTAGAACCTAGTAAACGTGTGTACTGAAGACCATGTTGCGGCCTTACAGATTTGAGCCAGGGAGGCCTGGTGATGCACTGCCCATGAAGTTCCAACTGCTCTCGTGGAGTGCGCCCTAACTTTGAACGGAGGCGGTCTCCTTCTCAAGCCATAGGCTTGCATTATGACCTGTCGAATCCACTTGGCTAAAGTAGATTTTGACGCTGCCTGACCCCTTCTGGGGCCTTCCGGCAGAATAAACAAAGTATCCGTTCTGCGAATCTGAGCAGTGGCTTTTAGATAAGCTTTAACTGCTCTTACTACATCCAAAGAATGCAATAACTTTTCCTCTACCGAACTAGGTTTGGGGAAAAAAGAAGGAAGAACCACATCTTGGTTCAAATGAAACCTCGATACCACCTTAGGAAGAAAGGCTGGATGAGGACGTAACACTACTCTGTCCTTATGGATAACCAGATATGGCTCCCTACAGGACATAGCGGCTAATTCCGACACTCTTTTAGCCGAACAAATGGCTACTAGAAAAATCAATTTCCTGGTGAGAAGAACCAGGGAAATATGCTGTAATGGTTCAAATGGTTGTTTCTGTAGAACCGACAGAACCAGGTTTAAGTCCCATGGACATATGGGAATATTAACCGGAGGGCTAATACGCATCACTCCTTGTATAAAGGCTTTGACTAGTGAATGCGAAGCCAAGGGCCTTTGAAAAAATATTGACAAGGCCGAAATCTGACCCTTGATAGTACTCAAGGCAAGCTTCCTATCTACAGCCCATTGTAGGAAGTCCAGAATCCTACCTATTACGTATTTACGTGGATGCCTTTTCTTGGCCTCACACCAGGCGATGTACGCCTTCCAGATTCTATAGTAGATCTGCCTGGATACCGGCTTCCTGGCATTGATCATGGTAGATACCACAGAATTAGAGAGCCCTCTCTTTTTTAGAATGTGGGCTTCAATAGCCAGGCCGTCAAACCTAGGGCTGGTAAGGAAGGGTGGTATATTGGTCCTTGCGAAAGCAGGTCCGGACGATGTGGGAGGGTCCAAGGACTCCCCACAGACATCTTTACAATCTCCGCGTACCATGCTCTTCGGGGCCACGCTGGAGCCACCAGAATCACTGGTTTCTTTTCTACCCTGATTCTGCGGAGTAATCGAGGTAACAATTGTGGCGGTGGGAATGCATATATCAGCTTGAACTGATCCCAAGGGAACACTAGGGCATCCGAGCCGCAAGCTAGGGGATCCCTTGTCCAAGAGACAAACCTGTCCACTTTTGCGTTGAATCTGGATGCTAGCAGATCTACATCCGGTGTTCCCCACCGCTGACATATTGTCCGGAAAACCTCGGGATGAAGGGACCATTCCCCTGGGCATAATTGTTGGCGACTTAGAAAGTCCGCCTTCCAATTCTCCACTCCTGGAATGAATACCGCAGATATGGCTGGGACATATCTTTCTGCCCATTTCAGGATGCAATTTACTTCCCTCTGGGCTGCACGACTCCTGGTGCCACCCTGATGATTGATATATGCCACTGCCGTGGCATTGTCCGATTGAATTCTGACAGGGGACCCTTGGAGTTTGGATGTCCATGCTACTAGGGCATACCGGGCTGCTCGTATCTCTAAGAGATTGATGGGCAGGGCCTTTTCTGCATCCGACCATCTGCCCTGGAGAGACCATTGCTCCAGTACTGCTCCCCAGCCTATAAGGCTGGCATCTGTAGTGACCACCTTCCAAGAAATCGGACTGAAGGATTTCCCTCTTTCCAGATTCTGGGGAACCAACCACCAACGGAGGCTCTTGCGAACGGAAGGGGACAAGGACATTGGTAAGTCTAGGGCCTGAACTTTTTTGTTCCAGGCTGACAGTATGGCCCTTTGCAAATTCCTTGAATGGAATTGACCGTAGGGTACTGCTTCGAATGATGCCACCATTTTTCCCAGCAGCCTCATGCACAGGCGTATGGATGGCTGTCTTTTTGTACCCACTAGGTGGATCAAATCTCTCAAAGACGACCCCTTTTCTTGAGGCAAGAAAATTTTTCTCTGGTCTGAATCCAGCCTTAGCCCCAAGTATTCCAGACTTTTGACTGGTTTTAGGGCGGACTTGTCTCGGTTGATAATCCAACCGTGATATTCCAGATACTCGATTGTCTCGTGAACAACCACTTCTAGTTTTTCCACTGAGTGGTCTATCAGCAACAAGTCGTCTAGATATGCCATTATCGTTACACCTCGTGTTCTTAGATTGGCCAATAATGGGGCCAGAATTTTTGTTAACACTCGTGGTGCTGTGGCCAGACCGAAGGGTAAGGCTCTGAACTGAAAATGGCGCCCTTCTACCGCAAAGCGTAGAAATTTTGGGTGGGCTGGAAAGATGGGAATGTGCAAATAAGCATCTTTGATGTCGATCGAGGCTAACCAATCTTCCCCTTGTAGGGCAGTGGCCACCGATCGGATCGACTCCATCCGGAAAGTCCTGATATGTAGGAATTTGTTTAGCCCTTTTAGATTTAATATGGGCCTCACGTCCCCGTTTGGCTTCGGGATTGTGAAGAGGTTTGAGTAAAACCCGAACCCCCATTCTTCCAGGGGAACCTCTATAATTACTGCTTGGAGCAATAATTGTTCTAGTGCCAACAGGAGGGATCCTCTCTTCTGGGGATCCCTTGGCACGTTTGACCTTATAAAGTGGGAAGGAGGGGAGTCTTTTAACTCCAATTTGTATCCCAGACTTACTGCGGAGAGCACCCATCTGTCTCTGATAGTGTCCCGCCAGGTCTCTGTGAACAACTGAAGTCTTCCCCCCACCCGATTGAGTGGGGGCAACCCTTCATGCATTTGACTTTGGGGGAGGTTTTGTACCTCTCCTGCTCCAGGGCTTCTTGTTACCCTGCAATTGTCCCTGATTTTTACCTCCGGGATTTGACCGAGGAGGCCGCGGAACTGTTTCACAGCCGATGTCCTAGGGACTGGAGAAGCAGGCCTCTTAAAAGAGGGACCTCTAACTCTGTTTTTAACCGGCAAAAGTGTACTTTTACCGCTGGAAATTTTCTGGATATATTTGTCCAGGTCTTCCCCGAATAAGCGTTCACCATGAAATGGGAAGCTGACCAGCAATTTTTTACAGGGAGCTTCAGCAGACCAGTTTTTGAGCCATAGAAGCCTGCGCATATGTACTACAGACAGCGTAAGGCGGGAGGCCTGATGGATTGAATCCTTTATAGCGTCCACCGCAAAGCATAAGGCTCTAGGTAGATCAGCTAGGGCAAGAGCCATTATCCACTGGACATGTCAGTGATTTATTCACACAAGAGATGGCTGCGTCCACTGTAGGGACCCTCCATTTTTTGACGAACTTATCCTCCATGGGATAGACCACCTGAAATCTCTTGGGAGGAGTAAATATTTTATCAGGATGCTCCCAATCCTGGTAAATGAGCCCTTCCAGTAAAGGATGGATCGGAAAGGAACAAACAGTCTGGGGAGATTTTAGCGACCCCAACGAGGAGACAGAAGTGGATGATGGCTCCGCAAGGGGCATTTTAAATGCTGATCGGACCATGTTAGTCAGGGACTGAACCCATAATCTTTCAGCATGTGATGCTGAGAATGGCTCTTCCACTGTTGATTCCTCTACAACAGAATCGACCTCATCCTGATCCCCCTCAGGTAGGGCGATCCCTGTATGGGACTGTTGCTCCGCTAACAGGCACTCTGAGGGAGGAGACGGAGATCGAGCGCTTTTTCCCTGTGACAGGAAAGCAGCGATCAATGCTGACAATCTCTCTTCCAGCCCTCCCAGAGCTGAGGAAAAAACCTCCTCTGTTACATACACAGGAGCAGGTGAACTGAGGACAGCCACAGTACCAGGTACTCCTGAGGGAGCTCTACGGTCACTAACCTCTGATTCTTCAGGGGAGATTGGTGCAGCCGAAGCATGCCCAAGATCCTCAGAGCCCGATGGAGACCCCCTATGCTTCCTGGGATTTTTAGTCCCGGAGTTTTTAGACGGCATATTCCTAAGCCCAAAGCTGAGGTATTCCAGCCGAAATACACCACTTACTGACAATAGTCTAGCACAAATGCTGCTATAAAAACAGTTGGTGTCTACTAATGTGCCTTTCTATGGGGATGCCTGCATCAACCGCTTGCTGTATGCCTTTTTTAAATGTTGCCAGCTCTGTCACTGCACTCCATAGCCAGCTCACAACACATAATTGTGTTTTTTAACATGCTGGGACGCCCGCACATGCGCAGAAGTGCTGCGGCGCGCACAGAGCGTCATCCCCCAAGCTCCGCCCCCTTTCCCAGCTCACCTCTATATATAGAGGCGCGGCCACGTGCGCCTTCGGCGCTCTTTTTTGAAAAAGGAAACTAGGGCCAAGAGCTAGGGCCCCTTTTGCCGCAGGCCGGGGGATGGACGAGCATTGCAACATGGCAGAGGAAGCAGTTTCCCACAAGAGAACTCACCATCTGCCTGGACTTGCTCTGATGAAAAGAAACTAGTCCACATGACAAGAAAACGTTCCACAGCGGCCTCTAGTGGATTAACACAGGTACCGCAGTCTATATATATATTTTTTTTTTTCTTGACCACTATTAAAATTATTACATTTTTTAGTAGTTACAGGCATGCATAAATATTTAGCGAGAATACCGTTAGGCAACAGGCAGAAAGACATATTAGGCTTGGGGGTCCCCTCAATAGAACCAAGTTCCTGAGGGGCCCCCACTTACCTTTTCCCCGCCGCAGGACTCTGTTTGGTCCACAGAAGCCCAAACTTCACCTATCACGGCAGGCATTGTAATTAAACCTTCAGGGACCGGGTTCCCAAGGATTCCACTCCCCTGGACCTGTATAGCACCCTGCACAGAAAACATCTTGGTCGTGGGTATGACCAGAGCTCTGGATCCCAGGGTCCAGCTCCCCTAAGAGAAGCATTACAGGCAAAACCTTGCTCTTCTCTGCAAGGCCCGGGTACCGACCGTTTAGCTATGAAGCTTTTTTGGTCGGATCCGGAATAGCTTACTGAGGCCCAAAAGAACCTGTACGCAAGCTCAGTGAAAAACACATGTTACTTCTTGGCCAACACCTTAGACACTGGCAAAAAAACTGAGGTGCTCCCGGATGGGAGGGGCTTATATAGGGGAGGGTACTTCCGGTTTTGGAAGTTGCCAGTGTCAGCACCTGAAGGTATCTATATAACCCACATAGTAATGACTATGCCGCTCTGTGTCCCGTGATGTACGAGAAAGAAAAACAGTTGTCAAGGTTTATGTACATAAAGAACATACAACGAGCATAGTATATGTAAGAGTACATAGGACATAGGGTATAAACAGATATGAACATATCAAATAAAAAGCTTAACATGTAACCATGGAGAAGGTTAGGGGTGTAGTCCACTACCATCAAGACACCACAATTGTGCTCAAACTGTGTCAAGGGTATAGACTACCCCCCTCCCCCCTCTCTGTTGTCCAATGTGTAACTTCATGTTCCGAACTGTGATAGATTGTACAAGCAATATCATCCAATAATTTATATATATATATATTTTTTTTTTTTGGGGATATTTATTATAGCAAAAATTAAAAAAAATATAGCTTTTTTTTTCAAAATTGTCACTCTCTTTTTTTTTATAGCGCAAAAAATATAAACCGCAGAGGTGATAAAATGCCACCAAAAGAAAGCTATATTTGTGGGAAAAAAGGACATCAAATTTGTTTGGGTACAACGTCTCATGAATGCGCAATTGTCAGCTAAATAGACGCAGGGCCGTATCGCAAAAAAAATGCTCTGGCCAGGAAGGGGGTAAATCCTTCCGGGGCTGAAGTGGTTAAACAGCTCTGTTGTCTCTTCCGATCTCTTCTGCCTCCTCCACTGAAGTCTTCTGCCTCTTCTGGTTCTTCTCCCCTCTCCGGGTCTTCTCCGCTCTCCGCTGATGTCTTCTAGCCCTCTCTCCGGTTCTTTTCCCTCTGCTGGGTCTTCTCCGCTATCTTCTCGCTCTTTTGCTGGGTCTTCTCCGCTATCTTCTCGCTCTTTTGCTGGGTCTTCTCCTCTGTCTTCTCCCTCTGTTCTTCTTCCGATGTTGACACAACGCTCTCTCCCGCTCTAATGCAGGGTGCGCGGTGTGCCACTACTTATATTGGCATGGGGCGGGGTCACCGGAGGCTCTCCCCTTATGACGTCAGCGTCCATCATGCCCTGGGTGGTGACATCATAAGAGGCAGGTCCTCCAGATGGCGTCACACGGTGACCCTGCCCCATGCCAATATAAGTAGTGGCACCCCGCACACCCGGCATTAGAGCGGGAGAGAGCGTTGTGTCACCATTGGACCCCATGCCGTTTTTTTAGCGTGGAGGTTCCCCTTAAAATCTATACCAGACCGAAGGGCCTGGTATGCTCTTGGAGGGGGAACCCATGTGTTTGAAAAAAAAAATGGAGTGGAGTTCCCCTTCAAGATCATCTGAGCACAAGTCGCATGCCAAAGTCAGATCAGTCAAGACGGTGACCTGACTTTGCTCTGACTTCAGTGATATTCAATGGGCTGAAGTAGGATCAAAGTCGGACCAAAGTAGTGCAGGGAGCATTTTCAAAGTCGGACCCACTTGTGTCGGACCAGTTAAGACGGTTTCCATAGGGAAACATTGATTTTCACACGTCATGCGACATGAGCTCCCAATGTCGGAGCGTTTGTCGTACCAGTGTGAACCCGGCCTCATCGAGATAGATGATCATATTCTCAGGCCATAATAAACATCCTAAAAGAGAACAAATACAAAAATAATCAATACTTAATAATTACACATTTATATATATATATATATATATATATATATATATATATATATATATAAAACATTTCCTATTTATCCCATCAGTATTTCATAATTTTAGTTGTTTATTTTAGTTGTTTATCCACCAAACCTCATGTTTTTTTAACATGCAAATGTGATCACGCCCTCATCATCCAAGATCATGAATCAGAGGTCCATTTTCAAATGATTGCTCTCTTCAAAATGCCTAATGGACAGGTAAAACCAGATTAATCTTGGGAATAGAGCAATTCTATCTTCAATTATTTGTGTGGTCCCTCTTACATAAACGAAATTGCATGGACATACATACCTGTACACACATATCCATAACTGCGATCAAATAAACCCCCAATTCCATGAAAAAAGGGGAAACAAGAAGGGGGAGGGGAGGAGGAAAAAAAAAAAAAACAACACATACAGGGTGGCATGTGCAATACCTTGTGAGCCCATCATATCCATTCAGGCTATGGGGAGACACAGGAACTCAAAACAGTCAAAACAGGAACAACAACCCATAGAGATGGAGCAAACTAGGGAAGTGAGTTTAGATACTGTATATCTAAAGCCATTTTCATTTTGGATAAATTAGGTGAGAGTTTAATACTAAAGTCTCAGTTATTTTTTTTTATTTTTTTTAAATAACAAACATGTTATACTTAGCTGCTCTGTGAAGTGGTTTTGCACAGGGCAGCCTGGATCCTCTGCTCCGGTCCCTTGACAGCTCTCCTGCCCCCCCCCCCTCCTTGTTGAGTGCCCCCACAGCTTGTTATTGGGGCACCCAAGCCGAGCCGCAGCTCTGTGTGTCCATTCAGACATGAAGTCATGGTTCGGCCCCGCCCCCTCTCTCCTGATTGGCTAACTAACTTTGATTGACAGCAGCAGGAGCCAATAGCTCCACTGCTGTGTCTCAGTCTATCAGGAAGGAGAGTCCCAGACGACCGAGGCACTGGTGCACATTGCTGAATTGAGATGGGGCTTTTTATCTTAATGCATAGAAATGCATAAAAAACCTTCTGTCTTTAGAATCACTTTAAAACCTCAGAAACCTGTTTCTGTCACCTGTGTCTCATTAGGAAGATTCCCCTTCACTTCCTGTCCTGTAAGATTAACAGGTGTAGCGGGGTATTCCCCTTTAATCCCTCAGAGACTACGTTACCCAGTAGACAATGGGACACCCAGAGTGCTTTTCTCCACACAGAGACTCCTGGTGTGGGGTTTATAAGGGGGAGGCGGAGCCCACTCTCTCTTTGGAACACCGCCCTGCTTGCAAGAGGATCCCTGTGTGAACCTGCTGCTGGTGCAAGGCCTGAAGCCTGGGCCTTGCACATCTCCAAAGAGCCCTCCGCCAGCCTAGCGGAACCTGAGGGACATCTTTCATCCTTGCTGTGCCGTACCAGGAGGACCGAAGACCCGGATGTTGATGGATCCATGTGCCTAGACGCATCGGCGGAGGAGACGGACTTGGACTGGTCCAGTTGATGAGAGAGCACTTGCTCACAGACAAAATACTGTATCCCTACTACCCTGCTGGATTACAAAGTTTTGTTCATCAAGTGCACCACCGAGTTTTGCTAGCGAAGATCCCTTTGCAGAACTTCCATTTAGTTCAGTCAGGCCTGACTGCATAGGTAGACATTACTGGGTGTCAGTCTACCCATGAGTCGAAGTAGCTGAAAAGGGGCATCGTTAAAGTTGCATAGCAATACATGTCTATTCAGCTTGTTTGAATACTGTTTATTGCAGGGAGCTGCAAATCTGCAAATGGCGCTATATATATATATATATATATATATATATATATATATATATATATATATTCTCTTGTTTAACAGTCTTGAATACCTTACAGTATCGCCAAGGGTTACATCATTGCAGGGCTCTGCATGTGTTATTGTATGCTGTGCCATTATCATACCTTTATTTACAGTAAAAGCCTTATAGTTAAGTATATTGGTTCTCTGTGTCAATTACTGTGCTGCTTTATCACTGTGTGCCTTATTGTGGTAGTGTGTCATAGAGAATTACAGAGAGACTGTGATTTCATCATCCTCTAGACCAGGGATATGCAATTAGTGGACCTCCAGCTGTTGCCAAACTACAAGTCCCATGAGGCATAGCAAGACTCTGACAGCAGCAAGCATGACACCCAGAGGCAGAGGCATGATGGGACTTGTAGTTTTGCAACAGCTGGAGGTCCGCTAATTGCATATCCATGCTCTAGACTAACTGTGCCACGAGATACTAGAGTAGATTGCCGGGGGTTGACAGCTGTGCACTACAGGGCCCAAGAAATCAATACCAGCAGCCCTCTTAACTGGGGGTACCGCTATACGGGGAATGAGAGGATATCCTTTTAAGGGGAGGGGAATGTGAATGACAGTTATCACAGAAATAAGTGGCTCAATTAAAACTTTGCCCTACTATTCCTATATCTCAAAATTCTGAAGTAAGGCCTCTTTCACACGGGGCGGATCCGTGCAGATCCGCCCCGTGAAGCTCCGCTTGCTCAGCGGGGATCGCTCCGTTGATCCCCGCTGATCCGACGGATGACTGGGCGGTCCCCGCACACTGTGCAGGGACCGCCCTGTCAGAGCGCCGCTCTCCCCTATGGGGAATCGGATGACAACGGACCGTAGAGTCCGTTGTCATCCGATCCGCTCCGCCGACGGAAGGAAAAATAGGGTTTTCCTCCGTCACACTTTGGCGGAGCGGAACGGAGCGGATGTCAGCGGACATGTCTCCGCTGACATCCGTGCCTCCATAGGGGTACATGGAGGATCCGTTTCAGGTCCGCCTAAAAAACTGACAGGCGGACCTGAACGGACCTCCGTGTGAAAGGGGCCTTACCCTCACTTTGATTTCCTGTGACATTGGTGATCAGGACAGCTAAAGAGAGCAAATCTTCCTAATGGGAAAACAAACAGCAATAAAAATGTGACAGTGGTTCTAACCCATTTTAACTCTATTCAAATCTAAAACAAAAAATTAAAAAAGTTATGCAATTCATAACACTGTAAAACTCCACGTATATTTGGAGAGTATATGACAGGTTCAGAAGCCGTATAGAATATATTTGACCTTTTATTAGAAATCACACTGGACAAGTACTGCAAAATCAGCCATCGTTTAGCCCAAAATAGCTGCTAATTGCGTTCAGGTGAATGAGATACTTTCCCGATTCTCTGATACAGTGGCTGATGTGAAAATTAAAATCTGAAAAACGAAATTAGGATTTATAAATTTAGATTTTTGTAGATCAGGCAATTCACATGTTAAATAGATTCACTAATTTCTGTAAATTCTTATAATAAATGTTTTGGATTGCTTGTTAAAGGCATATCTAACCTCAGCCATAATTGGGTTAAAAGGAATATATTATATAGCAATTTTGGTTGGAACATAATTTGAATTATAATGGCAACGTGCACCTTAAAATAGAACTGTGGTCAAGCAATGGATACTTAAATAGTTACACATTCTTCTTATCAAGCAATAAAAAACTTTAACAAACCTTTACTGACCTCTATAGATGCAGGCACTGTGGAGTATTTAATCCTCAAAGTTTACAGCAGTAGCACTTTCATGTTTAACCACTTAAGGAGCGCCCCACATACATATACTGTGGCAGGGCGGCCTTTTAGCGAAAAATCCCGTAATGGCTGCCGGGAACCCGGTGATCGTTCGTAGAGAGGCAGAACAGCTGTCTGCCTATGTAAACAAGGCAGACCACTGTTCGGACAGAAAGGGAAATGTAGATCTTATGTTTCTACTAAGCAGAAACATGGATCTCTGGTTTCCTTTAGTCAAAGCACTCCCCCTACATATAGAAAGCACACATAGGGAACACATTTAACCCTTTGATTGCCCCGATGTTAACCCCTTCCCTGCCAGTGTCATTTATATAGTGTCAGAGCTTTTTTTTTTTTTTTTAGCACTGATCACTAAATGTCGCAGTCCCGGTAAAAATTACTGATCATTGCCATTACTAGTAAAAATAAAAAAAAAGTCTCTAAATCTATCCCATAGTTTGTAGACACTATAACTTTTGCGCAAACCATTCAATATATGCTTATTGTTTTTTTTTGTTTGTTTTTTTCTACCAAAAATATGTAGCAGAATAAATATTGGCATAAATTGATGAAGAAATTCGATTTTTGACATTTTATTATTGGAAATGTTTTATAGCAGAACGTAAGAATGTAAAAATATATATAATTTTTTTTTAATTGTTGGTCTTTTTTTGTTTATAGCGCAGTATGTGATCTGTGCCAGATCACATACCTAGTACGTGATCTGACACTTCCGGGTCTGGTGTGCGTGTGTGCGCCACTGGCGACCCACTCCCACTGTGATTGGACAGTCCGTTGGACTCAATGTCTGCTGGGACCCGCCGATCGTTCGGGACACAGGCAGAACAGTAGTCTACCTATGTACACAAGACAGACCACTGTTGAAATGCTATAACTTTTGCGCAAACTAATCAATATACGCTTATTGGGATTTTTTTTACCAAAAATATGTAGCAGAATACATATTGGCCTAATTTGATGATTTTTTTTTCAAAATTGTTTGTCTTTTTGTGTTTATAGCGCAAAAAATAAAACCACAGAGGTGATCAAATACCACCAAAAGACAGCACAATTGTTAAAGTAACACAGTACTGTATCGCAAAAAATGGCCTGGTTATAAAGGGGGTAAACTCTTCCGAGCTGAAGTGGTTAAGGAAGACAATTACCAACTCAAATAAAGTAAAACATATTCTGCTTCACATGGTTCTCAGAAGGGGAGGACACCAAAGGAACTGTCACAAGGGATACACTGAATATGGTCTGGATGGCACCTGAAATAAATGAGAGAGCTGAGGCTACTGAGGCTGCCTGGTCATGCCAGCTACTATACTCCACGCCTTGCAGCAGCAGCAGCTCCATCTTGGAATTTTGGATGCCTCCTCCTCTCAGCTGCAGATGCACCAATGACTGTAATGCATGAGATCATCCATCCACTGTGAGTTGCCAATTATTGCATGTCGGATCCACCTCTGCACATTGCTGCACATAGATTAGCGTCCCCTTGCTGTCTCTCTTAGCTATTGCAGGTGCCATCCAGACCATATATCCAGTGTGACAGTTTCTTTGGTGTCTTTCCCAGCTCGGAATCCTTTTGAGAAACATGATAATTATAAGTAGTTTTACTTCATATGAGTTTCTAATTGTCTTCCTTTAATAAATGTTTATACACACACTACACTTAGTCTGCGCACTTTGCTATGTTTGTCTGTTTGCCGCCTAGAGATCTCAGTCTCTCAGAAGTGCTGTTAAAGTGAAACTTTACTCTCTCAATCAACATTGGCTTTTTGTAATGCTTATGCTGCTAGCATTAGTAAATAGATAGAAACGTACATCATATTTACTTGTTTTTTTCAAAATTTCTTCAGTTATTTCCTGGTTTCCATGCCTAGGAAAATTACATCATTCACCCCAGGTGCCTTTAAGAGGGGAGGAGGGGTTTTCTAAGCCAAGCACACCCTCCTGCCTGCATTCAAATGTATTCCAGGAAATAAATGCTACATTAATAATTTGCCTTTTCTCAAGATGGCCACGACCAAAAATGCTAGGGGGGTGTCTTTCAAAGGGATTATTTTTTTAGCAAAATAAAGCATAGGGACATGGATGGGTGGGGGGAGTTTTCTTTGAATTTTGGCTTGTGTTGCTCAGGTGCAGTGCAGTTCTGCTTTAAGTGTGCTTAAAAAGCCATTGGTCCCCAAAGCCATTGAATTTGTCCTGGGGATTTGGACCACACTTTGCTTTCGATCCATTCAATTTGTCTCAGCCCAGGCTGCATGCATTGCACTACAATGACAATTTTTTTTATACTTTAATGTTTGTTTAGACCAGGTTTTTTTTTTAACCGGGGTGCCATGGCACGAGTCCTCTGGAGTTCCACAGAAAATACACAAAAACATGACCCAACTAAAGAAGTTAAATAAAATAGTCTTTACGGCAGGCTCAAGCTTTTTTTTTTAAACCACAGTGACGGTCTGGTGCCTTTTAAACTTGGATTAAATCTCCTATGGAAATCTGTGCCATGCGAGATGCCCACCCGCATCCTGTCAACCAATGACATTGTTGGTTGCTAAGGAAGCCTTCGGGAGCCCGTCCAGCATCCTTGGTTTCCCCTCACTTGCCCCCACAGATAATACGAAGGAACAGGTGAGCAGGATGGAGGCTGTCTGTGTCTCTCTCCTCTTCGACTTCATATGCAGTTCTCCTTCCCTAGCTTCTCCCCATGGAGCCGGAGGTGTTGAGCGGGACAGGGGGTGTGGCCACCTCCTTCACTTTTTGCACAGGTGGCTGCTATGGTTGATCCAGCAGCTGAAGATGAAGGAGCAGAGAAAACAGCCCTTCATCTCATTTTCAGGGGTGCGGTAAGTGGCAGATGGAGAGAGGCTTCTCCAGCAGGAATTTCATGCGTTTGCGTACTCATGACAGTACATACTACTCACTGATTAACAAAGCACACCACTCACTGACTGACACCACATACCGCTAACTGACTGACACCACATACCGCTCACTGACTGCCCTACAACTACATACTGCCCTACCACTACATACTGCCCTGTCCTGCCGAAACATTCTACCCACATATTTCTCCAGGTACAAGGCAACTCTGCATCACAGTTAACTGACCACAGATCTCTGCCTCACATACCACATTTTAGGGCTTGTTCACACCAGGTGTGGTGTAGGAATTTGTGAGAATTTGCACGTTTTTCCACACCGCACAAAAACGTGCGGCCTTTTGCAGGCCCCCATGCATCTAGCAAATGTGCATGCGTTCACACCTGCTAAAATGCATGGTACCTTAGTACCATATGTTTTTGCGTGCCGTGATTTTAAGAATTGTGCCAGCACCTTTTTTTACTAATTATACTTACGTAGGGCAACCTATTGAAAGACGCAATCCATGGGAATACAGAAAAAAGTGTGTGTGTACTTGTATGCCATACATGGTGTTCCCTGAGATTGTGCAGAATTCTAAAGGGTGCCTTGACTGAAAAAGGTTGAGAAACACTGGTTTAGACTATAATTAACTGTTAATATGTGTATATGTTCATAGCCTGACTACAGTTCTATAGTAAAGTTATGTTATAAATTAATTGCAAGTTTGTAAATACTAAATTGTCCATATTTTTGTAATTGTAAATGTAGATATACATAGGTTAACCAGTAGGTGGAGAACACTTAATTTGCAATCACTCCACCTTCCCTAATTACACCTTTTGATATAAAATATATTTTTTTTCACTGTTGGCTAATAGGCTTTCATTGTTAGAGGGAACGGTAAAGCACAGCTGTTGTGTAGCATTGCATATCAGGAAGCAAACCCAGTATATCTAAATAGCAAAATTGCAATTATTTCCTAATAGAAAATATGGCTCCATTGCTTTTTTTATATAATTGCAAAATATTAATTTAAACAAGGTTTTTAAACATTAACCCCTATGAATAGAATTGTGCATATGCATTTAGTCTCAGTTTCCCTTTAAAAGTCTGTTTTTGGTAGTTTACTTGAATCTATTGTGTAAGTATTCCTGAAAAGAGTCTAAGTAAAAAAGATTTATGGTTTCAGGGCCTTTGATGCACATAAGTAGTGTTATTACTCTTTACAAGTCTAACCTCTGCTAAATCTCCAGAGGATTTGCAAGCAACAATTAAGCAATAACTGTGTCTCAAGTACTGTCTATTATCCAGTGTTTAACTACAGATCACGGCTGAGTAGTTGACATCCCTACTCTCACCCCATGCTGAAGCATTTTGTATCAAACTGTTATCTACTGTGTCTTAGGAACTGTCACTGGGATCAGCCCAACTGACACTCTTTAATAATTATAAGGGGAAATTGGGCTTTGGCGGCTAATTTAGTGTCTCTGGAGTTAATTGAAAAGGATATTTTGGTGCTGCTTGTTCTGTTTTGCATGCTAGGAAGAGTCAGATGCTGTATTGTATGTAAAGCAGTATAATTAAGTAGCTGTGAAATTCTACAAGGATTACTTTCAGACTTTCCGGTGCTCAATGTGAGATCACTAAGTACAAATAAAACTATGCTAACTAGCGACTGGGACAAAGAGTAAAGACAGAGGACAGAGTGTAAAACCCCAAAGTGCAGCTGCACAAACAACTAAAGGACTTTACAGAGATATTTCTGAGATCAGCGTTGGCCTTTTCATCTGGTGTTGTCTGTATAGGTCAGGCATGCTTGCACAAAACCGTTTTATGACAGATGCTGTATGGAATTAAACCTGATTGTTTTGGGCAAAGGGTTATACTACTTTAGCCATTGACACAAACAAGATAACATATCACTGGCTTCAATAAAAATTTCAAAGTGTTTAAACAGTCTTAGGCTGTATTCACACTATGTGTGGTGACTGGCATTTTACTGCATCGTGAACCGCAAGGACAGTTGTTTTCAGTGTGTTCCATTCCCAGACTGTGCAATGCAGTTTGGATCTGTGCTGCGGTGAGCTGTGGCAAAATGCAAACATGCTGCATTTTATTGCAATGCATTGTACAAGATCACATGTCAGTGTAGAGCATTGTGCTGTTGTAAAGTGACATGAATAAGGTGTACTTTTGTACACTTCAAATAAAGTTGAGTAAGAAAAAAAAGGGAGCTGTGTGATGCACTGAATAGCATACAACACTGCCCCCTACCGAAGTCCCGAATGGACAGCTGTCGGACAAGTAAATAACTCTGGCAGCTGTCCGCTCTTATGTAAATAGGGCCGTAAAGTGAATCTAGAGCCAAACTTTTATTTAGTTTTAATCAAGTATAGAAGTGCTAGATTATTTTTTTTTGCTGTTTATGTCCCCTCTGGGGAAATGTAGCCTTTTTTATCTGTCCTAGACACTATTGTCACAAGAACTGCAAGTACAATTTTGAGTTGTTAGATCAGGGATAGTAGAGAAATCTTCCATTAGGGCCACTTGTCTTGGTGACAGCTATCTAAGAGAAGATTTCACTTACTTTAGAAGGATGACCACTCACTTAATTTTGGTGTGTGAAGACATGAAGTGAAGGAGATTCTCCTTCAATGGGACACAGAAAGAGAAAAAAAGTTGGGGATTTTGACCATTCCTTACGCTATTCAAAACTAAGAAAGATTTGACTTTAGAAATATTTTAAATGGGTGTTCCTGCTAATTTGTGTGATTTAGCCTAAGATTAGTTTTTCATGGAACCAGGAATGTTGTGCCTGGTTTAACTGGATCGCCATCCAAAGTTTTGCTCTAATTTGGTTCTTCTATTTGCCATATATGCTGTAATCCCTGTTAGAGAGACTTCACCCCATTTTCTGTTTTTGTGGAAACAGGAAGAGAGAGGGGATTTTTCCAGAATGAACACAAAGAAAGACACAGCCTTTACCAACTATAACTAAATTAAGAGCAAAAACATTTGATGGAATTTGCATTTTCTCTACTATGTTTGTATTTAGTGAATATTCCATCCTATATCTTAAGTTGTTTACTAAAGGTTAGTGTACCTTCATTTCCCTATAAAAAGGAATGTTTTCAATATTTCCTTTTTTGCATAGATCTATAGACTTCCCTTATATAGCTCATTATCTCTGCCATAGTCACACAGACATCCTTAGGGTTGACATACAGGACCTGATCATTTACAAGCAAAGTTTCCAATGGCAAGCATAACTCACAATAATTTGGTCACTTCTGAACTCCTGGGAGGATATAACAATCACACATTGAGACCTTCTTACTGTGACTAAGTCAGATACACCCTCTGCTGTGGAAAGTTAGTGCACATGGAGCCATCGAGCGAATAACGTAACAGCATACAGACAGCTCATTTGATTTGCGTTATGATACCTCCCCATAATTCTCAGAGAGATATGGACATCCTAGGAGCAGCTTGATAGGAAGAACTTCCCAATATATGTATTTTTGTATTATGCAGAAAAACTAGAGAATCAGAAGCAAATCCAGACTGAGTCAGGAAAACATACAGCTTCACCGTAGGTACCATCACTCATGGATCACAATGCAAACGCTAATCTTTGGTTGGGTCAGGACGAATTATATATGTTATATTTCAGTCAAGTAAGTTGTCTTCTTTTTAGTTTTCCGTCATATTTTAATACTCTTAAAGAATTTAATTATCCTGTTCTATTATCCTATTCTCTAAGGTTGTAAGAACAACATATTGTATAAAATATCTATATTGTGTGATATACTGACGAGATAACTGTTGCTTTATTAAAACCAAAAGTTACACTGTTATTGAAAATTCATCATATTGCCAGCACCATAACTCCAGTTATAATAATGAAGTCCCAGATCAACTCAGCAATTACACATTTTTCATTGCTGAGTGTGGGAGATGAGTAGTAACTCATTTGCTGATTTTCCTAAAGCTAAGCACTTTTTTCTTTTGAATATTCACTGAGTTTATTCAGTGTCAGTCAGAAATGAAAGGAACCGCTAGACAAATATCCATTGTTATAGACATATAATATGATAACTCATATATGTACAGAACTTTGACAAATTAAATTGCATTTACATGTAGTATACACCTGAGTGGAAATGGTAGCCTATTCTTCCATGTTAGCAGCTATCATGGGTAAAAGAGGGCTGATTGCAAATGTACAGATACAGAATATGTTGGGTTTTACAGTGTTAATGATTACATTCCTTTTTTCATTTTGGATAGAATATAGACAAATCAGAAAACTTGCTTGGTTTGTACTGCTACCCAGGCTCTGTTAGAAAGTTTTTTTTTTACCAGATAGGAGGTGATGGAAGAATTCCCAAGAGAGACATATACAGCAATTAAAAGCTGGCAGGGTTTCTAGCCTTTCCCTACTCCAGTGGTTCTCAATCTCAGTCCTCAAGTACCACCAACGGGCCATATTTTGGAGAACTTCCCTTAGATAAAATAGTTCTTATCCATGCCATTGATATTGATTTGAAGCAGCTGTCCAAAGTAAAGAAAAACCCGAAAACATGGCCTGTTGGGGGTACTTGAGGACTGAGGTTGAGAACCACTGCCCTACTCTACTAGAAAAATATTCTAGTCTGTGTTACTGTTGACAAGGTTTCCTCACTTCCTGTCTGGCTGTTGTTTATGTGTACAAAGTAACAAGGTAAGCAACTGGAAATCTCCCTAATGGAGTCCAAGATAGCAGTGTAAACCCAACAGGGGTTCAAAACCTTGCCAACTTTATCTACAGCTAGAAAAGTAGACTTTGGGCTGGAAATACACTTACAAATCTTTGAACTAAAAAATATTTATATCCGTTATTATTGACTTGTTTTTTGGCTATCATCTTTTACCTTAGACAGTTACATTTTCCCAACTATGAAACAAAGGTTGTAAGTACATGGACACCTGATTTATACATACGGGGTCTACTTCTCACCTAGTAGCATAGAAGGAATAGAAGTAGCATAGAAGGAATAAGCATGAAAGTCCTAGAACTTGAATCTTCTGAAACCAATGAGCAATGATAGCCCACATGGTTTTAGCCTGAGAGGTTTCTTCAGAAGTATGTTTAAAATTATTCATTTGGCAGAACTTCAGCTTTAATAGATCATGTAGTCACTGTGGGGTCTGGTGTTTTATTGCAAGTCTTTTTTTGTAACCTTGCTCTGTTGTACTTAAAGCACTGCTATCAGTCTGTGTGTACGAGCATCTATAAATTATGTATTTGGCTATGTGGCCATAAATAACTTTAACTTCCCTCTTGATTAGTTTTTAAATCTCTCCTCTCTAAAAGTTTTTCGGAGGTATACAGTAAAAAAAGGAATGCATTTTTAAAATGGAATAAAGGTCATTTAAACATTTGACCACTTAGTACGCCCCCCTCCCCACTTTACACACAGAATCCCATAAAGCTGCCCCCACAGGCTCGTCCTTTTGTGGTCCAACACAAGTTCTTTTCTGGGTTGAATGGCATCCAACATCATTCATTCTACTTTCAGGTCATTAAGGAGGCAAACTGATTCTGGCCACTCCTTTTGCGCTCTGTGGAGCTAGGGGGGGGATCATATTCTTACCTCTGTGTATAACCCTGCAGATATTTTCATTTTAACATCCTAATGGCAGTAATGCACTGATATGAAGACTAATTGTTACAAAGTTTTTATAATTTTTTTTAATGTTTTTAAATTACTGGAAGAAGCTGCATATACCCATGGTAGACATTAATTGTCCCTGGTGGACATTAAAGTTTAGAATATGTATTTTGTTGGGATTCTTTCTGGCACACAATAGACAGAGAATGACCAAAAAAGCTCCCTAGTGGGGACATAGACGAAAAAAACAAAAACTTGACAAAAGTTTTATCAATTCCTAACTGTTTCTAAAACTAAAAAAAAAAGTTAACCTGAAGATTCAGGGCCATACTACTAACCACTAAGCCACTTCTTTATGGTCTTCTTAAATTTTCCTACCATAACGTCCACCTCTGACCATCATTTGGTAGTGTACTTCATAGAAATTCATGCTTGTGAATGGAATCAAAACACCTTCACTCAGATACCATGTAAAAGTAATCTATAAATGCCATTGACTTCATAAAAGTACTGGTTCTATGTGAGGCACTGAACCTGGAACATATCAGGAATTTTTTGCAGACCTCTTATGTGTCAACTACACAGTAAGGATTAAAGAACAAGTTTCCTTTTAGTAAAAAAACACAAAAATCTACCTTCCCTGGCCCGCTAACCTAAATTGACTTATAAACCCACACCCAACTGCTTACCTAACACAGCATGAAAGCACTAACAACCTGTTAGTAGAGCATGGCTTTTCACTACCTAGTTTAATTCCTGTTTGGTTTAATTAATGTATTTTAACCTACATGGTTTCTTGTTGATCATTAGCACCTATTTGGTATAATTGTTTAACCATGCACTGGACCATATGTCTGTAAAATCCTTAAAGCTTTAAGAATAAATCTCTTATAAAAAATGTAATTGAAACGGTTTGGTTACCTGTAATTATCAATAAATTAAATCCAAAGGCTGCAGGGAGATGGAGTCCCAAAATCACTGTGACTCCCTGTGTTCCCTATACCAGAAAGATAGTTGCTTCAACACTGCCACAACAGGAACCCACTTCCTAATTACAGGTATCCAAACTGGCTCAGTGTAATTTTTCTTCTTTAACAGAGTGCAAATTTACCTGGGAGAATGGATGCTGTCTCAAAGACCTGGACATAAAAAAAAACAACCTTAATGAAATAATTATTTATGTTAATTTAGTAGGTTGCTAATTGATAAATAAAAACAATTAATTTATTTATTGTTTTAATGCATCCTGATGCTACGGCATTTTTCACAAATGCCTAAAACTTTTACTGTACTTTGCTGTACATTTCAAATGCATAGCATCCCTGCTGAGCTGTAGAAGCCATAGCTGGGTGACAGACATGATAATTCCTATTCCATATGGGAAATCAGTGTTGAGAATCTTGTTAAGTGAATTAATCAACACAATTAGTTGGCAGCATTTTTGCGGTATTATTTTTTGTCCATCACTATTTTTTGCCCTTTTGCTTGAAATATTGTTTTTATCAGCAGCTCTTTTCTGATTGTAAAGACCAAACAAAAAACTGTGTCTGGAAAAGCTCATTAACCTACTGCTTATATGCTATGGCTGCTTTGTAATTACTGCACTGGGTGATGATCTCAGTGTCTGAACACGCAGCTTCCTCTATTTTTCAGAGTAAAGAGAGCCCCAATGCAGTTAACAAAACACACTTGAAAAATAGCCAAAGTAAAAAAAAGAAACAACCATTAGTGAACTATTTTCAAATGGTCCTGTGTTTCCTATTAACCTGTTTTAGAGATTGACCATGGCTTCCCAAATGACTCATCTTTCTTGTGCTAATTTACATCCTAAAATGTTAATAACAAGCTTGAAAATTAAACTTTTAGAATCTATTTTAGAGGTGAAAAATGTGCATTTCTTTGTAATTTATTACTGATTTAGACTTGACAGATTAATTTAAGTACAGGAAAGAGAGTATGCTGATGGTTGTGATTGCAATTCTTGAAATCCCCTTGGACTTTGCTGGTGAAGCTGATTGATGTCTGGACAAGCAAAGTGAAAGGGAGGGATGTGTCAGAAGTCATAGAAAAATATTGGAGAGCTTATGTAGTTATGGAGTTTTTACTTTAGAGACTTATACAGTACCAGTTCCCCCAATCTCAAAGCATCATCTAGGCAAGGTAAACTGGAGCAATACAGCAACCAATCAGCATCCTAGTTTTGCTATTGAATGAAAGATGAAACCAGATAGCTTGCTACCATCAACAGCTTGACATTGACTCTTGTCTTTGTGAATTAGCTCCTTACATATTCAGATCTCTTGATTTAGGCACAAAGTACAGTATCAGTACAGGTTATCAGCACCAGTGTTGCACTAAGGATGCATTGTAAATAGGAGCAAAAGCCTTCATTGCATAATATGTTCAACATTTTTGTCACTGGTGTTGCCATAATTGCAACTGTTTTTTGGATTATATATTTCTTGACATCCCCTGATTTTAAAGGTTACCGATCAGAAGGTTGGGGTTACCATTTCAGTTTACAGGTTAGGTTAAAGTGTTACTAAACCCATGACAGTAAAATCAGTCTGTATATGCAGTAAAGCAAGCTTGTTATACTCAGTGTGGAACCTAAGGGGTAATTCATTATGTAAAAAGGCTGTTTGATCTTATCTTCTCTGATCCTCCCCTTCTTTATGGTCTCCAATCCATCTGCTGATAGAACAGAGCCTTGGGGGCACTCTGCACATGCTCAGTTTGGTGTGTATTGCTAGAGAGTTTTTTTTTTGGGAGGGTGCATGTGGTCAGCACTGGGCCAATTAGCACTGTACAGACAGAAAGTCAGGGGTCATGCAACCTCATAGGACAAGCTGAGAAGAATGAAAACTCCTCCTACAAGCTTAACCACTTCTGGACCACCCACCATGTATATACGTTGCTACTTTGACGTTATATACCGGGGTTGTGGCAGCAGATAGCTGCCATAACCCTGATATATATATATATATATATATATATATATTGTTTTTGTTTCAATCGTTTTTATTGAATTCTTCATATGTTAACAATCAGACATATAGATAAACACATTATGCTTGTGTAGCGGGTATTTAAATTTGGGGGGGAGCATCTGGGTTATTTAACCCAGATGTACTAATTGTCAGGGAATCTGAGAATCCCGTTTGTGGTTCTTGGAGGACTCTGGTGGTGCAAGGTTCCCTGTGGCCTGGGTGCTGGCGTTCCGGAGATCCGGGTCCAGGTGCCCTGGACCTGGCCGGAGCGAGGGATGGAGTCTATCCCAGGCACCTTAAGCCTGGGGTGAGGTACTATGGCCAAGGCCTGGGGCCCAGTAACTTCGACTGTGTTCCACGAGGGGTGAGGAGTCCGAGGGGTCCTAAGGTGTTGGGACCCGTATCTGAGGTGAGGAGGTCGGGGAGTGTAACCCTTCCGAATAGCCCGGTACAGCATTAATCCGGTGATGGCGGGGCCTCTGGTAACTCCCTTGGGAGGGATGTCTTCCCCCTGACAGGGGCTGCAACGTAGCGAAGGTAACTCCAGTTCCTGTTCACTAGAATCGCTGGAAGAGACTCTGAAGCCTAAAAGTCCATTTAACAGCCACTGTGCTTAGCAACCGTTGGTGAAACCTCAACGGTTTAGTTTTCTATGAGGATTGTGCCTTGACCTACTCCCCACCAATACTGAACTGTTCTATGGGTCTCAAACTGTCTGCTCGCAAAGGACTATTTGTTTGCCGTTATGGAATAAATAAGTGTTGGACCTTTTCAGTGTGTGGTACTCCAATTACTGGGAGCAAAGGTAGTTATCAGCAGAACAGACTTGGCTCTGAGCGTATACACAGCCCGGGTGTAATCTAATTCTAGCCTTCACCTCTACATGCTGTAATCTAGAGGACATGGGCCGTGGCGCACCTCGCTCTCCCCCCCAAGGTACCCCTAGACCAGAGCCAGAGTAACCGATAAAGAAGAGAGAGAGGGTGAGGCCGCTACACTTGGTTATATAACATGTCACAACATGTGACTATTTGTTTAGTTATAACAATCAACATTAAAAAGGGTATTATATGTACTATAGGCTATTATATTTTTTCCATCCATATTAGCCAGTTTCTATCAAATTTCTTACATGTTGATGAGCTAATCTGCAGTAGGCGTTCAAAAGTGCGATTTTGGTGAAATAAATGTACCATGTCAGAGGGGTTTATTGAAATAGTGTCTTTCCAGTTGTGGAGTATTAGGGTGCGGGTTGCTAGAAGGATGTGAGTAATGACTGGTTTGAAGTTGGGGGGGAATTTTTATATCCCTATATTGAGGATTACAAGTGCTGGGTTGGGGGAGGTGAAAATTCCCATAATCGATTAAATCTCCTGGAATGCCTTGTTCCATAAGCTTATTATGCTCGGGCAATCCCAGAGGGTATGTAGGAGGTGACCAGTTTGGCCGCATTTCCTCCAGCAGAAGGGTGATGTATCTGGGAAGTATGTGGCTGGTCTATACGGAGCATAGTGCCATCTATTGTTTATTTTAAGTGTAATTTCCCAGTGATGACACAGTGGGGTGCTTTGTGAATTTCCCTGAGGGTATATTGTCATTGGTCATCTGGAAATATGGTACCCAAATCTATCACCCATTTCCTAATTGCTGCTGATTTTCGGAAAGTTTGTTTATCATGGATGAGGTTGTAAAATAATGATATCCCTTTGGTCTTATGCTTAGGGAGTGAATAGAATTGCCATGCTTTAGCTGGTATTTTTATTCCTGGGATGGGGTGTGGTTTTAGGAAATGTGAGATACGTACACATGAGAAAAGCATGTTGTCTGGCAGACTATATTCAGTCATTATTTGTTCTGCAGTTTTCAGCTTGTGTTCTCTTAGAAGGTCTTGTATGTGTAGTATGCCATGTATTGGAAGCTTTGTTGTTGATAGCATAGAGATTTTTGCGTCTAGAAGATATATAGGGAACCTTTATTCTACCTCACATGTGTCAGTGTAATTTTGTCTCAGGAGGAATCTCCACGCCTGTATTGATGTCTGTATGGAAAGGGAAAGGTCCTGAGTTTCCCAGGGTTTCTAAATGTTGACCATGAGGAATGCTGTCAAGTTTATCTCTATTTCTACCCACAGTGGAGTGTTACTCTTGTGAAACCAATATTTAAGATGGTCCAATCTAACTGCTCAGAGGTAGTCGTGCATGTCTACTAATCCAGCACCTCCTACTCTTTTATGTGAGATGAGGTTGCGTTGGGAGCATCTAGCTTTTTTTATCACCCCATGTGAATTTCCGCATTAGACTCGACATTGTTTGACTGTAGTGGGGAGGTATAAGGATTGATAGGATGCGGAATACATACAAGATTTGCTGTAAGATCAACATTTTGAAAGCTGCTATTTTGCCTAACCAGGATATTTCCTTTCTTGAGATTTCTTTTAGTTGGGTTTCCAGTTTGGCTCTTAATGGTTTAATGTTGGCATCGTTTAGAGGAGGTTGTGTTTGTCAGGGTAATTCCTAAGTACGAGATGCCCTTTTTGCCTGTAAAGGGGAGAAATTATTGTAGGATGTTTCTGGTGGGCTGTGGTACTCCCATGCTTAAGATTAGAGATTTTGTGAAATTGACTTTGTAATATGAGATTTCACCAAAGTCTGTTAATATCTTGTGGGCTTGCACTAGAGAGGTGAGCAGGTTTGTCAAAAGGAGAATGACATTGTCCGCGAATAAGTTTATGACGTGCCTGTTAGAGCCAAACTGGACTATTTGTTTCTGCTAAGGGCTCTATCATTAGGTTGAATATTGTAGGAGAGAGGGGGCAACCTAAGCGAGTCCTGTTGATATGCTGAAGGGTGTGGATTAAGAGGCCTGATGTATACACTTTCGCTGATGGGAATGAGTAAAGGGCTAGAACTATTTATAATTCTTCTGGTAGCATCTGAGGTTTATCTCTCCTTCACAAATCCCATCTGGTCACGCTGAATAATAGAGGGGAGGATGTCCAGTAGTTTTGCATATACTTTGATGTTTGAATTTAACCACTTAAGCCCCGGACCATTTGGTAGCTAAAGGACCAGAGGTGATTTCAGAATTTTGCACTGCGCTGCTTTAACTGTAAATTGTGCGGACATGCAATGTTGTACCCAAACGAAATTTGCGTCCTTTTCTTCCCACAAATAGAGCTTTCTTTTAATGGTATTTGATTGCCTCTGCGATTTTTTATTTTTTGCGATATAAACGGAAAAAGACCGAAAATTTTGAAAAAAAAATGATATTTCTACTTTTTGTTATAAGAAAAATCGAATAAACTCAATTTTAGTCATACATTTAGGCCAAAATGTATTCAGCCACATGTCTTTAGTAAAAAAAATGTCAATAAGCGTATATTTATTGGTTTGCGCAAAAGTTATAGCGTCTACAAACTAGGGTACATTTTCTGGAATTTACACAGCTTTTAATTTATGACTGCCTATCTCATTTCTTGAGGTGCTAAAATGGCAGGGCAGTGCAAACCCCCCAAATGACCCCATTTTGGAAAGTAGACACCCCAAGGAAATTGCTGAGAGGCATGTTGAGCCCATTGAATATTTTTTTTTGTCTCAAGTGATTGAATAATGACAAAAAAAAAAAAAAAAAAAAAAAAAATTACAAAAAGTTGTCACTAAATGATATATTGCTCACACATGCCATGGTTATATGTGGAATTGCACCCCAAAATACATTTTGCTGCTTCTCCTGAGTACGGGGATACCACATGTGTGGGACTTTTTAGGAGCCTAGCCGCGTACGGGACCCCGAAAACCAAGCACCGCCTTCAGGATTGCTAGGCACAAATTTTTGATTTCACTCCTCACTACCTATCACAGTTTCGAAGGCCATAAAATGCCAAAATAGCACAAAACCCCCCCAAATGACCCCATTTTGGAAAGTAGACACCCCAAGCTATTGTGAGTATTTTACAGCCCTCATTTGTTTTTGAAAATGAAGAAAGAAAATATTTTTTTTTTTCAATTTTCAAAACTTTGTAAAAGCGAGATCTGCAAAATACTCACAATACCTCTCAGCAAATAGCTTGGGGTGTCTACTTTCCAAAATTGGGTCATTTGGGGGGGTTTGTGCCATCTGGGCATTCCATGGCCTCCGAAACTGTGATAGGCAGTGAGAAGTGAAATCAAAAATTTACACCCTTAGAAAGCCTGAAGGCGGTGCTTGGTTTTTGGGGTCCCGTACGCGGCTAGGCTCCCAAAAAGTCTCACACATGTGGTATCCCCGTACTCAGGAAAAGCAACAGAATGTATTTTGGGGTGTAATTCCACATATGCCCATGGCATGTTTGAGCAATATATCATTTAGTGACAACTTTGTGCAAAAAAATAAAAAAATAAAAATAAATTGTCTTTTTTCCGCAACTTGTGTCAACATATAAAATATTCCATGGACTCGACATGCCTCTCAGTATATAGCTTGGGGTGTCTACTTTCCAAAATTGGGTCATTTGGGGGGGGGGTTTGAACTGTTCTGGCATTTTATACACAACATTAGGAAGCTTACATCCACTCTTCTAACCACTTGAAGACAAAGCCCTTTTTGACACTTTGTTTACATGAAAACATTTTTTTTTTTTGCAAGAAAATTATGTTGAACCCCCAAACATTATATATATTTTTAAAGCAAAGGCCCTACAGATTAAAATGGTGGGTGTTGCATTTTTTTTTTTCTACACAGTATTTGCGCAGCGATTTTTCAAACACATTTTTTGGGGAAGAAATACACTTTTTTTAATTTTAATGCACTAAAACACACTATATTGCCCAAATGTTTGATGAAATAAAAAAGATGATCTTAGGCCGAGTACATAGATACCAAACACGACATACTTTAAAATTTCGCACAAACGCGCATTGGCGACAAACTACATACATTTTTAAAAGCTTTTAAAAGCCTTTACAGGTTACCCCATTAGATTTACAGAGGAGGTCTACTGCTAAAATTACTGCCCTCGATCTGACCTTTGCGGTGATACCTCACATGCATGGTGCAATTGCTGTTTACATATGACGCCAGACCGACGCTTGCGTTCGCCATTGGGCAAGAGCAGGGCAGGACAGGGGTGCTTTTTTTTTTTTTTTAATTATTATTAATTCTTGCTTTTTTATTTTATTTTTAAATTGTTCCTTCCATATTTTTTTTTTTTAATCATTTTTATTGTTATCTCAGGGAATGTAAATATCCCCTATTATAGCAATAGGTAGTGACAGGTACTCTTCTTTTGAAAAAACTGGGGTCTTCTAGACCCTAGATTTTTCCTCTGCCCTCAAAGCATCTGACCACACCAAGATCGGTGTGATAAAATGCTTTCCCAATTTCCCAATGGCGCTTTTTATATCCGGGGGGGGTCATTCCCTCCCACTGCTTGTAAAAGCAGTCCAGAGGCTAATTAGCCACTAGGATTGCTTTTACATCAAAAACTGGCCGCTGGCTGAAAAGAATGATACCAAGATGATACCTAAACCCGCAGGCATCATTCTGGTATAAACATTCAAAGTCCAGCAACATACCAGTACGTTGCTGGTCCTTGTTGGACATGTATTGTAATCTTTTTTTTTCATGCAGCCAGTTGGCTGAACGAAAAAAAGAGATTGATCGGTGGGTATGCCCACCATTAGAATACCGCCCTTCATCCACCCACTTCTAATGATGGGCATACATGCACCATTTATATATGCCGAAGCATGGGGGCATCCTCCCGCAAAAAAGTTATGCCGCACACACATGGTCGGACTTTTCCACGGGCAAGCCTCTGTCGGAATTTCGACCGTATGTACGTGGCATTAGGAGCAAAATCGCTCCTCCGCCCCTGCTGCCCCAATGCTTCGGCATATATGCTTTTTTTTTTAACTGTGGTGGTGAAATCACCTTCTACAGCACTGGAGTCGCAGGGATCAGGCCTGTCTCTGCGAACGCTGCAGTTATGTGTGTTGTGTTTTTTAAGTGACAGTGATCGATCGATACTGCACTTGGGTGGCCTGGGCTGGACGGAGGGGCAAAACGCAGGTGCTAGCAGGTATCTGGGCTGATCCCGCTAACACTGCGTTTTTGGGAACCCTAAACTGCTGGGGACGCTAGTATAGATCTGATCAGATCAGATATTGATCTGTTCAGATACTATACCACTAAGGGAGGTGTATGCTTCACGCGTGGGTGTTAGCGTTACTGGCACTAACCTGACGCTGCCTGGGGTGTGACGCAGACCCTCTCTGACGCTAAAACCTAACTGATATCACCCGCCGGGCGATCAGGGGGTTAAACCTTTATTGGGTTATATATACGGCGGGTGCCCTGACACTATAAAAAGCGAACTAACTAACCAGCGTCACCCGTAACACTTATATGGTGATCACTGGTGAAAGGGTTAACTAGGGGCAATTAGAGGGTTAAAACCTTTATTAGATAATAAATGGGGGTACCTGACGCTATAAAAACCTGCGGCGAACCTAAAAAAATTTACTGGCTACCGATCTGCATCACTGACGCTAAGACAGCGATCAGAAAAATGATCGCTTAGCGACGGCAGTGCTAGGGGGTGAAAGGGTTACCTGGGGGGTGATCAGGGGGTTAAACCTTTATTAGGGGGGGATTAGGGGGCTACACTGGACCTAAAACTAACTTTAGTGACACTTTTACAGTCACAAATGTCACTGATTGCAGTGACCATTTATTTACTGATCACTGCAATCAGTGACACTGTGACTGGGGGCTGGGGGGTGATCTGGGGGGGCGATTTGTGTGCCTATGTGTCCTAGTGTCAGTGTAGTGTTTGTACACTAACCTGTATGTCTTCTCGTGTACGGCGCTCGGTATATGTGAGCGCCGCATGAGAGATGACATCACTCCCTCCTGTTTCCTCTGCCTGTGTTTACATTACAGGACAGAGGAAGCATTTTCATTCGCCGGGAGCGATCGCGGGGGGGTGGCCGGAATCGAACAGCCGTCCCCTCATCTCGGATCGCTCCCCAACGAATACCGACCACTCACTGTATAGGAGGGGGGTCCGATCGGACCCCCCAACTGTACAAAGGCAATCACGTACACTGTACGTGATTGTGCCTGTCGGTGCCATTCTGCCGACGTACATATACAGTGAGCGGTCGTTAAGTGGTTAATAGAGATATTGGTCTAAAATTGGCTGGGGTAACCCCGGTATACTTTTACACAGCAGGCGATCCGGCATCAGCTAATCCAGCGGGTTACCCATGAGATCACCTTTATGGGCGGCGGGAGGGGGGTGCCTCTACCGCCACCCATAAAAGTGATCTTGTGGCTAATACCGGAGCCGCCGGTAGCGGTAAAAACGATCCGATGTGCTAGACGGATGGGCAGGAAGTTGAGTGAGGGCAAAATGGCCCCCACTCAACTCTATGCCCTTGGAGGACCAGAGTGACGTCAAATGTCACTTCCGCTATCTGGCCTTAAAGAGCCCATTTTTTTTTTCGTATTAAAGTAAAATTACTTTTTCTTTTTTAACTTTTAAGTGTAGATGTGAGATCTGAGGTCTTTTTGACCTCAGATCTCGCATTAAAAAGGCCCTGTTCTGCTTATTTATGTTACAAGGGATTTTTACATAAAGGGACAGTGTAAAAATAAAAATGAACGTAAATAAGAAAAACATTTTCATTTAAAGCGCCTTGTCCCTCCAAGCTCACGTGCAGAAGCGAACACATATGCAAGTCGGGCTAACACATGTAAATGATGTTCAAATCACACGTGTGGTATCGCCGTGATCGTCAGAGCGAGAGCGATAATTCTAGCACAAGACCTCCTCTGTAACGCTAAACTGTTAACCTGTAGACATTTTTAAAGAGTCGCCTATGGAGATTTTTAAGTACCGTAGTTTGTCGCCATTCCACGAGCGTGTGCAATTTTAAAGCGTGACATGTTGGGTATCAATTTACTCTGTGTAACATCATCTGTTTTCTCATTATTTAATTGAAAAGTGTATTTTCTCCCAAAAAAAATTGTTTATAAGACCACTGCGCAAATACGGTGTGACATAAAGTATTGCAACGATCTCCATTTTATTCTCTAGGGTCTCTGTTAAAAAAAAATATACAGTGGGTATAAAAAGTATGCACACCCCTGCTAAAATGTCAGGTTTCTTTGATGTAAAAAAATGAGACAAAGATAAATCATTTCATAACTTTTTCCACCTTTAATGTAACTGTACAACTGAAAAATATAAAAATAAACTGAAATCTTAAGTAAATATATCAGGGCTTGTTTTTCTACTAATGTGATATAATGAGCAGGATAAGTAAGCATAGAGGAGCGTATTCTTGCACTATAGGTTTGCTTGAAAGTTCACCTTCCTAACATTTTATATGCGTGGAATATGAGCTGATGTCAGACAAGTAAAAGTCGTGTCTTTACATAAAGTGATTTCAAAGGCTATGTTTATTCTTTTAGATAACAAGTGGGTTTATACTTACCTACTCTGCACAATAATTTTGCACAGAGAAGCCCCAATCCTCAGGTCCCCCACTGATGTTCCCGGCTCCTTGTCTCAGTGTGCCACCATAGAAAGTCTCTTCCTATGGTGGCATACCTACAGGCTTGATCTCGGGCCATGCTGTCTGTGTCTATAGACACAGACAGCGAGGCTTCCCCTCACCCCCCTCCTCTGGTTTCTTCTGACAGGCTGTGATTGACAGCAGCAGGCCAGGGGTGGAGCAAAACAATAACGTTTTTTTCTTACCTTAATGCAGAAAATGCAATTAAGTAAGAAACCTTAACCTTTACAACCTTTTTAACTTAAGAATTAGCACTTATTAATAACAATTTATTTGACCTTATTTAAAAAGGAGAAATTTATATCGAAACCTCACTAAACACAATATCATAGTTGCACACCTTTACCAACTCTGGCTTAAAATCAAAGATACATTCACTCTTTCCTCCTCTCCCCCACCCCTGGCATCATATGTAGGTGATGTTAGACTTGGTACTGCCTTTAGAGACAGATCTCCTCTTTCACCCTGGTTAATGAATAACTTGACCACACTAAAATCCCTACAATCCAAATGGAAATTCATTTCATTTCCAACCTTACAGGAAAAATTTAACTTACCCTTATCCGAACGGGTACAATATGAATTAAATCCTTCTTTCTTAAGTATTATGCGCTCAACAGATACCTCTAACACCCTTTTTGAAAAAATATGTATCTCTTCCCCCAGAGACAGAGGTCTCATCTCCAGTTTCTACCAATACCTCAACAACTCTACACTACAAGACAAATCCAACCCAATGCTCAGTTGGGAATCCGACCTTGATATCTCCATCTCAGTTGAGGAGTGGAACACCATGTCGAATAACCTTCGCTTAAGCAATAAAGCAATTGCTTTTAGAGAAACTCCTTTAAAACTCTTCACTAGATGGTACCTTTCTCCTACCAAGCTACATTCCTTCTACCCCTCTATCTCCCCCTTCTGTTTTAGAGGCTGCCCTGAACAAGGAACGATCCTTCATATTTTCTGGAGCTGCCCGCAAGTGAACAGGATTTGGCTCACAGCTCTGGATAGGTTTAGAGATTCCTCTGGTCACATTATCTCCCCATCTCCTCAATTATGTCTCCTTTATGGTAAACACCATAACATCCCCAAATCTTGCCTAAGACTGCTCCACTCTCTATGTAGCTCCATTCAATGGATGGTAGCCCTTAATTGGAAATCACAAACACTACTCTGGTCCCAAGTACTCGACAGAATGGAGTTGCTCAAACTCTCAGAAAAAATCTTCCATACCCTAACCGACTCGTTACACATATACGTACTAAAATGGTCCTATTGGGATATCCCTATCATAGACCAGATCCCCATCGGATAACCCAAAAAACACAATAAAAAAAATAAAAAAAAAAACACACTTGTCCCCTTCTGCCCCCCCCCCCCCCCCAATCATTACACCTTCCTCTCCTCTTCCTGCATCTCACATCCACATACATAGAGAATATCTTCTATATGCTGTATCCATATAATCTACGCTGTATCCTACAATATCTACTGCCTTATATTTGTCATAACCTTACATGCACTATTTTTTTGTAACTGCCTTATCTATTTTTTTCCAATAAACTTTTGTAAACAAAAAAAAAAAAAAAAAAAGAGGAGAAATTATTCAATGCAACCAGTCTGGATTCCCCTATGAAAGACAACCAGTACATGATAGGATCTGGAGTTTTTATGGGTTACAAAATGTCACTTTCAATTTATCCCCTTGGACCGTTTAACATATTGTAGTGTTGCAAACTGGAGCTAAAATGATTTTAATTGGGATTTAATGTCATTTACCTATACATAATAGCCCATAATGATGAAATGGAAAAAATATTATCTCATATTTATCACCTTTAGTGTGAAAAACCCTAAGTATACTTGAGTGGAACTTGTTGTCTTCAACAGTTACATAATTGGTTCAATGGAGTCTGTGTACAGTTAAAGTGCCACACGATATTAAAATAAATATAAAAAAAATTCTGAAATTGTTTGTTTCGTAAATTAATTACAGTATCTAAACAAACGGTATTATGAAGACAGAGTTTGCTATCAAAACATGTTTGGTAACAGTTCTGGTAAAACACTAGTCAGATTTAGTAATACAAATTATTCCAAATTTGGACATCTTCCAGCGCATAGTTAAAACAATTATATATATGTATATATATATATATATATATATATATATATATATATATATATATATATAAAAAAGTATTATGGCACAAAAGTCCGTTTACAAAAACTCAATGAACTGATAAGGACATTAGGCAGAGCAACAACCAAGAGGCCAAGGGTTTGTTACATGATAAGTTACAGAGAACAGCTAACATGGGAAATACTGTATATGGGACTACTACAGTAATACTTACTATTTAAACACCTGATGGGTTTTACTTCCTCTTTTGCTCCCTGAAAACCCTGCAAATTAAAAGCATAATGGGCTAGTATGCAGGATTGTAAATCCTCAAGGTTTTTTTCGGTAATGCATTCTATGCATTAAGGTGAATGAGATCCTTGCAAAGCCTTTGGTACCTATCCCTGCGGGACGTGTTCCCAATGTCCTGTCATTGGGGGGGCTCCACATTGGCCCTACCAAATGGGGAAACATTTACGCTCAGGCATTTTGCCAATTGCAAAAACACAGGGTGTTGTTTACCTCATGAGGTGCCAGTGTGGGGCCCTCTACATAGGCAAAACAAGACAGGAATTGGGGAAACATGTAGAGAAACAGTATGAAAATAGGGAATCTGTATCTCCCACTGGGGAAACATGTCGCAAGGTATCATAAATATAGGATGCCTAAAGTCACCTTTTCAGTGGTAGAGAGGATTCATATTCCACGCCGGGGTGGTGATTGGAATAAGGTCCTGCTCTAGTAGGAAATGCACTGGATCAGGTACCTTAAAGCCACTACACCCCCTGGCCTCAACGAAATTGAAAGTTTTAGACCTTTCCTGGAAGGCTACAGTTCGGGCAAGACTGACTAAATGGGGACCAAATTATATCCTACAATGGCCAGATCTCAGGATCATGGGCCGTTGGGATGCTTTCCGTCGTGTTCCTCTCTCACTCTCTCTGCATGCTGCACATTCCTTTTACAGTACTCACTCATGTTTTTTGTACGTAGCGGTGGTATTCAGTGCAATCCAGAAACACAGGATATGCACACATTCAGGTTTTTATTATATATGCTTTTTTTTTTTGTTTTGTTTTGTTTCTAAAATCTGACTATGACAGAATATATCCTATGTCATTTGATGTAGAGTATTGCTGGATTCACACCAGAAATATTATATACCAGCATTTGCACCTCACATGGGTTATTGCAATGTCTGAGATTTAAATACTTCTATTATTTTCTCCTTGATTTTAGGTGGTTTGCGGTGTAGCCTCCAATTTGATTGCCTTTTCCTCCTATCCGGTGCCAGGGGAGGGCCATATACAACCTGTTTGTTTGGGCTCTTCATTCCTGGGTGTTATACCTGGGTAGTGGTGGCACCGGTGGTAAATTGTCCCTGATCCATACATATTCCTCATGAGCCATCATGTGGGATTTTGGATTTCAACCCTTCCAAAGTCACATCCCCTTTATTTACCATCCGATTTTCCCACTTTGCCATTTGCATTTCTGCTACGGCTTTCACAGCCCTGTAATGGGGTCCGCTTGTAGGGGCTGTTTAACATCTTTTGCCTCTTCCAAGATGGCCGTGCCTGCGCTTCCGGGCTGCAGACACCGCCTTTTGGCTGCAGCAGTTTAGCCTGTTTCCGGAGTTGAGAACGCCGCGCGCACTGTGTTGATATATACACGCTGTGGCGTGTGTAGTGTCATGTGTGCGGCGCGACCAATCCCGAGGTGGTTTAGGGAGCGTGCCGCGTCGCCATGGAGATCCATGACACACTGATATCACTGGCCAGATGTGTCATGTGATCAGACCTAGCCAATCAGGCGGAGTGGAGGGGTTGAAAAGGACGCCAGAGGGATTACATGGCATCATTCCCTCTCCTCTGCTGACTAGTGGAGGAGATACACATAGAACTGCTGCAGACCTGCTGGTTTAATGGGTGGAACTCTGTGCGAGAACTGTGGATGTTTCCTCTCTCCTTCATTAGGAACATATCTTTTGGACCTCTCTTGTGGTAAGTTTAATAACTCTCCCACTTTGTTCATGGAACATTTTTTGATGGCCAATCTTTTCTTTCTTTTTGAAATTTATAAGATCCCCCTTTTCTGCCCTTTTCTCACCCAGCAAACTTTTATAGGTGCCATACCATTAGATATACTATCCTGATCCCTTATAGGAGGTTGGACACTTTTTGGAGGTGCACTGTGAAGCCACACAAGGGGAATCTGCATCAGCCTTAATAAGCTAGCGAATGTGCAAAAATAGGATTTTTTGTACTCACAGTAAAATCCTTTTCTCTGTTGTCCATGGACGGACACAGCCTTCTTAATTCTTGACATATGGGTTATGTTCCTGTTCATAGGAGAGGACTAGGCAGACATGTTAGATATTTAAATACATGTTACTTTAACAGAGTTGAACAGTCCCTCCCTGGGGGCGGTCCCTCCAGACATAACTCTCCTCGCTGCAGTTAGCAGCTCAGTTCGTAACAAGCAGTACAAACCTAAAAAGGAGGGGTGGGTGCTGTGTCCGTCCATGGACGACAGAGAAAAGGATTTTACGGTGAGTACAAAAAATCCTATTTTCTCTTTTCGTCCATATACAGACACAGTCTTCTTAATTCTTGACATAGGGGACATCCCCAAGCAGTGTCAAAAAAACGAGGGGTAGGAACAATATCAAAAAACTACTAACTTCACCCCAAGCAAGCAGAGTTTCTCAACGGAGGAGTTGCAACTTTAAACAGCCGCCTGCAAAACCTTGTGGCGGAAGGAAGCATCTGAAGATGCATTCACACCAACCTTGTAAAATTAGGAGAAAGTGCGCACGGACGACCAAGTCGCCGCCTGCACACCTGTGAGAGAGAGACGCTTGATGTTGGAAAGCCCAGGAAGCACTAATTGCCCTGGTTGAAAACGCCGTGACTGGAAAAGGGGGGGGCGCCGCCCCTAAAAGGGCATAGGCCCGCACAATGGTCTTCCTGAACCACCGAGACGGTGGCCTTCAAGACCGCTAGGCCTTTTTGTGGACCAGACACCAACACAAACAGTGAATCAGACCTCCGGAACGGAGCCGTAGCAGACAGGTACACCCGCAATGCACGTACCACGTCTAAAGTATGGAGCGCAGTCTCTCTGGGATGCGACGGCCGAGGACACAAGAATGGATACAATGTCCTCATACAGGGGGAGGGCCGAAACCACCTTCGGAAGACACAAAGGCTGCGGACGTAGTACCGCTTAATCCCTATGGAAGACCAAGTATGGTGACTTGCAAGACAAGGCCGCCATTTCAGAAACCCGTCTGACAGACGTAATGACCACTAGAAAGGCCACCTTCTGAGATAGTGTTAAGAGAGTAACCTCTCTGATGTTCTCAAAGGGAGGTTCTCGAAGAACCGAGAACACCAGGTTCAAATCCCAAGGAAGGAGAGGTGGTCTAATTGGGGGAAGCACATGTTGAAACCCCCTGTACAAAAAGGTACCCACCAGGGAATGGGTCGCCAAAGGCCGTTGAAAGAAAAACAGCCAAAGCTAAAATCTGACCCTTAATGGAGCTTAAGGCAAGTTTCTGATCCACTCCACGCTGTAAAAACAGCAGGACCCTGGAAACCGAATGCGTCCGTGGACGCCATTCCATCTCTGCGCACATAGAGATGTAGGCCTTCCAAGTGCGATGGTAGATCTTCCTGGAAGAAGATTTTAGTGCCCTCAGCATGGTCGAGATGACTGAATCCGAAAGACCTTGGTCCCTTAGTACCTGGTTTCAATAGCCATGCCGTTAAAGCCAGCGACTGTAAAGCAGGATGAAGTATGGGACCTTGAGACAGAAGATCCTCCCGCATTGGCAGTCGCCAGTGCATCCGCCACCAGGCGTACAAAGTCGGCGTACCAAGGATGCTGGGCCAATCCAGAGCGATTAGGATCACCGGGATCCCCTCGGTCTGCCCTCTGCAGAGCAGACAAGGAAGCAACATCAGTGGGGGATAGGCATAAATTAGCCGATACTTACCCCATGGGGCCACCAACGCGTATGACACACCTGCCCAGGGATCTCTGGACCTGACCACGAATCTTGACGCCACGCTATTGAGTCGAGAAGCCAGGAGGTCCACGTCCGGCGTGCCCCACCTCCAGCAAAGGAGGTGAAACACCTCCGGATGCATGACCATTCCCTTTGGTCCAGCAACTGGCGACTCAAATAGTCCGCCAGCCAGGGTTCTACACCTTGAATGTAGACGGCCGACAGAGCCCGCATGCTTCTTCACGCCCACCTCAGAATGTCCAGATGGTTGACACAAGCCACAGCCATGGCGTTGTCCGACTGGAGTCTGATCGGGCGCCTTTGTAGTCTCCTCGACCATGAGGAGAGACACAGCCTGATCGCCCAAAGTTCCAGAACATCGATCGGCATACGGGATTCGTCCAGAGTCCAGTGACCTTGGGCCGACTGGACCCCCCCAGACTCCCCCCCCCAACCTGTGAGGCTGGCGTCCAATAGAAAGGAAGGAAAAAAAGTCCCAGACTGAAGTGCCGGGAATGTCAGTCACCAAGTCAGAGAGGCCCTGACTAGGCGATTTACCTGAATCTGATGATCCAGAGACAATGGGGATTTGTTCCAATAGGACAGAATCGAGTGTGGAATTGGGCATACGGTACTGCCTCGAAGGAGGCTACCACGAGGCCCAACTCAACGCAGCCTGGGGCGTCTGAAACTTCCCTGGAGGGAGAAAACTCTTGCCTCCAAAGAGTACAGAGCAGCCCCAGGTATTCTAGGCTTTGAGTCTGAACTAGCACCGACATCTGGAGGTACAGCATCCATCTGGAAACAGGTTACAGAAGAAGACCATCTAAACAACCTTCGAAGGCAATGCCGCGCTGTCTCAGCAAGGCTAGAATCGGGGCGAGCACCCTGGTGAAACTCTTGGTGCTGACGCTAGATCAAAAGGGAGAGCCATAAAGTAATAGTGGTCCTCCCTGACCGCTAAACGCAGGAACCAATGGTCCCTGTCGCATATGGCGACATACAAGCACGCGTCCCTGATGTCCAGGGACGCCCGAAGGTCCCCGGGATGGAGCGAACCAACTCCATCCTGAATTTCCAACCCCCAACAAATCTTGAACTGCCCCCTCAGGGCAGTCCGACGAGATGGTAGGAGAGGAAGATTTAAGGCAAGAGACCTTACGACGAACAAGAAAGAAAAATCTCGATCTTGTACCCTGAAGAGACCACTTCGCAAACCCACCGGTCGGAAAAATAGGATTTTTGTACTCACCGTAAAATCCGTTTCTCTGGCATCCATGGACTGACACAGCGTGTCTTATACACCTTTACACGTGGGTTATGTCCCTGCTTGCAGGAGAAGACCTAGGCAGAATGTGAGATGTTATACATACATTCTAAACAGCCAGAGCTGAACAGCCCCGCCCAGGGGGGCGGTCCCTCCGGCATAACCCTCCCACTGCAGTCAGCAGACCTCAGTTCGTAACAAAGCAGTACAAACTCGAAAAGAAGGGTGGGTGCTGTGTCAGTCCATGGATGCCAGAGAAACGGATTTTACGGTGAGTACAAAAATCCTATATTCTCTTGTCATCCATGGACTGACACAGCGTGTCTTATACACCTTTACACGTGGGATGTCCCAAAGCAGTGTCAAGAGGGATGGGAGCAGTATAAATGGAAAACCAAAAACTTCACTCCAAACAAGGCAAAGCTCCTCAACGGAGGAGTTGCAACATCAAACAGCGGCCTGCAACACCTTGCGGCCGAAGGAAGCATCCGAAAATGCAGCCACATCAACCTTAGAAAACTTAGAAAAGGTATGAACAGACGACCAGGTCACCGCCTTGCACACTTGTGCAACCGACGCTTGATGTCGGAAAGCCCAGGAAGCACCAATTGCCCTGGTGGAATGTGCCGTAACCGGAAAGGGAGGCGCCCGCCCCTTGAGAGCATAAGCTTGAATGACGGTTTGTCTGATCCACCTAGAAATGGTGGCAGACGAAACCGCTTGGCCCTGTTTTGGACCAGAGACAGCCACAAATAGTGAGTCAGACTTCCGAATAGAGGCAGTAGCAGACAGGTACACCCGCAGGCTCGTACCACATCCAAAGTGTGAAGTGCAAACTCTCTGAGATGCGATGGGTGAGGACACAAGGACGGGAGGACAATGTCCTCATTTAAGTGGAAGGCCGAGACCACCTTTGGCAGAAAAGAAGGTCGCGGACGTAACACCGCCTTATCCTTATGGATGACCAAAAAGGGCGACTTGCAGGACAAGGCCGCCAACTCAGACACTCGTCTAATGGAAGTAATGGCCACCAAGAAGGCCACCTTCTGAGACAAAGTCAAGAGGGGAATATCTCTAATATTCTCAAAGGGAGGTTCCTGGAGAACCGAGAGCACCAAATTCAGATCCCACGGGGGGAGAGGAGGCTTGACAGGGGGGAGCACATGGCGAACCCCCTGCACAAAGGTGCTAACCAAGGGATGACCCGCCAGCGGTCGCTGAAAGAAGATGGCCAAGGCCGAAATCTGACCCTTAATGGTACTCAAAGCGAGCTTTTGGGTCACGCCACGCTGCAGAAAATGCAGGATTCTGGGAACGGAATACGTTCATGGGCGCCAGTCCAGCTCTTCGCACATGGCGATGTAAGCTCTCCAAGTACGGTGATAGATCTTTCTGGAGGAAGACTTCCGTGCCCTTAACATGGTCGAAATGACCGCATCCGAGAGACCTCGGTCTCTCAGCACCTGGCTTTCAATAACCATGCCGTTAAAGCCAGAGACTGTAAAGCAGGATGAAATATAGGACCTTGAGACAGAAGGTCCCCCCGTATTGGTAACCGCCAGGGAACGTCTGCGACGAGACGTACCAGATCGGCGTACCAGTGACGCCGAGGCCGATCCGGAGCAACGAGGATCACCGGAATTCCCTCGGTCGCTACCCTCGGTCGTTTTTCGGGAGCAGTCATTTTAATGATGCATAAAGTGAAAAAAAAAAGTCAAATATTCCTTTAAATATCGTACCTGGGGGGTGTCTAAAGTATGCCTGTGAAGTGCCACGTGTTTCCCGTGTTTAGAACTGTCCCTGCACAAAATGACACTTCTAAAGGAAAAAAAAGCCATTTAAAACTGCTTGCGGCTTTAATGTAATGTCTGCTCCCGGTAATATGGATGAAAATCTTTAAGAAAAATGGCATAGCTACCCCATGACCCCCCCCCCCACCCCAGCCCATTGCCAGCCCCTTTGGGTCTTGTATGGATATTAAGGGGAACCCCGCACATAAAATAAAAAAGGCCCTATATACTCTGAACAGCCGTATACAGGTGGTGCATACAAGACAGGGACTGTAGGTTTGTTCTTATGTAGAATCTGTTTGTAATTTTGAACAGGTACATTGTTTAAGTGTAGCTCCAGCCCAAAAATCTATTTTTAAACTTTTTGGAAAACATAGGTAAGGGTTATCACCCCTGTAACATTTGTTTTGCTGTCTGTGCCCCTGTTAAGAACATTTCACCTCACTTTCCGTCCCAATGACAACTGTTTTTGAAATGTGGTGTTTTTCTTGAAACAAGGATTGCTGATAAAGCATCAGTACAGAGGAAACACCTTTCTCCCATATTAATTCTTACAGGAGAGAATTTTCCTTCCAAGGGGTAGATTTCCTCTCACTTCCTGTTGTCTTCTTGCGTTTGCAAGTAGGAGTCGTTTGTAAGTTGGATGTTTGAAAGTAGGGACCTGCCGTATATACTCTGCAGAAATAGGCCCCTTAGTTGTTGGTGTTGGCACAACACTGTAAGCACTCACAGTTACTCTTGGTTGGTGCTGGAACGCCCTGCTGTCAACTATTATATCAGGAATTTTAATTACATATAATTGTTGAACAGTGGTAGTAAAAATTGGGCCTTTGATGGTGGTGCTGGTGCCACAACATTGTAAGCCCTGACAGTTACTCTTGGTGGGTGCAGCAATGGGCCCTGCTGTGAATTATTAGATCAAGAATTGTAATTGCATGCCCCTGTTGAACAGGGGCTGAAAAATTGGGCCTTTCGTGGTGGTGGTGGTGTTGCCACAACACTGTAAGCCCTCAGAGTTACTCTTGGTGGGTGCAGGAATGGGCCCTGCTGTGAATTATTAGATCAAGAATTGTAATTACATGCCCCTTTTGAACAGGGGCTGAAAAATTGGGCCTTTCGTGGTGGTGTTGGTGGTGGCGTTGCCACAACACTGTAAGCCCTCAGAGTTACTCTTGGTGGGTGCAGCAATGGGCCCTGCTGTGAATTATTAGATCAAGAATTGTAATTACATGCCCCTGTTAAACAGGGGCTGAAAAATTGGGCCTTAGGCACTGGTGGCACAACACTCCAACCCCTCACAGATACTGTACTTGGAGCACAGCAATGAGCCCTATGGCAAATTATTGCTAAAAAAAATTGTAATTACACGCCCCTGTAAAACAGGGGCTGAAAAATTGGGCCTTAGCCACTGGTGGCGGCACCCATAAACAAAAATGATCTTCCAAGCTATCATCATCAATCGTATCATTGAGGACTCGGAGGAGGAGGATAGCCAGTCAACATAACAGCACAGGCACTCAGCATCAGCATCAGTCTTGAAGGGATGTGACATGTTAACATCAATTAGTCTGTTATATCAGCATCAGGTGTGTGGTAGCTGGTGGTGATCCAAGACTGGTTCATCTTGATGAAAGTCAGTCGATCAACCGAGTCGGTGGACAGGCGCACCCTGTGATCCATGACAAATCCTCCAGCAGCACTGAATGTGCGTTCCGAAAGAACGCTGGATGCAGGACAGGCCAGTAGCTCAATTGCATACTGTGCAAGCTCTGGCCAGTGATCCATCCTCAAGACCCAGTAAGCCAGAGGATTTTTGTGGGGAAGGTGTCCAAGTCTGACCTTGCCCCTAGATATTCCTGCACCATGTTTATCAGACGCTGGCGATGGTTGCTGGAACCGATCATACTTTGGGGCTGCGGACTAAAGAATTGTCTGAACGCATCGGTCAGACGGCCACCTTCCCCACCGCTCCTTCTTTGACTGGCCGAAGCCTCAGCAACTCGTTGTCCAGGACCAGGAGTTTGTAACCTCCAGTCTCTGGGAACGCGTTGCACAGACCTTTCTGCAAGGCCTCCCGAGTTGTCTCATCCTCTGCAACGGTAACATAAGGTCCGAAACCTTACCCTTGTACCGTGGATCAAGGAGAGTGGCCAGCCAGTAATGGTTCCTCCTCCTCCTCCTCCTCCTCCTCCTCCTCCTCCTCCTCCTCCTCCTCCTCCTCCTCCTCCTCCTCCTCCTCCTCCTCCTCCTCCTCCTCCTCCTCCTCCTCCTCCTCCTCCTCCTCCTCCTCCTCCTCCTCCTCCTCCTCCTCCTCCTCCTCCTCCTCCTCCTCCTCCTCCTCCTCCTCCTCCTCCTCCTCCTCCTCCTCCTCCTCCTCCTCCTCCTCCTCCTCCTCCTCCTCCTCCTCCTCCTCCTCCTCCTCCTCCTCCTCCTCCTCCTCCTCCTCCTCCTCCTCCTCTCCTCCTCCTCCTCCTCCTCCTCCTCCTCCTCCTCCTCCTCCTCCCTCCTCCTCCTCCTCCTCCTCCTCCTCCTCCTCCTCCTCCTCCTCCTCCTCCTCCTCCTCCTCCTCCTCCTCCTCCTCCTCCTCCTCCTCCTCCTCCTCCTCCTCCTCCTCCTCCTCCTCCTCCTCCTCCTCCTCCTCCTCCTCCTCCTCCTCCTCCTCCTCCTCCTCCTCCTCCTCCTCCTCCTCCTCCTCCTCCTCCTCCTCCTCCTCCTCCTCCTCCTCCTCCTCCTCCTCCTCCTCCTCCTCCTCCTCCTCCTCCTCCTCCTCCTCCTCCTCCTCCTCCTCCTCCTCCTCCTCCTCCTCCTCCTCCTCCTCCTCCTCCTCCTCCTCCTCCTCCTCCTCCTCCTCCTCCTCCTCCTCCTCCTCCTCCTCCTCCTCCTCCTCCTCCTCCTCCTCCTCCTCCTCCTCCTCCTCCTCCTCCTCCTCCTCCTCCTCCTCCTCCTCCTCCTCCTCCTCCTCCTCCTCCTCCTCCTCCTCCTCCTCCTCCTCCTCCTCCTCCCTCCTCTCCTCCTCCTCCTCCTCCTCCTCCTCCTCCTCCTCCTCCTCCTCCTCCTCCTCCTCCTCCTCCTCTCCTCCTCCTCCTCCTCCTCCTCCTCCTCCTCCTCCTCCTCCTCCTCCTCCTCCTCCTCCTCCTCCTCCTCCTCCTCCTCCTCCTCCTCCTCCTCCTCCTCCTCCTCCTCCTCCTCCTCCTCCTCCTCCTCCTCCTCCTCCTCCTCCTCCTCCTCCTCCTCCTCCTCCTCCTCCTCCTCCTCCTCCTCTCCTCCTCCTCCTCCTCCTCCTCTCCTCCTCCTCCTCCTCCTCCTCCTCCTCCTCCTCCTCCTCCTCCTCCTCCTCCCCCTCCCAAAGGCATTCAGGGCCTTGAGGTCCAGGATTGCCGAACCCCGTCCTTTTTTGGAAGAAACAGATTCGAGTAGAACCCCTGAAACCTCTCCTGGGACGGAACCGGCACAATTACTCCGGACCCGATCAAATCCTGTACAGCCCCAGAGGGCTGCCCGACGGCGAGAGGGAGATTTGAGGGAAAGCATCTGTCTGGGGCCAGGAGCGGAACTCTATTCTGTATCCTGAGGTGACCACCTCGCACACCCACCGGTCGGAGATCCGGGAGGTCCACCGATCCGTGAACCTGCGAAGTCGTCCCCCCACCCCAGAGACGGGAGGGGGCAAGACTTCACGTGGAGGCGGGCTTGGGAGCCGGCTTGTTCGGCTTACGCACCCAGGGGCGCTTGTGTCCGCCAGCCGCACTGTTGTCAGTCTGGGATGGCTTACCCGTGGACTCTGACGGACGAAAAAAAAAAACCCCTTTTTTGCTGGAAAGAAGGACCCGGTTTACGTCGATCCTCCTTACCCTTGATAGTTTGAGGAAGGAGAGTGCTTTTACCTCCCGTGACATCCTTGATGATGTCATCCAGAGCAGCACCAAAAGTCTACCACCCTTAAAAAGGTAGATCCATCAGGAGCTTCTTAGAGGCTAGGTCAGCAGACCAGCATTTCAACCAGATGAGACGACGCAATACCACCGCCGAGACAGAGGCCCTGGATATTAAAGGGGCCGCGTCCAATGTGGCGTCGCACACATATATCGGACCCTGCACCATCTGGTGGGCCAGAGCAATAGTGTCTGGAGGAAGGTTATACTCCTGCACAGTTTGGTGCAAAATTTTTGCCCATTCCGTGAGTGTCTGAGACTGGCCGTAGGGTGGATCCCAACAAGGCGAACATGGCTCTACTCACCACTTCTGACCTCCTGTCAGTGGGGTCCTTAAACGCAGGAGTCCCCTCCATCGGGAGAGTGGTGGCCTTGTTTAAACAGGCGACTGGAGGGTCGACCACCAGGGAGAAGCCCACTTTTAAGCAGGGCGTCTTCAAAGGGGTATCTAATAGACAAACGCCGCGGGACCATGAAAGTCTTCTGCGGCTTTTCCCAGACCTGGTCAATGAGCTGGTCAAAGAAAGGTACACATGGAAAAACCTTTTTAGAAGGCTTGGTCTTAAAAGAACCAAAGGAGACTGTATCCGCCTGAGGTTCTGCAGTCGCAGCATTTAGCTTGAGAGTGTCCCTCACAGCATCAATGAGTTCACTAACAAGCGCCCTGTCATTTACTGACTCAGAACTGGAGTCTTCCTCACAAGGAATGACCTGTTCAAAACCATTCAAATATTCAGAGCTAGGGTCCTGAGCAGCAATAGCTAGGCCCATATCTGAATCAGAGCACTCCCCTTGTGGAGATAAAGCTTCCATCCTGGTCAGAAATGATTCCAGGAATGCCGACAACTGGTCCATAGGGACCGCAGGTGCTGGAGCACTGGCTGCTGCCTCTGGCATGTTAGGGGAAGCTGGTGACTCTGACTCCATAATGTCCCCCTCTGAGACCACCCACAGGCTGTGCTGACTGAAGTAGGGGAATGCCCAGGGGACCCACCAACATGACCAGGACCGCTCGGTTCCGCTGCCCTGTCTCTCCACGCCACGCTGCTCAGCGTGAGTGAGCTGAGAGGAGAGAGACTGAGGAGATTTGCGCCGTTCCTGAGCGGTGCTAGAGGCCAAACTAGAGCTAGAAGAAGGTGCGGCTACAAGAAAATGGCCGCCGCAATGTGCTCTGGCGGACCACGGCAAGATGGCCGCCAATGTAAAAAACGGCACAGTCACCAAACATGGCGCCGAACGGCGCCCAGGCCCCTCACTCTCAAATAAACAGCCCCAGCGAAATGCAGAGCAGCATGAGCCCCCCCCAGGACAGTATGGCCCCCAGGCACCCCACACAGTACAGCGCCAGCGAAGTGCACAGAGAGTGACATTAAAAAACACAGGGGGAGACAGGGAAATCCCCCACACAAGAAACACACAGCATGTACTCACCTGCAGCCAGGAGAGACTACTTACCCATCCCCTGAGGGACCCACTGGTGTGTTTCTGACAGAACTATCACAGTGCGGTACTGAGTAGCTGTCGGCCCGGTCCACCGCGAAAGATACAGCCGGACTGTTCTATCTTGAGAGGACCGCGGAGCTGGAAGCCCACCGGCCACCCCTGGAGCATGTCGTGAACTGAGTCTCACGCACACAAGGCGAGGATCAGCACGCTCGATGGTCGGACAGGGAAGACTACGAGGATATCTTGTACCCAACCTGTTGCCCAGCCGACAGTTGATAGAAGATCTCAAAAGAAAAAAAAATAGGAAAAAATTCCAAAAGGAATAAAAAATAGGTCAGGAGACTGGCTCCTGAGAGAGCCACGTCTTCTCCTTCTGCTAGGCAGAAAAAAACTGAGGTCTGCTGACTGCAGTGGGAGGCTTATGCCGGAGGGACTGCCCCCCTGGGCGGGGCTGTTCAGCTCTGGCTGTTTAGAATGTATGTATGTATGTATGTATGTATAACATCTCACATTCTGCCTAGGTCTTCTCCTGCAAGCAGGGACATAACCCACGTGTAAAGGTGTATAAGACACGCTGTGTCAGTCCATGGATGACAAGAGAAAACAGGAAGGCTACACAAAGGCATTAAGAGCCTTGAGGTCTAAGATTGGACAACTCCATCCTCCTCAGGGACCATGAACAGATTCAAGTAGAATCCCTGAAACCTGTCCTGCGGCGGTATGGGAATGACAACCCTCAAAAATACCGCCTTCATACGGGGAAGGAAGGTCCCGGCTTACAGGGCGGCCCTCTACTCTTAGTGGACTGAGGTATAAGAGTTCAGTTACCTCTTGTGACATCCTTAACAATGTCGTCCAGTGAGGCACCAAAGAGCCTCCCACCTTAGAAAGGTAAATCTGTCAGAGCTTCCATAAAAGCTTGGTCAGCGGACCAGCATATCAGCCCTCTCAAATGGCGCAAGACCACCACGGACACAGAGGCCCTGGAGACTAAAGAAGTCGCATCCAGGATTGCTGCACCTACGTACACCAGACCCTGCACCTGCTGGTCGGCCAGTGTCACAACTATTGGAGAGAGCTGATGCTCCTCCACTGTCTGGTACAAATGTTTTGTCCATTCAGTGAGTGTCAGAGACACCAAGGTCACATATCAGGGGTTCAACTTCATGGGAAAAAAAACTTTCATTTTTTTTAAATTACTCTTCAAAAGGATAATGGACCGCCGTGCGCTGAGGGACCAAAAAGGACCTCTGCGGCAGTTCCCATTCCTTATCTATGATCCATCAAAGAAATCAATCATAAAAAGGAAAAACCTACATAGAGCGGGTCGGTTAGTGCGACCCAAAAAAGGACTGACACCTCAGTGGAGGTCCCAGCAGATACTACACTGATAAGTGCTGTTTGTACAAACACATTGTTTATACTGTGTATTGCACCGAAGGCGCGCATGTCATTGAAGTGTGGGAGGAAACCAGAGTACCCGGAGGAAACCCACACAGACACAGAGAGTAATATATACATACACATACTGTGTATGTATTTAGTGTGTGTGTATAAACATATTGTGTATTGCGCCGAGGGCACACATGTCTTTGGAGAGTGGGAGGAAACCGGAGCACCCGGAGGAAACCCACGCAGACATGAACATGCAAACTCCAGGCAGATGGCATCCTCTGACACCTCAGAACAGTGGTCCTGAGTCAGAGTCAGAGCATTCCCCAGGATATGGCGGGGGAGGGGGCACTACATACCCCCCAACGCCCGCATCCAGAGCTGCAGACAAATTGTCCTAGTAACTGCAGGTGCAGGGGCACCTGTTGCTGCCTCTGGAATTAGCTTCAGACTCCATTCTGACCCACTAACAGTCCATAGGAACCAAGTCAACACAGTAGTATAATACATACACATACTGTGTATGTATTTAGTGTATATGTATTAGTGTGTGTGTGTGTGTGTGTGTGTGTGTGTGTGTGTGTGTGTGTAAAAACATAAAGTATATGTTTCTACTGACAATTCACCCTCCTAACTGCGCTGACCGGGGGGGCTACCCAGGGCCACACCACCCAGCCAGAGACTGCGCAGCACCGTTGTCCGCTCTGCCTCACACACCTGAGGTAATCTGTGAGGTGATTAGCGCTATTCGCGCCATTCAGGAAGCTTCCAGCGCTAGAGGCCAAGCCACACAGTGAAAAAAAAAAAAAACATTCCCAAAATGGCCGCCGGGCTCCTCAGGAAAAAAGGGCGCGCACTACAAGAAAATGGCCGCCCGCAATGAAGACCTGCGCCACAGCGCGGCTACGACAAAATGGCTGCCAATGGAATTTTTCAATACAGAAAAAAAACATTGGAAAATGGCGCCGGCGCTACCAAAAATGGCGCCCGAGCACACCGAGGTGGATGAGAAGGCCACAGGAACGCCGAGCGGAGGCTACCTAAAAACACACCACCCCCACAGAGAGCGGACCCCGACACCACCACAGCCCCCAACCGGGATACGGAGACCCCTACAGGTACACCCCGCCGACGCAGCAGGCCCTGCAATGGGAAGGAGGAAAGAAGGGGGACAGAGGGACCCCCTAATGACCCTCCAGGAAAGCCCAGCTGTTCCAAACCGTCAAAACGGAAGGAACTGTACTTACCCGTCCATGCGTGGACATTGCTGGTGCGTCTCTGACAGACTAGAACCGAGTAGTATGGAGTAGCTGTCAGCCCGGTCCACTGTGAGTGAGACCGCAAGCAGCCCAGTCATATGTGGACCCCGGAGCACAAGCTCACCGGCCAACCCTGGACCCATGGGGTATGTCGTTACAGACCCGACACCTATTTGCAAGGGACTGTACACGTTCGCTGGCCGGACTGGGAAGACTACAAGGATCTATATGTCCAGCCTGTCGCCCAGCTGACTGTTGATAGAAGAATCACAAAATAAATTTTAATAAATTAAAAGAAAGTCAAAAAATGTCCTCAGGACTCTGGGCCCAAAGGGAGCCACGTCCATCTCCTCTGCTAGGCAGAACAAAACTGAGCTGCTAACTGCAGGGAGGAGGGTTATGTATGGAGGGACCGCCCCCTGGGATGGGCTGTTCAACTCTGTTAAAGTAACATGTATTTAAATATCTAACATGTCTGCCTAGTCCTCTCCTATGAACAGCAACATAACCCATATGTCAAGAATTAAGAAGGCTGTGTCCGTCCATGGACGAAAAGAGAAAACTGATACACACTGTCTGTATATCTCAAGACATAATCTCACAGTTTCACAGGACGTGGGCTTGCTGGATTCATTCATTATAGGACTACAACCAAACACTCTACTTTAGTCTAGAGTAGCAACTAATAGGCCAACATAGCAGGGTGGTACCCTGTTCTGGGAGAGAAATTTTGTAGGTAAGGTAGTCGTAATGTTTTAGTTATGCAACATATCTAATCTTGTTTATCCCTATGACATGGGATTCCTTTTGTACCCTTCACATACATCCGGACATGGCGGTCCCACTTACAATTTCCCTACACCAGTCGCTACCTCGCCCCCACCCCCATTTTTTTTTCTCTTTCACTCTTCCCACCTCCTCATCTCTTTTCTTCTTTTCTCTTTTCCCCATCTTGATTTTTTGTCCATATTTCTCTCTGTGCCATTATCTTTGACAGGTCTGTACAAGTTGCAGTTGGAAATGGATTTGCTGAGATAACTGTCACGTATAGGCGTCTTTCAGCATTCGTTATTGTTTTTTATGCTTTTTAATTATTTTTTAATGCAAGCTACTAATGCATGTATTGAAAAGTGTAAGCAGTTTAATTTTTCACCAAAAATCTCACAGGAGCTCCTTCCCTGGTTTTTGCGTTATAATACTTTCATGTTGACCTTGTGCCTGACATTTCTCTGTGTGTGTACTTTGCCTGATAAAAAAACATTATGGGAAATAAGGCTGGGAGGAGATCCTGGTTCTGTACCCCACTGAGCAGAAAGAATTCCCTATAGCATCCTTGGCTGCACTACATGGTCTGATTTTTATGAATGGGTGGGCAGAGGTGTGCATAGCAGTTTAACAAAGAGCAGATAGCGATATCCTCTCTTCATTATAAATGAACCCCTATGACTGACAGCAGATGTTATCAGAACCTCAAGTTGGTGATATGCAAAATGTTACAAATTACGGTACGGGAGGTGCATATCAAGAAGGGGCATAGGTGACAGGACCTATCATGTACAGTATATACACTAAAGCATGGATATGCAATTAGCGGACCTCCAGCTGTTGCAAAACTACAAGTCCCATCATACCTCTGCCTCTGGGTGTCATGCTTGCTGCTCTCATAGTCTCGCTATGCCTCATGGGACTTGTAGTTCTGCAACAGCTGGCGGTCCGCTAATTGCATATCCCTGCACTAAAGCTTTCAGAGAATAAGCAGTGCATACATGTTTGCATCCTTTGCATGATATTGCCAATTTTAGAATGGCATGTGCACTTTGAAAAGCACTTAGATTTATTAGGCATGTGTAAGGCTTACTATAATCCTGTAGGTCTTTGTGTTACAGTATTAGTAGTTAAAGATTCAACTGTCAGTCAGTACCTTAGAACATTAGTGTAAGTCACACAGGAGTCTTTCAAAACTCAACCTCTTTATGTTGGCTATATGAAATAACATGAAAATATTTTTAAAAATTAACTATTACAGGGGGCTATGCTTAATAATCAATGGTGGATATTGGTATTCTCATCTCTGCCTTTTTTTTAAATCTGTGGGTGAAGCAGGAGAAGGAAAAAGAGTTTGAACAAGATTTTTGATTGTAGTATTGACACATTCTAAAAGAAGAATGCCACTTGGACATCAAAGTTTTAATTTGTGGCTTGAAGCTCCAAAACATTCAACATCAGAAGCCCCATGGTTTTCATTTGTGCCTCTTCATACATAAACATAGTGGTGTCGTTTGAAACTTGAAGCTCGAAAAAGTACATGAGCTTTATTTTAGATACAAACTTCAACCATTTTTGGCCCCAATAGATTTCCTCGGGAATGTTTGGAAAAACACATTTTGTGTTTTTTCCACTATTAACTAGCTTTCCATTCTCTAAAAATAATTAGAAAAAAAGACCCAACAACAAAAGCATATCACAAAAGCCTTTACAAACGCTCCAAAAAAACTGTAAAAATGACCAGGGGCACTCAGCTCAAGGGTTAATGAAGCCTAAAGCGCTGGGTAAGTTATTGGTGCTATGTAAATCGTGTATAATAATAAAGGGTGCACTAATTTCCATAAAATGCCCAGCTATATTTTTGCCCTGATAGATTTATTTTACATGTCACTACTACTACACAGACAAAATGGTGTCATTGCCATCGAAAGATGTTCTGAGATTTTCTGTGCTACATGTCAAAACATTTTCTGATGTTTTTCTGTTACACTCACTGGGTATGTGAATTGATGAGGATTTACTTTAATGCAATAACATCATCTCCATTTCTACAGTAGCTTTGTGTGTACACAGATTACTGAGAATTTAAAATATAGTCTAACAGACTATGAAAAATGCACTATCACCAGTACCAGGAAGGGCAAGTTTAAAGATCACGAGACCATTAAATTTCAGGATTTTTGAAGGTGTAAATCTTAGCGGTGTATAATGAAATGGACAAAAACACTAACTAACTATCTCATTAAAATATCTACTATATGAGGATGCCCTTGGTAAATGAAAGTGGTTAATTAACACATTACAATTTAAAGATAACTCAACCCAAGAACAAAAATGTAATATTGTAGCTTACCAGTGGTTAATGGTGGTGGCTTAATTTGTTTTCATTTGCAAGTACAGAAAATTTTATTTTTAACAGGACTGTCTTTAACGTTGGGCAAAAGGGGTAGCTGCTCTGGGCCCAGTCATTGTTGTGGGGCCCAAACCAGCTGCCCCTTGAACCCGCGCTGTCCGCAAATAGTTTTCCCCAGTGTAGCCGGGCACTATCCACTTTTTTACCTGACTCGTCTGCCTGCCCTCTCCGCTAGTTTACTGTGCATGCAGTTGGCTGCACCGTAGCAGGGGAGAGGCGAACTGTGGGTGGTCTGTTAATGCCTCGTTAGCCCCCCACCTCCTGTCAGCAACATGGAGATTAACCACAAGAGTGGCCTCTGTGTAATCCCTGCTTACTGTCTGCTGCTTATCCCACCGGCATAATGTACACACAGAGCAGACGGTGTGTGTGTGGACTCCTCCCCCTTCACCTGTAAAAAGATTGGGGATTAGTAAAAGAGGGAGAGGACCGGAGCAGGACACTGAAGTGTCAGTGGGCTGCCTCTAAAAATTCCCAGCTCGCCACCCACGCTGTCTGTTCCGCATCCCTCTTAGCAACAGGATTGGACCAATCAGCAGGGAGGAGAGGAGCATCTTAGTACATGTGGCCCCTAGAGACAGGCTTCCCTTTGCAAATAATGGAGGATGAACTACAACCCTGCTCCTCAAGTTGGTTATCCGGGCAGCGTGTGTGAGAGGACCATGTTGGGGACGCCAAGAGAGAGAGAGAGAGAGAGAGAGAGAGAGAGAGAGAGAGAAAGCTTGCTGCTTTGTTTAGGACTTCCAAAGCATACAGCGTGTGGCCTAAATGTAGAATGACAAAGCTGCTGCCAGGATAAGGGCCTGCTTTGCTGCCCACCAGAGTTGCCATGGGCAACCCAGAGTCAGTGGACACCTGATCAGAGGGATCACTGCTGCTGTGTTTCTGGGTCTGGTGAAAGAGCCTTGTGGCTGCTACTTGTTACCACTGCTATAGACTGAGCCATTTGGAACTACCTACTTGGGCTGGGGGGGGGCAAGAAAATGTTTGCCCATGGATCAATCTATATTAAAGATGGCTCTGCCTTTTAAGCTGCCCAAAAATGTATATCATTGTCACTTCCTGATCAACACTGTACTATGCATGAGTGGAATAACAAAGCCTTGACCAGTGAATCCTGGATCTACACTATATTGTCAAAAGCATCCCAGTCTTAGTCTGTAGGGTTCAATATTGAGTTGGCCCACCCTTTGCAGCTATAACAGCTACAACTCTTCTGGGAAGGCTGTCCACAAGGTTTCAGAGTGTGTGTATAGGAATGTTTGACCATTCTTCCAGAAGCGCATTTGTGAGGTCAGGCACTGATGTTGGATGAAAAGGCTTGGCTCGCAGTCTCCACTCTAATTCATCCCAAAGGTGTTCTATGGGGTTGAAGTCAGGACTCTCTGCAGGACAGTCAAGTTCCTCCATCCCAAATTCGCTCATCCATGTCTTTATGGACCTTGCTTTGTACACTGGTGCGCAGTCATGTTGGAACAGGGAGGGGCCATCTTAAGAGTTCCCTTCGCTGGAACTAACGAGCCAAGCCCAACTCTCTAAAACAGGGATCTCAAACTGGCGGCCCTCCAGCTGTTGCGAAACTACAAGTCCCATGAGGCTATGCAAGGATGACAGTTACAAGCATGACTCCCAAAGGCAGAGGCATGATGGGACATGTAGTTTTGCAACAGCTGGAGGGCCGCCAGTTTCAGACCCCTGCTCTAAAAACAACCCCACACCATAATCGCCCCTCCACCAAATGATTTGGAGCAGTTCACAAAGCAAGGACATTAAGTTGTTTTTTCCCAAAAAAAATGCGCATGAAAAACCACTGCGCAAATACTGTGTGACATAAAAAATTGAAACACCCACCATTTTATTCTATAGGGTCTCTGCTAAAAAATATATATAATGTTTGGGGGTTCTACGTAATTTTCTAGCACAAAAAGTAGCTTTTTACATGTAGGAGCGAAGTGTCAGAAATGGCTTGGATGGCAAGTGGTTAATGTTCATGTGCGTGTAAAGGCAGGTGTCCCAATACTTTTGGCAATATAGTGTATCTGTTCTATGCTTTCTTACCATAAATGTCTATATATTATTATTTTAAAATATTATTTATCATATTAGCTATCATTTATGTATTAACTACATAATTTACTTCTTTGTTTATTATGTATAAATTATTAATAATAGGACACAAATTGTTGCATTTTCAGGATATCCAAATCCCAAGTACCAGTAATACATTTCAGTCTCCAATACTAAGGGGTTGCCAAAGGCAGAGATTACAGATAGTCACAGCATGTAATGTATTGGAATACTGCTGTAATTAATTAGCTCTATAAGCAACCCAGTTGGAAAACAAGGACTGGAAGTCCTCGATGAAACACTCCAATCAATCCCTTCCGCAGGAGTTATCTTGTGTTGGATATCATGCATCTCACTAATCACAGCTGTACACCTATTTCACATGTTCTTAAGCAATGGGATGTGTGCTACTGATGTAGCTCCAGGCAGGAATTCACATCTCTTTACGTAGAGGTCCTTAGCAAAAATGGAAAAAGACCTATCATGTGTGAAATGAAAATGGCTGAAGTTCATTTAAAATTGAGAATATTTTTTTGCCATGACAAAAATACTCCCACGTGTGACCCAAAGACCAGTCTGCTTAATACATGGTGTTTAGTCAACTTGTTTCAGACTGCAAAGAGTCTGCTGTTTTCAAGCAGACCCTGTCGGTTAGACTTCACATAAGAGGATAAAGAGGGTACAACCAGGAAGGACAGCCTGCATATGTATTAACATATATAAATCTCTTGTGCATGTGTAATTACAAACTATACAGCAAAACAACATTTTAAAAAAGCGTGCTGATTATTATTATTATTTAAAATTTGGGCCTTGCACGTTACCTCAATGTTCGTTATCTAGGGGAAGAAAGTCTGTAAGAACTCCAATGTCCACACAGGATGTAAAACCTTATGCTGTTAGGTTTTATTTTCTTTTGCATAAAACATATGAAGAATAGTAGAAGGATGAAGGGAAAGGGGTAGGTTCAGGTACGCAATACAGATCACTGGGGAAAACTCCTCAACTATAAAGTCATCCACCACTCCTCCTCGAGTGGGTATTGCTCACCCGGATAGGCCCCTCTCACCTGGCCTAGCAGCCGGAATGATGCACGGACAATGATCAGGACCAGTCTCTGCTACAGACTGGCTGTAAACAAAATTGGATAGTCCTGGATCCTCTGCCACAGGACTTAGCGCCCGAACTTCCAGCCAAGCAGTCAAAGAGCCTTTAAGCCGATCCGGCAGACTGCAAGGTGAACTTTAGCTATGGTGCTTCCTCCAATAGAATCACCAGGCCTTCCTCAAGACACCAGCCTTCCATTCGCTCTTCTCCAGGACAGGTCCTCCCCTGGTTTCCTCCATTGAGTGGCTTCCTCCCGCAGGACGGACAGCACAGGATCACCTTCAAAGTGTAGGCCCCAGTCAGCATAACTGGGCCTACTTGGTAGAGTTGCAGCCTCGGACCAACATGGTCCCGAGGCCGAAATCACACGACACACTCCTCGCGCCAGGAGGGCCGCAAGGGGAAGAAGGACCCCAAGAAATAGCGTCTGCCCCTTAAGTACCCTTTCCCGCCATTCTCAGTGGGTTAGACCACGCCCACTGAACTGTTCGAGGAAAAATACCTAATGCACTTTAGTCTGTCAGTCTTCCACATTGGCCTGAGGTGGTAATGCCACCTACAAGCAAACAGTGGGAAGTCTTCCCAACACAGCCATAGCCGGAACAGAGGCTGATTTAGCATAATCACTTAAATCTGAGCCCAACTATTGGCTCAGATACCCACAAAATTTTACATAGCGCCCAGTCATTGGGAGCAGGGCGCTACATTACTATAAAAAAAAACCCATTAAAAAAGTTGTAGTTCCTTTTTAACTGCTTGCCGCCTGGCCACAGTACATTTACAGCAGTGGAGCGGCAGGGGCAGGCAGGATCACATACATGTACATCATCCTGCCTCTTCCAGGTTAGGGACGCGCAGCCCCCAGAGTAGTATAGTGTTACTATGGTGATAATGAATTACTGTGATGAAAGTATGTAAAAAAAAAAAAAAGTCATTTTTTTTAATAAAAAATTTAATAAATTATTATTAATAATTTTGTAAAATATCTGTAGAGCTGGACTGCAACGTTCTGTATATAAGTGTAGCGATACCTCCAACTAAGGAGGCCGCAGAATTAGATTTGGGCCCTGAGTACAGCTCCGCCAACCCCCGGCAATAGGCTCTACCCCCTTCTGGCACAGCTAGTACTAATAATCAATGATATATCCTATGCAATATAATAACTAAGCAAGGACACAGTAATAAATTGTAATAGGTAAAGTGTTTTACTTATATTCTCAATAGGGATAGAGGGGGTAACAGTAATCACAGTTCAAGATAATCACTCCTAAGGGCAGCGTCCTGCCACTCTAACACACTATGTAGTAACACACGCTACAGGTGCGCCATGCGGGCAATCATTAATTAAGTGCCCTATGGCGCAGTAATCAAACACGCTAGAATCCCCACCAGGCCTGGTTCTAATATTTAACTTAGTCCTTCTTTCTTCACCGGCAGGTCTGTAATGGTGGTGCACTTTAAACAGAGTATAACTTTGTAATCCAAGGGGTATAGAACTTGGTTAAATAAAGCCGCAGGCTCAGTTCTGACAAGGCTCTTCAATAGGGGTATAAAAATAACTTTGTAGGCCACGGCAGTCTATAGGCCTATATACAGTAACAGTATCTTAGCTGGGCTTATGCCCTCTCACCCGCCGGACTACAGATCCAGTCCGGGAAACTTCCACCGGCCGTGTCCCACACACTTGATCTCTCCAACGATCGGGCCCCCCGATCCGACAAGGCTGTAGCTCACAAAGTCAGATGCCACCCAGGCTCGCAGAGGGGGGGTGGAAGGCTCTTTGGTCGGAGCAAGGCCCCAGGCTTCAGGCCCTGCGCTCCGACACATCCGCGCAGCAGGATCCGTCTGTGAAGTCTCGTGTCCCAAAGAGGCCGAGCCCGGCCTCTCCTCCTCCTTTTATAACCCCTCCCATGAGTCTCTGCGGTGGAACATGACAAGAATGGGGTTATGGGTGATGTAGTCTCTTTACTTCCTCCCGACTCACCTCTCACCTGGAACTTCTTGTCTCTCTGTCTTAAAGGGGAATACCCCGCTACATAAGCAGCAGCTCTTATTGCTTCAGTATAACAAACGCTATCAATCAAAGCGCCACCAATCAACAGGGAGCGTGAGCTTTACTGAATGGAGGACTATAGCTGTGAGTTGAACCACGACAAAGAGAGCCGCTGCTTACACAGAAGGCAGTGTCCTAGCTCTGCTGCATTATAGCAGGGGAACGTTTTTTTCTATGGCTCTGGGCTGCCTTACCATCGAAATAAACAGTATAAAAATAGTAGGAATCTTTTTTCACCATTTCATTTTATGAGGGTTCAACTGGGGTTTAGACTTACTAGGCACACACTACATCACACCTGGCAAAATGTAGTCCCATGCACAGCTATATACTTCACCTGCTAGTTCTGCTTTTACAGGCCAGGCAGCCCGCGAGCACAGGAAATATGGAGCGCTAAGCCAGCCGGATACAGTATCATATCAGACTATTCTGCTCCTGCTTTCCTTCTCTTTTTTTTTTTTTTTATTGTGAAGAAGAATGATTCTCACTTCTCTGTCAGGGGATTCAAGGCTACAGAATAGCAAAAGACGCATATACTCTTGTCTTTTAATAAGAAAAGCAAGAACACCCCAAGGCTTTATTATTTATATCTAGCAGAAGGGTTTAAATAGTGGCCTGGAGATAAATCCACTTAAACTTTATGGCTTGCTTTGTGTAAACATAAAGAAGAAAACAGCAAAAATAAACATTTATATGGACTATGGGCCCCTGATATATTTTCTTCTAGTAAATGGCTAATTCTTTTAAAGCTGCACAGGTCCCAAGCTGTTTGTAGAGTTTTTAGGTTAGCAGGTTGTTTTCAGCCGGTTTATAGATTTGGTGTTTGGAGTGTTTTATACATTTACAACCCAAAACCTGTTCAGGAAAATATATTCAGGATATATGTTCAAAATAATTCAGGATAACATTGTGTTGTTTATGTAAACCTATTGATTTCTGGTTCCATTGTGTGCTTCCCTTTTATTTTATTTCAGCAATTTTATTTTTATGACACATTAAGGATCCAGAACCACAAATTGCAGGTTAAAGCCGCTGCAAAAATCTGCTGGTGATTAGGATTTTACCAGATAGATATCACAATTATTATTGTAATCCAATCAAGTCCAACCATAATGGAGGTGATACCCAAGCCTTGATGAAGGAGGAATTTGTCAGAGACCTTTGCTGATAGGATTGGGTTTTGCTGTGTGACATAGCCTTTGATTGTCCCACTATCAACCATTAATGTAAACCTGTACTCCATTTAAACTTTAAAACTATAGTCCTGTCTAAAAGCAGAAAATATGAGATTGCTGCCATTACTTTTATTGGCCATAAATGCATCAGTGCTCCTTTCTCATTTAGTTTCACCATGTGACTGTTGGTTGAACTCAATGGACTTATGTCTTTTTTTAACCCACCTATGTAACTACGGTCTGATTACATTGATAATCTCTGCAAGTTGTCATTCTACTAAGCAATTAGACACCCTAATGCTGCGTACACACGATCGGACATTCCGACAACAAAACCGTGGATTTTTTTTCAACGGATGTTGGCTCAAACTTGTCTTGCATACACACGATCACACAAATGTTGTCGAAATTGCGTGGAATTTTGTACGTCGGAATTGTGTACACACGGTCGGAATTTCCGACAACAAGTTTTATTGTCGGAAAATTTGAGAACCAGCTATCTAATTTTTGTTGTCGGAAATTCCGACAGAAAATGTCCGATGGGGCATACACACGGTCGGAATTTCCGACCAAAAGCTCCCATTGAACATTTGTTGTCTGAAATTCCGAGCGTGTGTATGCGAGATTAGTGTACTGGGAAATTACAGTTGGTAGGACCTAGTTTACTCCTTGTAGCCTGGGCTATGGTTGCTGCAGACTTTTGCTTTTCCTCCTGTTATTGCTGCATTATTCTTCTGTGGAATTGACAGTGTTCAGTTGAACCATTGTGTGTGTAAAATGCAGCAGCTTTCTTAAAGAAGGCCATTAGTTGGACATTCAATAATACAGAAAAGTGGCACCATCTTTAGAGAGACCACAGGGGGCAGCCATTTTGGCAGGGTCTGGTGCTATCTTAAGAGAGAAGAACACACGTGGTGAGGGGTTTGTTTGGGGACTGAGGTGGCTATCTGAACAGTACTCTATCACTGGAGATCACCCCGAGTGCGTTTTGGAATTCCACTGCTGGAGACAATAATCGGGTGTGCCCAGAACCATGTTGCAACTGGCTGTTGCACAAGGACACTTTCAGAAAGCAAAGGGATAAGCCGCCGCTTAGGGCTTGAAAATCATAAGTCTACTGCCTGGGAGGGTTTTTAAAAGGCCCCACCGCTGCAAATAATGTGCGTATCTCATCTACCACTGGCCAGTGAGCAAGGGACTGTTTAACCGCTATAATTAGCCCTTTTTTCCCCTTGCATAGGTTACCCATACAGTTGCAAATTGCTAGAAAAGAGCATTGCTTGTGCTTGGCTATCATTCCCTCTATACAAGATATATGGTTTTGTTCCTTGTATGCTCTTTGACATTCCATTTGTTTTTTCTCAGATTGTTGCTGTTCAAATAAATTGTTTAAATGTCCAAGGTGTGTCAGGAAGTGCTGGGTGAGCCATTGTATCGGACAGCACCTCCGGGGGTGGCGCTACACCAGTAAGAAATTATAAATAATTCAAAAAGAGGCACATATTAGTGTTTTCTTGCCAATAAAAATACAGTGTACTGTATATAAAGCCTAACAATGAGCTTCTCTTACTTGCTGATTTTTTGCTATGCCAATATGCAATTTTCATTATATCTGTTCTAAAGTCTACAGAAATGTGGTGCTGTCCTGTGCACTCTGCAGCGTAGTCTTAAAGGCTAAGTTCACCGTTTTTTTATCTAAATTCCAGCTCCCCTATGTATCAATATAGCCTTAATTTACTTATTTTGCAGAAAAGCAAAAGCTTTCTATTTATCCTGCACAGCCCTTACCTCAGTGTTAGTGCTTGTTGTATAAAAAAAAAACTTCTCCATTATTTCTTCAATACTTCCTGGACAGACCTTGGAATGTGAAAACTGTTAAGACAGGGGGAGGACTTCACCAGCTGACAACACCCTGCAGTTACCTTCCCCTTCCAAGAGAATACTCCCACCCACCTCCACAGGTGCACGTTTTTCCTATGTAATCAATCAGTGATCACCATTCCTACTAAATATACAGCCATTGATTTTTTCTTCATTTTTTTTTCTACCTTACGTTCATTTTGCATAGATCGTTCATTTGGCAGAGTGTGTAGGAACTGAGCAATCAGATAGCAGCCTATGTGGATCAGAACTTTAGTACTGAAAACAGAAGTATGCCCTGGGTTCTGTAAAGCTCACCTTACACTATGCAATCCCTTTAGATCTACCTTTAACTATGTAGTGCAAGGGCCTGCCTGATTGGATACAGGGTGATTGGATAGATAGGTGTGTTCTTGTGTCCTATCATATAGTTTTGGTGAATCTAAAAGGGATCGTATAGAGCTTGTATATTGTATGGCCACCTTTAAACATCTAAAATGAACTAGTTGCGCTTTCGTTGCCATTAACAGCACCCTAAACACAGAAGCAAACACACATTTTGCGAGTCACAATTGCAGCAAAATGCACATTAAAAACATGCAACACGCCAAAATGTCCCATGAGCTACTTTGCCACGTGTTGAAATCAATGGGCTGCCCTATGCATGTTACAGGAACCACGAGTCAAAAAACATGCACTCCCACTACTCTAGGTGTGAATGAGGCCTGAAAGTAAACTTGGTGTGTTTACACAAGAACAATGAGTCTCTATTCACATCTGTGTGTTCCCAAACACAAGGCAAATTTCACAAATGTGCTGCAAACGCACCAAAAAGCACAGTAAAAAACACACCACGCTCCACTCTAAAAAAATAAAGTTTTGATGCTTCTTTGGGGCTATTTTTGCGCATAGGGCAGCCCATTCCCACTGTGCTTGTATAAAGATGGTCATACACTAAGCAATCTGATTGTAACATATCTGTATAATTTCCTTTAGATTTATCAGAATTATGGAATAGAAGGACCCACCTAAGCAATCTATTCAATTTGTATCAAATCAGACAGGCCCTTGCACTACATAGCTGATGGGAGATCTAAAGGAGATTATATAATCAGATTGTACAGAAAATCGGTGGAAGGTGGTATTGTAATGAGGGAGGTGTGGTCCAGAGTGATGAACACACCCTATCACACCCAAATTGTGATGCAGCATAGCTTCCATGAATGAGGTAGGTGAGATATTTGGGAAATGGAAATTGGGATGGCTGGGTCAAAAATAAAAATAGAAAATGCTTCTATTTATTATGAAAAGGGAACAAATGCCACGTACACACGACCGTTTTAATGTCATTGAAAAAAACGGCGTTTTTCTCGACGTGATTCTTCTCAAGCCTGCCTTGCCTACACACTATCGTGAAAAAAAATGCTCGATTAAAGCGCGGTGACGTACAACACGTACGATGGCACTATAAAGGGGAAGTTCCATTTGGATGGCGCAACCCTTTGGGCTGCTTTTGCTGATCCTCGTGTTAGTAAAGTTTGTTGAGAGACGATTTGCTCTTTTTAGCCTCGTTCTTTTCATTCCGTTACAGCGTGACGAATGTGCGATCTCAATTACTAACGCTAGTTTTACCAGAACGAGCGCTCCCGTCTCATAACTTGCTTCTGAGCATGCGCATTTTTTTCATGTCGTGAAAAACTGGAAAATTAGAGCATGTTCCAAATTTTTAATGGTCATTTTTCACGTCGTGAAAAATGCTCTGGAGCCCACACACGATCATTTTTAATGACCAAATAAAAAAATGAAATTTTTCTCGTCATAAAAAACGGTCGTGTGTACACGGCATAAGCCTTTAAGCAGTCTTATCTTCCAGCCCAGGTTACCTCTGTGAACTAAAAAACATTTTCTCCTTAGGCCGGCCATACACAGTTCGAATTTCGTCCCATTCAGCAGGAACCGGCCAAGATTTGAACCATGTATTGGCAGGCTAAATGTGCCCAAGATGATCAATCTACATGGGTACAACCAGGCTGCCAGATTTTACTTGCGATCGTCACTAGCAGCTGGTATAGCCACTAGCAATAATCATCGTCTTCTCCTGGTGGGGATGGCTTCCATCTGCCCCCCATCCCCACCCCACCCGCTGGGAGAATACAATGGCTCAGCAGGAGGGATTCCCACATCAACACTGTCTGTGTTGATGGGGGAGTTGAGTGAAATTTGCACTGTGTATGGCTGGCTTTAGGGTATAGAAATGTGGGGGGAGAAACTGTCCTCCAGTCACTTCCTGTCACTTCCTCCAACACACATCTTGTCCTAGGGTGATATCGCTGCACTTTCATAAGTACAGCGAGGGAAACATTTTACCATAGGGCAGGAAGTGTGTTTCACCTGCTGGAAAAAAAAAATAATCTAGCCACCACATCTAAGAAGACTGGTAACCGGAAATATGTAAAATGTTTGTTCATGGGTTTACATGTGTTTAATATGTAAAATACACTGAGCAAGATTATAAACGCAACACTTTTGTGTTTGCTCCTATTTATCATGAGCTGAACTCAAAGATCTACAAATTTTTCTATGTACACAAAAGGCCTATTTCTCTCAAATATTGTTCACAAATCTGTCTAAATCTGTGTTAGTGAGCACTTCTCCTTTGCCGAGATAATCCATCCACCTATTTATTTAAAGTGTGTTTGTGCGTGCAAATAATAGAACTGACTAAGATGACTTATTTGTTTCAGAAGAGTCTCAGGTGTGAAAACTATTTGGGTGAACAGATGTTTCCAGCATCACTAATTATAAAGTCATTTGAATAGGACATTCCTCTACTTGAACATTACTGCCATATTTTATTGTAAGTGTTCTATTTTGTTCTATTTTATAAATGATCATAGGAAAACATATGTACTTAGCAGTGGAGCTATTACTGCAATTCAGGGAGTTGACAAGGTAATCGTATGTGAGACAGAACCCTTGACTTCAAGTGAATATGTTTGATATGCTAAGCTGTATGTTATACATCCAGTCTTGTAGTCTTGTGTTTTAATATGAATTACAACGAGTAAACACAACAGAGGAGAGTAAGATTAATATAATTCAATGAAAGACAAAAGGGACATCTTCTGTTATGGTTAATGTGTCTTCTTGAGTGGATAATAAGGACACTTGAAGCTCATAAAGCTGAATAGAACAGGAATACATTATTCATTATTCATTTTGGGTTATGCCAAGGCTGACATCTAAAGAAAACAAAAAACAGACAATCCAAAGAGCCTGGTTGAAATTAGGAATAATGAAGGTGCTACATACAGCAACCAGTCAGATTCAAGCTGTCTCTTCCATACGTCAGAGGAAATAATTGTTCTTCAAAGAGTCAGGCCGGGTTCACACCATCGCCGCATGCGGCTCACAGCAGGGGTCCGGTGCGTGCTGGTTCACCGTTTCAGGTCTGATTTCAGCCCGAAATTTGGGCTGAAATCGAACCTGAAATGCACCAAAAAAGGCACACGTTTTTCCGGCACACCGCATCGGACCCGCTGTGGAGATATGTGAACCGGCTCCATAGAGAGCCAGTCACATTCTCCTGTTATGCAAATTGAATGCGGGAAAACGCATTCAATTCGCATAGGTGTGAACTCGGCCTAAGTACACTTAAAACTTATATCTCTGTTTTGGTAGATGCTAGTAAATGAAACCACCTGATTGTCTCTTACATTTGCCGATGACTCTATTGGTGAGATTCTTGTGCTAAAATTCTGGGTCTGAACAACTGCTGTGATAGTTTGAGGGTGAACGGGATTGGGGGGTCCTACTATGATATTTTTTAACCGCTTGCGGACCAGCCGCCATCATTATACTGCGGCAGGTTGGCACGGCTGCGCAAAACGCCATAGCTGTACTTCGGCAACTTTAAGAGCAGAAGCAGGTGTGTGCCGGATCCGATGCGCATGGCTGGCGGCCACCATGTCCGCCAGGCCACCCGCGATCGCTCCACAGAGAGCAAGAACGGGGATCTGTCAATGTAAACAGGGGACAGGGGAGGAGAGAGAGATCTCCTGTTCCTAGTGATCAGGAACAGCCATCTCTCTATACTCCCAGTCAGTCCACTCACCTCACAGTAGGAAACACCTCCCTAGGGAACACTTAATGCCTTGCTCACCCCCTAGTGTTAACCCCTTCCCTACCAGTGACATTTATACACTAATCAGTAGGTATTTTTAGCACTGATCACTATATAAATGTTCCTGGTCCCAAAAAATGTCAAAAGTGTCCAATTTGTCCGCCGCAATGTCACAGTCCCTCTTAAAATCGTTGATCACCGCCATTACTAGTAAAAAAATAATGTATTAATACAAATGCCATAAAGGTACCCCCTATTTTGTCGATGCTATAACTTTTGCGCAAACCAATGAATATACGCTTACTGCAATTTGTTTACCATAAATATGTAGAAGAATACATATTGGCCTAAACTGGTGAAGGATTTTTTTTTTATAGCAAAAACTAAAAAATATTGTTTTGTCTGCCTTTTTTTGTTTATAGCACAAAAAATAAAAACCACAGAGGTGATCAAATACCACCAAAAGAAAGCTCTATTTGTGGGAAGAAAAGAACATACATTTTGTTTGTGCACAACGTCGCATGACTGCGCAATTGTCAGTTAAAGCAACGGACTGCCGAAATCACAAATAATCGCCTGGTCAGGGGTAAATCCTCCTGGGGCTGAAGTGGTTAAAGTGCATTTCATATTATGAGGAATGAATTGAGTGGTGTTGGAATACAAAAATGATTGCAATCGTATATATTATATAGGACACATAAGAAGCCAGACCCTGACTTGGCTTACCAGACCTTACCAGTAACCCTACCAGTGATCTCTTTTGTGTAGACTGACACTTTTTAAAGTGTAACAACGAAAGAGAAGATGTTGCGCTCTGGGAGGGAGAGGGAAACCAACACAAGCAATATTGAAATATATTAAAAATTAGAAGTCCAGAGTAGGAACATATGTTTAGTCCAAAGATGAAAGGTGGATGGCTGCCGGCCTAAAAAGTACGAAGCAACTCTGTGGAAAGCAAGAAAACAGGCAGCACCATCTAAGTGTAGGAAATCATTAAGAATAGTTTATTCAAAAAGTAGGCAACTTTGAACGCGCGCCACACCACACCACCACCACCACCAACACCACTACATTGGTTGAGCTTACATTGTAAGTAGGCAGCCCACATTTAGGAGAGCTTGCATATAGCAAATCGACAATAAATCCCATAGTCAAGATGATGATCCCACTGTATTCAACATCTGTCCGGTGATGAGCAGCTTCACCCGCGCTGGAGGACACACTCATGTCCACCTGGAGATCTGGCTAGCTGGGGAGCACTTCAATCCACCAGCGTGAGTGAAGCTGCTCATCACCGGACGGATGTTCAATACAGTGGGATCGTCATCTCAGATCTCAGCTATGGAATTTATTGTCAATTTGCTATATACAGTATACAAGCTCACCTAAACGTGAGTTGCCTACATTTGGAAAACATTGTTTTTAATGATTTGCTACACTTAGATGGTGCTGCTTCTCTTCTTGGTTTGACCCTTTAAAGTATACATTATAACATCAAACTGTAATGCCTCGTACACATGACCAGTTTTCCCGTTGGGAAAACTGCCATGAGAGCTTTTGGCTGGGAAAACCGGCCGTGTGTATGCTCCATCGCAGTTTTCCTGACAGGAAAACTGCTGGGAAAAAAAAGAGAACCCCGGATTCCCGGCGGTTTTTAACCCGGCAGTTTTCCTATGGGAAACACTGCGATGGAGCATACACACGGCCAGGATTCCCGACCAAAGCTCTCATGGCAGTTTTCCCGTCTGGAAACCCGGTCGTGTGTAGGGGGAAAAAGTTACCGAGCAGGTTCTCGGTTTTCCCCTCGGGTTTCCCGGCGGACTTTTTACTGTCGGAAATCCCGTACGAGTGTACTAGGCATAAGATGTGCTTAACCACCTCCCTACTGGGCACTAAAACCCCCTTCCTGCCCAAGCCCTTTTTCAGCTTTCAGCGCAGTCACATTTTGAATGACAATTGCGCGGTCGTGCGACGTTACTCCCAAACAATATTTGCGTCCTTTTTTTCCCACAAATAGAGCTTTCTTTTGGTGGTATTTGATCACCTCTGCGGTTTTTATTTTTTGCGCAATAAACAAAAGAAGAGCGTCCAGTTTGAAAAAAAAACACAATATTTTTTACTTTTTGCTATAATAAATACCCATTTTTTTTTTCAATTAAAATTTTCCTCAGTTTAGGCCGATACGTATTCTTCTACATATTTTTGGTATAAAAAAAAATCGCAATAAGCGCGTATTGATTGGTTTGCGCAAAAGTTATAGCGTCTACAAAATAGGGGATAGTTTTATAGCATTTTTTATTTTTTTATTAGTAATGGCGGCGATCTGCGATTTTTATTGTGACTGCGATATTGTGGCGGATACATCGGACACTTTTGACACATTTTTGGTACCATTCACATTTATACAGCGATCCCTGCTATAAAAATGCATTGATTACTGTATAAATGTGACTGGCAGGGAAGGGGTTAACCACTAGGGGGCGGGAAGGGGTTAAATATGTTCCCTCAATGTGTTCTAACTGTGGGGGGAGGGGACTGACTGGGGGAGGTGACCGATGGTTGTCCCTATGTACAAGGGACACACCATCAGCCTCCTCTCCCTCACAGGACGTGGATCTGTGTGTTTACACACACAGATCCACTTTCCTGCTTGGTTCCCGGGCAATCGCGGGTGCACCGGGTCCTTGGTAACGCGACGGGTGCGCGCACGCGCCGCCGGTGGCGCGCACACGCGCGCGATCCCCCTCCTTCTGAAGGACGTTCAGGAACGTCCACTCAGAAGGAGAGAGCACCCACCCGGCCGTATATGTACAGTGGCCGGGTGGGAAGTAGTTAAATAAAACAGCAGGGGCCACAAGGCTTCCACTTTGCATCTGGGGAGCTTCTGAACTTGAGAGAACTCTAGCGCTAAAGTAGAACTATGGCTTTCCCCCCTCGGTATCCCACAATGCAATAGTAGCGCCCCCATTAGAAAGACATTTGCATTGTACTGGGGCTTCCTGGGGATATGGACCACCTTACCTATCACTGTAAGCTTATTTATTACATACTGTATGTATATTGTGTGACAAGCTTACTTACCATTTAAATTCCACAGAAATTTCCTTTGAAGTGAAAGTCATGACTGCTCAAGAAGAATAGTTCTCCACAGGATACCTAACAAACATTTACATTAAACATTACTTAAAATGCAAAGTTAAACAAGCAAAGAGAGAACAGGCTTTATTTTGTGGTTGAAGTCAACCACAGCTTTATTCATATTTATTAAGTCAGACTTGGCCTTGTCATTGTATGTAAAAAGTTTGGGGTAACATGTGCCAGATATGCAATGCTGCCAAGCATGTTATTAACCCTCTGACAACTAAAATGCTGTGGTAAAGTTATAACGTCAAAGGTGCCATAAATAAATGACTGCAAATATGAGGAAGAGTCTCTGAAGGCTTCTTGTGAAGACAACCTGCTCACATTAAACATGTTTTCGGGTTAGGGACCACAGAGTGCAGGGAAAGACCAGCCATCCACCACACCCAGATGTGTGTCCGATGTCAAGAGACCATTGGCCTGCAAGATAGGGAAGATCAGAGGAATGGGAGGTGAGATAGGTGAGTGTAAACCCTCTTCTTTTGCAGGTGATTTTTACACAGCAACCAGACAGACTTTGTTACGGTTACGGTATTTGTTTTTACATGTTTTAACTCTCAGCAACCAGCCAGACTTTGTTACAGTTATGTTTTGATAAAATAAAACATGTAGCTTGCTATTAGGGACATTTTTTTTTTCCGACTAGGAAAACTCTCTCAAATGTATGTCCCGTGGATACTGGAATCTTGTTTCTTATCCTCCGTAAGAACAATAACAAAAAGATAATGTACATAAAAATCACATGACAAACAATTCAAAGCCATAAGCCAAATCAAACTCGAAAATGCATTATTTCTTCTCTTTCGTGCTTTCACAATTCCAGTCAATTATTAGAGTGAAGAATCTGTGTCATTAGTCCAACGAGGCCTCACAATTCCATTAAGCAATACCTGCTTTTGTAATGAGCTTTTTCTAGTAAGGCATTACATATTAATATTATACTGTGTAGGCATCAGTGTGCAATTCAATAGAGGCAAACAGTTCAATTTTAAAGTCTCTGACATTCTTATTGTTTCTTCCATACTCCATATTTTTCACAAAGAGAATGTATGTATAATAGAATGAAGCCCAGATCCTGGAATATAATGAAAATGAATGGTCCTTCTAAAGACGACCACTGCCTCCCCCACCAAAAGACTTCAGTAATAATGAATTGCCAAAATGTAACTAGAAATACACAATGCCTGATACATACCGTACCTATTCTGCAACTTGCGGAGCATGTGTCTACAAATTTATACAGGAATGCTAACAGAATTAGGCTTACTTAAAGCTAAACTCTAGGCAGATAAAAAAGATAAAAAATAATGCAGCTTTGTCGTCATTACATTTATTTTTTGAATGCAAGCAGTGTGGGTACTTGAATTGGACATGGTATCAGCCCCTTGATATCCCTGTACAGCAGGGCTGGAGTGTGAGAGGAAGAAGCAGTACAAAGATCCAATCAGTTTATGTGCTGGCTAAAAGCATCCTGATAGGAAGAGAAAGTAGAGCGGCAAAGAGATGAGCCCATCACTGTTCTGCTTCTTCTTTGACTGTCCAGTCACAGGCTGGGGCGTGTCCAGGGTGACCAGGCCACAGCAGATGTGGATGGAATGATGCTGGCCATTAGATGGAGGATAGCTAGTAGCAGAACAAAAGTACTCTTGACTAAAGGTGAATTTTGCAGCAAATGCTGATTTTTATCTTTTAATGAGCTAATCAATTATTTCTTGTTATTTTGTCTGGAGTTCTGCTCAATCAAACATCTGGAAACCCCTACCAGAAGACACATAGTAAGCTTCAGTAATGTTTCTGCATTTCATTACTGAACATAAAAAAACGTGTACACAGTTTGTGATGAGCCAAACATACCTAGCTTCAATCCATTGCAGGAATAAAAATAAATAGTGCAGCGCTAAAATGACAATAATAATAATAAGGGATAAGCTTGGATAATGAATGATGGTAAATCAAACAATAATAACATGTGAAAAAAAACTATTTCAAAACAAAAGGGACTCCAAGGTGTACAAACTTAAAGTCCAATGTGAAAACACATATGTGCAAATAAGACTCAAATCAGTGTGGAGTCCATATACTGTGAACACACGGTGTAGTGATCCTTCCCACGGAGTGACCCAGATGGCAAGGGTAACAAGTTGACTGTTGATGGAATCAAATACCGAAAACAGTGAATAGATGGGGTACTCTTACCGCAATGGGTGGACTCATCTATCATATGACAGTGAGTCAAGTGAGCATGGGGTCTCCACGACCAATGATGATGAAACTGGATCTCTGTAGGTGTTTGTGGAGGTCTGGATCCGTCCTGGAAAGGGTGGTCCAATGGGCTGAGGTGTTGTATCCACACTTCTACCGCATACAGGCTCCAGATGAACTCGTCCAAACAAGGAAAAGGCAAAGAAGGAAAAAAGCTCCCAATGGTGCAGGTTAATAAAAACCAATCAAGGTTTATTGGTATAAAAATGTCATACAAAAATTACAATGTGCATAAATAAAAGTGATCACAAAATATGTTAAAAGCAATGTAGGGTGCAGTAATGCAAGCCCGACGCATTTCGACTGAGCAGTCATCAACAGGGGCGCGCCGAAATGCGTCGGTCTGTGTTATGTAAAAAAAAAAAAAGGATATAAACTACTGTATAAGGATAACATAAACAGGAATTATAATAGTTTTGAAATGTTTTCTTTTTTACTGCCCATCATTTATTGCATCTAGATTGGACAAGATTTTTTTTAGTACTATTGGGTAAGACTGTAGCCTCTCTGTGGAATACAGAATGTGATGTTCGAAACCTGTGTACATACTGGCATGCATTTTCACTGGCCAATGTTCATTTGGGCAGCAAATTTTTATTTAGTTTTATAACTAAAATGGCATTTTAGTTTTAGTCGTATTTTAGTCATCTGAATTGTTTTAGTGTTAGTCTTATTTTAGTCGACTAAAATCGCCTGTACGTTTTAGTCGACTAAATTCCTATACGTTTTAGTCAACTAAAATCGAATGGGTTTAGTTAAATTGTAATGCATTATTTAAAAATTTCTCTAGAATTTCCAAATTTATTATATACTCCTGGAGAAAAAAATCGAATAACATGTTATTATTTATGGTATTAAGGTTTGAACATGCACTTCAGACACAGATTTAACAATTGTGACATATAATGTCTTTATAAATAATACCAAGTTTCATAAACAAACAAAAATATAGTTTTTTTGACAAACAGAAATGCAACTTTTTTTTTTATATAATCTTTATTTATAATTTTTTCCATTTTACACAAAACACTTCAATTATCTTTCAATACCTAACATAACACATTACCCATCCGTACCTAGTTATAGATACACATATACTTCTATGTTCTTATCTTTTTACACAACCAATATGTATTTGGAGTCTCATTATTATTTAACCACACCCATATCGATTCGTACCATTCACCCGCTTACCCAACAACCTAACCAAAAAAAAAAGGGGGGGGAGGGTATAGGGGGAGGGAAAGGAATTTTCTCGACATGAAACTCTACATGTAGCTTGATATTTCTGCAGAGGTTCTGAACTCCTCCCATTGCTGCCATGCCTTTAAATTTGTTCTTTAAGACCCGCTTCTGTTTTTATTGTCCGTTCCAGCGTCTGCATCTCGCTCATCTCGCACACCCATTCTCTGATTGAGGGAGCAGTCGCCTTCTTCCAGTTTTGGGCTATGACTGTACGTGCTGCTACTAACATGTGTCTTAAAATACCCCTCTTTATGGTTTTTATAGATCCTGGGATTAAAGACAATAGGGAGACTAATACATAATACATCTGGTTAAACATTAAGTCCTGTAATTCTTTGATGTATATTATAAATCTTGGACCAAAATATCAGCACGCCCGGACAGTCGTACCATATATGAGACATTGTACCTCTTGCGTTATGACATCTCCAGCATACCTCATTTTCTTTCTTTATTTTATGCATATCTACTGGGCATCTATACCATCTTATTAGGATTTTATAATTCCTTTCCTGGTGTCTACTTAATACTGATAATTTATGTGTTAAAAGGAAAGATCTTTCCCATTCCAATCTGGGAATGGCCCTCCCCAGCTCTTCCTCCCACCTAGCTACAAATGTTGATTCTTTTTCTATATTTTTTGGAAGGAGATATTGATATATTGTGGATAATATATGGACAGGTCTTTGTTCCTGTACTAATAATTGTTCGAATTCTGTAAATGGTCTATCCAGTAACCCATTTTTTATTAGTGATTGAATATATGTTCGTAGTTGTTGATATTGTATCAACTTATTTCTACATTCTAAGCCCAGGGAGTCCAGCGGGTGGATTTTGCCTTTCACCAGGGTCTGAACCACTCTTGTATCCTCATTTCTATGCCATTTTAAAAAGGCAGAGGCCTTAAATGCTGGAGGAAACTCATGGCTTCCAAACAAAGGTGTCATTGGCCCAATCTGAGTGGACCATTTCTCGTTCTTTAATAATGCCTCCCATGCTTTTAATGTGGAAGATACCAGCATCTGCATTCCTCTTTTAGGAAGACGCAAATTACGGTTTATCCATGGTAGTGATTTAAGTTTTAAATCGGTGGTGTCCTCCTCTCGTTTCACCCATTGCTTACTTTTTGCCAGTCCACGATTCTTAACATAAATACCGAACAAAAGCATAATGAAAAGTCTGGAAGTGCCAAACAGTGGCGTATTCAGGGTATGGCAGATATGGCAAGTGCCATGGGCGCAATATGAAGGGGGCGCTCCTGAGTGGCTGGGCAGCAAGGTACTTACAGAGATCTCTTGTTAAAATGGCCCTGGTATTGCTCGCTGTCAGCCTGGGGTGAGATCCTGGCTGGTGGAGACTGCATTAGGTCGTTCACCACTGTCCCCTGGCTCACTGCCCAAACTGGTTGCTAGCCAAGGCCCGCCTCGCATCTAGCAACCAGTGACGTCACGCGGAGGAGAGAGGCAGAGACCAGCATTCACAGCGAGATTTAACTTCCTCCTCCTCGCGCCCACTGCTTAGCTCCGCCCACCTCCTCCCCTGCATCTTCTTGAGTGCAGAAGAAACATGTGGAGGCACAGACACTGACTGCAGAGCACAAGGGGAGAGAGGCATTAAGGCAGTGATGTCCCCCAGATATTTGCAAAATAGGCTTCTATGCCAGAGAGGGGAAAGGAGTTGGGAGGTGCAGCTGTGCTCTCCCTCCTCTCCAGCTTAACAGTCCTGAAACTGCAGCTCTTCTCTCCCAGTGGCTCTGTGTATATAGGAGCGCCCTGCAGCTTCCTCCTTCCTCTCCTGTCATTGACTTTAGAAGCAGCAGAAAGGATTAGGAACCAGCAGCCTCATACTATAGGAAGGCTGCTGGCAAGCCACAGGACAAGAAAGGGTTAACAGCTCCACCTCCTGCTGCTTACTGAGCCATTGGTTGCTGCTGTAACCCGCCCCCTTCGATTGAAAAGAACAGAATACTAGAGCTATGCTGGAGCCTTGAGAAAGAGCTGAGCTGCCGTGGGGACTGGGGAGGGGGCAGAGAAGGAGGAGAAATGAGCAAGAGAAGCAGAAGAAGGCATTCAGGTAATCTGGAGAATGTCACAGGAATATACATTTACTGCAAGAGCTCCTCTCTTTGTACTTTCTGATGTATTCTGTATTCTCTCTCTCTCTCCTCCCTTTTCCCCCTCTTGCCATAACCAGTATAAACACTTTGTAAGTATTACAATAAAATTAACAATGCTGTGCTTCCTTCTTCACCTTAGTGTTTCATTTCTAACTGTAACTGCATAATTTAAGGTGGTTGTATACTGCTGGACTTTTTTTTACCCTGAAAGGTAAAGGTATAATGTGCCAGTATGTATTGCATACTAGCACATTATGGTAAACTTACCTTAAAACAAAGCCCTCCCACACCCAGAAGTCAGCGCAGCAGGCGCTCTGATTTTTACTCATCTTGCTTCCGGGTTTGCGGGCTCTGTGACTGGCCGGAGCCATGATGAAGTCACTCCCGTGCATGTGCGCAGGAGCCACCGTTTATGGCACAGGGTTCTAAAGGAACAGCACCTGTGGGCATTCCTTCAGAGCGCATGCGGCAGTGATGTCACTGGGTCCATGTAATGTAAATATCTCCTAAACTGTACATGTTTAGGAGATATTTACTGTACCTATAGGTAAGCCTTATTATAGACTTACCTATATGTAAAAGGCAGTAAAGGAAGTTTACTTCCACTTTAAGTGATGGTGGAGCCCTCCCTCTGAATACCATATATTGTATATGTGGTGTCCTGTAAACCAAATATCCAACTTTATATCTTTCAAACAAATAACAATATCAAAATATAAAATTGTTGCAATATATAAGTGATGGTAACACCCCCTCAAGAAATAAAATAACTCCACTTACAATAGGGGGTGTCACCATCACTAATATACTACAATTTTATAAAATTTGACCTGTAGTTTAATTAGCTTTTTTTTGTTAAGGTTATCTGAAAAATGGGTTTCAAATGTTTTGACAGGGGCGCAGTTTCAGTGCTTGCCATAGGCGCCATGTTCACTAGATACGCCTCTGGTGCCAAACCTCCATTTTTTTGGCCCTAACCATTATGTCTCTTTTAATTCGAGGTGTTTTATGTGCCCATATGAATGTCCCGACAGCTCTCCGTAGTTGACCCAGTAGATTAGTTGGAAAGAATATTGGGATTGTTTGAAATATGTATAGGAGTTTTGGGAGTATGTCCATTTTTACGATCTTAATCCTTCCCATCCAGGAGAAAACTGTTCTGTCGTATTTATGGAGCAATTTAATTATGTTTTGTATTATTGGTAAATTACCAATACATATAGCAGTGCGGATAAGGGGCACACCTGTCACATTCCATTTGATATTATCACCGGGTTTGAGAGATTTCCATTTGTTCGATTTCTAGCTGTTGGGTTATGATAGAGTGACATTATTTTCTCCTTAAGTATTGGACCTATTCCCCACTGCTCTAGGGTTTCTTCGATGAAACACCATCCCACCCTGTCAAATGCTTTTTCAGCATGAAATGCAAAATGGAAAAAAAAAACCTGTAAACTCTATTGACTGTAATGCCATTGCATATATTACCTGAATATATTACTAACATTAAATATGAAGAAAAAATATAAGAAAATACTTTCTGCTTAGTAGATGCCCCTTAATTATACTTATGCGGTAGTGGAATAGTGAAATACATGTTTCAACTTTTTAATGTGCTATTATTATAGGCTCTGGATGGAATTGTGTTGCAGATATAGAAAAGGCCCACAGAGCAGTGTTAATTTTGATGTCAATTGGCAGTTAGGTTTAGTCGTATTTTACTCATCTAAATTGTTTTAGCTTTAGTCATATTTTAGTCAGCTAAAATAGTGTTAATTCAGTAGATGAAAATATTTTAGTAGACAAAATTAACACTGTCACTGGCTTAAGGCTGGGACACTCGGGCCGAATACATCAACAGAAACCGGGCCACATTTGGCCCGTGTGTGCACCAGCTTGTCTGACATAAGCCAATCTAATAACTAGCTTTTATTGAACAGGCACGGAAAAACCAGCATCCGATTAGCTCTTTTGGACCAAAAAAAAACTACCTGTCATGTACCTGGTTGGTGAGCCTGACTTGCAGAGGAAGGCCTCTCATACAGATCTGGCTCGGGGGGCCACTGGTAGTAAGACAGCAGCCACAGGAGCACGGCAAGGTATGAGTGCCTGTGATCAGTCCAGTAGTCTGCATGGCAGCAGTCAGCAGGTAGATGTAGCAGCAGAACAGCCTTGTAGCAGATGAGCTGGCACAGAGTTTGGCTGATGGCAAACTGCGGTAGGCAGCTTGAAGCAGGAGCCAGATGAGAGCTTGCTGGACTGAAGAGTTGTAGCAGGCTGGATGAGCAAGATGCAGTGTCAGACGAGCCAGGTCGGTAACAGTCGGGCAGATCAGGCATAGATGTCAGACAGCAGGTTAGTCAGATCACAAGCCAAGTCAGCAACGGGAGGTCGATCAAGCAGAAACAGGAGGCAGAAGCAGAATCCAGAGGCAAGCCGAGGTCAGGGCAGGTAGCAGACAAATGCAAGTCAGAAGTAGGCTAGGTCAGGATCAGAGGTTAAACACAGGAATCAGGAAACAACACACAGAAGCTGCAGACCAAACAGCAATGAGCCCATACTGAAGCCTGTATAAATAGCCCATTTGGTGCCAGCATTAGTGACAGGTGCGCGCATAGATGCGCAAGTGTGCGCCTATGCCCACGATTATGCCAGTTGCCAGTCTGCGCATGCACACATGTATGCACCGAGAAACTCCATCTGCACTATGGACATGCCTTCCCTGACACTACCCGTGTGTACCTAGCATTAGATTTGAGGTCTTTCCGATAACAATATCAGCAGTCATGGGGATTTAACTTTACTGGAGTGTGCCTTTAATCATAAGTGCACGTGTAATTATATACTTAAACAAGGTGTCCTATCTAGGTCAAATGGAAGGGACAATGGCTTTAATATTCCCAGAAAGCCTCATCATCATAATTCCATAGTAAGACCTTTTAAACCTTTGAGCCAACTCATTCCACTGATGAATTATCAGTTTAATAAGCTGCAGCATAAATAATAAACAACTACTACAACATTGATTTTAAAACTCTGAGCCACATCAATGAAATATACATTGTTTGTGAAATCCAATTATTAGTCTCATGCTGGCCAATTCACTTATCATACATTCCTCTTTCAAATAACTTCTATCCCATCTTCCAACCAGGAGCAGGTCAATGAAAGTTGACATTATCCAAATCAACTTCACTGACTAGAACTTTGGCAGTGGGTCTAATTCATTTACATAAGAATACATTACTGATCAGTTATTATCAAAAGAGCAAAGACCTACTGTGGCTACCAGAGGATGGGATAGAGATTCAGCCATCCAAGAAGAGCTGTATAATGTATTTTATCTTTGACATTTTTCTACACATACAGTAAAATGAAAACACAAAGGCAAATGGCTAAATAGATTTTTTTCACTATCTCAAGAAATTCTCATCTCCCTGAGGATGACCACTGAAGTGCTGGAGGTTAATTAGAAATATATATCTTCCCTATGTGTCATCTGAGTATATCTTTATGAAAGTTTCAGGAGTTTTGTTGACTTTACTGTTACAACTATTTTTCTTTTACAATATTTGATATAAATATAGTTTCTCATTATACGTCAATTGCAGTTGATCATATAGGAAAGCTGTGTCCTGCCCTGAGCTGCTCCATCTGTAAAGAACAAGGAGTCTTTGCAGACAATGATGGAATGATGGCTCCTTTGAGGCTGAGTGCCATAAGTGTCTTGGAACTATTATTTTGAAGTGATAGGGTTTGGAAGTTAGGTGGGGCCAATACATGCTTCACTTGTTTGTTCCCTACACATGAAACCTTCTCTTTTGTCTTTGACAGATAGAACCTGATTTTTTTTTTGTGAAGTTCATCAATACATATTTGAAGCATAAATAGTCTATAGTTTAGTAATAGATAGGTCAGTGGCAGGATGGGCATGCATTACCCCTTCACTATTACCCCTTTGCACCAAGAGGTTATTGAATCTTAAATTGCCTAGGTCAAAGCAGTATATATACAGTATCTCACAAAAGTGAGTACACCCCTTCACATTTTTGTAAATATTTTATTATATCTTTTCATATGACAACAATGAAGAAATTACACTTGCTACAATGTAAAGTAGTACGTTTACAGCTTGTATAACAGTGTACATTTTCTGCCCCCTCAAAACAACTCAACACAGCCATTAATGTCTAAACCGCTGGCAACAAAATTGAGTAAACCCCTAAGTGAAAATTTCCAAATTGGGCCCAATTAGCCCTTTTCCCTCCCCAGTTTCATGTGACTCATTAGTGCTATAAGGTCTCAGGTGTGAATATGGAGGAGGTGCGTTAAATTTGGTGTTATCGCTCTCACTCTATCATACTGGTCACTGGAAGTTTAATATGGCACCTCATGGCAAAGAACTCTCTGAGGACCTGAAAAAAAGAATTGTTGCTCTACATAAAGATGGCTTAGGCTATAAGACCCTGAAACTGAGCTGCAGTAGGTCGACCAAAGAAGTTGAGTGCACAAGCTCGGCGTCATATCCAGAGGTTGTTTTTGGGAAATAGACGTGTGAGTGCTGCCAGCATTGCTGCAGAGGTTGAAGGGGTGGAGGGTTATCCTGTCAGTACTCAGACCATACGCCGCACACTGCATCAAATTGGTCTGCATGGCTGTCGTCCCAGAAGGAAGCCTCTTCTAAAGATGATGCACAAGTAAGCCCGTAAACAGTTTTCTGTCCTGTGGTCTAATGAGACCAAGATAAACTTATTTGGTTCAGATGATGTTAAGAGCGTGTGGCGGCAACCAGGTGAGGAGAACAAAGACAAGTGTGTCTTGCCTACAGTCAAGCATGGTGTTGGGAGTGTCATGGTCTTGAGCTGCATGAGTGCTGCCAGAACTGGGGAGTTACAGTTCATTGAGGGAACCATGAATGCCAACAAGTACTGTGACATACTGAAGCAGAGCATATTCTCCTCCCTTCGGAGACTGGGCCGCAGGGCAGTATTCCAACATGATAAAGACCCCAAACACACCTCCAAGATGACCACTGCCTTGCTAAAGAAGCTGAGAGTAAAGGTGATGGACTGGCCAAGCATGTCTCCAGACCTAAACCCTATTGAGCATCTGTGGGGCATCCTCAAATGGAAGGTGGAGGAGAGCAAGGTCTGAAACATCCACCAGCTTCGTGATGACGTCATGGAGAAGTGGAAGAGGACTCCAGTGGCAACCTGTGAAGCTCTGGTGAACTCCATTCCCAAGAGGGTTAAGGCAGTGCTGGAAAATAATGGTGGCCACACAAAATATTGACACTTTGGTCCCAATTTGGACATTTTCACTTAGGGGTGTACTCACCTTTGTTGCCTGCAGTTTAGACATCAAGAGCGGTTTCACACTGGGGCGCTGGGTGCGGTGGCGGTATAGCGCCGCTATTTTGAGCGGCGCTATACCTTGGGAATTGCTGAGGTATTCGGCCGCTAGCGGTGCGGTTTTAACCCCCGTTAGCGTCCGAAAAAGGGTTAATACCACCCGCAAACCGCGGCTACAGCCGCGGTTTGCGGGCGGTATTACCGCAGTGTCCTATTCATTTCAATAGGAAGGAGCGGTGGAGGAGCAGTAAATACACCGCTCCTCTCACCGCTCCAAAGATGCGGCTAGCAGGACTTTTTTTCACGTCCTGTTAGCGCACCGCTCCAGTGTGAAAGCCCTCGGGCTTTCACATTGGAGAGACAGCAGCCGCTGTTTAGGCTCGGTTTGCAGGCGCTATTTTTAGCACAATAATGCCTGCAAACCGCCCCAGTGTGAAAGGGGCCTAATGGCTGTGTGTTGAGTTGTTTTGAGGGGACAGCAAATTTACACTGTTATACAAGCTGTACACTCACTGCTTTACATTGTAGCAAAGTGTCATTTTTTCAGTGTTGTCACATGAAAAGATATAATAAATATTTACAAAAATGTGAGGGGTGTACTCACTTTTGTGAGATACTGTATATATACTGCTTTTACCTAGGCAATTTAAGATTCAATAACCTCTTGGTGCAAAGGGGTAATAGCGAGGGGGTAATGCGTGCCCATCCTGCCCTGCCACTGACCCCTAAAGATGTGAGGGGTGTACTCACTTTTGTGAGATACTGTGTGTGTATATATATATGTGTGTGTGTGTATATATATATATATATATATATATATATATATTTACAATGATCAGCTTTTACTTATTTATGTAAAACCTTTTCCAAAAGAAAAAAAAAAACAGTTTTCTGTAACTGATTATAAAGCATAAGCTGGAGTTTAAAAGCAAAAAGGAAAATACTAATAATACTATTGATACCTATTTTTCCTATCTAAGCGCTATGGTGTTCAAAATCTAGTTATGCAGACACAAATAAATTCTATTTAAACATATAATAAAATTACTGTATTTATTGGCATATAACACTCACTTTTTTACCCTGAAAATAGAGGGTAAACTGTGCCTGCCTGTTATACGTAGGGGGCTGTGGAAAGTTTTTTTTCCTGAAACTTTCCTCTTAAAGTTAGGGTGCGTGTTGTACGCTGATAAATACGGTATATATAAAAAATGAATGAGTGGTATAAACTCACGTTTACCCAAACACAATAAGTATCAGCATCCACATTCAAAATCAGAAAACACAATCAAAATGACAAAAGAAAATAGCACCTCTTAAGGTGTCTTAAAGTTATCACATGTGGCGCTCCTATCAATATTAAAATTGACTCGGCTACCAAATGTCCATAAGCAGTGGCGGTGCATCCATAGAGGGCGCCGGAGCGCGGCCCCCTCTCGCTCCCGCACCGCCACTGAAAGACAATACACAGATTCATGCATTGCATGAATCTATGTATTGTCACCGCTGCCGCGCTGCCCACTATTCATATGGCCGGCCTCCTGGTGAGTACCAGCCATATGAATTAGAGCGGCAGCCGGCGGTGGGTGTGACTTGGAAGTGCCTATCAGAGCCAGCGGCTCTGATAGGCTTTCCGAATACAGCTCTCACGCTGTATTCGGCTTCCAAAAACTCCTCCCAGGTACGCACGGGGGTGCGTTCCTGGAAAAAGACTGTGTGGAGGTTTCAGCCAATCAGGTTCACCGGATCTGGTTACCGGTAACCTGATTGGCTGAAGCGACATCGAGGGCGGGAGAACTCATCGAGGACGGCGCGGACCGAGGAAGGTAAGTGCAGGGCTGGGGGGGGGGGGGACAGGCTGCATTTGGGGGACAGACTGGCTGAATATGGGGGACAAACTGGCTGAATATGGGGCACAAACTGGCTGAATATGGGGGGAACTGGCTGAATATGGGGGACAAACTGGCTGAATATGGGGGGAACTGGCTGTATATGGGGGACAAACTGGCTGAATATGGGGGGAACTGGCTGAATATGGGGGGAACTGGCTGAATATGGGGGACAAACTGGCTGCATTTGGGGGGAACTGGCTGTATATGGGGGACAAACTGGCTGCATTTGGGGGGAACTGGCTGTATATGGGGGAGACACGCTGGCTGTATATGGGGGGACAAACTGGCTGAATATGGGGGGAACTGGCTGTATATGGGGGACAAACTGGCTGCATTTGGGGGGAACTGGCTGTATATGGGGGACAAACTGGCTGAATATGGGGGGAACTGGCTGTATATGGGGGACAAACTGGCTGCATTTGGGGGGAACTGGCTGTATATGGGGGACAAACTGGCTGCATTTGGGGGGAACTGGCTGTATATGGGGGACAAACTGGCTGCATTTGGGGGGAACTGGCTGGATATGGGGACAAACTGGCTGTATATGGGGGCACACTGGCTATATATATGGGGACAAACTGGCTGTATATGGGGGCACACTGGCTATATATATATGGGGGCACACTGGCTGTATATGGGGGCACACTGGCTGTATATGGGGGCACACTGGCTGTATATGGGGGCACACTCGCTGTATATATGGGGGCACACTGGTTATATATATATATATATATATATATATATATATGGGGGCACACTGGCTGTATATATGGGGGCACACTGGTTATATATATATATATATATATTTGGGGGCACACTGGCTGTATATGGAAACAAACTGGCTGTATTTGAGGGGGCAAACTGGTGGCGTTTGGGCACAGTGGCTGCGTTTAATGGGCACAGTGGCGGCAATTGTTTTTTTTGTTTTTTTCAGTTTGTTTGCGCCCCCCCAAAAATTTTGAGCACCAGCCGCCACTGTCCATAAGACAAAAGTGTTAAGGCACACACAATAAGATGACAAATATTCGTAGAGATAGAGTCCAAAAAAACACATGTATGGTGATCTCTATGATGTTTATGAAATGTGCACCTTCCACCAGATCCCTTCAAACAGTGTTTCACACTCCCCTCTAGGGATTAAACTCACCGGAATTCAGAAGTTATTGAGCCTTCAATGAAATCCAGAGAGATACTGTCAGCTTAGGGTGTCCTTACTCGAGATTGTTCAAAACGAAATCCTGCAGGAATCACAACATGGGAAGAGAGAAACACTCCACATAGTGTAGTCCCGTTTAAAACTTTTATTGAAAAAATCTCTTTGATAAAACTTGTTCTCATATATGTATCTTTCATACGTCTTTGACACACAAGCCTTGTTCCTATCTGATCGCATAACTTGATGTATTAATGTCAGTCTCTTACTGAAGAGTCCGCAGTAGGTCCCGTGGTGTTTGTCAGCAAGGCACGCCGCTCGTCAACACGCCAAACAACACTTCCGGTTTCTCCACACAGTACTTTGGAACGCAAGGCGTCTATACGTCACTTCCGGTTGCCGTGAGATCACGCCCTTATGCCTTGCTGACAAACACCACGGGACCTACTGCGGACTCCTCAGTAAGAGACTGACATTAATACATCAAGTTATGCGATCAGATAGGAACAAGGCTTGTGTGCCGCTGTGCTTCTTCATTCAGAGTGAGATAATACATTAGGTGTGTTACTGGCCAGATGACTAGAAAACAGAGGGGAAAATTACCTATTACTAAACCCAGGACCCTGCATTCAATATATCTGGTCTCCCACAGTACACAAACCATGGAAATTCATTTATTTTAGTAAATATAAATTGCTAAATACCTTTTCTCATCAGCAGTATATAGCAGCCTTGTGACTTCTAACAGTTCCTGGTAAAGCTTGTAGGAGGAGTTTTCATACTACACTAAGCTGTTCTATCAGGATCCAGGACCCCTGACCCTCCGTCTGGACAGTGCTGATCACATGCACTCTCCCATGAAAAAAAAGAGTCTCTAGCAATACACACCAAACTGAGCATGTGCACCCTGACTCCAAACGCTCTGTCTTATCTGGACCTGTTTTGGAGACAGTGGAAGAAGGGGAGGATCAGAGAAGAGAGGATCAAACAACCTTTTTACACAATGCAGAGAATTAACCCCTTAGATTCCACAGTGAGTATAACAAGCATGCTTTACTGCATATACAGACTGATTTTACTGTTGTGGGTTTAGTAACACTTTAAGCTGCAAAATATAACATTTTTGGTTTTGGGCTTAATACTGATTTAAGCCAGAATGTAGCACAGTAAATCTTTCTTATAATAGAAGATATCTAAATGTCTCACTCCCATCACAAAACTAAAACGAAGGAATTGATTCCTTAATTGAAGATAGTGGGCAAAGCCCTGCAGATCATCCCTTTAAGCCCCTGGGCCAAGTGTACATGCAGAAATCTTTATAGCACAGATACAGCTCAATATTATAGAGCACATCATGCCAAACTGCATACAGCTGTTTCAGACTTGTTGGCATCAGCTGTATGCACTTTGGAACAAATGGCTCTATAATATTAGGCTGTATCTGTGCAGTAAACCAGCGGTCTTGGATGTTGGCCCAGGGGCATAAAGAAATGATTTTCTCTTCTATCCTATTTAATCCTATGTTATACTTTTTTTCTAAAATGTATAACCCCCCCCCCCCCCCATTTATGGATTTTTAACTGAAGTTACAGTAGATATACAGGTATCCTCTCTCCCTTGTTTAAAAAAATAAAATAAAAATATGATGTATTTATGTCCCAGTTGTTTTTTTCTTCCTAGGTTGTAGCCAAGGAGAAGCAGATGTAAACTGCAGGGTTTATTTCAATATCAGTCTATCTTGTGCAACGGGCACTGGAAACACAATTAGGAATCATCACATAGGCACAGAGAGCCCTGCACCATCAACAACAAGCGTATCTGTCTGTTCAAGTATGACAGGTGTTTGCCAACAGACTCTTACAAATCAATAACAGGCTGCAGCTGTAGGCTGGTAACCACACATCTGAGCATTTACTTGCATTCAAGGATAAATGATGGCCCTGAATGCAAATTGCCAGTTGCTGTATGCAAATAAACACTAAAACTGGCCATACACTATACAATTTTCTTGTTCAATTTTCCTTTAGATTTACCAAAACCATATAATATAAGGTCAAACCTAAACCCTTTCAATTTGTATGCAATCAGGCAGGCCCTTGCACTACATAGTTGAAGGTAAATCTAAAGGAACTGGAATAAGAAAATTGTATAGTGTATGGCCAGCCTTAGATGTGTGGCTACCAGCATACAGCCAAAGTCATTGATTTGTACATGCGGCCAAACTCAAACACCTGGCACTCTAAAGAACAGGCTCATGTTTCATGGTGTACGGCTCTCTGCACCCATGTAAATCAGCCCTTACAAGATGGCTGAAAAATAGATCCAAGACTGGTATCTTGTTTGAATAACATTAACTCCTTGATGCTGCTGACAGTACGAATATATGCGACCTCTCATAAGGTGGGCTTTAACGCTGTATATATGCGGCACTGTGTAAACAACTTACCGTGCTCAGTGTGCACTCCCTGTATGCTCCCAGCAGAGTAGCTGGCCGGGATCGGTAAGCTCCCGATGCATACTTGCGATCAGGAGCTTTCCGATCATGTGGCCGCTGTGACAGCCAATCACATCGGTCACATGACCTGAATGCACGCCTCCGGCTCCATGCCTAAAGATGTTACATGTTCCACCTGTAGTTAGGTTGGAACATGTTCCAGCACTTGCATCCTCTCCTGCTCTAACCCCCCCCCCAGTGGCACTGAGCAGGGATTTTCTTCTGGTGCCAAAGTCAGTATTTAAAAATAACACGGCATGCGGGGTCTGCCCCTTTGTGGCTGATGGCGTGAGTTCTGAATAGACTGTGAGGTCGCTGATGAGCAGTCTCGTAGTTCATTCACAAGCCCTGCAGCTTGTAAACAGTCAGCCGTCTATGAAGGTACAGGCTGAAAGCTGCAGAGCTTAACTGCAGGAGTCTGGCATTTCCAGGCTTCTTGGGGAAAAACAATAGATGCACATTTTTTTTCCTGCAAAAATATGGGCATCTATTATTTTTTCCCAAAAGGTGAGCTTTTTTTAACCTTAATTCATTTTCTGCATTACGGTAGAAAACCTTCCATGGTCAGACCCCCCCCCCCCCAATACTTACCTGAGCCTGATTTCTATCCAGCACAGGACATGCTGCTGTCAATCAGATCCTGTGAGAAGAGGGCAAGTGGGAGTGGGGCTAAGCAGCACTGTGTTTATCATTAGATGCACACAGCCAGGTGGCCCGGACAAGTACCCCCATAGCAAGTGAAAGGGAGAATGAACAGAGCGATTTAGGGGCACCCCAGAAGAGGAGGTTTGGGGCCACTCTGTGCAAAACCATTGCACAGAGCAGGTAAGTAAACCCACTGTTGTGTCCTGTTCTGACAGAGAGGTGAGTATAATGCTTTTTCTATTGAGTGGAAGTGCCAGATTTTTTTAGGCGACGGACAGGGTCACTTAAACCCCTAACTCTAGACATGATAAAAATCCTATCTTTAACTACAAAATGAAGTTAGTTCTTTGAAATATTTACACACCTTGTGATTAACAGAATTATCAAGCCATCCTGGTTCAGGATAGACACGATACCCCCATGGCTGCCGCACACCTGACTATGGAGCCCAAGATGATGAGGTTGGCCACTTGCACAATTCCCATCCAAGTACCCCTAGCGGTGGAGACCGGGACTGCTAGGGCAATGTTGCAAGGAAGTTGGTTTAGTGAACTTAGAGATGCTGAGATTGGATGAACAGTGAGGAGTCAGGTCACAAACCTTATTTTGTAAATGCCAGACAGGTAGGTGCAGGATCACGTTCAGAATCCAGGTCAGAGACAAAGCAAGAGTTGGCAACATGCTGGCAACAAGGTACAAGATCAGCAGGCAGAATCTTAATCAAAAGTCCCGGACAGGGTCAATGACATGGACCAGTAGCAGACATAACTGGCAAGGGGAATCTAAAGAGAAGTGTCTGACATGGCTGGGTCATTAGCAATATCAGCAGATTTTCAGGAGCACCGAACATGGAGAACAGAGCTATGGCGAATTTCTACACAAGGTTCATCACAAATGTCCTTGTACCAAAAAAATATTAATAATAAGAACAGAATTGGTATTCATGGTTGACCTTCTGCCTCTGGTACTTTTTCTCATTAATCCTATCTAGTGGCAATAAAAAAATAAAAAAATATTTGTTGTAATGAATGTAAATGTTCAAAATAATCCTGTATTTCGTTCATGTTGCAAGAATAAGAAGTATTTTTGCAAGCAATGCTGCAGATATTTTGTAGATTTGAAAAGGTAAATAGTGCTTTTTTGGTACCAATGCATCCTCCAGCTATACAAGGAAATGCCGAAATCTTTGTCAAATACCATGCAAGATGGCATAGCACACAAGTATCCTGACATTATGTAAGGTTATCTAATCCTTCTTTGGGGATTATGAAACTCTTTTACTTAATTTGAATGAAGAAGTCAGTTTAACATGACATCTCCTTGCTAACTTTTGAACTGTGCGGCACAAATGGAATTAAAATGATGTCCTTTTGTTCTGCATGTTTCAATTTAATGTTAATATGCTGTTGGGATTCTTTAATGATAAATGACTAACTGAGGGATATGATCTCCAGACCTGTATCTTTATCACGGCAATAGAAATTAATCATTTGTCAAATAAAAAAGTGGTGAAAGCAAATAAGTTGACTTATTGAGATTTTTTTTTATATTCTTTATTTTATCGAAATCTATCATATACAGAGTAAAGTAAAAACACTTTCCCTACTCAATAGGGACATACATTGACAAATTGTATTTCCAAACCTTTGTCTACCCTTACTCTCCCCTTCTCCTCTTCTCTAAGTAATCTTAATCTCACTATATTTCTTTGTTAATTTAAACTTTTTCCACTTTTCCCATCTCTTAAGGAATCCCTCTCTAGTATCCTCATGGCTATGTCTTAGATATTCCATGTTATATATCTCTTCTATTTTATCAAACCACTCTCTAATTTTTGGGCTCTCTACTTTCTTCCATTTCCTCGGTATCAAGCCTTTTGCAGCGTTCATCATATGTACAATCATTGAGTTTCTATATTTTGTCGGAATATCTACACCATGAAATAGACATGTCCATGGTTCCTCAGGTATATCTATATTAGTAATTTCCTTGATATAGCTCAGTATTTCCTTCCAGTACATTCTAATTTTGGGGCACCCCCACAATATATGGGCCATAGTTCCTGTTTGTTTACAACCCCGCCAACACTCCGTTGTTTGTCCTATTTGATATTTCCCTAGTGTTTCTGGAGTTCTATACCAGCGGGTTACGCACTTATAGTTAATTTCCACCATCCCATTGTTTACTGATGATCCATGTACTAGTTTCAGGATTTTTCCTACTTCTTGGTTCCTTCCTCGTTTCCCCAATTCCCTCTCCCAATTTTTTATAAATGTCGGAACTTCCAGCTCTTCCACTTCTGTATAATGTTTGTATAATGTTTGTATCCACTGTATCATCCTTGGTCCTATCCCCATGCTCTCTAGAGTGTCCATCATGAATCCCCAGTCTACTCTGTCGAATGCCTTTTCGGCATCTATCGACAGCAGTAGACCGGGGACTCTCCCTTCTTTGATTTTTTGAATTAACAGAAGTGTTCTTACCCCATTGTCCCTCCCCTCTCTCCTTGGTACAAAGCCCACTTGATCGGGATGGACCAGCTCCATCATTAAATCTTTCATCCTTGTTGCTAATATTTTCGCGAACAATTTTGTGTCCGCGTTTAACAATGATATAAGTCTATAGTTTGAACACTTAGTGCTATCTTTGTCTTCTTTTGCTATAATGATAATTGATGCCAATAAGGCCTCTTTACTCATCTCATACCTCCTTCCCAATCCATTCATGTATGTGCACAGTTTTGGGGTCAGGATTTCTTTAAACCTTTTTAAGTATAACGTTGTGTATACATCTGGCCCTGGACTTTTTCCTGGCACTGATTCTTTTAACGCTTGATCTCCTCTACCGTTATTGGTGTTTCTAGGGATATAGCTCTTTCCTCTGTTATCCGGGGGATCCTAGCTTTTTTTAAATATTCTTTTATTCTTTATTTTTTCCCCTCATCCCATTGTCCCTTTTGATTTACTGAGTATAATTGTTCATAAAAGTCTCGGAAGACTGTCGCTATGTCCTTTGTATTATAGATCATTTCCCCTTTTTTATTTTGTATTTTTTCTATGAAGTTCATTGATTTTTTTTTTCTTAACATCCTTGCTAGGCACTCTATTGATATCTTTTTTTTCTTAACATCCTTGCTATTCCCCTATTGATATCTTTCCTTTGAGATTTTATTTAAGGTTTTCCTTATTTCCTGTTCCTTTTGTTCATCTCTTTTTATTACTAGTTCTTGTGACAGTTCCTGAACTGGCCCTCTCCCTTTTTTGTGTCTTTGCTCTAATCGATATATTTCTTCTATCAATTTTGCCCTCTTTTTTAATCTTTCCTTCTTTCTCCTAGTTCCCATTGAGATCAGGATTCCTCTTATGTAGGCTTTATGAGCCTCCCACAGGGTATGGTCCGCAATCTCGCTGGTTCCGTTTAAACTAAAATATTGCTATAATTATTTTTTTATTATCTCCTCCCCTTGTTTATCTAGAAGATCTTCATTTAGCCTCCATGAATACGCTTGTATCTGAGTTTCTGGTATCTTTATTTTCATGGTCATTGGCGCGTGGTCAGATAGTGCAGTTATTTTTATATTGGTGGGACTACCAAGTCTAGTGTTCTATGTTCTATCAGCCAATAGTCGATCCTAGTGTATGTCCCGTGTACAGGGGAGTAGAACGTATAATCTTGTGTCCTGGGATGTTGTATTCTCCATATATCTACTAACTGGTGGTGGTATAATTTCTGTTTTATCGCCTTCAATTGGGCGTTCCTCGTCCCCTGTACACGGGACATACTGTCTTGTTTTGGATCCATACAAAAATTCAGGTCCCCAGCCATGAACACTTTCCCTTTTTTAAATTCCGATAATTTCTCCAGGGTTCCGCCTAAATATACGGTTGGGCCTTTATTAGGACAATAAATATTGGCCAATGTGCATTCCATTCCCAACAGCTTCCCCCTCAAGAAGAGAAATCTTCCCTCCGGGTCAGTTAATCTGTCCTCCAGGGAGAACCGAACTCCCCTACCTATTCCAATTTGCAACCCCTTTTGCCTTATTTGTCATTGAGTCGCCATAGTACCAAGTTGGGAGCTGATGGGAATACAACCTCACATTAGTTTCATGGGACAGTTGTGTCTCCTGTAAGAAGACCACCCCGGCCCCGTGATGCTCGCTCTCTCTCAAGATTTTATGCCTTTTTGTTGGTGTATTCAGCCCTCGCACATTGTAGGTCAAAAAATTAACTGTAGTCATGATATAGTTATTTGCAACCTGTTTTCATAGAGATGGGTTATTTGCCTCCTATTTTCATATAGATGTAATCTATTTCTGAGTTTACGATTATTCTTTATGGGGTCTAAGTTTTGCCCCCCCCCTCCTCCCACTGGCTCCCCTCCTCCCACCTCCCCCCCACCTCTCTCTGGCTCCTGACTCGCAAGCAGAGTCCCTCTCCATTTCCCTCCACGAGTCTCCCACCCTTGGGGTGTTACTCCGACCATGGCGGCTGTTCTCCCGTCTACCCACCCCCCCTTTCATGGGGGGGGGGTCGGGGGCGGGAGCGGCCCGCTCTTCCCCAGGGCGCTCCAGGCTTCCCAACTGCTCAGTCCGCTTTTCCACTCCCATCTCCCCATCTCCCTCCTCCCCCCCCCCAAATCCACTTGAATAGTCTCTTCTCCTTTTTTTCAAATGCTTCTTGCAATTTTCCGCGATTTCTACAGTTTCTGCTAATATCTTTTTCCTCCTTTTTCATGACTTCATCATTCTGTCCATCCCGGTATGTTCAGATTTGGAACACCTATTTCCTTACAGAAGTCTTCTAAGTCCTCTGGGTATTTTAGTCTCACAGATCTACTTTCTTTATGGGCTACTAGGGATGCCGGAAACCCCCAGCTATATTTAATATTAGCCGTTCTCATTTGAACCAATAATGGCCTAAGAAGTCTTCTTCTTTCCAGTATTTCTGCTGATAGATCTGTGAAGATTTGAAGTTCTGCACCCTTGTATTTTAGTGGTGGTCTATTTCTCAATCTCTTCCATATCCCAGGCTTATCTTCATATAGCTGAAATCGTACGATGATATCCCGGGGTATTTCTGCATTTAGGTACGGAGGTTTCCTAATCCTATGCACTCAATCTATTTTGAGTTCTTGCTCTTTTCCTCTGTCCAGTAGAGGGTTAAATATTTCCTTCATAGTTTTTTTCAGCTCTTCATCTCTCTCTTCTGGAAGCCTCTTATCCTTAGATTCTGGTGTCTGCTTTTGGTTTTCTATTCTGTATAATATTTCCCTCTGACTGGTTTGCAGAGTTTTAACTTGTGTTTTTAGTTCTTGTATTTCTGAGGCTTGCTTTTCGTTCTTGTCCTCCGTTTCCTCTACCCTTTTTAGCAGATGGCCCAAGTCAGCTCGCATTGTTGCGATTTCTGTCTTAAAATAATTTTCTAATCTTTTTTCTAATCTTTCAAACATCTCTATTATTTCTGATTTAGTTGGCAATTGGGCATAAGTACTTTGCTCTCCTGCACCTGCTTCGTTGTTCATCCTGGCGTCTGCTTTAGTTTTTTCCTGTGTTTCTCCTTTCTTTTTCGCAGACTCTTTTTTATTTTCTTTAGTCGCTTGTTGTTTTTCAGGGACAGGGCTTTTTGGATTTCCCTCTTTTGTTAAATATTTTTGAATCGTACTAGTGTTCAAACTTTCCCATGGGGTTTTAGACTTCCTTTTGTAGTTCTGCTTCTCATTCTAGTGTTTTTATAGATAGGAAAGAAGATTGATGCAGGGTTTTCACAGTCAACAGGGTTTGCCAATGCACCTGCAAGGTTTTCCCATTCACCAAGGTTTCAACATTCAATTCACCGTGCATCAATTTCAGGGGGTACACTGGGGCAGACGTACCGATGTGCATTAAAAAAAATTCACAGTCAGTAAAGATGCAAGATTTTCACATTTAACAGGGTTTCACTGTCAATTATAAGCAGGTACAGGGTTTTCCCATTCAACAAGGTTTCACATTCAATCACCTTTGCATAAGCAGACTACATGCAGAATATGTTTAGGGGTGTTTACTTGCTGCTTACAGTTCGTTTGCTCACCTCTCCCTTATAGTTATTTCTTATCTGGGGGTCACACTGTAAGGCCCCTTTCACACTGGGGCTGGAGGTGCGCTGGTGCTATAGCGACGCTATTTTTAGCGGCGCTATACCGTCGGAAATGAGGCGGTATTCAGCCGCTAGCTGTGCTGTTTTACCCCCCGCTAGCGGCCGAAAAAGGGTTAATACCATCGGCAATGCGCCTCTGCGGAGGCGCATTGCCGGCAGTATAGCCGCGGTGTCCCATTGATTTCAATGGTCAGAAGCGGTGAAGGAGAGGTATACGCACCGCTCCTTCACCGCTCCAAAGATGCGGCTAGCAGGACTTTTGGAGAGGTCCTACTAGCGCACCTATGGGCTTTCACACTGGAGAAACCGCAGCCGCTGTTTCAGGTCGGTTTGCAGGCGTTATTTTAGCGCAATAGCGCCTGCAAACCGCCCCAGTGTGAAAGGGGTCTAACAGATGACAGGGTGTACATGCAAGTTTTTACCGTTAGCAGGGTTTGCGAAACCAAGTTCAGGGTGCAAGATTTTCTCATTTAACAGAATTTCACCATCAATTACCAACTCATCAGCAAATTGCGAGCATAGCTTATATAAAAAAAATAGTTCTTGCTATTCACAGTCCATTTACCTGTCCATTTACAAGTACATAGATTTCACCTACAACAGGGTTCACTATCTGCTTGCCATGCCATAGACAGATTTCTTGCAAAGCCTGTGCAAAAATAATACCACCTGCTCACAGTCTGTTCATCAGTTATAGTTAGGGCTAGAGCAGGTGAAAAAATGCACACATGAAGTTTTCACAGCCAGCAGGTTATTGCAGTTAAAGATGCAGATTTTTCACATTCAACAGGGTTTCAACTGGGTTTCCTAGTCCATCACCATAGCATGATTAGATTGCATGTATATCATATATGAGGGTAATGCTTGCAGACAGTCCATCAATCCATGTGCTCCCTTATATATACAGTAGGCTTGTGCAATTCGTTTCGTAACGAATTGAAATTCGTCCGAATTTAGCAACTTTCGGACATTCGGAAGCATTCGAATTTCCGAACAAAGCAATTACGAATAAGACCGAATCCGAAATAAATTATACCGCAAATAGCGAATGCCCGAATGTCTTCGGCATAATTCGTTATGAAAAAGTTACGAATGTACGAATCCATACGAAGCACAATAACACTCACTCTGCTCTGCTCTCTGCTTCTCCCACACCGTGCTGAACTCCCTCTCAAAATGGTGTACAGGGGCGGAGGTTATAGCCGCATGTAAAAAACGAAAGTAAAATACGAGATTTCGAATCCATTCGAAGCACAATAACACTCACTCTGCTCTGCTCTCTGCTTCTCCCTCACCGTGCTGAACCCTCTCAAAATGGTGTACAGGGGCGGAGCCTATAGCCGCATGTTAAAAACGAAAGTAAAATACGAGATTTCGAATCGTTACAAATAACCGCAATGTATTTAGAAAAGTACAAATCCATTCGAAGCACATTAGGCATAATAGGCAGCGTCGTTGTGAGAGAGACACGGAAAATTACGAATCAACGAACCCAAAAAAAGTTACGAAAGTAGGAGTTGTGTCCAGAATCAACGAAAAACAACGTACTCTACCGAAAGTACGAACCCAAAAAAAGTTACGAAAGTAGGAGTTGTGTCCAGAATCAACGAAAAACAACGTACTCTACCGAAAGTACGAATTATAAAGCAACAAAAAATTCAACGAAAAATGTCGCTTGCAAAAATACGAATGAGTCCGAACACGAAAAATCCCGTCTAGCAAAATTACGAATGATTACGAATCAACAGGACCGGAAAGAAACGAACCGAAACGGAACGAATTTTTCCGTTGTGCACAAGTCTAATATACAGTATTTCCTATTAAAGGATCACACAGGTGCAGACAAGAGGATACCCATGCCAGGCTTCACAGTCAATTAGGTTTTCCAATGCAAATGCAAAATGTCACTCTTTCAACAGAGTTTCATGTCCAGTTAGCAGTGCATAGGCTGATTGCATACAAAGCTCATAACTGTCTGCTCACCTCTTCCCTTGCATGTTCCTTCCAAGTCTCAAGGGGGGGGGGGGTGTAGGAGGGGGTCCTCCAGGTGTCGCTCCGTGTCCTCTCCTGTGCTCAGGGCTGCCGTCCCTCCTCCTCCTCCAACACAAAGCCGCCTGCCGATTTGAGCACCCACTGTCCTGGTGATGTTCTGGGGGTGCAGTGGGCTTTTACCTCTGCCACATGTCCCAGCCTCTCACACCGCTGGCTGCAGCTCATCCACCCAGAGCTCCCTCATCTGCTCAGTCAGGCCCCACGGTCGTGCTCCTCCCCCACCTCAGCTACAACAGCACACACCCATCCTCTGTACCAGCCCACGACTTATTGAGATTTAATGACATTTGTCCCTATAATTTTCCTCTATATAAAATATTTTCTAATACTAAGGAGCATATTAAAAAAAAAAAAAAAGTAAATTAGGCATATTTACTGTACTTGCTAAATTTCCCTGCATTTGCTGGCTGTTTGCTGTCATTTGGCCCCTGTATTTGCACTATTTATGTGAGAGGGTGAATGTTAATGAGGATTTTAGGGTACAGTACTAATTTTCAGAGTATCAAAGTTGTGAGTGAGGAATTAAGGAATCATTGCTAAATTCAATCATTTTTCATTGGCTTGTGGGTGGGTGCAGCGTGGTGCGGCGGCAAGAACACACACACAGTCTAGTTGCAAATGATAGAACTTGTCCCTAGCCCAAACGGGAAGGTGTCCAAGGAGAATGCGGAGCCCTATGCTTTCCCTACTAATCATGAACCTTTCCCGTACTCATCAGGAACCTTTCCCTGCCACTAATATTGTCCCTGGCAGATGGGTAACCTGTCCCTACACTACCCACACATGAAAGCGCACCAAACCCAGGGGCCAGGGTTCTTAAAAAGACTCTGTCACACCCAAAATGGCTTCCAAAGTCACATGGGTGGCCAGCATCTAATCGCATTGCTGCCCCAGTGACTCAGGAAACCATAGAGGAGCCATATTCCTCCTGACTTCCCCTCCCTCTGCATTTCTGCTGCGCTTGAGCACCACCTGCAGTGGAGAAAACAGACTGCGCCTGTCTACAGGCTATTATGTGTCACTGATGGCAACGGCTGAGTAAAAGGCAGAACAGGTGCTAAAGCTATGTAAGTCAACAGGCAGATTTAGCAGGTTGATGAATAGAACAAGCCCATACAAATAGATCTTTAAGGAGAATCCAGCTTTATTATCACTTTAAATTGTTTGTTTGTGCTTAGCTGGCCAAAACAAGCTATTTTCATTTCAAAATGATGCTAGCACTGTGTGTGTTGTATTACTCTATACTGTAGTAGCATTAGCTACATACAGTAAGCAGCACTGTGTTTCGGGAGCAGTTCATTGGACTTCCTATAATTCAGTAGAAGCCTTGTATTTTTATCAATAAATACAAGGCTTCCTCTGATTGGCAGAGGTGGAAACTATGGTGTTATGATCTACCCGTTTTTCCACTTTGGACAATCAGAGGTTGCCCTGAATTCATTAATAAAAATACAAGACTTCTCCTGAATAACAAAAAATCACTTATGCCGCGTACACACGATCGGAATTTCCGACAACAAATGTTCGATGTGAGCTTTTGGTCAGATATTCCGGCCGTGTGTAGGCTCCATCGGACATTTGCTGTCGGAATTTCCGACAACAAATGATTGAGAGCTGGTTCTCAATTTTTCCGACAATAAAAATTCCAACCGTGTGTATCCAATTTCGACGCACAAATATCCTACGCATGCTCGGAATCATTGAACTCAATTTTTCTCGGCTCGTTGTAGTGTTGTACGTCACCGCGTTCTTGGCGATCGGAATTTCAGAGCAACATTTGTGTGACCGTGTGTATGCAAGACAAGTTTAGGCGAAAATCCGTCAGAAAAAAATCCACGGTTTTGTTGTCAGAAATTCCGATCCTGTGTATGCGGCATAAGTCTGACTCTCTTTAGTGCTGGCAGCAGACAGAAGGTCACCCATACTGTTCCCGAAACACAGCTCAACTTACTGTATGTAATTAATTAGCCTTACAATTACTACACACCCAGCCACCACATCATTTTGTAATGGAAATTGTGATTTTAAAGATGGAATTCTATTTTAAACAAAGTCCAAGTAAATGGACCAATACATGACAATAACAGAGATAACAGGCTGATGTTAAGTATAGGCATAGCCAACTTGAGTACAAATGCAGTCTAAACAACATACAGAAATACTCCAAGACACGAACAGTGAAGTTGGCCATACATTGACTGAAAGTCAACTTCTGCTCATGCACCCTGTTGGCATTTTCTTGTTTAATTAACACTAGGCTATAGACTGCAGCAATGATCTGAGTATTCTGACTGCAGGGGAGTCTCCCCAATTGTCAGAATATGATAATAACACAGTGGGGGGATTCCCACATCCACGTTAAATGTGTGAATGAGGAAATAGGGTCTGTTTATTTTGTTCAAATCATTAGTTGCACGAACAAAACTGACCCATGCATGGCCAGCTTAAGACATAGGTCAGGGTCAGGCAGACTTCTAGCCAGAACATGAAAAAACAGACTAACCTATTGATCAGGGACAGGCTGAATGTCCAGCAGTCTCTTTATACACTTTCCTGTTTAGAACAGGTGTGCACAGTAGAAACCTGAGCTGAAGTGCTGAGTAACAACCAGCAGATGGTGAAAGCTTGAAGCAGATCATTACTTTTTGTCTATTTTAAATAGAATGACCTGGAATAGTCTTTGAAGAATGGGAAATTCAGTGTAAAGTGAAATAAATTTGATGAAAGGGCAGACAGGTTCAGTGATGAATCAATTGTGTTGCTTTATAAATATGCCCCTAAAATCCTTTATTGCATTCCACTGAGGTTTTAAAAAAAAAAGCTAATTCTTGATGTGCTTTCTAATTCTGGCTATATGTTTAGAACAGCAGTGCTCCAGTCCTTTCACCAAGGAGTTAATAATCTTCAGTGGAAGTCTTGGTGGGTGTCAGAAAGGTTACCTAACCTGTTTTTGGCTTCTCACACAATTATTGATCACATCTGAATGCACAAAGTTATATTTTCAAAGAAAGTTGCTTTATATATCTGTCTGATCTTTTTATGACATATTGATCTGGTTTGATATATACAAATGAATTTGTCTTTTAAAGATTTATCTATGAGTTATAATGCAAATGGGTGTGGGGGGGGAGGGGGTTGGGAATATCAAACTTTTAGAAAGAACATTAAATACCATAGACTAATTTAACTGGCAAAAAATTATTGAAAATTTTAAGAATTGCAATACACATGCCCAGTATGTACTCTATCTATCTTACAGCTGTGACCATGCCAATAGAAATAGAAGATAGTCTATAATTAGTTGCTTGGCAAATAAATATATTTTATGTAGCATTCTACTAAATTGGAGGATAATAGTGCAGCGCTACGTGTAGACCAGTAAAAACTGGACAATATCTCAAATGTGACCATAAATTAAGACACAAGGAAGGGGCAGGCTAGAAATGCCCAACCCAATACACAAAATGTCCAATATATGAACCACTAGACAAAGTAATAAATGTCCAAAATAAAAATAGGTGAGTAACATGGAATGGATAGGGAAATCCCGGCACAATTCTTCACGTGAATGATGACAGCGGATCAATCAAGCTTAGAGGTATCCCAAACGACTGCTCCACAGGAACGTCACCGAATCTCTGATGAGTGATGAGGTGTGCCCACTAGGCAGTCAGATGTCCTCGATCCAAATGGAACGGATAGGTCCGATATTTATCAGCCACCAATTACCTCAACGCTGAAGGTCTTACCAAAGAGTTGGTATTCTGCATCCTGGTACTCCACCGGACAATGGGGTATAATCAAGCTTGAATAAATGGATACCCCGACAAGGGTATTGCAAAACGACCAGCTGGAGAAAACTGAAAAAACGTTTCTTCACCGAATTCATGCAAAGAGAAGAAAAAAATAGGGGGCTCCAATGGTGTAGGTCATAAATGGGTTTTTAATCAAAAACACCATCATACAAAGTAAAAAAGTGATCACAGTTCATGTATATTAAAAGACAACATGGGAAGCAAAATGCATCGCCCGACACGTTTCGTTCCTGTACAATGCCCCTGTAGACGTCCTGTTAGGAACAAAACGCGTCGGGCTATGCATTTTGCTTCCCATGTTGCCTTTTAATATACATGAACTGTGATCACTTTTTTACTTTGTATGCTGGTGTTTTTGAATCCACCATTAGGCTTCATCTCAATTTTCCACCCACCAGGTACACTTTGCTAATGCATTTCACCTGCTAAGGGCTTAATAGTAGAGAAACTACAATTAAGCCATTGGTGAGTGAAACACATTAAAGGGGTGTGCCTGATTGGTGGGAGCCTAAGCTGAAGCCTTATGGTGGATTCACATGGTTGTGGTTCATATTGGTGGTATGGGGTATTTGCAGTTCACCTTGGAGTCTTATATTGTGCGTGACTTGCTCTTGTAGCAGATCTGCACCTGTCAGTGGGGAATCTGACTAGGTTGTTGCACAGTGGCAATTCAATGGAGCTTTCTTTTTCCTGTCTTAAAATGTTTACTTTATCACAGATATGTCCATGATCGTATTTCTTTTACAGATAGGTAGGTCTGGGTGCTAGCTTTGAATCATACTAGGGACACTATTTGCATGGTGTTTATATGTTCTGACCATGTTTGACTTTTGTAGGGTTCTTTTATTTGAATGCAAAAACATATGGAGTGATTTATAACATAGAGTCAATATGGTTTTCCATAGGACATTACATTTGATTCATGCAATGTAGAGCACAATGTGGTACCTCTGGTAGCTAAGAAGTGTGCTTTTCATGATGCTGTAGAAAAACACTCTGGGATAAGAGTAGAGCCTTGTCACATGCTCTGGGATAAGAGTAGAGCCTTGTCACATGCTCTGTCAGTCATGTGACAGGTTTCCCCCTGCTTCTGGATTTTTTGACCCCATTCATGAGAATGATAGGCTCTGGAGGTTGAAAGTAAGCAAAGCAGAGAGCACTTTTGTAAAGCATGACACATTATTCTTTTTTTTTTTTAAACAATGGTATGGCCCTGGTCTACCCATACCATTGTCTTTTAAATGTGCCCTGTAGAGGTTGTTTAAATTAAGTCTTTCATATTTTTATAATAGTGTGTATAAATCACTTTTTTTTTTTTTTTTATAAAACTTGTAAAGTTTTGTACCTCTATTAGGTTTTATTCCCCATATGTGGCCCTATTTGAAAGATTTTGCCCAATCTCCCATCAGGTCAGGAAGTGATGGGAAATCTCTCTAATAGGAAGACAAAACCAGGCAGGCAGGGCTAAAATCTCTGACAATGTTTTTATTGGTTTCCTTGTTGTCCGGTTATTTACTGTACATCTGTAGGAAACAGGTGTTACAAAGATAGGAAGTGAGGGAAAACTGCCCAAATGGTGTCACAGGCAGAAATAAAAATCATAGGGAAATGTTAATCATCCCACTCTGACCAATATTAAAAAAAACTGTCTGAAGTTGGACTGTGAGCTCAGTTGAAAGAGCTGACCATACATTTATAATAAAATAGAATAGAAAAAAAATAAATGAAAATAATAATTCTTTGAGTTGCACTGCTAAAGCATTCGCTAATCCTACAGAGATAATGAGCACGTATGGCTATGACCAAAAATTAGTAATATTTAAAAAAATATATAGATATCAATATAGATGTAGCGGGTACTTACTTTCCCAGGAAAGATTTGAATCTTTTCGGTGACACCGGTGGTGTGTTCCGGCGGTCCACTGGGTGGCGCTGACACCATGGGCTGACGGACGGATACCGCTGTGTGCTGAGTCTCCTTTTTGGCCTCTCTCGGCAGCGATATGGTGGGGCGGGGAACCTGCCGTGCTTGCTGGGAGAGGGTATAAAGGGGCCGGCCATCTTGGTCATGGGGGTCTTCGTCCCAGGCACCTTCAGCCTGCGGACGGTGGTTCGTGTTCGTCCTCTAGGCGGCCTAGGCCTAGAGGACCACCGGAGATCGTGTTCCATCCCAGGCACCTTTAGGCCTGGGGTGAGGTACTTGGATGGAGGTCCGGAGCTCAGTGCCCAACACTGAGTTCCGCGAGGGAAGGATCCTAAGGCACTCCGGGGATGGATGCCTGAATCCGAGGTGGGCGTAATGGACCGGGAAGAGCTCCTCATCTGAAGACCCGGTGCAGCAGACTGCCGGTGACGGGTGAGTCTCTTGTCGGAGACCGTCCGGAAGGAGAATTTCCCTCGTGCGGAGACCATAGATCACTCTCAGGGAGGAGAGTGGATGATAGAACTTGTGTCTGGGCCTATTCGTACACACACCTCCTTTTCTGTTCTATAGCCAAGGGAGTCCATGTTATGTTCTGAATAAAGGAGTGTTGGACTTTGACGGTGTGTGGCTCAATTTCTGGCAGACGAGGTTCAAGGAGACTCTTGGAGGGAGGATCCGATGCACAGCACAGACCCGAAGGTAACAAGAGACATTGCTGAGACCACATACACCACTGTGGTGGAAGCCTGGCGTAGCTCACCCCTCTCCCTCTCCTATCATACCCCTAGACCAGAGACAGTGCGAGTTGGAAAGCTTTAATAAGAGGGGAGTGGGGAGAGGGCAAATGTGCGCTACACGGATATCAATAGTATAAACATTAACCACTTAAAGACCCCTCACTGTATATATACGTCGGCAGAATGGCTCGTACAGGCACAATCACGTACCTGTATGTGGCCCTTTAACTGCCAACGTCGGGGTCGCGCGCGCCGCCGGCGGCACGCTCGCGACCCCCCTGCCTTCCCTGTGAGTTGGACCGCGGGTCCCGCGGACTCGATCGCCGCGGGCATCCCCGCGATCGTCTCATGGAGGCATGGAGCGGGGAGATGTTAGTGTAAACACAACATCTCCCCGCTCCCCTACTGACAATGTCAGCGATCTCCGCTCTGTGTAATCAGAGCGGAGATCGGTGACGTGTCACTAGTAGCCACGCCCCCTTCAGTTAGAAACTTGCCCCTAGGCACACTTAACCCCTCCAGTGCCCCTAGTGGTTAACCCCTTCACTGCCAGTGTCATTTTTACAGTAACCAGTGCATTTTTATTGCACTGATCGCTGTAAAAATGACAATGGTCCCAAAAATGTGTCAAAAGTGTCCGATGTGTCCGCCATAATGTCGTAGTAACCAAAAAAATTGCTGATCGCCGCCATTACTAGTAAAAAAATTTTTTTTATAAAAATGGCTTAAAACTATCCCCTATTTTGTAAACGCTATAATTTTTGCGCAAACCAATCAATAAACGCCGATTGCAATTTTTTTTTTTACCAAAAATATGTAGAAGAATACGTATCGGCCTAAACTGAGGAAAAAAAAAATTTTAGGGATATTTATTATAGCAAAAAGTAAAAAATGTCATTTTTTTCAAAATTGTCGCTCTATTTTTGTTTATAGCGCAAAAAATTAAAACCGCAGAGGTGATAAAATACCACCAAAAGAAAGCTCTATTTGTGGGAAAAAAAGAACGCCAATTTTGTTTGGGAGCCACGTCGCACGACTGCGCAATTGTCAGTTAAAGCGACGCAGTGCCGAATCGCAAAAAGGGGCCTGGTCTTTATGCTGCGTATTGGTCCGGGGCTTAAGTGGTTAACATACTTTTACTGTATAATGTTAAAATGTTATGCCGATTTTACTTTATTTTTTCATTTCCACATTTAAACCCTAATAATCCTACTAATCTGAACAATTGTAAAGTTTGAAATTTTACCTTGTGAAGGATCCTCATACGTTTACCTCCTTGAATTCCGTGACCCGTGTTCACTATACCCTGTGAGTAGGCACTGCTGTGTCACACATTTCTGCCTTCTGAACTACAGAGATGTTGAGAGGAGGAGTTTTGCTTGCAGGCAGCAAGGTGCCATGAGATATTCAGAAATTGAAGAAAACCAAGTGGTCACTTCTTTAGAACCGAATAAAAAGTTCTTTAGAGTGCACATTGATCTGGGGCAGGGCTGGTAATGTTTTTTTTTTATTATTTGCTTCCCAAAGTTTTGCTATAAGTTACCCTGTTGAATAGCTGCCAACATTTCAGGGAAACCTTTTTTTGTGTGTCCAGAAAGCCATTGTAGGTGGAGCATATAATTTTATTAAGGGCAGAGCATTTATTGAAAATAGGTTTGGTTCTACAAGAAGCATATCATTAACATATTAATTTATTTGTTGCAGGCATAAATATATAGTGCCTACAATGTATGCAGTGCTTTATATACTGTAATATTTTGTTTTTAAAGTAATGTGTACACAGGAAGATTTATTATAAGGATAGAAACACAGCTAAGAAGATATTGTTCATCGGCAACATTATTTATTTATTTGTTTAGCTACAATTGCACAATCTCTTTAACCACTTGCCGCCAGTACCTTTACTATGACTGGGCGGCAGGTGCAGGCTCGGCAACGTAAATGTACATTGCTGGCTTTCTTGCTGGCTTGGGGCATGCATTCCCTGTTACCTCCAGGAAAGGTGGCTATAGAAGATTAGTGAGAAGTTTGTCCTTCTATAATTCCTATTGAAACCTGTCACTTCTGTCCCTGGAAGATCCGTAATGTCATGACATGACTGGGGAAGTGAAAGCAAACCTCCCCAATGGGGACACGACCAGAAATAAACACCTGACGGAGGATCTGAATCTCCCACACTCCATACATTACAATCAGGAGAGGTTGGGTCAGAGGTCATACAATGGGAGCTTTGTGATCCCAGTCAGTCTGGGATTCTTCCTCCTGGGAGAAAAAATGTTCTATAAGAAGGAGGTGTGAGCCGTGAACCTGAGAAGGGACCTGAGGACAATTTGTCCTCCGTGCAGAAATAATAGTCCCAGTACACCCTGCCACCCTGGCTGGCACTTGTAATCCTCAATAGGGATGGGCTATCTGTTCAAGTCGAACATGAGTTCAACGAAGATCGAACATTATGGGCCATTCGCGCCAAATTCGAGCGGCGCGTCACGGCCCATAATGCACAGCGTCATCGCAGTGCATTGCTGGCTGATGATTGGCCAAGCATGCACTATGACCCGCATGCTTTGGCCAATCACAGCGCCATCAGTGAAGAGAGCCATAATTGGCCAAAGGCCTTGGGCCAAGTATGGTTCAGGGGGTTAAGTACACGCCCCACACTATATAAGGCCATCTGCACGTCTGCCTTCTGTAGTGTATTCCGGCAGAGAGAGAGATAGAGATAGAGAGAGAGAGAGTGTCATTTAATTTAGTTTGAGCAGGCAGGTGATTCAGTTAGCTCCAGTGTATTTAGTATATATACGCATCCCGGTTTTGTAAATATATATATATATACACTGTATCCTGTGCATAAAATATATACTGTCTCCTACATATATATCCACTGCATTGTACTGTAGCCAAGCCTATACCTGACTGCAGGCCATTCCTGGTGTCCGTATTAAAATACACTTTCAGGCAGGCAGGCCAGGCAGGTGATTTAGTGATCTGCAGTGCATAAAATATATACTGTCTCCTACATATATGTATCCACTGCATCCAGTCTAACCAAGCCTATATATAACTGCAGGCCGTTCCTGGTGTACTTTTTCTAGTAAACTTCAGGCAGTGTTTTGCTAGTCTAATTTTATAGTATGTCTGGAAGGCCATCAAGGAGAGGCAGACACTCACAGGCCACTAAAAGAGGGCAAGCGGGCTCTGTGTCTAGAGCCAACCGTGCTGGTCGTGGACACGGTGCATCTTCAGCACGTGGCCGTGGGGCACGCTTGTCCTTTTTTTTGACAGCTGGCCGTGTTGAGCCACAACATGCAGAAGAGTTGGTAGAGTGGATGACAAAGCTGTCCTCATCCTCCTCATCCTCCTCATCCTCTGTCACCCAGGCTCAGAGTACTTTGGCTGCCAATGCAGCTGCCAAAGCGGCCTATTCCATCGGCTCAATGTCATCAGTTACTCCTTCCCTAGGCCCACCATCATGCACGGAAGTCCCCCGAACTGTTCGACCACAGTGTTGGGTACATGCTGTCGGAGGATGTGCAGCGTTTTGAAGGCTCCGATGATGGTCCCCAGCCTGAGGAAGGCAGTAACGTGAGCCCAGAGAGAGGAGGTGCCCAAGAAGGATATCAAACTGACAGTCATGTTCCCCCAGCTGCAGCATACTGCCAGGTTTGCTCCAGTGACGAGGAGGGAGGGGATGATGAGGTCACTGACTCTACGTGGGTGCCTGATAGGAGAGAGGAGGAGGAGGAGGCACATCTCCAATGAGGCAGGATGCCCTCCAGGGGCCAGCTTAAGGGCAGCCAACCGACTGCATCACACTGCAGAGCTCCACATGTGCAGGGCGCTGCTGATTCCGCGCGTTTTTCCAAAAGTTCTTTGGTGTGGGCCTTTTTTGAGACGTGTGCAGCAGATCGCACCATTGCTGTTTGCAACAAATGTCTGAAGCGTATCAAGCGTGGCCAAAATAGTAGTCACTTGGGCACCACATGCTTAACCAGACATATGTCGACCTCCCATGCAGTCCGTTGGCAACAGTACTTAAAAGACCCACACCAAAGAAAAAGGCGGACCTCTCCTTGCTCCTCATCAGCTGGGATCTCCAACCCCACTATACCTTCAGTCCTCTCAGAAACCTGCACTGAGAGGAATGAAGGTGTAGAATTAGGTGTGCCAAGTACTTGTGGGCAATCTGCTATCGCTACACCAACGTCCGATTGCAGCAGGCATATTTCCCTACCCCAGTTGCTAAACCGGCAAAATAAATTTGGTCCCAGCCATCCACATGCCCAGCGTCTGAATGCTAGCTTGGCTAAATTGCTAGCACTCCAACTGCTGCCTTTTCAGCTGGTAGAATCTGCCCCCTTTCGTGAATTTGTGGAATGTGCGGTATCTCAGTGGCAGGTTCCCAAACGCCAATTTTTTTCACGGAAGGCGATTCTGACTTTCTACCAGCATGTGGAAGGCAATGTCTTGTCCTCGTTGGACAGGGCGGTCAGCGGTAAGGTGCATATTACCGCTGACTCGTGGTCCAGCAGGCATGGACAGGGACGTTACCTTTCTTTCACGGCTCACTGGGTAACTCTCATGGCAGCTGGGAAGGATGCAGGACAGGGTGCAGTATTGTTGGAGCTTGTTCCGCCACCATGCCTCCAAAATGCTGGTAGTGGTGATTCTGCCACACCTTTCTCCTCCACCCCTCCTCTTCTTCTTCCTCTATGGCCTCTTCCTGTACAGATTTGTCCTCGGAACCAGCGGTGCTCCGTAGGCGTTCTAGGGTATACGCAAGCACTCAGGCAAAAAGATGCCAAGCGGTGCTTGAGTTGGTCTGTTTAGGGGACAGGAGCCACACTGGGGCAGAGATTCTGTCAGCTCTGTAGGGGCAGGCTCAGAGGTGGTTTACGCCACGCCAGCTTCAGCCAGGAATGGTGGTTTGCGACAATGGCACCAACCTCCTCTCTGCCCTCCAACAGGGACACTTGACCCATGTGCCCTGTTTGGCTCACGTCCTTAATTTGGTGGTGCAGCGGTTCTTGTGCAGGTACCCGGGCTTACAGGATCTCCTGAGGAAGGCCAGGAAAGTCTGTGGGCATTTCCGACGGTCATATAATGCCAGTGCTCGGCTGGCTGACCTCCAAGAGGAATGCAACCTGCTCAAGAACCGCCTCATCTGTTACATGCCCACCAGGTGGAACTCAATGTTGGCAATTCTGCAACGGCTGCACATGCAGCAGAGGGCCATCAACGAGTACCTGTGTGAGTATGGCACCAGGACAGGGTCAGGGGAGCTTGGCTTTTTTTCGCCACGTCAGTGGCTCATGATCAAGGATGCATGCACTGTCCTGTCACCATTTGAGGAGGCCACGAGGATAGTGAGCAGTGACAGTGCATGCAACAGTTATACTGTCCCTCTTGTCTACCTGTTGGAGCACACGCTGCGTGGAATAATGAACAGGGCACTTGAGGCAGAACAGAGGGCGGAAGAGGAGGACTTCCTTACCTCTCAAGGCCCCCTTTATCCAGACAGTATTCCTGTGGGCCCGCCGATCTCACAGGAAGAGGAGGAGGAGCATTGTGTCAGCATGGAGGTGGAGCCTAGAACTCAGCATCAGCAGCAGTCTTCAAGGGATCATTTTAAGTCCCCAGAAACCCATGGATTTGTACGTGGATGAAGCATCTTCGGGAGGCCTTGCAGAAAGGTCTGTGCAAAGCGTTCCCAGAGACTGGGAGGTTACAAATTCCTGGTCCTGGACAACGATCACAGGGTGCGCCTGTCCACTGAATCGGTCGATCGGCTGAGCTTCATAAAAATGAATCAGTCTTGGATCACCAGCTACCAAGCACCTGATGCTGATGTAACCGATTATTTTAATTTATGAATGTGAGATCCCTTCAAGACTGCCTATGCTGATGCTTAGTGACTATCCTGTTATGCTGAGTGACTATCCTCTTCCTCCTCAATGTTCATGCTGATAGCTTGTAAGAAAATGTTTGGTTCTGGGCACCACCACCAGTGGCTAAGGCTTTACAGCAGGAATTGTTCCTGCACTCAACTAGAGCATCTGTGAGGGGTTGCAGTGTTGTGGCACCATCACCAGTGCCTAAGACCCAATTTTTCTGCCCCTGTTTAACAGGGGCGTGTAATTACAATTTTTGCTGTAATATTTTACAGCAGGGCTTGTTCCTGCGCTCAACTAGAGTACCTGTGAGGAGTTGCAGTGTTGTGGCACCAGCACCAGAGCCTAAGGCCCAATTTTTCTGCCCCTGTTTAACAGGGGCGTGTAATTAAATTTTTTGCTGTAATATTTTACAGCAGGGCTTGTTCCTGCACTCAACTAGCCTATCTGTGAGGGGTTGCAGTGTTGTGGCACCAGTGCCTAAGGCCAAATTTTTCTGCCCCAGTTTAACAGGGGCGTGTAATTACAATTTTTGATCTAATATTTCACAGCAGAGCCCCTTCCTGCACCCACCAAGAGTAACTGTGAGGGCTTACAGTGTTGTGGCACCACCACCATCACCAAAGGCCCAATTTTTCTACCCCTGTTCAACAGGGGCATGTAATTACAATTCTTGATATAATATTTCACAGCAGGGCCCATTCCAGTGCCCACCAAGAGTAACTGTGAGGGCTTACAGTATTCTGGTACCACCAACACCTAAGGCCCAAATTTCTGCAGGGTATATAGGGCAGGCGGTATAGTATATACAGGCGGTCCCCTATTTTCAAACATCCGACTTACAAACGACTCCTACTCATTTTACAGGCATACTATAGACACTCCCCAGGTACGATATTTAAAGGAATATTTTACTTTTATTTTTTAACTTTAAGCATCATTAAAATCACTGCTCCCGAAAAAACGGCTGTTTTTAAAACTTTTTTTTTTGCATTGATTCATGTCCCCTGGGGCAGAACCCGGGTCCCCAAACCCTTTTTAGGACAATAACTTGCATATTAGCCTTTAAAATTAGCACTTTTGATTTCTCACGTTCAAGTTCCATAGACTTTAACGGTGTTCGAATGTTCGCGCAAACTTTCGGTCCGTTCGCATGTTCTGGATGCGAACCGAACCGGGGGGTGTTCGGCCCATCCCTAATCGTCAATGGCTATGCAGCCTTCCTCACAGGCAGGACCATGTCCCCTCTCTCCATCCTCCATCACCTCACTGACTCCACTCGTCTCCATTCCACATATTTTCTCCTCTGCGCAGACCTGAGTTCTACATTTAAATAGAAAGGGACCTTAAAACACACACACTTCCAGTGTGCTATAAAAACTCCTCCCCCGCCACTTGGTTGATTGCAGAGTGCCAAGTGGTCAGAGCGCATGTTGTTGGTTCCCCAGGTGCCATCTTAAGTGCTGGCAGGAGCTATAGACCGAGTGGAGGCAGTGTGGAGGCTCAAGACTGTCTGTGTGGAGAAGGGGGGCATGCTGGTTCAGGTTACAGATGAGTTGCATCCTGTAAATTATTCAGGCAGGCCGGGCGCGATCATCTCAGAGGCCGGCAGCACACCCCCCAAGTCCCGCCCATGTTCAGTCCCAGTCAGTCCCAATGAGAGTGCCTGTACATCAGCTGCTGGGGGAGGAGGCAGGGGGGGATCTGAGTGCCACAATGTGACACAGCCAGCTCTGAGCACCTGCAGCGCTGACTGTCTGTGACCAACCTTGATTTCCAGGATGCAGGCCAGGACAAGGTCATGTCGGGACACCATTTTAAAATCCATGACGGTCCCAGCCAATTAGGGACAGTTGGTAACCATGCTGTTGCTTTCCAGTATTGGCAAAGCACTGGTCACTTGACAGTGGTCACGTTCACACATATTCTTCAAAAACATACACATTTCTTTAATTTAATGTTTCTATTTTTTAAAGCAGAACTCTGGAGAAACTCTTGTAAGTCCTAAAAGTTGTTCAGCCCAGCTGTTGAAGGATTAAATGCACCTTTTGTCAAGAGGGTGATCGGAGTAAAGTTTTACAGAGTAAAACTATCTTACTCTATAGTCCTTTGACTCTGGTCACCTTCCCTGTCGCTTCATTATATGGGTGGATGAACTAATGTCACCATGCGAACCAGTACATTTTAAAAACTGCCCAAATTTTGATTTTTAAATATACCAATAAATACACATGGGGGTTTTTAATAAAAGTGTTATAGGGAAAGAACTACAGTATGTATTTGCCTTTCTGTTACATGTAATCCGTCTTTGGATTGTGAGTATATGGGACAGTGTGAACCAAGTGGGATCCTTGGAGAAAGGAGAGGAGGTCATCCCAGGGGATTCGAATGATCAACAGAGATGAGCCTATTATTTATTGCTTGAGGTGAGCAGGTCTTTCACCTGGTGTATGGAGGTGCACTTATCACTGAAGTAAAGATAGTTTATAGAAGATCACCATTAATGGTGGTGCAAATTTTTTATTATTATTTTTTTGGATTCTAATAGACTATATATTTTTTTGAGAGACTGAATCTTCACAATATTATTTGAATTTATATATTTGATTAATGGATTTTCATTAACTTTGTGACATATTGTGGATATACAGTATATTTACTGAGTTGTGCTGCGCTATATAGGCTTATTGGCTTAGTTTAATCAATACATACTGTTTAATCATTTATGATTCTGTGTCCAGGTTTGGGTTGTGTAGTCATTTGCTTCTAAGTTAATACATTTTTACTTTATCAGTTTAGCATATTAATATGCTACTTGTGAACATTCACTTGTGGTATAATTGATTAAACATTATTTTAATACCCAACATTATGGAAGATGCCTGAACTACAGTATACTGCTGAGGTCTAACTAATTTCACTCCAGACACTGTATACGGGAAATACTGTATACAGGAAGTGCAAATCTTTGATCTGAAATAGACAGCATTGATTGTGTATTAGCTTATGTACAGCAAGGTTAAAAAGCTGTTAAGCCTAGTACACACAGCTGAGAATCTCGTCGTAAAAAAAAAACGTTGTTTTTCTCGACGAGATTCTTGTCAAGCTTGACGGGATTCTTGTCAAGCTTTCCTTGCATACACACTGTCAATTTCAAATCTCGTCTTTGTAAAGCGCGGTGACATATTTTTGGAGAACAGAATTAATTAGTCCAGCTAAAATGGAGTTAAAGCAAAACTCCGGACAAAAAAGTTTTTAGTCGTTGTGTAAAAAACATTATTTCTAATGAGGGGTATCCCATGTCTAGAGTTTGCTACCCATTCTTGGTAATGGTTTACATTTTCAAAAATGGGCAGGAATCCTGAACGTGGAATATGCCTCATTAGAGGGAACTTTTTTTACACAACAGTAATATCTAAAAGCTGTTTGCCTGGCATTTTGCTTTAATAAAAGTATAAAGGGCATAAAAAGCAAAGAAAACTTTTTACGTTATATTAGTTTTGAAGCTGAACTCAAGGCAAACAGCAAAACACACAGTGAAAATATATTTGTGGTAGCTGTTTTTTTTTTTTTCAAGCATAGTGTTTATTGTTTTTTTTTATCAAACAGTACAAAGTAGATTGAACATTGCATTGTCAATAGTACAAAACATACAGAAAAACAATGAGTGACGGTGTAGCCGCTAAACACGGGATGTAGGAACTTAAACAGTAGCAGAAAATAAATATGGATTACTCAAGAGACATACTATAGATATGATCAGGGCTTTTTTTCAGCGAGAACGCGGGGGAACTCAGTTCCGGCACCTCCTGGAATGACTGTATGTAATGACAAGGGGTGCTGGGGTGTGCTGCAGGGTATTGATGCTCACTGCTAGGGATCTTTTGCTGGGGGGTCTTATGTTGCTGGGGGGTAAGTTGTTGCTGAAAGCGATTTACTGTTGGGGAGGGATCTATTGTTGATGGCAGCCAGAGAGTCTATTAATGCTGGCTGTGCGGAGATCTGTTGATGCTGCCGGAAGTCTATTGTTGCTGGTGGGGAAATTTTGTTGGCTGGCTGCAGGGGATCTATTTTACTGCTTTTCTTGATATCATTACCAAATTCCATAAAAATTACTTGGCACCACAAAATGATACTTAGTCCTATATTGTCTAAAAGGGATGGTACTGGGAGGTGAGTAGGGCCGGAGAAAAGGGGTGACTCGGAACGGGGGAGTTCCTGCACCTATTGTCTGAGAAAAAAGCCCTGGATATGATGCTTTACCTTTTAAAGGATCTGTATTTCTGTCCATCCAGACCTGAGATGCACACAGCCTGCCAAGACTTTATGATCAGGTGGGTGACCTGTCTTTTCTCTGCTACAGTTAAGCCATAAAGCTAGTCACATTCCCCTACATCTGTGATTGCATAGTGAAGGAACATCAGAAGACATGTTGCTTGTCAGGACATGATCATGCAACATAGTTGATTGGCCCCAAGAACTGCCCCTTTCTCTTCATTTCTGAGTGCTGCTGATATCAAGTCAAATTTATAAATTTAGCCTAGCAGCATTTATACTTTCATAGCTTTTTAATTTCAATCTAAGGTTATTGAGAACATTCCCATACATAGTTGTAATACAAAAGGTAATAAATACATACCGAATAATACATAAATACATAAATACATAATACTGTAGCGATACCTCCACTTAAGAAGGCCGCAAGTTTAGTTTGGGCCCTGAAAACAGCTCCGCAAACCCCCGGCAATGTACTCGACCCCCTACTGGCACAGTTAGTATTGGCAGCAATAAATATTCTTATACTGTATGAGTAAGCCCAGACACCAAGACAATAATGATAAAAGGGTATAAGATTTACTTAAGCTTTTGGTAAGAAAGGGTTAACAGTGGTAACAGTTCACAGATAATAAATTGCAGAACCCTGCAGCAATAACACACTATGCATATAGAATGAACAGTAAAAGTGCGCCACGTGGGCGACCGTTAACTAGGCGTCCTGTGACGCAGTAACCAAATGAACTAACTAACTAGCTGACCAGGCTTGGCTCAGATATCTACAACTTAGTCTATAGGGGATGATGGTTTTCTTCACCGGCAGGTCTTTAACGGTGGTGCACATTAACAGAATACCATTTGTAATCCAATGGGAAGGTAGAGATGAAATAAACACTTTGCTATGTAAACTCTGAGTTCAGCTCCGATGAGGTTCTCTAATGAGAGTATCAGAAACAACTTGTGGGCCACGGCAGTCTATAGGCCCATTAGCAATAACAGTATATGGTCTGGGCATATGCCCTCTCACCTATCCGGACGCGGTCCCAGTCCGGGGAAACTTCCACCGACTGTGTCCTCACACGCACAGTGTCTCCAGCGATCGGGTCCGCGATCCGGTCAAGGCTGTAGACAAGCGAAGTCGGATGCCACCCAGGCTCGCAGTGGGGTGGAAGGCTCTTTGGTGCTGCCCAAGGTCTCAGGCTTCAGGCCTTGCACTCCGACACATCCGCACAGGAGGATCAGTCCCTGAAGTCTCGTGTCCCAAAGAGGCCGAGCGCAGCCGCGCCTCCTCCTTATATAACCCCTCCCATGAGTCTCTGCGGTGAAACACTCCGAATGGGGTTCTGGGTAATGTAGTCTCTCTGCATTAAAGGGGAACACCCCGCTACACACTCCCCCCACTTGAACTCTTTGGTCCCCAAAGATAAACCTTAACAAAGACTATGTACAACTCTAGACAATTCTGTAAATGAAGTTGGCATAGGGAATTCCCACCAAAACTGAGGGGTAGAACTCCCTCGCCCACAGGTCACATTATCATGGGTGGCCTGCCTAACTGTGCCAGAGAGTGAGTTGGGGTTGCCCTCCACCAAATGGACAGTGGAGGGATCTGGATTTTCAGCACTTCTCCTAGCAGTAACTACAGAGTCCTCCGAGTTATTCCCCATTTGTGGGTAGGTCAGCTTCTTAGGAGGCCGGATGACTCTTCGAGCCCTTTGCTCTCTTGGGACTTCTGGCTCTGGCGCCACAGGCTCCTCTTCCTCTGAGTGACTATCACGGGCATCTTCCCAGTGATCTGATGAAGGACTAGATGGGATGAACTCTGTGGCCTCTGGGTTCAGTGTTCCATCTGGAGTGTCTTCAGTGGGTGGAAGATCTATAGTAGAAGTTCCTGGAGTTGGGGAAGGCCACAACCAATCAAGTTCTCTTTCTTCATCTTCACTAAGTTGAGAGGCCTCTCCATCTTCAGCTTGGGAATTCTGCGACCAAGTGTTTGGCCTGGGAGTATCCAGAATAGAGACCGGTTCAGGAGAATCTCTCACGGGAGGTATCCTGACTGCCTCAGCAAGTGGGAGCAGGTGGTTTCGATGCCACGTCTTCAGTGGGCCTACCTTCCCTTCTGGCTTCAACTTGTAGACAGGTAGGCCCGGCAACTTCCTACAGACGACATAGGGTTCAGATCTCCATCTATCTGCAAGTTTGTGTTTTCCAGGGACCCCCAGATTGCGTAACAGTACTCTATCCCCGGGCTGTAGGTCTTGTATCCGGACCTTCAAGTCGAAGTTTCTTTTGTTTCGAGCTCCTCTTTGATCTGAGGCCGCTTGAGCTTGTTCATAGGCCACTTTCAGGCTGTGTCTGAGCCTGTCCACATATCCTTTGTGGGATGTGGCTGAGGAATGGTCCAGAGAGGTGCCAAAGGCCAAGTCCACATGTAGTCTTGCCTCTCTCCCAAACATGAGTGGAAATGGTGAGTAGCCTGTAGCATCACTAGTGGTGCAGTTGTAGGCATGTACTATGGCTGCTATGTGTTTGCTCCTGTCCTGGCTGCCTGTGACGCAGTAACCAAATGAACTAACTAGCTGACCAGGCCTGGCTCAGATATCTACAACTTAGTCTATAGGGGATGATGGTTTTCTTCACCGGCAGGTCTTTAACGGTGGTGCACATTAACAGAATACCATTTGTAATCCAATGGGAACGTAGAGATGAAATAAACACTTTGCTATGTAAACTCTGAGTTCAGCTCCGATGAGGTTCTCTAATGAGAGTATCAGAAACAACTTGTGGGCCACGGCAGTCTATAGGCCCATTAGCAATAACAGTATATGGTCTGGGCATATGCCCTCTCACCTATCCGGACGCGGTCCCAGTCCGGGGAAACTTCCACCGACTGTGTCCTCACACACACAGTGTCTCCAGCGATCGGGTCCCCGATCCGGTCAAGGCTGTAGACAAGCGAAGTCAGATGCCACCCAGGCTCGCAGTGGGGTGGAAGGCTCTTTGGTGTTGCGCAAGGTCTCAGGCTTCAGGCCTTGCACTCCGACACATCCGCACAGGAGGATCAGTACCTGAAGTCTCGTGTCCCAAAGAGGCCGAGCGCAGCCGCGCCTCCTCCTTATATAACCCCTCCCATGAGTCTCTGCGGTGAAACACTCCGAATGGGGTTCTGGGTAATGTAGTCTCTCTGCATTAAAGGGGAACACCCCGCTACAATACAATAAATACATAAGAAGCAATTAAACGTACTATAGTATAAAAGTGTGCATAATATGTAAAATGTAACCATTACACATCTTTGATAAGGACTAATGCCAATACTAAGATAGAATATGGACCAGTACAGGAACATATACATAACAAAGGATAGTGTACCGAACTACACTAATTGTTATGCTCGACAGGGTAATAGACAAAGCACAGCCTCATAGTACCGACAAAAATTGTAGTCCAAAGTACACTAGTCTCCATCAGCAATCGTCACTCCCGAAAGGGTATATGTGATAGGGCACAGGAATAGGAAAGGAAACAGGAAAAAATAAGAGAAAAAGAGAAGAAGAAAGAATAAGAAAAAAAAGGGGGAATAATAATAATAATAATAATAATAATAATAATAAATAAAATGATGGCAGCCAGGGATGGACAACCAGATGATACTTCACCCAGCCCGACTTTAGGCCAAATTGAAGTCCTACAACTATCCTACAAGAAGATTTCGCATTTCAGATGACTCCCTGTAGGGATGCCACCAGGAGAGCCATGTTTGGTGGCATTTTTCATATACATCCAATTCACATGCCAGAAGAGATTTCATCCTCCATCTCCACCACCCACTCAATCAGAGGGGGAGCGTGTGTTGTTCGCCAATGGCGAGGTATAACTGTTCTCGCTGCTGTCAGCCAATGCATAAGGAAATCTTTTTTTAATGTGTTAAAAAGATCCAGGCAAAATAGATAGCAAGGTAATTTGTGGCGTATTGGGGACATTTGCCCCAGTTATGGTAGTATAAACCTGCAGAAACAAATGCCAAAAGTCATGGAAAGGTGGGCATTCCCACCAGATATGTAGGAGTGAACCCTTAGCAGAATGGCATCGCCAACATAGATCCGTGACATGCAGATACATGCGTGGAAGCAGCGTCAGACAACGGTACCAACGGGAGTTTCATATTTTTTTTATGTAAATACAAAAATTAATTTACAGTTTTTTAATATACTGTATGCCTGGAATTCAGCTTTAGGGGAATGCTAAACATCAAGTAAAACGAATTAGTAAACTATTAATGCTTTATGGGGACAATTTGCATTATTCCTAAGCACTGTCAAGTGGCAGCAGTTTCTTTCATGTAGCAACCACGAGCCCAGGACAAGCTTGTGGTTGTGGTGTTGTGCCATTAGGCTAAATGGTCGAGTTTGACAATCAGAGGAGTTCTCTACTCACCGCTTCATCGCTACATCTCCACTAATTATGCTATTGCACTCTTTCTTTTAGCTGGGGTTATTCAAACAATCAGAGAGAGTGAAACATGGTTGGAGCTCCTTAAAGGAAGAAAAGTAACACCTTCAAACCCCCTACAACAGGGGTCAGCAACCTTTTTTTCACTTAAGTGCCGGATTCAATGTATGTGAATGCATGGAGGGCCACATTAACCTGCTAATAAATTAAGATAATAATAATCCTAACATGGTAATAATAACAGTACAGGTTTACCTCACTTTAAGGTGCTTCACTAATACAAAGCCAGTTCACCCTGAGGGAGCATGTGGCTGGGAATTCGAATTTTACTGCCCCCTCACCCATCCTGGCACCCAAGGGTGGCTTACGCCAGCCATGCCAGCCAGCATAGTCTGAAGATGGGGTTCCTGCCCCTAGGGAAAATTGAGTTCCTGCCCTTAGGGGAGATGAGGGGCACCATCCCCAGGGGTGATGGGGTTCCCTGTCCCCAGGGGAGATAGGGTCCATGTGCCCAGGTGAGAAGGGGTCGCTGTCCTGGGGACAGAGACCCGCATAGTGTCCTCTGCCCCCCTCACCCCATAGCAAGTTTCCTGTGCCCTCTGTCCCAGGCAGTGTCCTCTGTCCCAGGCCCCCCCCACGCTGTAGTGTCCTCTGCCCCCCTGCACCACACCCCACACACACACTATGTAGGTAGAACTCTTCTAGCTTACACAGGTGTACAGCATAGCAAAGATCTGCTTCACAGATCTGAATGGGGGTGGGAACTGCTGAAGTTAACTTTTCACATTAACAGGCTGGTGATTGGTTGCTAGGATCATCCGGCAACCAATCACCTGCTGTTTAATGTAAAAAAGTTAACTCCAGCGGTTCCTACCCCCATCCAGCCCTGTGATACCGGGCGTTCGCCGCTGTCCAATGAAGAGGACAGTGGCGAAAATGTCCACAGGCCGGGTGCCCGTGAATTAATCACGGGCACTGATGGGCCGGACATTTAGCGGTGGCGGGATGGGTGCGGCCCGCGGGTTGTCGACCCCTGCCCTGCTCTACATTATCACTTGCTGTAGATTGGACAGTACAGATTGCTGCATTTTTTTTAAGTCATTGGGGGAAATTTACTAAAACTGGTGCTCAGTTTCTAACTTCAGCTTGTTCAATTAAGCTTTGGCAATAAGGCTGGGTTCACATTAATGTGAAATGGATGCGTTTTAAACCTCATCCAATTCGCATGACATGTGAATGTGACTGGCTCTCAATGGAGCCGGTTCACACATGTCCAGGGTGGCCGGGTGTAGTTTTAAAAAGAGTCCTGTGCATTTTTGGGTCTGGTTCAGTTACGAATTCAGGAAAAAATTTGTACCTGAACCGGTGAACAGAAACACACCGGACTGCAAACCGCAGTTGCACACATGTGAACCCGGCCTAAAATCTGGAAGCTGATTGGTTAGTATGCACAGCTTCACCAGATTCTGTGTGCACTAGCTTTAGTAAATCTCCTCCAGTACTTTGTCTCTTTAACTTCAACTATTTAAAATATAAGCAGTGTAAATACCTACATTTGACTTTGGTATCAGCCTCTTACAGTTCCTGTACAACAGATCTCAGACTGGGGGAAAGAGAAGCAACACAAAGAGCCAATCAGTTGTTCTGCAGTTTAGGAAGCATGCTGATAACTGGAAAGTAACAGGGCAGTGAGTTGGCTGCTTCATCAGTCGCAGGCTGGGCAAGAATCTTTAAGTGTTAGTGATCTGAAAAAAAAAAAAAAAATGTTAATTATACAATCTTTCTAGGAATATCACCTGATATTTAAAACACCTGTCACGAAAGGTGATCAACAAAGCCAAGATATATTCATCTGAAATGTAGTAAGAGGTCCCAGGAACAGTACTTAGTATATTATAGAATATATTATGAAAATGTATATTTTTTTATTATCATAAAAGTTGTACAACAAAGAAATATGATAAAATAATAAAACAAGAGAATTGCACTTCCTTCATACATGTTACTGTTCTAAGTCCAAGTGTATATATTCTATTTAGAAAACTCTTTCTGTGTACGTGCCAGCACAACCAACTAGGCAGTAGAAGCAAGTGAAATTAAATATCGAGGCCAACAGATGCCAGGAAGAAAGCTTCCATGGTATTTCCGAAGTCAGAATCAGGGATGACATTTTCAATTATTGTGGAAAACACCTCTAAAAAGGAAACAGAGTGCCTTGATATTAGGCAATTCCAAATTTGACATCAGTCTTCTGATAACATTGTAAATTGCAAATCCCACAACATTGATTCTGAATACAAGAGTGATGGCGACAATAATTTAACACAATACATTGAAATAGTCATAAAGAATACATTTCATTGTAATCCAACTTTTGATGAAGAGAGCTAAGTAAAAACATAAAATAGTTTGTTGTATTTAAGTCATCTCAAAAGAAAAGGCAATGTTTTAGCCAGATAATTTAAGATGGCAATATGTTTAATACTCAACAGTGAGAGCAAAGAACAGGGAAACATAAGTGTGTTATAGACACAACTCTCCAATTCATTTCATTAAAGGATTTGAATTGTCTTCCAACACAAAAAAATGATGGTTTCCAAATAGAAACAAAGTACAGTAGTCTGAAAGCAGAACTTATTTAAATGTGTTCAAGTACAGCTTTAGTTCTATGCACTATGAGTTTGCAGAACAGCAATGTACGTTCAGAAGTTTACACTTGTACACTTGCCAAACTGTAGATATTTGATGTATTCTTGGCTTGCTGACTGACATGTTGGGGAATATTGTCTCATATTTCCTGACATTGTCAAGACTGCTGCCTGCAATAGTTTTCTTTGAAATAACCTTCTAATTTCCAAACCATGTATACAGGGGAAGACTGGGCTGGTTGCTAGGAGTAGGGGGGGGGGGGGAATTTTTCTATATGACCAGTACTAATATTTTATGTTGGCCTGATGGCCATGAGTGGAGATGGTTCACCATTTAGATATTAATTAGAGAGGGTTATGCAGTCATACTGTATGGTGGCTATTATATGGGTAACTGATCCCCATTCAGACCTTACAATCATAGTGTCTGGCAAAACAATAAAAAGTTTGAGAAGTATTGAAGTATTTTTGGGATTGTTTAAGGTACAAATACTAGTAAATATGTAAAAGAAAAACAATTTATTTTAACGTGGATAAAAAACTTTTAAAAACTGTTTTACAGCAAGGACATGTAGTACAGTCCTTATGGATACAGCAAGATTGATGTGGTTCTCAACATGTTTCGCCCTCAACCTGGGCTTCTTCAAGGGATGCTGTCCACTTAGAAACAAAAGCCTTCTAACAGGGAAAGATATATACACTAGTATCAATATAGAGCATTTTAAAAAGGCAAAAATTGCAAAACAAAGAGAGTACAATATATACATAATAAATATACATACATATTCAGCTCAGAGATACCCCTACTCACCCCAGAATCTAAAGAAGATATATCAAATGCAGTCAAAGGCGATTCAAGGATTCTACAAGCGCCACAGCACTCCAAGGACTGCACGTGACCATAGGAGGCATTTAACCACTTGCCGACCAGCCGCCACAGTTTAACTGTGGCAGAATGGCACAGCTGGGCGAAACAACGTTACCTTACGTCACTTCGCCTTTTGGCCACTAGGAGCGCGCATTGTCAGTTGTCAGTGTCATGTCGAATCTCCTATCTATATCAAACTGTTGTAGCAACGAAAATGAAAATAAAGCATTTTTTTATGTCGGATCTTTCGGATTTCGGATTCTGCGTGTTCGTTTTCGTTTGTTAAAACGAAAATACCCGAAATTCGAACGAAAATGCATTCGGACGAAAACGAATGCACATGTCTACTAGTCAGTCCCATCCCCCCTACAGTTAGAACACACATAGGGAACGTGGTTAACGCTTTGATTGCCCCCTAGTGTTAACCCCTTCCCTGCCAGTGACATTTATACATTTTTATAGCACTGATCGCTGTATAATTGTATATGGTCCCAAAAATGTGTCAAAAATGTCTGATCTGTCCGCCGCAATGTCACAGTCCCGATAAAAATCGCAGATCGCCGCCATTACTAGTAAAAAAAAGAAAAAATAATAAAAATGCCATAAATCTATCCCCTATTTTGTAAACGCTATAACTTTTGCACAAACCAATCAATATACACGTATTGCAATTTTTTTTACCAAAAATATGTAGAAGAATACATATCGGCCTAAACTGAGGAAAAAATGAGTTTTTTTTTAAACAAAAAGTGTTATATTTATTATAGCAAAAAGTAAAAGATGTTAAGGGGTTATTTACTAAAGGCAACTCCACTTTGCACTATAAGTGCAAACTACAAGTGCAAAGCGCACTTGAAATTGCACTGAACGTACACTTGGAAGTGCAGTTGCTGTAGATCCGAGGGGGACAAGCAAGCAAAATAAAAAACAGTAGCTTGTACATGATTGGATAATAAAATCAGCAGAGCTTCCCCTTATTTGAGATCTACCCCTCAGATTTACAGCGACTGCACTTCCAAGTGCACTTTCAGTGCAATTTCAAGTGCACATTGCACATGTAGTTTGCACTTGTAGTGCAAAGTGGATTTGCCTTTCGTAAAAATAACCCCCATTGTGTTTTTTTTCAAAATTGTCACTATTTTTGTTTATAGTGCAAAAAATAAAAACCGCAGAGGTGATCAAATACCACCAAAAAGAAAGCTCTATTTGTGGGAAAAAAAAGGACGTTAATTTTGTTTGGGTGCAACGTCGCACGACCGCGCAATTGTCAGTTAAAGCGACGCAGTACCGAAACACAAAAAATCTGCCGGTCAATGGGCAGCCAAATCCTCCGGGGCTGAAGTGGTTAATATCACTTTAATAATAGAACCCGAATCAGAATTTAAATGCACTTACAAATGTTCATTATATAGTGTATTGAGCCTATGACCATATAATGTTCCATCACATTGTCAAGATGTTAGCCTCCAGAGACTGATACTTTTCTGTAGTTACTCATTTCGGGGGGCCTACCCCTTTATCAGAATCCCATTGGGGAAAATAAATGAGCCTCAGGGGACAGACAGGGGAAGAGTTTTGTACACTAAATAGTTGATATTTGGCAGAAGTTTCTATTAAACTTGGCAAATGAGTAGGTACTTCATTACACCCAAGGATTAACATTGCATTATGATTAATGGCAATGAATTTATAAGCAGTCAATTTTAATATGGTACTCTTAAGCTTCAGAAGCATAAAAACACAATGCAGTTGTAATAGAGTGGTCCTCCAAGAGCTTATAGCAGGGATCCTCAACCTCTGGCTCACAGTCAACCTATGTCATTCATGTAAATAATTCAACGTGGAATCAATACCTTTTTGGAAGCCAGATGGAAATTCCTTTTTTAAACAAATGCTATAAAAACTAATTACTCTGACTATTAATAAAATGTTTTGAAATCTTATTTCTAACTTGGTGCAGTCAGAGAGTATACAGTGTGTTACATAATAATGAGGATTATGAGCTTTTCATAGCTGAGATGTCTTTTATTTTCATTAAGACCCTGCTGTTAAATAACTCAATTTTCCTGAACTCGCATATTTTGATGTTTAAAATCTGTTGTGAATTCAATCCATGCTGCAGATGAGCAAAAAAAATCGAACTCTGCCCCCCCTCCCTCCTCAGTCTGTAATGCATAAAGAATACGTGTTAGCCTTAAAGGATAACTATACTTTTGTAAAATAATTTTTTAGGTTAACCCCTCCCCCCTCAGTACACCTCCAAAGTTTTATGCTCACCTGTCAATGCTAATATAATAACCACATGCAGCTGCAACTTGGTCAGCCCTGGTGCTTCCATCTATTTATATAGAGAGCCCATTTACTGTTCCGACACATAATAGACAGCCTTGCGATAGGAATGCATTGGATTTTGTCCACTCATGTGTAGAAGAAGCTAGGGACCAGCCAGAGAGTTTGCAGCAGTGTATGTACAGCTTCCTGTGGCTTGCACATCATAGATCTTACAGGAGTGCGGACAGGGAAGTATAAATCTTTGCAAATGGCATAAGGAGAGGGTAACTTAAAAGAGAAGTATGGCCAAAGCTTTTTTGGCCATACTTCTCTTGTGGGTCACAAGAGTACACCTACTTGTATTCTCCTCTAAACCAAAATCAGCCAACAGTCGGATAAAGCCTGCTGCTCAGAGTGGACAGAGAACTGAATGATCAGCGGTCATGTGATCACTCAGTTCTTTGGCAAAGAGCTGGTGGGGGGCTTCTGCAACATTGAGGTGAGTATGAGTGTTTTTTTTTATATATATATTCCCAAATGTCTCTTTTGAGGTTATTAAATAATTATTCAAAAGTAAACAAATAAACTAGTGGTTGGCGCTTACTCCAAAATAAACTAGAAGTAGATACAAGCAAATGTATAAACAAATATTGCTAAATTAAATAAAATGAAAACCATAGCTGCCCCTTTAAAAGGATAAATTCACTTATAGTATGTACATAATAATGGTATGGTTCTATAAAGTAATACAGTACATGACCATGTACATTGTAACAATCAATTATATTAAATAGTCCAGTGTGATGTATTCCCAACACCAAAAAACAATCTTTCAATGCAATTTTTTCAAAAATTCTTCACCGCTTGTGCTCAGAATATGGATGTGCACTGACCAGAGATGTTTGACCGCTTTTTACAGGTAGGGTGGTCCTGGGGTGGTCTGCGGGATGTCTCCAATAGTGATATCATTCATGAGTAAGATAACCAAACGTGAGATAGATATAAAGTATCATAGTGCAGTAACTTTATTAAAATTGGTTGACAGTTTTAAAATATGTATATTACACTCACATTTATTGGTGCCTGGATGCCGGCACCAGCGTATACAGCGTGTATGGTATGGGATGTCGCCGCCATCAACCAATATAAAGCAGGCATTGTGCTGCAAGCTTTGTTTTCCAGACCGTATGTGACGTAACACATGACCCGGAAGTGACAGTCCCATGCTCCAACGTACTTTTCGCTAGAATTTGCATCTGCAGGAAGTTAAGTGCCGCCTTTCCTATAGGCTATTTATAATGGAGGGGTAATTGTAACTGGTCAATCTACAACAAAATGGAGGAACATAGATTTCCATTATGGTAGATAACCAAAGAACCATTTATGAATAACTAGTCGCTATCCACACTGTCTAGTGTGGCTTCCAAGCTCACGTTTTCCTCTTAAAGTGATTGTAAAGTATCGTTTTATTTTTATTTTTTTAATAAAAAACATGTTATACTTACCTGCTCTATGCAGTTGGCTTTGCACAGGACAGCCTGGATCCTCCTCTTCTCTGTGACTCTTTGCTTCTCCTGGTCCCTCCCTCCTGTTGAGTGCCCCCACAGCAAGCAGCTTGCTATGGGGGCACCGGAGCCGAGCTGCAGCTCTGTGTGTCTATTCAGACACGGAGCCCTGATTCGGCCCCACTCTCTCTCTCCCCTGATTGGCTAACTGAATTTGATTAACAGCCACGGGAGCCAATGGCGCCACTGCTGTGTCTCAGCCAATCAGGAGGGCGATTCCCAGACGGCTGAGGGATTCGTGGACATCGCTGGACAGGGAGGGGGCTCAGGTAAGTATTAGGGGGTGCTGGGGCGGCTGCTACACACAGGGGGCTTTTTATCCTAATACATACAATGCATTAAGATAAAAAAAAATACTGCCTTTACAACTCCTTTAAATATAATTTTATTAATAAAAACACAAATCATATAGTAAGTAAAACCGTAATTGGAAATCTTTAGTGAGGCAATTTATTATTGCCATTTAGTGGCAAAAATGTATTAACCACTCTAAATTACCACTTTACATACACGATGCTTACAGTAGTATATCTATAAAATCTACTATTATATCCTCTGAATATTATGTAAAGGTATCTACTATTATATCCTATAAATATCAAGTAAAGGGAGATTACAATGATACCCCAGAAGTTGCAGGCAATCATTATGGACAAAATTTATAATTAAAAATGATAATTAAGAAATGGGAAAAATAGGAAAAATAAGAAGGATAATATGAGAAAGTTTCATTGAACATTGAGAAAACCCTTTTGCATGTACTAACTTGTTACTCAAAAGAAAAAAGATTAATTTTTTTGTGAATACAAACTAAGTTCTCAGCAGGATAATTTGTTTTCCGCTAGCTATCCAGTAAGGAATTAAACTAAAAATCAGTAATGTGTTTTTATTAATAATTTATTAGCATTGGCTAGTCAGTACAACTAATTTGAACATCACTAGCAGTAACTAGAAAGCACATGGCATATAAAGTGACCCATGCAAACCCAAGAGCCAGTAACAGAAAATTTCAAGCATCTTTTTAGCATCTTTGCATCTATAAATCTAATTGTTTAAATGTCCTTAAGTAATAAGAAGAATCCTTTCAATGTGCAATCAAGCATGAACTAATCAATTCCACATAACAAGAGCAAAAGTAATTTTGACTTGGCTACTTAGCAACTGTCCTCTTGTGGATTCTCCATAAAACAAAACCGAGAGTCCATCTGTCTAGTCTACCCACTGAAGCTTGGAAAATTTTCACCCAAAGTGGAAAGTTCTGTTTAAGGTGGAGTTTTGCTTTAATGTAGTACAATAGCTGTTAGCAGTATATCTGATTCTTTGTTACAGCACATGATTACACTATTACATACCAAATGTGTTCTGGATTCAAGTTTTAGTTCATACTGTTGCTTTTCCATATTGAAAGACCACCTCCGGCTACTCCACTAACCCAGGAGCCGTGCAGATTTTTTTGTGTTTTGTGAACCGAAACTAAAGTTTTTGATCAACATTTTGTCATATGAACCTTTGAGATCCTACAGCTTTTAGATAGAAAGCACTGGAAAGCATTGCATGTAATTGTTTGCTGCAGGGCAGTCAGGATGTAGGAATTATTCATATCATAGAAAAAAAAATGCAGTGTATTTGTATTATACTATAAAATGTGTGGGACAAATACATTATTTCCTGCCTTTCAGGAATATACTAGGACTCCCTGCGTGTTTTGGATGATTACAATGTTCAAGTGGCAAACAATATAAGATTTGTATTTGTTGACTTGATGCAACATTGCTTTTGGCCACATTCTAAACTAGTTTCTTATCTAGCTTGTTTGTTATCCTAAAGAGGAGAGTTTTTCCTGAAAAGGTGAATTATTCAACTGGAGCTATCAAGATAAAGAACATTCAACTAAAGAAATAGAGGGGATAAAGGGCCTTAAAGTGTAAAGATTAGTACCTCTCCAGTCCAGGAATGCATTCACCTAAAACAGGGGTCCTCAAACTTTTTAAACAGGGGGCCAGTTCACGGTCCCCCTGACTGTTGGGGGGTCGGACTATAGTTTAAAAAAATATGAACCTATGCACACATCTTATTTGATGTGCAAAAAAAAACAGGAAAAAACAATACAATATTTAAAATAAAGAACAATTTTAATCAACATAAACTTATTAGTATTTCACAGACTCCCCTCATGACAGAACCCCTCCCCATCACAGTTCACCCCCATCACAGAACCCCCCCCATCACTGATTCCTCTCCATTACAGATCCCCCATCAAAGATTCCCCCGTATTAGGTCCCCCCATCACAAAGCCCCCAACACAAACTTCTCTCCATTACAAAGCCCCCAATAACAGATCCCCCCCATCACACAGACCCACAACACAAAGGGAAGGGAGGGGAGAGGACAGAGAAGGATCAGTCAGGTGGAGGGTAGGACAGAGTGGGAGCAGCCAGATGAAGGGGAGGATAGGGTGGATGCAGCCAGGTGGAGGGGAGGACAGAGTGGGAGCAGCCAGGTGGAGGGGAGGACAGAGTGGGAGCAGCCAGGTGGAAGGAAGGACAGGGTGGATGCAGCCAGATGGAGGGGAGGACAGAGTGGGAGCAGCCAGGTGGAGGGGAGGACAGAGTGGGAGCAGCCAGATGGTGGGGAGGACAGAGTGGGAGCAGCCAGGTGAAGGGGAGGACAGAGTGGGAGCAGCCAGATGGAGGGGAGGACAGAGTGGGAGCAGCCAGGTTGAGGGGAGGACAGAGTGGGAGCAGCCAGGTGGAGGGGAGGACAGAGTGGGAGCAGCCAGGTGGAGGGTAGAATAGAGTTGGAGCAGCCAGGTGGAGGGTAGAATAGAGTTGGAGCAGCAAGGTGGAGGGTAGAATAGAGTGGGAGCAGCCAGGTGGAGGGTAGAACAGAGTGGGAGCAGCCAGGTGGAGGGTAGAACAGAGTGGGAGCAGCCAGGTGGAGGGTAGAACAGAGTGGGAGCAGCCAGGTGGAGGGTAGAACAGAGTGGGAGCAGCCAGGTGGAGGGTAGAACAGAGTGGGAGCAGCCAGGTGGAGGGTAGAACAGAGTGGGAGCAGCCAGGTGGAGGGTAGAACAGAGTGGGAGCAGCCAGGTGGAGGGTAGAATAGAGTTGGAGCAGCCAGGTGGAGGGTAGAACAGAGTGGGAGCAGCCAGGTGGAGGGTAGAACAGAGTGGGAGCAGCCAGGTGGAGGGTAGAACAGAGTGGGAGCAGCCAGATAGATGGGAGGTAAGTTCTTACCTTGGACTGAGGGTAATAAAAGAATCACTGGCTCCCTCTACTCGACAGCCTCATGGTATTTCTTCTCCTCTCATCCCATTCCCCCTCCCGCTCGGCATGTTGGGGGCTGAACTCCACTCAGGGAATCATCATGGGGCCTGCTGGTATCCAGAACTACAATTCCCATAATGCTCTAGTTTCCCAGCTATTGGCTCTGAATGTAGCCAATAGGAGCAGGCATTGCCAGGTGAATGCTCTGCTCAAGGAGAGGAAGGGGTGGAATTCCCCCACAGCTGCGGCTCTGCCTTTGTCCCTTCACAGAGCCTGTCAGTTTCGGCACTGCTGCCCTGTCCTGATGGGGGGTCGGTATCAGCACAGCCTGCACACTAGTTTCAGTCCACGGGCCGGATAAATCACACTGGTGGGCCAGATCCGGCCCGCGGGCCGTAGTTTGAGGACCCCTGACCTAAAAGATCCAGCATGGAATGATTCTACCTCCAGTCCAGTTCCAGCAGTGATTGGGGTCTTTGTCTTCCCAGACACAGACAACCGCTTTAATAGGGGGCATTCACATGTCCTTGTGGAGGAAGTGCTTGAGAGCAGACGTATGGACAGATAAACTTAATGCATACAGATAGGTAAGTTTTCCAACTTCGCCACCAACACCCTGCTCAGGTCACATACTAGTAGGCATAGTACCATATTTAATCATTAACCATTCTTGTTACAATAGTAGGCCCTCCTTTAATCAATGCACAGTGTAGGGGCTTCCTGAGAAATTAACTAAAATTAGCACACATAAAGACAGTAAGGCAGACATAGATGGTGCAAATTTCTTTTCTGCAACCGTGGATTGCAGAAAAGAAATTTGCACAAATCCCTCATCAACACAGACAGTGCTGACAGGGGAATTCCTACAGCCGAGATATTGTGTTATTCCCGCAGGTTGGTGGGGGAGGAGAGCCATCTCCGCCAGGAGAAGACAGTGATTATTGATAGTGGCTATAGCAGCCGATAGCGATAATTGCAAGTAAATCCAGCAGGCTGGTTGTACCCAAGTTGATCGATCGATCAACTTGGTACATTCAGCCTGCCCATACACAGTTGGAATCTCAGCCGGTTCCTGCTAAACGGGCCGAGATTCCAACCATCTATGGCTGGCCTAAGGCAATGCAAAGAACAATGATAACACAGAAAATGTACTTCCACATAATAACCCCTTCTAACTATTCATTTTTTGCAGAGCCATAACATTATTTTATACAATTCTAAAATTAAGATACGTCTTTGGTGCAGGTTATATGACCAGTGCCAAGGCTTTGCTCACAGAAATTCTGCTGCAGGAACTTGGGGAGCCAGTGTTCATTCTGTGCATGTCAATTACATCTGCCTGAACACTGATTTTTCTCTTTAAAATACCATGCCTCATCATTGGTTATTCTGATTACGCAAAGCCCTGGCACTACCTGGCAGCATTGAAGCTTGTCCACCCCCTCCTACCATCCATAAATTCCTCGTGGTCCACCACTAGTGATGAGCCGAACACCCCCGGGTTCGGTTCGCACCAGAACCCGCGAACGGACCGAAAGTTCGCACGAACTTTAGAACCCTATTAAATACAATGGATGTTCGAAATCTAAAGTGCTAATTATAACGACTATTATGCATGTTATTGTCCTAAAAAGGGTTTGGGAACCCGGGTTCTGCACCAGGGGACATGTATCAATGCAAAAAGAAGTTTTAAAAACTGCCCTTTTTCTGGAGCAGTCATTTTAACCACTTCTCTACTGTGCACGAAAACCCCCTTCCTGCCCAAGCCATTTTTCAGCTTTAAGCGCTGTCACACTTCGAATGACAATTGCGCGGTCGTGCGACGTGGCTGACAAACGAAATTTGCGTCCTTTTTTTCCCACAAATAGAGCTTTCTTTTGGTGGTATTTGATCACCTCTGCGGTTTTTATTTTTTGCGCTATAAACAGAAGAACAGCGTCCAGTTTGGAAAAAAAACACTATTTTTTACTTTTTGCTATAATAAATACCCATTTTTTTTTAATACAATTTTCCTCAGTTTAGGCCGATACGTATTCTTCTACATATTTTTGGTAAAAAAAAAATCGCAATAAGCGCGTATTGATTGGTTTGCGCAAAAGTTATAGCGTCTACAAAATAGGGGATAGATTTATAGCATTTTTTTTAATTTATTTTTTTATTAGTAATGGCAGCGATCTGCAATTTTTATTGTGACTGCGATATTGCGGCGGACACATCGGACACTTTTGACACATTTTTGGGACCATTCACATTTATACAGCGATCCCTGCTATAAAAATGCATTGATTACTGTATAAATGTGACTGGCAGGGAAGGGGTTAACCACTAGGGGGCGGGAAGGGGTTAAATATGTTCCCTTAATGTGTTCTTACTGTGGGGGGAGGAGACTGACTGGGGGAGGTGACCGATGGTTGTCCCTATGTACAAGGGACACACCATCGGTCCCCTCTCCCTCACAGGACGTGGATCTCTGTGTTTAAAGGGAGGACGTCATATGACGTCCTCCCAGAACGAGAGTGTCCTCCGCCCGCCGTCAATTGACAGTGGGCGGGGGACAAGTGGCTAATGATGCATAAAGTGAAAAAAAAAGTCAAATATTCCTTTAAATATCGTACCTGGGGGGTGTCTAAAGTATGCCTGTGAAGTGCCACGTGTTACCCGTGTTTAGAACTGTCCCTGCACAAAATTACATTTCTAAAGGAAAAAAAGCCATTTAAAACTGCTTGCGGCTTTAATGTAATGTCTGGTCCCGGTAATATGGATAAAAATCTTTAAGAAAAATGGCATAGCTACCCCATCACACACCCCCCCCCCCCCCTACCCCAGCCCATTACCAGCCCCTTTGGATCTTGTATGGATATTAAGGGGAACCCCGCACACAAAATAAAAAAGGCCCTATATACTCTGAACAGCCGTATACAGGCGGTGCATACAAGACAGGGACTGTAGGTTTGTTCTTATGTAGAATCTGTTTGTAATTTTGAACAGGTACATTGTTTAAGTGTAGCTCCAGCCCAAAAATATATTTTTAAGCTTTTTGGAAAACATAGGGAAGGGTTATCACCCCTGTAACATTTGTTTTGCTGTCTGTGCAGTGTGCACCTGTTCAGAACAGTTCACCTCACTTTCCGTCCTAATGACAAATGTTTTTTGAAAATTCAGGGTTTTTATTGAAACAAGAATTGGTGATAAAGAATCAGTGGAGAGGAGACACTTTTTTTCCCATATTAACTCTTACTGGAGAGAATTTGCCTTCCTAGGGGTAGATTTCCTCTCACTTCCTCTTGTATCCTTCCGTTTGCAAGGAGGAGTCGTTTGTAAGTTGGATGTTTGAAAGTAGGGGCCTGCCGTATATACTCAGCTGAAATTTGCCCCTTACATGTTGGTGTTGCCACAACACTGTGAGCCCTCACAGTTACTCTTGGTGGGCGCATGAATGGGCACTGCTGTGAATTATTAGATCAAGAATTGTAATTGCATGCCCCTGTTGAATAGGGGCTGAAAAATTGGGCCTTTGGTGGTGGTGGTGGTGTTGACACAACACTGTAAGGCCTCACAGTTACTCTTGGTGGGCGCAGGAATGGGCCCTGCTGTGAATTATTAGAGCAAGAATTGTAATTACATGCCCCTGTTAAACAGGGGCAGAAAAATTGAGCCTTAGGCACTGGTGCCACAACACTGCAACCCCTCACAGATACTGTACTTGGAGCACAGCAATGAGCCCTGTTGCAAAGTATTGCATCAAAAATTGTAATTACACGCCCCTGTTAAACAGGGGCTGAAAAATTGGGCCTTAGCCACTGGTGCTGGTGCCACGACACTGCAACCACTCCCAGATACTCTAGTTGGAGTGCAGGAATGAGCCCTGCTGCAAAGCATTGCATAAAAAATTGTAATAACACACCCCTGTTAAACAGGGGCTGAAAAATTGGGCCTTAGCCACTGGTGGCGGCACCCAGAAACAAAAATGTTCTTCCAAGCTATCATCGTCAATCGGATCATTGAGGAGGAGGAGGATAGTCAGTCAACATAACAGGACAGTCTCTCAGCATCAGCATCAGTCTTGAAGGGATGTGACATTTGAAAATAAATTAGTCTGTTATATCAGCTTTAGGTGTTTGGTAGCTGGTGGTGATCCAAGACTGGTTCATCTTTATGAAGGTCAGTCGATCAACAGAGTCGGTGGACAGGTGCACCCTGTGATCCATGACAAATCCTCCAGCAGCACTGAATGTGCGTTCTGAAAGAACGCTGGATGCAGGACAGGCCAGTAGCTCAATTGCATACTGTGCAAGCTCTGGCCAGTGATCCATCCTCAAGACCCAGTAAGCCAGAGGATTTTTGGTGGGGAAGGTGTCCAAGTCTGACCTTGCCCCTAGGTATTCCTGCACCATGTATATCAGACGCTGGCGATGGTTGCTGGAACCGATCATACCTTGGGGCTGCGGACTAAAGAATTGTCTGAATGCTTCGGTCAGACGGCCACCTTCCCCACCGCTCCTTCTTTGACTGACCGAAGCCTCAGCAACTCGTTGTCCAGGACCAGGAGTTTGTAACCTCCCAGTCTCTGGGAACGCGTTGCACAGACCTTTCTGCAAGGCCTCCCGGAGTTGTCTCATCCTCTGCTCCCTCTGCGATGGTAAGATAAGGTCCGCAACCTTACCCTTGTACCGTGGATCAAGGAGAGTGGCCAGCCAGTAATGGTCCCTCTCCTTGATCCGAAGAATACGAGGATCCTTCCGCAGACTTTGCAGGATCAGGGAGGCCATGCAGCGTAGGTTAGCTGAGGCATTCAGTCCGGAGTCCTCTGGGTCACTAAGGACGACATGATCCGCAGCCACCTCCTCCCAGCCACGTACAAGTCCACTGGTTTCTTGGGACTGTAAATCATCCCTAAAAGACTGCTGCTGATTATGCTGAGTGCCAGGCTCCACCTCCATGCTGACACAATCCTCCTCCTCCTCCTCCTCTTCTTCCTGTGCGATGGGTGGGACAGAAGGAACACTGTCTGGGTAAAGGGGGCCTTGAGAGGCAAGGAAGTCCTCCTCTTCCTGCCTCTGTTCTGCCTCAAGTGCCCTGTCCATTATTCCACACAGCGTATGTTCCAACAGGTGGACAAGAGGTACAGTGTCACTGATGCATGCACTGTCACTGCTCACCATCCTCGTGGCCTCCTCAAATGGTGCCAGGACAGTGCATGCATCACTGATCATGCCCCACTGGCGTGGTGAAAAAAACCCGAGCTCCCCTGACCCTGTCCTGGTGCCGTAGTCGCACAGGTACTCATTGATGGCCCTCTGCTGCGTGTGCAGCCGCTGCAGCATGGCCAACGTTGAGTTCCACCTGGTGGGCATGTCACATATAAGGCGGTTCTTGGGCAGGTTCAACTCCTTTTGCAGCTCAGCCAGGCGAGCACTGGCATTATAAGATCTGCGGAAATGCACACAGACTTTCCTGGCCTGCCTCAGACATCCTGTAAGCCCGGGTACCTGCCCAAGAACCGCTGCACCACCAGGTTAAGGACGTGAGCCACACAGGGCACATGGGTCAGTTGTCCCTGTCGGAGAGCGGAGAGGAGGTTGGTGCCATTGTCGCAAACTACCATTCCTGGCTTAAGCTGGCGTGGCGTCAACCACCTCTCCGCCTGCCCCTGCAGAGCAGACAAAACCTCTGCCCCAGTGTGGCTCCTGTCCCCCAAACACACCAGCGCAAGCACGGCATGGCATCTTTTTGCCTGCGTACTTGCGTAGCCCCTTGAACGCCTACGGAGCACCGCTGGTTCCGAGGACAAAGCACAGGAAGGGGCCACGGAGGAAGAAGAAGAGGAGGGGGTGGAGGACAGAGATGTGTCACAACCAGTAGTAGCATTTTGGAGGCGTGGCGGTGGAACAACCTCCAACACTACTGCACCTTGTCCTGCATCCTTCCCAGCTGCCAAAAGAGTGACCCAATGGGCCGTGAAAGAAAGGTAACGCCCCTGTCCATGCCTGCTGGACCATGAGTCAGCAGTAATATGCACCTTAGCGCTGACCGCCCTGTCCAGCGAGGCCAAGACATTGCCTTCCACATGCCGGTAGAGAGCCGGAATCGCCTTCCGTGAGAAAAAGTGGCGTTTGGGAACCTGCCACTGAGGAACCGCACATTGCACAAACTCACGGAAGGGGGCCGAGTCTACCAACTGAAAAGGCAGCAGTTGAAGCGCTAGCAATTTAGCCAAGCTAGCATTCAGCCGCTGGGCATGTGGATGGCTGGGAGTGAACTTCTTTTGACGGTCCAGCAGCTGGGGCAGGGAAATTTGCCTGCTAGAATTGGACGTTGGTGTACTGCTAGCAGAGTGCCCGCAAGTACTTGGCTGTGACACACCTAATTCTACACCTTCATTCCTCTCAGAGCAAGTTTCAGAGCGGACTGAAGGTATAGTGGGGTTGGAGATCCCAGTTGATGCGGTGCAAGAAGAGGTCAGCTTTGTTCTTTGGTGTGGGTCTTTAAGGTAGGCTTGCCAACGAGCTGCATGGCAGGTCAACATATGTCTGGTCAAGCATGTGGTGCCCAAGCGGGTGATGTTTTGGCCACGCGATATACGCTTGAGACATATGTTGCAAACAGCAGCTGTGCGATCTGATGCACTCGACTCAAAAAAGGCCCACACCAAAGAACTTTTTGAATAACGGGCAGAGGCAGCGCCCTGCACAGGCAGAGCTCTGCGGTGTGATTCCGTCGGTGTGCTGCCCTTACGCTGGCCCCCCGAGGGCATCCTGCCTCGTTGGAGATGTGCCTCCTCCTCATCCTCCTCCTCCTCCTCCTCTCTCCTATTAGGCACCCACGTGGAGTCAGTGACCTCATCATCCCCTCCCTCCTCATCACTGGAGCCAATCTGGCAGTATGCTGCAGCTGCTGGAACATGACTGCCAGATTGGTGTCCTTCTTGAGCATCCCCTCTCTCTGCTCTCACGCTACTGCCTTCCTCTAGCTGGGTATCATCATCAGACCCTTCGAAACGCTGGGCATCCTCCTGGAGCATGTACCCAACACTGTGCTCAAACAGTTCGGGGGACTCCTCAGGAGGACATGGTTGGTCTAGGGAAGGAGTGACTGATGATGACATTGATACCAGGGAAGAGGACGCTTTGGCAGCTGCTTTGCCAGTACCCTGAGCCTGGGTGAGAGAGGATGAGGAGGATGAGGAGGGCTTGGTCATCCACTCTACCAAGTCTTCGGCATGATGCGGCTCAACACGTCCAGCTGCCGAAAAGGACAAGCGTGTCCCATGGCCACGTGCTGATGGCGATGCACCGCGCCCACGACCATTACTGTTGTCTCTAGACACAGAGCCTGCTTGCCCTCTTTTTTTGGCTCCTGACTGTCTGCCTCTCCATGTTTACCTTCCAGACATTCTAATGGCCTGCAGGGAAATGGGAAAAGCAGCAATACAGGCTAAGTTAAGGTGTAATATGGTCAGGAGGCACACTCCGCCCTCTGTAAGTGCCGCAAAATCCTGTTGGTGTAACACACCAGGAAAAAGCAGCAATACAGGCTAAGTTAAGGTGTAATATGGTCAGGAGGCACACTCCGCCCGCTGTAAGTGCCGCAAAATCCTGTTGGTGTAACACACCAGGAAAAAGCAGCAATACAGGCTAAGTTAAGGTGTAATATGGTCAGGAGGTACGATCCGCCCGCTGTAAGTGCCGCAAAATCCTGTTGGTGTAACACACCAGGAAAAAACAGCAATACAGGCTAAGTTAAGGTGTAATATGGTCAGGAGGCACACTCCGCCCGCTGTAAGTGCCGCAAAATCCTGTTTGTGTAACACACTAGGAAAAAGCAGCAATACAGGCTAAGTTAAGGTGTAATATGGTCAGGAGGCACACTCCGCCCGCTGTAAGTGCCGCAAAATCCTGTTTGTGTAACACACCAGGAAAAAGCAGCAATACAGGCTAAGTTAAGGTGTAATATGGTCAGGAGGCACACTCCGCCCGCTGTAAGTGCCGCAAAATCCTGTTGGTGTAACACACCAGGAAAAAGCAGCAATACAGGCTAAGTTAAGGTGTAATATGGTCAGGAGGTACACTCCGCCCGCTGTAAGTGCCGCAAAATCCTGTTGGTGTAACACACCAGGAAAAAACAGCAATACAGGCTAAGTTAAGGTGTAATATGGTCAGGAGGCACACTCCGCCCGCTGTAAGTGCCGCAAAATCCTGTTTGTGTAACACACCAGGAAAAAGCAGCAATACAGGCTAAGTTAAGGTGCAATATGGTCAGGAGGCACACTCCGCCCGCTGTAAGTGCCGCAAAATCCTGTTTGTGTAACACACCAGGAAAAAGCAGCAATACAGGCTAAGTTAAGGTGTAATATGGTCAGGAGGCACACTCCGCCCGCTGTAAGTGCCGCAAAATCCTGTTTGTGTAACACACCAGGCAAAAGCAGCAATACAGGCTAAGTTAAGGTGTAATATGGTCAGGAGGTACACTCCGCCCGCTGTAAGTGCCGCAAAATCCTGTTGGTGTAACACACCAGGAAAAAGCAGCAATACAGGCTAAGTTAAGGTGTAATATGGTCAGGAGGTACACTCCGCCCGCTGTAAGTGACGCAAAATCCTGTTGGTGTAACACACCAGGAAAAAGCAGCAATACGGGCTAACTTCAGGTGTATAATGTGCAGGAGGCTTAGCAACAATGACACTGACACTGTCCCCTGCCTATCCTTCTCTCTCCCTGCACACAAGGTTTATCAAAGTATATGACACTGACACTCTCCCTGCCTATCCTTCTCTCTCCCTACACACAAGGTTTAGCAAAGAATAGATTTGACAAGATTTGACACTGTCCCTGCCTATCCTTCACTTTCCCTGCTCCGGAACACACTACACAAGGCCGCCGCGCTGGCGGCCTTTTATAGTGTGGGGCGTGTACTAAACCCCCTCAGCTATAATTGGCCACAGGCATCCTGCCTGTAGCCAATCATTGCTCTCCTCGCTGCCGGCGCTGTGATTGGCCAAGCATGCAGGGTCACAGTGCATGCTTGGCCAATCACAGCGCCGGGATTACACTGCGATGGCGCAGTGTATTGTGGGCCGTTCGCGTCACTCGAATTTGGCGCGAACGGCCCAAATCGTTCGTTGTTCGCCGAACGCGCGAACAGCCGATGTTCGAGTCGAACCTATGTTCGACTCGAACACCGAGCTCATCCCTACCCACCACTATGATGGGCTGCCTTACTTGCCAGTAGAAGTGTGTAGAGGAGGAGAGGTGGCAGGCATGCTTCACTGCTACCAAGATGTATTGGAGTTTGGCACAGTTAAGCTTCATACACACGATCAGATTTTCTGGGGACAAAGCGTAGGACTTTTGTCCAAAATGCGTTGGCCAGTAACTTGTATTGCATACAAACGGCAAAGAAGTGCCGGCCAACAAAAACAAAACTACGTGTTTTTTTCAGCTCTTTAGGGCCACACTTTGGGCAACTTCTGCTAATGTTGTGTCATGGTGAGCATTGCTTCTGAGCATGCATGTTTGTACTTTGGAGTTTTGTCCGACAGACTTGTGTGCACACAATCGGATAATCCGACAACACACATTTGTTGGCGGACACTTTTAAAGCATGCTATCCCACATTTGTCCACGGAAAATCCAACAACAATTGTCCGATGGAGCATACAAATGGTCGGATTTTCTGTCAACATCCTGTCAACACACAATTCCCGTGGGATAATCAGATCGTATGTACGAGGCTTGAGAATGACCTGTCAGACAACTGAGTGCCTGCATTTTGTTCCTGTTGGCAGGTTGATTTGTTTTAAGTGTCAGAACCCATTCATTTTATCTAAGAATGGTACTTGATGATATTATTGTCAGTTCTTACACTTTGAACATCATCATTGCTTTTTGCTCTGCCTTACTAAATAAGAAAAATGTTGATTCCAAAACTGTGCGATGGATTGAAACAGACCATTTCACCATAACCTGTATGGTTATATTGTCTCATTAAAGTTACACAGAGAGAAAAACAATTATGCAAATTGCAGTAACCAATAGCAGCCAATCAGATTCCACCATGCTGTAAAAAAATAAATATTAGTGACTCTTGTTGTAACCCCCCCAACTCAACAGAAAAGGTTTAGAGCTTTCACATACATCTAACCATTATAGAAGTTGAGATTAATTACACTGAAGACTTTGCATCAAAACCCAGTGGAGGGAAGGTACACTTCTGGGCAGAAAAACCCATAAATATCCACGACTAATTTCTTTTTGCAGACTAGTACTGAATTGCAATCAGTTTTATTTTCCTATACAGTCTTTTAATTTAATTTCTACATAAATTATTTGCCATTTCTTTAAGTACATGGACGATTTCCTCCTAACTATTAAATTGTTTGCCCAGGTGGAGGCCGAGCCTTAAATATCATTGCACATTTAATTATTACACAAGACCTCTGAAAATGGCATTATGAAATATTTTAATCGAGCTTTAAAGATTTAGTGATATGTTTCCATTGTAAGTTCTTTGGCACTTAACAAATTCTTGATCTTTTTTTTTTTGTAAGTGAATAATGATCTCAGTAAATTCATAATTGAACAAGGTGCCCTGACCTCATTGATTATGCCATAATGCACTGGAAGTGCCAATATGCATTTAAAAGAAGGTGAATTTCCTGCAGTTTATTTCCAGCTTACAACAGCCTTAAAACTGGAACACAGAGTCTCATGGGAATTGCTGCACTTACTCCTTTTTTTAGCCTTAATGGGCCAGGGAAGACCATGTCTAGACTTACTAATTCCTCTACATGTTTTTGTTTTGTATATACTATACAGTTTTTTTAGTAGTAACACCGAAAGTGCTTTAATTTATTAAGACATTGAGACAAATTTGGGGTCTCTGAACCTGTATCAGCACCAAAAAATAAATTGCTCCTTCAAGACCAGAAGTTTACTATCTTGCATTTTAATTAGTACAAATTACCAGTTATTGTAAAATTTGCCTTAGAGTAATACTTACTGTGTCTTAAATTAAAGTGGACCTGTACTTAAAGTCATTGTAAAGGCTTAAAGTTTTTTTTACCATAATGCATTCTCTGCATTAAGGTAAAAAAAAACGTATATTTTCCTCCCACCCTAGGCCCCCAAATACCGTATTTATCGGCGTATAACACGCACCCCAAGTTTAGGAGGGAATTTCAAGGAAAAAAACTTTTAGGAGGGAAGTGTAAGGTAAAAAAACTTACATTTAAATGCCCATCAATGCAGCCTTATCAGTGTCCATCTGCAGCCTTGTCCATCATTGCAGCCTTGCCCAGTGTCCATCTGCAGCCTTGCCCAGTGCCTTTGCAGCCTTGCCCAGTGTCCATCTGCAGCCTTGCCCAGTGCCTTTTCAGCCTTGCCCAGTGTCCATCTGCAGCCTTGCCCAGTGTCCATCTGCAGCCTTGCCCAGTGCCTTTGCATTTGCAGCCTTGCCCTGGCCTGATTTAAATTTGGCGCCGATTTCCGACTACTGTGAGCGGAGCCGAGATACAGAAAGCCGAGTGTACTTCGGCTAGACTCGTCTCTGCTCACAGTCCCGCCCATCTCCACTGATTGCGAAAGGAGCCGAGATACACAAAGCCGAAGTACATTCGGCTTTACTCGGCTCCTCTCGTAGTCACGCCCACCTCCACTGATTGCGAGCGCCGCTGACATACAGAAAGCCGAGTGTACTTCGGCTAGACTCGGCTCTGCTCACAGTCAGGGGCGGGACTGCGAGAGGAGCCGAGACTAGCCGAAGTACACTTGGCTTTCTGTATGTCAGCGGCGCAAGTAAAGCCGAGTGTACTTCGGCTTTGTGTATCTCGGCTCTACTCGCTCACAATCAACGGGGGATCGGTGGGGATCGGCGTATAACACGCACCCACGATTTTCCCCTGATTTTAAGGGGAAAAAGTGCGTGTTATACGCCGATAAATACGGTACTTACCTGAACCCGATCTCGATCCAGAGCTGTGCCTGAGAGCAGTGGCACTGCTCTCTTTCACTTTCCTCACTGGATTCAGTAAGAGAAGTGGGAGCGACTTTTTCAAGAAAGACATTGCCTGAATCCACTTTAAAGCAAACTTGTGTCCAGACAATGGAAATTCCAACCCTACCTCAACGTTAATTTTTGTACATAGAAAGGGAAGACCCCCACTATGCCAACATCCAATGAGTATATGAAAGGAAAGAGTATATAAAAAGCAGACTTTTTGGGCATACCACGAGGCAATTAATTATAAAAAATTATTTTATTAACAAATCGATTAAAATGACATAAAACACTTAAACAGCACCCTATTGTTAGACAAGATTTGGATCCTAGATAGACAGAGAATTCAGTGTGTATATAAATCTGTATAACAAATTATGATCCAACCGCTCCTCCACACTTGCTTGTCAACGCGTTTCACAATTTTGTAGCTTCCTCAGGACATACTGGGTAGGTGCTGTAGGTGCTGATAAACCTTGAATCAAAATATATGGGGACACCACACATCACAGGCTACGACTCAGAACACATCTATCCCGGGGGACCAGCTTCAGATGTTGAAGATCAATATAAGTGTATAAAGCGATAGAGGAAGGAGAATGTACAGCCTCCACTGAAGACCACGGTCACTGATAAATTCCAGTAGTAGTTGATTGTATAAACCAATAAAAGCACTTAAAGCTGGAAAAGAAAATAAGAGGAGCAACCAAGTTCAGCCACCAGAGCCAGGTGTAGATATCAGAAATATAGTGTATCTCTCTCATTGATAGCGCTCTTATCCTGTATTCACCAATTGGAATTAGGCCTCATCTATGTGTAAGGATACCTTACAACAGATTATATAGTCTTCCTCATTTTTGGGTTCGCTAATAAATCCAGACCCACTTACCCTAAGTATTGTGAAGGCATCTATCCTCCCAGAGCTGTGTAATGAAGGTGTCCTCGCAGCTGATAATTTTTGTACATAATTGTGCCTTGTGGATAATATAGTGCAGGCCTACATTTTCTCGTATGTGAGCTGAGCAACATATTTCTGTTTGCATTGTACTTGCTTTCACAGAGTTTGAAAGTGATTAGAAGGAAGCTGAAATGAAAAGGCTGCAGTGCCACAGATGGGAGGGGGAGTGTATGCAGTTAGCACAGCAGCCTGAGAATTTGAATGGAATCCAAGGCACTGTGTCTTTGAAAATTACCATAGAGTTACTCCACAGTGCCTGCGGAGAGTGAAGTCCAAGAGAACCTGTGTTGAATGTAAGATATTGCTTAATATTCATATGTAATTAGTTGGCTGTCAATAGACTCTGCACAGGATGACAACAAGGATTATGATACATATGCAGCTTAGTATGTGGGCCCCCATGCGTCTCTGGACATGTCATTGAATGCAGGAAAAAGTTATTGGGAAAAAAAAATATTGTAAAAAAGTACATAAAAGACTAAACCACCTAACGTGTATTGTTACTCTGACAGCTTATTGACAGAGATCTGTCCATTGATTAGTGTAGAAAAAAAGAGGAGCAGAAAAACTATCAGACAATCAATCGAACTGTCTGCATATGTAATTAGCAAATATACCATCACCTTCATATATAATGTAAAACAATATATAAAGATTTTGTTATTCAGCTTACTAAATTAGCTGATATATTTCCCTTCTATAAACAGTGCAAACAAATTAATAAAAAAAAGTTATTTGTTTTATTGTACTTTATTAAAGAATAGGAGATGCTTTATTTAAAGAAGACTTTACCATTTCCCCTCCATCCCCTCCTGTTCCCCAACCAAGCTGTTTCAGTAAATTTACAGTTGATAAAATAGGTATTTGCTTTTAAGGAAGAAATTGCTTCTTCCGACTTCCGCTTGTGTGAGTTACATGACTAAATACCAAGACATTAGTCAAGGGATTTCAAGGGATTTCCACTAAAGAGAATGGCTGAAGTTAAGACAGAGCAGCCATTTGGCACCGAACAGTATAGTGCATGTGATATTTTAGCACAGCTGTAATTATGCCCTAACCCTAAACTAAGTAATTTACCCTAAACCTATTGTGCCTGCACGAGCTGCCATATAGCTATGACGATTAGCGCACGAGAGCCGACCTGCCGCCGCCGTAAAACGGGGGCGGCTGGTCGGCAAGTGGTTAATATTCCAATTGCAATAACTTATAGTAACCAATAAGAATTGTACTGCTCTGATTACTCTAAAGCAATGAAAGCTGAGTCGTTATAAAACTATAATCCTGGCACTTTATAAAACTCTGGTTAGGCCACCTCTGAAGTACTCAGTCTAGTTCTGGTCACCAGTCCTCAGAAGGGATGTGCTGGAACTGGAGAGGGTCCAAAGAAGGGCAACAAAATGAATAAGGGGGCCTGGACAACCTCAATTATGAGGAACGACTACAAGCACTAAATTTATTCTCTCTGGAGAAGCGATGCATGGGAGGGGACATGATAACGATTTACAAATATCTTATTGGTGATCCCAGCATAGGAAAAAAAACTATTCAGACTCAGGAAGTGTAAGAGGACACGGGGGTCACACAATGAGATTGGAGGAGAAGCGGTTTAAACTTAAACTGCGCAGGGGGTTTTACACTGTCAAGGCAATAAGGCTGTGGAACTCTCTTCCACAATTGGTGGTGGCTGCGGGGAGTATGGATATTTTTAAAAGACTCTTGGATGTGCATCTTAACTGCTTGCCGACCGCCGCACGAGGATTTACATCGACAGAATGGCACGGCTGCGCAAATGGGTGTATATATACCAAATTTACCAAAAATATGTAGAAGAATACGTATCGGCCTAAACTGAGGAAAACATTTTTTTTATATATATATATATTTTTGGGGGAAATTTATTATAGCAAAAAGTAAAAAATATTGAATTTTTTTCAAAAGTGTCGCTCTATTTTTGTTTATAGCGCAAAAAATAAAAACCGCAGAGGTGATCAAATACCACCAAAAGAAAGCTCTATTTGTGGGAAGAAAAGGACATCAATTTTGTTTGGGAGCCACGTCGCACGACCGCGCAATTGTCAGATAAAGCGACTCAGTGCCGAATCGCAAAAAGTGGCCTGGTCTTTGGCCAGCCAAATGGTCCGGGCTGAAGTGGTTAAAGGACACAACATACAGGGATATGGGAAATAATTATAGACACTGACACACGTACACCTACACAGGTTGAACTGGATGGACTATTGTCTTCATTCAACCTTACCTACTATGTAACTATGTTATTAACTACTATGGGGTACAGCAATTTTCTCATTATCTAGTTAGTGTAAGGCTAATATGCTGTACATAGGGAGCCGCTGGTAACGGCACGCTGACTGAAGCAACATTACATACGTGCCATTGCTTCAGTTTACTCTAGTGCGCATCGGGACATGCAGGGGATAGGGGATATCCTGGGTAGCTACAGGTAAGCTTTATTATAGGCTTACCTGAAGCATAAATTTGTTGTAAAGGGATTACAACCACTTTAATACAAATGTGAATACATAATAATACATATTAATGCATCAGCTACATGGCAAATGAAGTAAAAAAGCATTAAAAAATGCACCATAAACTGATCCCAAACCCCTATGTGCCTCTAGTGTTGTGCTTGGATAAGAGTAAAAGTTTGGGGCCAGAGTAGGAGAGAGGTTTCTAGCTCTAGGAATGTTATTTTAGGTGAAATCCAAATAATTTAACATTTGCAATCTCTTTCATAATTTGTCTTTCAGTGGCACATTAAGTCAAAAGGATGTACTATATATATGCAATATATATGCTAATATGGCGAAGAAAACATTTATATGTACAAAACAAACCTTTAAACATCATGAAGGATATGAAAGATAGAAGTATCTACTGTAAACTAACACACTGACACAGTGGGCAACACATGAAATGTAATTGTCCATTACGTTCCAATATACCTCTTATAAGTGGTTAATATTCACTGATTATAATGTAAAGTTTGCAAACAAAGTTTCAAAACTTTTTATACCAACATAATTTGCTAAATGCTGCTGCTTATGTGTCTGTTTTATTAATTTTCCAAATTCCCCTTTTCCTTTTATTGCTAAGACCCAGGCTCTGAGTATTTAGCATTAGGAAATCAATATGTGTTTTAAAATTTGCTCCTGTGCATTTCCTAATTACGCTTCGGGGTATGTATTTGCATAAGCAATCAAATAGACCTTAATTGGTGAGATGCTTGCAGAGATGTTAAACAAACGCTTTACAAGGCAGAGAGCTGTCAAACTAAAGCGTATTTCTGAGTCTAAACTTTACTGCACATAGCTGAGCAAAAATTGCAATACATAATATCATTATTACTATAACTATCTTCTGCTGCACAGTACAAAATGCAGACATAAAGGGCTATAACAATAACATCATCCATTCACTCGCTCTCATTTTTTCATTGCTTAAAGGACCAGTATTGTGAAAAATATTGTATTCTGGCAAATGTGTGATAGTATTCATATATGAATTCCCTTTTTTATTTCACGTCTTTATTTTACAGAGGAAGTCAAATCAACAATAAAGGCTGTGTAAGTACTATTGACAGACAGCAGAATATCAGTCATTTGTATCCATTGACTATAGTTCTACTTTAACCCTATATGGGTCATAGTGGAAGCAAGTTATGCAGTCCAGTCTAGATCTTTCTTTCTTCTGGTAAAGTCCATCCCTTTCTATCTAATTATAAGTTGTCCCTGGTCAGCTCAGAGATATCACCTGAGCTTCTTCAGGGTCTCCAACCAAACAGCTCTGCTATGGCTCTTGTAGGTGCTTTTTTTAAAGGAGCTGGGGTTCTAATTCAAGATCCTCAGAGATCTGCAGAGATTATGCTTTAAAGAATATATGTTCAGAAGCCCTGTGGCAGAAATAATCCTACCATAACCATTTTCCACTTGCCGACCAGCTCACGCACATATACTGCAGCAGGTTGGCAGCGCTGCGCGAATAGTTGTACCTGTATGGCAGCTCGCGCAGGTGCAGTTACGGGCGCGTGCATGCCACCGGCTGCACGCTTTCGCTCCCACTAAATGCTGCGGGAGTGTGCTCGCGGGGCGGGCAGACTCCATGTCCGCTGGTGACCACGTGATCGCCTAATGCAGAGTCAGAACAGGGATCTGCGAGTGTAAACAAGCGGATCCCCGTTCTGACAGGGGACATGCAGAGATTTTCTGTTACCAGTGATCAGGGAACAGTGATCTCTGTCATGTCCCAGTGAGCCCATCCCCCCTACAATTAGAACACACCCAGGGAACACACTAAACTTCTTGATCGCCCCCTAGTGTTAACCCCTTCCCTGCCAGTGTCATTTTTACATTGATCAGTGCATTTTTATAGCACTGATCAATCTAATATTGTCACTGTCACTGGTACCCAAAAAGTGTAATTTGCGGTCAGATTAGTCCGCCGCAATGTCGCAGCTCCGCTAAAAATCGCAGATTGACACCATTAATAGTAAATACAATAAAAAAAATTAAATACCTAAATCTATCCCATCGTTTGTAGACATGATAACTTTTGTGCAAACCAATCAATATACTGTATGCCTATTGCGATTTTTTTACCAAAAATATGTAGAAGAATATATAACAGCCTAAACTGATAAAAAAAATTGTTCTTTTAGATATTTTTTGGGTATTTGTAAATGTTTGTTTATAGCGCAAAAAAAAAAACGCAGAGGTGATCAAATACCCCCAAAAGAAAGCTCTATTTGTGGAAGAAAAAGGACATCAATTTTGTTTCGGTACAGCATCGCACAACCGCAAATTTGTCAGTTAAAGCAATGCAGTGCTGTATCGCAAAAAAAGGCCTGGTCATTAAGGGGGCAAATCCTTCCGGGGCTGAAGTGGTTAAGAAAACAAATAAACCCACACTTCGGACAAAAAACAATAAAAAAAATTCCAATATGTGTATCCCAGCCCCTGCTACCCTTACACTGCCAATGTATAATGCCGTGTACACACGATCGGTTTTACAGATGAAAACAGTCCGATGGACTTTTCTCATTGGACAAACTGATCGTGTATGGGCCCCATCGGTCTTTTTTCCATCGGTGAGAAAAAATAGAACATATTTTAAATTTATCCGATGGAAAAAAAACGATAGCAAATTCCGATCGTCTGTGTGGAACTCCATCGGACAAAAAACCCACGCATGCTCAGAATCAAGTCGATGCATGCTCAGAAGCATTGAACTTCATTTTTCTCGGCTTGTCGGAGTGTTTTACGTCACGGCGTTTGGGACGGTCGGATTTTTGACTGATGGTGTGTAGGCAAGACTGATGGAAGTCAGCTTCATCGGATTTCCGATGGAAAAATCCATTGGATTAGAATCCATAGGAAATCCGATCGTGTGTACAGGGCTTAAGTGCTAATCTACATTCACCATCCACTTTATTAGGTACACCTGTTTAATGGTTGGTAACACAAATTGCTAATCAGCCAATCAGATGGCACCAACTCAATGCATTTAGGCATCTAGACGTGGTGAAAACAACTTGCTGAAGTTTAAACTGAGCATCAGAATGGTGAAGAAAGAGGATTTAAGTGACTTTGAATGTGGCATGGTTGCTGGTGCCAGACGGGCTGGTCTGAGTATTTCAAAAACTGCTGATCTACTGGGATTTTCACGCACAACCATCTCTAGGGTTTACAGAGAAAGGTCAGAAAAAGAAAAAATATCCAGTGTTGTTTGGACAAAAATGCCTTGCTGATGTCAGAGGTCAGAGGAGAATGGGCGGACTGGTTGAAGATGATAGAAAGACAACAGTAACTCAAATAATCACTCTTTACAACCAAGGTATGCAGAATACCATCTCTGAATGCACAGCACATCAAACCTTGAAGTAGATGGGCTACAGCAGCAGTAGACCACAGTGAGTACCACTCCTGTCAGCTAAGAACTGGAAACTGAAGCTACAATTACCACAGGCTCACCAAAATTGGACAATAGAAGATTGGAAAAACGTTGCCTGATCTGATGAGTCTTGATTTCAGCTGAAACATTCAGATAGTAGGGTCAGAATTTGGTGTAAACAACATGAAAGCATGGATCCAACCTGCCTTGTATCAATAGTTCAGGCTGGTGATGGTGTAATGCTGTGGGGGAAATTTTCTTGCCACACTTTAGGCCCCTCAGTGCCAAATGAGCATCATTTAACCGCTTCAGCCCCAGAAGATTTTATCCCTTTCCTCACCAGAGCAATTTTTGCGATTTGGCACTGCATTGCTTTAACTGACAATTGTGCAGTCAAAATTTGCGTCCTTTTTTTCCCCACAAATAGAGCTTTATTTTGGTGGTATTTGATCACCTCTGCAGTTTTAATTTTTTGCGCTATAAACAAAAAAAGAGCGTTAATTTTGAAAAAAACACAATATCTTTTACTTTTTGCTATAATAAATATCCCACATTTTTTTTTTCCCAAAAAATAATTTTTTTCCTCAGTTTAGGCCGATATGTATTCTTATACAGATTTTTGGTAAAAAAAATTGCAATTGGTTGGTTTACACAAAAGTTATAGCGTTTACAACATAGGGGACAGAATTATAGCATTTTTTTTTTTTTATTAGTAATGGCAGCGATCTGTGATTTTTATTGGGACTGCGACATTATGCCGGACACATTGCACACTTTTGACAAATTTTTGAGACCATTGGCATTTATACAGCGATTAATGCTATAAAAATGCACTGATTACTGTGTAAATGTCACTGGCAGGGAAGGGGTTCACACTAGGGGGCGATCAAGGGGTTAACTGTGTTCCCTATGTGTGTATTCTAACTGTGGGGGGAGGGGACTCTCTATAGGAGATGACAAATCGTTGTTAACAGCTTGTAGGAACTCACAATCTGCATCTCCTCTCCTCACAGAACAGGGATGTGTGTGTTCACACACACACGTCCATGTTCTGCCTCTCGTGCCCACGATCGCTTGTGGCACATGCATTGGAACCCCCACAGTGCAGCGCGCCCGCTATTCCGCGCACCATCGCAGTGCACGCGCCCGCTATCCTGCTTAAAGGGACTGACGTACAGCTACAACGGTTCGCGGGATTGTGCCAACCTGCCGCAGTATAATGATGGCGGCAGGTTGACAAGTGGTTAACAACCAGATATTCTTCACACAGAATTCGAATTGGTCAATCAATTTTTGCCCGATACGAATTTAAATCAATCCGAATATTTGGAATTTGTTAGAAAATGAATAAACAAAAAGAAATGAAATAAAACAAAAATTCCAAAATGAACCAATTAAACTAATATAGAAACATAACGATTCTACCTGAAACAAAACCAAGTTTTCCCTTCTGCACATGTCTAGGACACAGACAGCAAGACAGAAAAAAAAATTGCAGGAGTTTAAACCCTTCCTTATATTCAAAACTGGGAGAAAAAGAAAAAAATATTGCCCATACATACACATTAATCAGACTCAAATGTATAAACCTTTGATTTTTAGGACTTTTCTACTAGTGCTTCATACAAAATGCAATAATTGCTTAAAGTGTTGTTAACCCACTTTATAAACAAAGACGTACAGGTAAGCCTAGATTAAGGCTTACCTGTAGGTGCATGAAATATTTGCATTTAAATGCGGCGACGCTGACGTCACGCGCATGCGCATGGGGTTAACCCCATTCACAAATTCGGCTAGGTCGCAACATTCGTCAACGTAGCCGAATTCGACGGCTCACGCGCGCATGCGCGGAGTCACGTCTTCACCGCTCCGGCCAATCACAGCGCCGGAACGGCGCTGTGATTGGCTGGAGCAGCGATACCCGGAAGTAACCTTCCGGCTATCGCCGCAGCGATGGATGCGGCTGAAGAGGGAGACGAGGACGGCTTCGGGGGCCCCGATCTAAGGTAAGTGATGCATAATGAGCTATTATGCTAGTCATATTAGCTCATTATGGCTTTCTCTTACAGCTAGTTAAAAAAAAGAAAAATTTTTTAGGAGGGTTTACAACCACTTTAAAGCAACTAAAGACTTTCTGGTTGTTATTTTTTTTTTAAAAGGTTGAAGTTACTTCAGGAAAAATGATTTCTCAATCAAATTTGCTCTGTCAGCAATAGTGAAGTAAGGTACAATTCACCCCTCTACTGGAAATGGATACATTTAGTTCTTTGTCATATGGCATTGAGTTCTTTGCTTGTCATGCTTCCTTCTGAATGTTCTAAGATGGATGCCCAGTTTAGCCTCAGTGCTGGTAGAATTGCAACCTTGGTCTTTCCCACTTCCAACTTATCATCTGTTCAGGAAAACATCATTCATCTCAAATGTCTGGGTCTTTCAAGAGAGACAGCAATAAACTCCTCTTTTTATTAACTGAAATATTGCTTATGATTTTGTATATGCCCAGTGTGATTTCTTGATGAATCAGCTTGTCAGGTTTGTTGTCTGGTTTTGTAACCTGAACTTAGTCAGCCAATTATACTGTGTGTGTCTATAGTTATGTTATGGAGTCTTAAGCCTTGCACACGTTACTAGTTATTTTTTTTGTTCAATCCAATGTTAGTACAGTGATCTCCCCTGCTGTACTATTGAGTGTTCTGACAGAGGGACGCCCACCCCCCACCAGAACACTCCGATCAGCACTCTCGGCCATTGGCTGAGAGTGCTGATCGGGACCCGATGGGCAGATCTTTTTCAGTCCTGCCCCTTCGACACCCCTGTTGGACCAGCCGCCATACGCCATACACACAGGCCGAATGTCAGCCAGTTTCTATTGAACAGGCCGATGCCACCCGACTTTCGGCCCATGTGTACTAGGCTTTACTCTTGAAGGTTTCTTACTGTCTATAGCTTTACCTGGGTTCTCTTTGGTGCAGGATGAAAAAAGTGTTACTGTGGATGCATTTCATTTTTCTGATGTACATAAGCATTATAAACAATGAACAAGAAGAGTCTAAAGCCCTGTACACACGATCAGATTTCCGATGGAATAAAATCCGATCAGATTTCCGATGAAGCTGACTTCCATCAGTCTTGCCTACACACCATCAGTCAAAAATGCGACCGTCCCAAACGCAGTGACGTAAAACACTCAGACGAGCCGAGAAAAATTAAGTTCAATGCTTCTGAGCATGCGTCGACTTGATTCTGAGCATGCGTGGGTTTTTTCTCAGATGGAGTTCCACACAGACGATCGGAATTTGGTATAATTTTTTTTTTCCATCGGATAAATTTAAAACATGTTCTATTTTTAATCACCAATGGGAAAAAGACAGATGGGGCCCATACACGTTCGGTTTGTCCGATGAAAAAAGTCCATCAGGACTTTAGCCTTCATTGGTCATTGCAGAGTCAGTATAGTCATTTATGTCTACCATAGTCTTCAGTATTTATGGTGACAACTGCACTCTGTTATCAAAATGTGTGCTTATGTGGTCATGAGTCAAGTGTAGGGTTTGCTGCCTGTGTATTTATTTCCCATAGTGATGACATAGCAAGTAGTACCTTACAGAGTAAAAAGGTTGTACTGCCTCTCTGGAATATACTATATAATGTCTTTATTGGAGTTAACACTCATATTTCATTACTATTTATCTCCCAAACTTTTATCCTGTAGTTGAGAATTCAGAAGAACCCACACAAATGCAAGAATTTCAAGCAAACCTAATGCCACGCACACACGACCGTTTTTCACGTCGTTAAAAAATGCAATTTTTTAAATTGGTCATTAAAAACGATCATGTGTAGGCTCCAGAGCATTTTTAACGACGTGAAAAACGGCCTCCAAAAAATGAGAACCTGCTCTATTTTTTCACGTCGTTTTTCACGTCGTGAAAAACGGTAGTGTGTATGCTTTTACGAGGGGGAAAAAAACGTGCATGCTCAGAATCAAGTATGAGACGGGAGCGCTCGTTCTGGTAAAACTAGCATTCGTAATGGAGATAGCACATTTGTCACGCTGTAACGGACTGAAAAGCACAAGGCTGAAAAGCATGAATCGCCGCTCAACAAACTTTACTAACATGAAGGGTGGCGCCATTCGAACGGAACTTCCCCTTTATAGTGCCGCCGTACGTGTTGGACGTCACTGCGCTTTGCTCAAGCGTTTTTTTTAATGAACGTGTGTACGCAAGACAGGCTTGAGAGGAAACAAGAAAAAATCACGTTGAGAAAAATGTTGTTTTTGAAAATGACATTAAAAACGATCGTGTGTACGCGGCATAAGGGTAAAAATCAGGACTCCAACATTGCCAAGTCACTTTACTACTATTCATTTAAAGTATAACTAAAGGCAAAAGTTTTTTTTTTTTTTGTAACTTTGGTTGAATAGAGAGGGATTAGAAAACCTGTCAGGTTTTTATTACTGGCTGTGTCCCGGTTAGGGAGATTGACCCTCTCTATTTGTCCTGTTTACCATTATCATTGAAAGTGAAAGTAAAAGAAAATCCCAAATTTTATGGTTGTCCCCAGAAAAGTAATAGAGGGAAAATCTTCCAATGGGGACATTAGTTCTGGTCACCTGGGGGTCACCAAGGGATTCCCTTAATTTGCAGGGATTTTCTCTCACTTCCTGTTTTGGCTTTGGGGATGAACGGGCTTAGAATCTTTGTCAGCCTTATATTGCTGTATGTGTGCCCATTTGGAGTTGTGATTTCACTATTAGACAGGAAATGAGAGAAAATCTACTCCTGCTGTGTTGTTTGAAGGATGGTAGGCAGAACAGGAAGCAAACCGAAATCCTCCAATCCTCCAATAGGGGCACGGAAAGCAATACACGCGTTTTTTAGTGTAGCGAGGAAGATTTTATTACTGTCTGTGTTCTGCTTTATAAGGGTGCAGACAGTGTTTATAATCTGAGAAAAAAAAATCTCTAAAACAGGGACACAACCACCATCTAAAACTGCACATAGGTTCTAACTATTCCCTGCCCTGTCCAAAATAAAAAAAAAAGCAAAAAAAAAAATTGGACTAAAAGCATGAAAGCCAGATAACAAAAAAAAGTTGCAGAATAGTCATAAGTTGCCAAATTAGCATTTGTTATAATCGTTTGTTCTCATGCTACATTTCTGTAACAAAAGTCATGGAGGACATGAAATGTTCTTTATCAACTCCAAAACTTATTAATTGGCAATGTTCTGTACATCTAGCAGGTGCGCTGGATCACAAACAGCTGCTATGTGTATTTGAAAGCTATTTTTGTTTGGATTTTATTGCTATATGTAATTACAAAATGTGTTGTGACTGTTTTACCATTACCATTTAGGACATGGTTTTTCAATCATTACAAATATAATGGGGCCAAAGTAGAAACACATAACAAGTGTTACATATAAAAAACATACAGCAACAATAACAACAAACCAACAGAGGAAAGGCAACAAAATAAAGAACGGGAAGAAATGTGCACAGTCTATAAAACTTTTATAACGGGTTGCGCCATCTGACTGGCATCCAAAAGTACATACATAGATTTTCTTCAACTTTGTCCATTTTTATTTGATGCAGAGTAGGATCAATAAAACTATGTGCATAGTGTTGTACAGATGGTATAACTGTCTAGAATATGGATCTAAAGTTCAGTTCTACATGGCCACATATGGGCAAGGTCACCTCACTACTAAGAAAATTCACAGCTTTGTTGTGAATTATTCAGCAACATTTGGTAGGAAAGGGTATGTTGCCTGTGATTCTGTATAGACCGTTACTTGACCGTATAGACCGTGATTATCTTTCCTAACTGGAGGTAAAATCAATGTCCACATCAGTTAGAAAGAGGACACCTTTCAGTAACTGGATTAACCACTTGCTTACTGGGCACATATATCCCTTCCTGCCCAGGTGAAATTTCAGCTTTCGGCACTGTCACGCTTTGAATGACAATTGCGCGGTCGTGCGACGTGGCTCCCAAACAAAATTTACCTGCTTTTTTCCCCCACAAATATAGCTTTCTTTTGGTGGTATTTGATCACCTCTGCGGTTTTTATTTTTTGCGCAATAAATGACAATTTTGAAAAAAAAACACAATTTTTTACTTTTTGCTATAATAAATATTTTTTTTTCTCAGTTTAGGCCGATACGTATTCTTCTACATATTTTTGGTAAAACAAAAATCGCAATAAACGTATAGTGATTGGTTTGCACAAAAGTTATAGCGCCTACAAAATAGGGGATAGAATTATGAAAAAAATATATATTTTTTTTTTTTACTAGTAATGGCGGTTATCTGCGATTTTTGTCAGGACTACGATATTAGGGCAGACACATCGGACACTTTTGACACATTTTTGGGACCATTCACATTTATACAGCGAACAGTGTTATTAATATGCACTGATTACTGTATAAATGTGACTGTCAGGGAAGGGGTTAACACTAGGGGTCGAGGAAGGGGTTAAATGTGTTCCCTAGGAGTGATTCTTACTGTGGGGGAGGGGACTGACTGGGGGAGGTGACCGATCTGTGTCCCTATGTACAAGGGACACAGCATCGGTCTCCCCTCCCTGACAGGACGTGGATCTGTGTGTTTACACACACAGATCCACAACCTTGGCTGTGTAACGGCCGATCGCGGGTACCTGGTGGACATCGCTGCCACCAGGCACGCGCATCGGAACCTCAGTGATGCGGCGGGCGCGCGCCGCCAGCGGCCGGAGGACCAGAGGCTGTCAATAGACGACCTCCCGGATTTGTAGCGCCACCTTGTGGCCATCATTTGTCAATGGCCCGGTACTCAAGAAGTTAATGCCTGACAAGTTAAAATATACAGCAATATTACAATTTTTTAAAAAGGCTGTACCTTTCATCACTGACTGTGATCAGTCTGCCACAGGCAGTAGGGGAAGCATTTCCTTAGTTTCCTCTCTTCAACATTGTAAAATCACACCGTGAGAAGCTGCAGCAGGGGGATAATTTGCTTCAGACATTTGCAACTAAGAACTGCACAGGCACCAAAATTTATATGACTGTATTATTATTAATTTACAGGATTTATATAGCACTGACAGTTTGAGCAGCGCTTTACAACAGTAGGGCAGACAGTACAATTACAATACCATCTCTAAACCGGTATCCCAATCCGGGATATGGAAGCTGAACCTAGATAATGACTGAAAAAGATAACACTGTCCGTCTGGAGACAAAAGCAGATAAATGCATTGCCAGGGGGGTGTATTGTGATCTTTGTGGTATGTAATAAATACCAGCACTTACATATTACTGAGCATACATGTACCTAACATTTGAAGAAATGTATCTGTTGTTAAGTCCTTTATTAAATGCATTTTCAAATGCAGCCAGGTTAAGTCCCTGAATTTGCTTGTATGTGACCCCCTTTCTCCAGCAGGACTGAGACTGAGAGGGGAAGGGTCTAGCACCAAATATATTGATGGGGAAGGCAGGGGACACCAGAGTGATGCCTCATCACTGTGCTGCTACTGTTTCATTCCCCCAGTCAGTAAATTCACTGGAGTTTCTGTTGTGGTGCATTTTGTGGTGCTAAGTAATTTGAATGGAATTTGGTAATGATATCAAGAAAAGCAGTAAAATAGATCCCCTGCAGCCAGCAACAATAGATCCCCCTAACAACAATGGACTACCCACAACAACATTTCCCCACCAGCAACAATAGACTCCCGGCAGCAACAATAGACCCCCCTGCAAAAATAGATCCCCAGCAGTGAGCATCAATACCCTGCAGCACACCCCAGCACCCCTTGTCATTACATACAGTCAGTCCAGGAGGTGGCGGAACTGCATTCCCCCTCGTTCCCACTGAAAAAAAGAGCCCTGTTTATTTGTAATAAAATTTGAAAACCATTTATCATTTTCCTTCCACTTCACAATTATGTGCCACTTTGTGTTGGTCTATCACATGAAATCCCAATAAAATACATTTACGTTTTTAGTTGTAACATGACAAAATGTGGAAAATGTCAAGGGGTTTGAATACTCTTTCAAGACATTGTATGTAAGCATCTTCTTTATGCCTTTATGTGACAGGGAAAAAGTATGCAATTTTTGAATCCTGAAATTTAAATTGTGTGTATTATTTCAGAGACAATAGCCACAAGTATTGTGTTGTCACTGGACATGTATGATGTAAGCAGTTTGATTAGTCCACATTGTAAGTGTTAAAGATGAGGCAGTTGTTATCTTGAAACCAAAATTAGAATGTAATATTTGCAAGACAGTAGCCACAAATATTGAACAATAGTGGGGGAGTATGTAAGCAGTTTGAATAGGCCACAATGTTAAAAGGAGAGGTGAGGCAGGGTTAACATTTAATAATTAGATAAACTAAAAACCAGCGCTCAATGGGCAAAGATCAGATAATAAAAATTCAATTGATAAAAATGCCTTTTAATTAAAGTTCATAAGGCAAAAATAATAGCAAGTTCAATAGTTCATACACGGTGACATATAAAACCAGGGAAAGGTCAATAATAGTAATCATAGAACCTGACATCCATGGAGGTGGGAGCTGAATCCAGGTTGCAGAGTGTAATGAAGAGAGGGCTCAGCCGTCTGACTCGCTGAGACTTGAGTGGGCCAATGGGCAGTAGTCCGGCAGAAGGGAGGACTTCCCAGTGATGTATAGTGCGTTAGGGAAGGCTGATGGCCTTTGGTGAGGAAAAGGCAATGGAAGAATCGAATCCGACAGACCGCGCTAAGTGCTGGGGGTAGCGACAGGCTGCAGCTTCTGAATCCTCCTGTGATGAGAACAGCACGGAGGGGAACCGCCGCTGTGATGAAATCACTACACTAGCACTTCCGCTGGTCAAACCAACCAGCTGTGTGGCGGGCGGCTGAAAACAAGGGGGCGGGTCTGAAACGGCAACTCGGTGACACCAGCAGAGGGAAAGTCCTTCTTCCGGAGGGCACAGATACAATGGTGGGGGGACAATATTGCCCAGGTGATATAGCTTCCTAGGAAACTTCTCAAAGGATCTGGTTCCGTACTGCAGATCATTCAAGCTCAGCCAGAGCTGCAATTTCTGGAAATAATTTCAATGCGATATGGCTCCACTGAGAAATGGGATGAAATGAAAAGGGAATTTGGGGGTCCTGAGTGGCTCTGACTACGCGTTTCGCGCTTCAAGCTTCGCGCTTTTCTGTAATTTTACAGAAAATTAAAAACCTTAATCAACCATTAAAAAAAAAACTGCAAAGGGGGAGCTGATACACATAACAAGTAGTCCTATAAAGGCCTGTTAAGCCCCCACGAATCAGACAGAAGTGCAGTAAAAATCACACTATTTAATAAAATGGTAAAAATTGTATAAACAGAGCAAACGTAGTCTAAACACAGCAAGAGTTTGGTAACCAGGATGGGAAGTCAGAGAAACAGGAGTCCAGAGATCAGCGTAGTCGGGATGCAGCATACAGGATAAGGAACCATAAGGAAAGTCAGCCAAGCAAACGTCTATCACAGGAAAACACAGCAGAGAGAGTCTGGATATGTTGACCAAGGCAAATGCACAGACGATCTGATCCAGGGAGTTTATATAACCAGCAGCTCCAGCGGACGAGCAGGAATGAAGACTAGGTGAGTCACTGTGGAATAAAAAGTCCTTGGCAATTAACCGACAGCTGAGCACAGAGCTCTGAGAAGGAAGGGCTGAGCCCAGCCCTGACAGAACTGTAAAACACAGCTGGGGTACAAAATAATATGTAGACCATCACACTGTAATACACATTAATGTTGCACAATACCACACTGTATGTAGGACTGTAGAGCACTCTATAGCACTGTATAGCACAACTATCTCTCCCTGATCACACACTGTCAGGTTTCCCTATCTACTCCAACACCCTCTGAAAAATGCCTACTGTATACACTGACTTTTACAATTAGCGGGCTGACACATAAAAAATCACCCATAGTTGGTAATTGGTTGCTCTATCAAAGAACAGCCACTTACCAAACTACTTGCAAACTACCAATAGGTTTGGTTCACTGTGAACCCTTGAACCTGAGGCTTATCCTTACAGCACAACAGCTACAACTAGCACTTTTATCGATTCATTTTGGTATCAACAGTAGATTTCTTTCAGTGTTCTATGATAGATCCTCTTTAAAGTTCTTTCCAGCCTAGTGGATTTTATGCTGAAATCCTAAAGGGTAAAGAGCCTAGAACTGAATGGTAAGATTCATACTTCCCTACAGTCTTGCCATTATAGCCACTGCAAGTATATAAATAAGAGAAAAGCTTGCTCCGCCAGTACAATAATAAACTTGTTGCAAGAGTGGTTTTATTGTACCCTAAACGTACAAAATCCAGAATGTGCATTGTATTGTGGCTATGAGCTGCACAACGACAATCCCACAGAGTGCCACTTAACACATCAGGATATAGTAATAGCAGTCAAATAAAATTAATTAACTAGATTGTATATTCTAAAGCACAGCAATGAAACAATAAAATACATTTTAAATGAATAGCTGGTACAAAAGTATATTTGTTTGAAAAGTAGTTTTTCGATTTTATCACAGGCTGGCATAATTCTGAGCTGATAATATTCCTTTGTGCCTGTGTATACCATTTATCTCAGTAGTGTAAATATGTCATTGGCCAACCTAATACCAGTTAGACAAAAACTGCTTAGCGTGCCATTGAAGATTTAATGTGTATCTTTTCTATTCGTCTTCTATACATATTCATAGGTAGAGCAACAGAATTTGTTGCAACATTTAATCTGCAATGAGATTGAAGTATTTTAATCAGCAGGCTCATAAAAGTCTGTAAAAGATCCGTCATTAAAAAAGAAAAAAAAAGACAGCTAAATTCAGAAAACAGCTAAAGTTTGTTTGTTTGTACAACAAAGGAGCTAGAATACTGTATTTCCACAAGAGATACCAGCAATCAATATTCGATTAAATCTAAATATCTCGCACAGCTTGGCTTGACATTTTAGTACTGGCTGGAGAGATCTGTTAGAGATATTTTAGTGCATGTACTAAAACTTCAGTGTTGGGAGATGATAGTCATGATTCTTACAGTTTGAGTTACAGTTGGGAAAGTAATCATAAGGGTACTATGACAGTGTTATAGGGGGATTTTTTTTTTCAAATGTGTGTAGAATCATTGGACCTTTCCTGTAAAAGTATCTTTAAAGGGCCACTAACCTTTTCCACAAATTTATAACCTTGCATGCAAAAAATCAGATTTAACTAAAATAAAATTTACATGAAATAATTAGTGCAGCGCTACTGAAAATACCGCTGTAAATTCTTGTACATACTGTGCTCTAATTGAAAATCTTCTGTATAAAAAAATCAAATCAAAAATTGTCACAGCATAAAGTCCATATATACATGTGTGTGATCCACCGTAGTGTCCCTCTGTTAGCAATCGGCTTCTGACACCTAAAGTGCACACCACCACCGGTAGAAAACCCTTCTTACCTTCCAGATGAGTGTAATAGGCTCTATGAACAATCACTCCTGTGATATAGCCACGCCCCTAAAAGTTAGAAGCACTCCCTAGGTCACACTTAACCCCTTCAGCGCCCCCTACAGGTAAACCCCTTCACTGCCAGTGTCATTTTTACAGTAATCAGTGCATTTTTATGGCACTGATCGCTGTAAAAATGACAATGGTCCCAAAATGGTGTCAAAAGTGTCCGATGTGTCCGCCATAATGTCGCAGTCATGATAAAAATCTCTGATCGCCGCCATTACTAGTAAAAAAAAAAAATATTAATAAAAATGCCATAAATCTACCCTTTATTTTGTAGGCGCTATAACTTTTGCACAAACCAATCAATAAACACTTATTGCGATTTTTTTTACCAAAAATATGTAGAAGAATACGTATCGGCCTAGACTGAGGAAAAAAATATGTTTTTTTATATATTTTTTGGGGATATTTATTATAGCAAAAAGTAATATATACTGCATTTTTTTTCAAAATTGTCTCTCTATTTTTGTTTATAGCACAAAAAATACCAAAATGATCAAATACCACCAAAAGAAAGCTCTATTTGTGGGAAAAAAAGGACATCAATTTTGTTTGGGAGCCACGTCGCACGACCACGCAATTGTCAGTTAAAGCGACGCAGTGCCGAATCGCAAAAGTGGCCTGGTCTTTGGCCAGCGAAATGGTCCGGGGCTTAAGTGGTTAAAAAAATATGGCAACCATGGGGAAAACACTGTTTACCCCTTGATTTTGACAAAACCCTTCTATTACCCTGGTAACTGTGTTTCTTTCCCCCAATTGGACATACCATACACGCTCCTGAACAGAAACTGCACTACCGCTAACGAGAAACTATTTTCAGCCTCTGCAACCCCTCTATCTTTTCTCCCCAGCACCCTTGAGTGTTACCGAGCCTGAGATCAAGCTTATGGAATGATTATTCCTATAAAGTACAGACCCGCCCACTCACCAGTCTCCCCTGTTTCTCATCCCCTCCATCCTTCTAACTACTCTTCTTCTCACTCTTCTTCTTCCTCCACTACTTTACCAGTCACTACGCTGATTAAAACCTCAACTGGGGTACCGTCCCCTCTCCTTATGTAACTTGACTTTCCTGCATGCATTTCTCAGTAGCGATTACGACAACACAGAAGAAATGTTTCACTGTTACATCGATGATGTGTGAATTCTACAGTTGAATTCACCTTAAGCAGACACCTTTTTGTTTATGCACATTTCTTCTATGTCTCAAAAATTGACAATAATACCTGCTTACATGTTCCCTCCCTCATGTAACTATGATGGATACCCCTACTGTATTACTATTATTGTACTGCTATTTGTGACCAACAAAACGATTTGACAAAATGTTTATACAATTGAAATGTATAAAACATGACTGTGTACTACGTCTTTTTGGAAAGACTTTGACTCTGTCTACTCCATGCCATTGCTGAGATCTTTCTAGTATGCTGGTCATGTGACACATTATATAAACCATCCTCAGCCCTGGCCACAGATAGATTTAGGGTATGTATAAAGTCTCATCTACCAATAAGGCAAGGAGAACAAAAGAAACAGAAAAGTTGACTGTTACCATACAAAATATATTTTTCACACAGTAAGCAACTATGGCATGTAATTATAATAATTTGAAGACTATATATTTAATATCTTTTTTTATTTATTCCTAATTAAGGGCTTGACAAGTCAGCCTTGAACCCCGTCAATCAGCACATTTTCAAACGGTGAACCTAGTTAAGGTTAAGAAGGATGGGGGGGGTAGAGTCAAAGAAATATTTTAAAATCTTTTGACTTGAAGACAACCCTTTGTAACCCACTGTATAGCAGCACTCAGAGTGGGGGAAGGAGTCAATCAGATAAACTGCATGTTCTGGCAGGAGGAGAGTTTTGTGTGATGACATCATCAGTGTGCAGCTGCTCTTTCGCAATACAGTCTAGGCAGGGGTTGGGAAAGTGACTTAGCTTTATTGCTAAACTGAAGTATAGAAATATTGGGTCACCAGGCTGGCTGTACTCTCTGTGTAAATCCCAAAACTGTCACGTATGTCACATCTTCCCCAACGCAGGTGGTCAGACACTATAGCTAGCTACTGTGTGCTTCACCTATAGCAGCCCCCTTTCCCTTAAGGCAAGCAGGCCTACCGGTACTTGGTTGCCCCCGGGACTTATACACAATGCTATAGTGCCTGGCCACCACACCAGGGCAGATGTGAACAGAGCAAACAAACAGACTACTTTAAGTTTGTAGACAGATAGTGTGGTTCTATGACAGTCCAGGTAAAAGGCAGACTGAGTTCAGGGAATAGTCCAATATCCGATCCAATGACAGTCCAGGTAAAAGGCAGGCTGAGTTCAGGGAATAGGGATGAACTTCGAGTTCGAGTCGAACCCATGTTCGACTCAAACATCGCCTGTTCGGCTGTTCGCCGAATTTCGAACATTATGGGCCGTTCGCGCCAAATTCGAGTGGCGTGTCACGGCCCATAATTCACTGCGGCATCGCAGTGCATTGCTGGCTGATGATTGGCCAAGCATGCACTATGACCCGCATGCTTTGGCCAATCACAGCGTGCAAAAAATGGAGAGCCATAATTGGGCAAAGCCAGGGTGGCTTTGGCCAATTATGTCTCAGGGGGTTTGGTACACGCCCCACACTATATTAGGCCGCCTCCGTGGCGGCCTTGTGTAGTGTGTTGCGGTGGTTAAAGAGAGAGGCTAAAGAAAGAGAGAGACAGTGTCATTTATTTTGAGTTAGATAGAGCAGGCAGGCGAGTCAGTTAGCTGCAGTTACAGTGTGTAGAGGATATATATGCATCCTAGGTGTTGTATTTATATTTACACACTGTACTCAGTTTAGCTAGATCCGTTCCTGTTATTCTCTATACTGACAGGCAGGCAGGTGATTGTGCTAGCTGCAGTATTTTCACTTAGTGTACTGTGTCCTTTGCACAGTGTGCACCTAATGGTACCTCAATACAATTAGTGGTGTTCTCATACTAAAACCACAGGCAGGGAGATGCAAGTATTTTCAGTTAGTGTACTGTGTCCTCTGCACAGTGTGCACAGGTGTGCATCTAAAACTGCATTAATTTCATTTAGTGTACTGTGTCCTTTGCACAGCATTCACCTAAAGGTACCTCAATACAATTAGTGGTGTACTCATACTAAAACCACAGGCAGGGAGATGCATTAATTTCATTTAGTGTACTTCTGTCCTTTGCACAGTGTGCACCTAAAGGTACTTCGATACAATTAGTGGTGTTCTCATACTAAAACCACAGGCAGGGAGCTGCATTAATTTAATTTAGTGTACTGTGTCCTTTGCACAGCGTGCACCTAAAGGTACCTGAATACAATTGGTGGTGTTCTCAAACTAATACCACAGGCAGGGAGCTGCAAGTATATTCAGTTAGTGTACTGTGTCCTCTTCACAGTGTGCACCTAAAACTAACTGAAGACAATTGCTGCTTTTCTTATACTAATACCAAAGCAGGCAGTTGATTGTGCTAGCTGCAGTATAATCACTATAGATCTATATATATATATTTCCCACCTTTGTGCAGCTACATCTCACTGCAGGCCATTAGTATGTCTGGAAGGCAAACAAGGAGAGGCAGACAGTCACGAGCCAATAAAAGAGGGCAAGCAGGCTCTGTGTCTAGAGGCAACAGTGCTGGTCGTGGACACGGTGCATCCTCATCAGCACGTGGCAGTGGGACATGTGTCCTTCTTTTCGGCAGCTGGCCATGTTGAGCAGCAACATGCCGAAGACTTGGTAGAGTGGATGACCAAGCGGTCCTAATCCTCCTCATCCTCTCTGACCCAGGCTCAGGGTACTTTGTTTGGCAAAGCAGCTGCCAAAGCGGCCTCTTCCCTCGGCTCAATGGCATCAGTCACTCCTTTCCTAGCCCCCCCATGTCCTCCTGAGGAGTCCCCCGAACTGTTTGACCACAGTGTTGGGTACATGCTCCAGGAGGATGCCCAGCGTTTTGAAGGCTCTGATGATGAAACCCAGCTAGAGGAAGGCAGTAACGTGAGCCCAGAGAGAGGGGGTGCCCACCAAGGACAGCAATCTGGCAGTCATGTTCCCCCATCTGCAGCATACTGCCATATTTGCTCCAGTGATGAGGAGGGAGGGGATGATGAGGTCACTGACTCCACATGGGTGCCTGTTAGGAGAGAGGAGGAGGAGGTGGAGGCACATCTCCAATGAGGCAGGATGCCCTCCAGGGGCCAGCTTAAAGGCAGCCAACCAACTGCATCACACCGCAGTGTTCCGCATGTTCAGGGCGCTGCTGTCTCTGCGCGTTATTCCAAAAGTTCTTTGGTGTGGGCCTTTTTTGAGACGTGTGCAGCAGATCACATGGTTGCTATTTGCAACATATGTCTGAAGCGTATCTTGCGTGGCCAAAACATGAGCCGCTTGGGCACCACGTGCTTGACCAGACATATGTTGACCTGCCATGCAGTCCGTTGGCAAGCATACAAAAAAGACCCACACCAAAGAACAAAGCAGACCTCTCCTTGTCCTCATCAGCTGGGATCTCCAACCCCACTGTACCTTCAGTCCTCTCTGAAACCTGCACTGAGAGGAATGAAGGTGTAAAATTAGGTGTGTCACAGCCAAGTACTTGCGGTAATCTGCTATCGGTATACCAACGTCAGATTGTACCAGGCAAATTTCCCTGCCCCAGCTGCTGCACCGCCGAAAGAAGTTCGCTCCCAGCCATCCACATGCCCAGCGGTTGAATACTAGCTTGGCTAAATTGCTAGCACTTCAACTGCTGCCTTTTTAGTTGGTAGACTCTGCCCCCTTCCGTGAGTTTGTGGAATGTCCGGTTCTTCAGTGGCAGGTTCCCAAATGCCTATGTTACCTATCTTTCATGGCACATTGGGTGACTCTGCTGGCAGCTGGGAAGGATGCAGGACAAGGTGCAGTAGTGTTGGAGGTTGTTCTGCCACCACGCCTCCAAAATGCTACTACTGGTGATTCTGACACACCTCTCTCCCCACCCCTCCTCTTCTTCCTCCATGGCCTCTTCCTGTGCTTTGTCCTCGGAACCAGCGGTGCTCCATAGGCGTTCAAGGGGCTACGCAAGTACGCAGGCAAAAAGTTGCCATGCGGTGCTTGAGCTGGTGTGCTTGGGGGATAGGAGCCACACTGGGGCAGAGATTCTGTCAGCTCTGCAGGGGCAGGCTCAGAGGTGGCTGACGCCACGCGAGCTTAAGACAGGAAAGGTGGTTTGCGACAATGGCACCAACCTCCTCTCCGCTCTCCGACAAGGACAACTGACCCATGTGCCCTGTTTTGCTCACGTTCTTAACTTGGTGGTGCAGCAGTTCTTGGGCAGGTACCTGGGCTTAAAGGAGGTCCAGGAAACTCTGTGTGCATTTCGGCTGGTCATATAATGCCAGTGCTCGGCTGGCTGACCTCGAAAAGGAATACAACCTGCCCAAGAACCGCCTAATCTGTGACATGCCCACCAGGTGGAACTCTACGTTAGCCATGCTGCAGCGGCTGCACACGCAGCAGAGGGCCATCAATGAGTATCTGTTGCAATATGGAACCAGAACAGGGTCAGGGGAGCATCAGCAGCAGTCTTCAAGGGATCAATTACAGTCCCAAGAAACACATGGAATTGTACGTGGCTGGGAGGAGGTGGCTGCAGGTCATGTTGTCCTCAGTGACCCAGAGGACTCCGCACCTAATGCCTTAGCAAACCTACGCTGCATGGCCTCCCTGATCCTGCAAAGCCTGCGGAAGTATCCTCGTATTTGTGCTATCAAGGAGAGGGATCATTACTGGCTGGCAACCCTCCTTGATCCACGTTACAAGGGTAAGGTTGCGGACCTTATCGTGGCGTCACAGAGGGAACAGAGGATGAAACATATTCGGGAGGCCTTGCAGAAAGGTCTGTGCAACGCGTTCCCAGAGACTGGGAGGTTACAAATTCCTGGTCCTGGACATTGTGTTGCTGATAGGGTTGAGCGAACCCGAACTGTAAACTTCGGGTCCGTACCGAACTTTAGCTTTTTCCCGAATCCGAACCCGGACTTTGCGCGAAAGTCCGACGCCGGGTTCGGGTTCGGCAATCTAATGGCGCAGTTAGAAATGCTTCAGAGGCCAGCCAATCACCTTTTGATTAGCTGGTGTGCCTTTAGAAGCCATCATAGCCATGCCTACTAATGGCATGGCTGTGATTGGTCAGTGCAACATGTGACCCAGCTTCTATATAAGCTAGAGGCACACAGCACACACGTCACTCTGCTTCAGAATAGATAGGGAGAGGATCTTGTCTGCTGCTGCTGCTTTTAGGGAGAGATTGAAAAATACATGAGTTAGTCCTGATTCTGGAATCTGAGGGAAAAGATAGAGAGACAGTGTAGTGTAGGGCCAGGTTCCTGTTGGTGCTTTCAGGGAGAGAGATATATTATAAAGGAATAGGAGTCCAGATTCAGAGATATAACTCAGCGATCTGCATAGGTTTACCTGTTTGTGTTGCAGTGCAGTCTTTTTACACTGCCATGAGCCCAGTGTCAGAGAAAATCTACCTTTTATCTGCAAGCTCAGTGCACCAGCACTGCATATATTACGTTGAGAGATACACCGTTTCCATACTGTGGGTGTATTCTGCTCTTGGAAAAAGATCCATTTAGGGCAAAAAAAAAGGCACTTTATTGTGCTCTTTTCCAAAAGACCCATTAAGGGCAAAAAAATAAAAAATTTGCATTTTATTTTGCTCGTGCAAAAAAAGACCCGTTTAGGGCAAAAAAATAAATAAAAAAATTTGCACTTTAATGTACGCTTGCAAAAAGACCCATTTAGGGCCACAAAATGTTTTTTGCAGTGTGTTATACATATGTGGAGGCGTGTGAAATAAACCATTTCTATATATTTGTCTTCTACTGTGCTATACTAAAAAAAAAACATTTTTTTTGAATAGCATTATCTGCAGTTCTGTAGCTGTGCGATTCAGCGGTTACGTACTGTGGGTGTGTTGTGGTCTTCCAAAAAACGCCATTTAGGGCCACAAAAAATATTTTGCAGTGTGTTATACATATGTGGAGGTGTGTGAAATCAACAATTTCTATATATTTCTCTTCTACTGTGCTATAATAAAAAAAAACATTTTTTTTGAATAGCATTATCTGCAGTTCTGTAGCTGTGCGATTCAGCGGTTACGTACTGTGGGTGTGTTGTGGTCTTCCAAAAAACGCCATTTAGGGCCACAAAAAATATTTTGCAGTGTGTTATACATATGTGGAGGTGTGTGAAATAAACAATTTCTATATAGTTTTCTTCTACTGTGCTATACTAAAAAAAAAAACATTTTTTTTTTAATAGCATTTTCTGCAGTTCTGTAGCTGTGCGATTCAGCGGTTACGTACTGTGGGTGTGTTGTGGTCTTCCAAAAAATGCCATTTAGGGCCACAAAAAGGGAAAATTGTATACTCACCTTTCCGTAATTTTCCTTTCCTGTCGCATCTTCATGGCAGCATACACCTTTGGGTTGTGGCTCCGCCCCCACAACCTGATAGGACCGTTTAGCTATTAAGCCCAGAGCGGGCCCCCGCCCAGGTATTCTAGTACATATATACACCTCACCTCAGACGGGTGGGCATCTGTATGCTGCCATGAAGATGCGACAGGAAAGGAAAATTACGGAAAGGTGAGTATACAATTTTCCATTTTCCTGTCGCATCATGGCAGCATACACCTTTGGGTGAATATCTCGCAGACTGGGTGGGTCTGAGCATAAGACAATTTTTTTATTTACATGGAATAGAGGTGTTGGACTGAATAATTGCTCGTCCAAACTCTGCCGTGGATAATCTGGCAGAGTTCACCTTGTAATGAGAAATAAAGGTATTCCTTGAGGACCAGGTCGCTACTCGGTAAATAGTTTCCGAGGACACTCTGCAGTAGGCCGCCCAGGAGGTCGCCATTGCCCTTGTAGAATGTGCCTTTAAGCCCTCAGGTATCTGCGTTTGACTCAGAGAATAAGCCTTTTTGATGATCTTCACCAGCCATGCTGCGATGGTGCGAGAGGTTGCTGCTTGACCTCTTCTAAAGCCGTGTGGGATGACCAGGAGGTTTTCCGACTTCCTAAGGTCGTTTGTTGTTGACAGGTAGGTTAGAATGTTAGTTCTTACATCCAGCGGATGTGGATCCCCTTGTTCTGTGGAGAGAGCAGGAAGGTTAATCTCCTGATTGAAGTGGAAGGAGGATGACATCTTCGGAATAAACCAATGGTCTTAGGACTACTTTATCTGGGTAGACAATCAAGTATGGTTCTTTTGCCAGTAGAGCTTGCATCTCTGAGACTCTCTTGGCTGATGTGATTGCAATTAAGAAAGTGACTTTGAGTGTTAAGTCCCATAAGGAGATGTTTTCTAACGGAAGAATGGTTCGTGTGATAGAACTTCTAGTACGACCGGAAGATCCCAAGTCGGGAAGGAAGGCTCTGTAGGAGGCCTTATCTTTAGGCAGGCCCTCTGGAACTGAATAACTAGGGGCTTTTGCGCCCACTTGATTCCTGTCATAGCTGATAATGCTGACACGAGAACTTTTAAGGTACTTGACCCACGGCCATTCTCCAGGCCTAACTGGAGAAACTCAAGGATTTCAGCAACTGTTGGAGAAGATGGGTTCCAGTTTTGTTGCTCTGCAACTGAGAGAAACTTCTCCCGGATCCTCTTATAGGTACTGTTGGTGGTGCATCTTCTGGCTTGAAGAAGAGTTTCTACTACTTTTTGTGAGCAACCTTGGTTTAAGAACCTAGCCCTTTCAATCTCCAGGCTGTCAGATGCATCCTTTCTGGGAATGGATGAAGAAGTTGCCCCTGGTAGAGTAGATCCGCTGCTAGTGGGAGTGGTAAGGGTCTCACTGTATTCAGCAGAAGGAGAGTGGTAAACCATGACTGTTATCACTGTGGAAGATGACCTCTTGAGCCTGAGAAGAAATCTCGGTATGAGAGGTGTCAGGGGGAAGATGTAACCTTGATGGAAGTTCCAATCGGGTTGTAGGCAATCTGTCCCCTCCGCTAATGGGCAGGGGGTTCTTGTCAGGTACCTCCGGCACTGCGCATTGTTTGGAGTCGCTGCCAGGTCCATATCCGGCATGCCCTAAGTCCTTGCTATGAGGGAAAAGGCTTGGTGACTCAGAGCCCATTCGTTGTTGGAAACAAAGTTTCTGCTTAGCGTGTCGGCCAGTTGGTTCTGGGTTCCTGGGACATACATCTCCCTTAACCCTGATAGATTCACTTGCGCCCATTTGAGGACTGGACGGACTTCCTGTATCATGGATCGGCTTTTGGTACCTCCTTGCCTGTTGATATAGTCAACTGCTACCCTGTTGTCCATCTTCAACAGGACTTCTTTCCCTTTCAGGAGGGCACTGAAAGCTAGTAGAGCCTGGAAAGCTGCTTTCATCTCTAGGATGTTCGATACCACGTCCTGTGTCTCAAAAGATTACAGGCCTTGGACTGCGAGATGCTGGTAGTATGCTCCTCAGCCTTCCCTGCTGGCATCCAAAGTAATCACCTCCTGGGGAGGGGTAACTATGCATTTGTACCTTTTTAGGTTGTGCAATCGGGTCCACCACCATAGTGATTGTTTGACCTACTTTTGGATATTTATTCGCTGAGACATCGATACCCCGTTCCACTGTCTCAAAAATGACATCTGGAGAGGTCTTGTGTTCCACTGGGCCCATTGGACCATAGGAATGGTTGCCGATAGCGACCCCATGATGCTGAGACACTCTCTGGCTGGGAGTGTGTTGGGTAAGAGTAATCTCTTTGCCCTCTGGATTGTGATGAGAATTTTCTCTTGAGGGAGTTGTATGGTGTTGAGTCTGGTATCCAGTTCTGCCCCCAGGAAGACCATTCTCTGAGTAGGTTGGAGATTGCTTTTCTTCCAGTTTATCAGCCACCCAAATTTTTGCAAGGTGGATGTTAGAGTGTCTCGATGGAGTAGAAGAGACTTTTGGTTGTCTGCAAGCAATAGGATGTCGTCCAGATAATGGTGGACTCTCAATCCTTGCTCCCTTAGTAGAGCTATCACATTGACTAGCTATGAGTAAGCAGTCTTAAGTGTGAAACGCGTTAGCTGTCCCTGTTATTTAGTTGCTGTGACATGTAGTGCCTGTTTTATTTTGATTATCCAATAAAAGCCACGTTAGATTGGAGTGCGGCTGTCCAGATATCCACATTTTTTCTTCAGAGCTATCACTGGTAGCAGGACCTTGGTAAATGTTCTGGGAGCGGTAGAAATTCCAAACGGAAGACTTTGAAACTGAAAGTGTTGGTGGTTTACCGAGAAGCGGAGAAACTTCTGGAATGCGGTGTGAATGGGAACATGCAGGTAAGCATCCTTTAAATCCACAGAGAGCATCCAGTCGCCGACATTTATGGCATAGAGGATTGACTGTAAACTTTCCATCTTGAAAGTCTCCACCATGATTGAGCGATTGAGACTTTTTAGGTCTAGGACAGGGCGCAGAACCCCGGTCTTTTTCTTTACCAGAAACAGAGGGGAGTAGAAACCTTTTCCCCTTCGTGGAGGTGGGACTTCCACTATGGCCTGTTTTTGGATCAAATCTTGGACATATTCTGCCAATATGAGCTTCTTTCCCCTGGATGTTGGAATTCTAGTTTTGACGAATTGGTCTCTGGGAGGTCGATTCTTGAACCTCCATTTGTGTCCGTTTTGGACAGTAGCCACTGTCCATGGGTCTCTTATTATCTCCGCCCAAACCTGCTTGAAGTCCTTTAGTCTGGCTCCTACTACAGCTGGTTGGGCGGACGCGTCTTCAAAAAGACTTCTGGTCCCCCGGGGTAGAGGTCTTGGAGTTTTGGAGTTTTTCTGTACTCCCTGCCGGGCTTATAGGACTTTGCCCCCCTGTATCTATCTGGGAGGTTCTGTCTGAATGTAGGTGGCCTTTGTTGTCTAGGCCTTCTGTCTGAAGGAATGAGTCCAGACTTTCCACCGGTGACTTTTGAAATAGCCGAGTCCAGCTTCTCCCCGAAGAGGTTTGAGCCGTCAGATGGGATCCTACACCAGTTGGACTTTGAGGAGGGGTCTGCTGACCATGGTTTTAGCCAGAGTGCCCTCCTGGCCATCACTGAGCTTAACATTGCTCTGGATGTTGACTTTATGATGTCTACAGAGACTTCTGCAACAAAATCGCCTGCAAGGCTGAGTTCCTGGAGAGCTGTGATTACTCGCTCTTGTTCCACGCCTTCTGCTACCAACTTCTCAGCGTTGAGGACCAGCTTGAGATAGCCCTTCCCACTGTTGCTAGCGTTATTGCTGGTCTGCAGGCACCACCTGCGGATAGGTAAGCTCTTTTAAGATCCAGATCGATCTTTCTGTCTAATATATCCTTAAATGTGACCGCATCTTCTATTGGAAGAGTTACGTGCCAGGCTAGGCGCATCAAGGAGGAGTCTACCACTGGTGGTGTTACTAGTGGATTGACACTGGATTCCTTTAGCGGATACAGTTTGGCAAGTCTGTTGCTGAGACTTCTTCTCAGGTTTTTGCCACTTTTTTGAGATTCAGAAAATATTTATTCGCTTTTTGCGGAGTTTCTTTTTCCTCCTCCCATTCTATAGCTTCCTTCACTGATTTTATGAAGGGTTCTATAAGTGAGAAGTCAAACCCGGTGGATATCTCCAAGTCCTCATTGTCAGATAGGGGTTCTGACTTTTTAGATGTGGAGGGAGTCGCAGGTGAAGTGCCTTGCACTGATCTGCTTCATTCAGATTCTGCGATTTGCAGGGATGTAAATATAGCCGGCTCTCTGCTTGGCTCTCTCTCTCTAGTTGCTTCGTCCAAGCATGTGTGACAGGCCAGCTTGTCTGGAAGTTTTTTGCACAACAAATAAAAAAAGAGCGATTTCTTTTTAAAAAACTAAGTTTTTCTTTGTTTCTGTTAATTTTTTTGTAAATAAGTACCTTTTCTACTTCAATGATGGGCACTGATAAGGCGGCACTGAAGGGCACTGATAAGGCGACACTGATGGGCACCGATGAGGTGGCACCAATGAGGTGGCACTGATGAGGTGGCACTGATGGGCACTGATGATGGGCACTGATAGGCGGCACTGATGGGCACTGATATGTGGCACTGGTATGCGGCACTGATGGGCACTCATAGGTGGCACTGATTGGCACTCATAGGCGGCACTGATTGTCACTCATAGGCGGCACTGATTGGCACTCATGGGTGGCACTGATAGGTGGCATGGACGGGCACTGATAGGTGGGCACAGATTGGCATGGATGGGCACGGATGGGCACTGATAGGTGGCACTGATGGACACTAGTAGGTGGCACTGGTGCCCAGCAATGCCAGCCACCACACATTGTGAAAGTGCCAGTCAGTGCCCATTTGTGGGCACTGATTGGCATATTTTTTTTAAAGTTTTTATTTTATTTATTTATTTTTACTACATGTGGATGGCCATGGGGGCCATCCACATGATTGGGGCTTCCCTGGTGGTCCTGGGGGGCTTCCCTGGTGGTCTAGTGTGGGTATCCGAGGGGGGGCTGTGCTGATAAACAATCAGCGCGAACCCCCCCTGTCAGGAGAGCCGCGGATCGGCTCTCCTCTACTCGCGTCTGTCAGACGCGAGTGAGGAAGAGCCGATCAACGGCTCTTCCTGTTTACTTCCTGATCAGCCGTGATTCGACACGGCTGATCACATGGTAAAAAGCCTCCGACGGAGGCTTTTTACCGAGATCAGTGTAGCGGTGGGTCAGACTGACCCACCGCTCCACCGATCGCCGCGATCCGCGCCCCCCCGGGCGCGCGGCGGCTGTTATCCCGCAGGACGTCATATGACGTCCAGTGTGGATAACAGAACCACTTCCCGGACGTCAATCTGCTATTGACGAGGCGGGTAGTGGTTAAGGTTTGTAAGAAAGAAACTGGTACATACCCCTGAGACCATCAGAGTGGGGTTCCTTCCATATAGCTCATTTAGAGGCTGTACAGGATAGGACTTCCACCAAGGAGAGGCTAAACCTGGCTGGGGCGAAGCGGTAAGGGGTGTTCTTCATCTTTGATGTCCTTGTCAGGTCTTAGGTGAGGAAAAAAAAGAGAATACCTGGGTGGGGGCCCGCTCTGGGCTTAATAGCTAAACGGTCCTATCAGGTTGTGGGGGCGGAGCCACAACCCAAAGGTGTATGCTGCCATGATGCGACAGGAAAAATATTTTGCAGTGTGTTATACATGTGTGGAGGTGTGTGAAATAAACAATTTCTATATAGTTTTCTTCTACTGTGCTATACTAAAAAAACAACATTTTTTTTGAATAGCATTTTCTGCAGTTCTGTAGCTGTGCGATTCAGCGGTTACGTACTGTGGGTGTGTTGTGGTCTTCCAAAAAACGCCATTTAGGGCCACAAAAAATATTTTTCAGTGTGTTATACATATGTGGAGGTGTGTGAAATAAACAATTTCTATATAGTTTTCTTCTACTGTGCTATACAAAAATACAACATTTTTTTTTGAATAGCATTATCTGCAGTTCTGTAGCTGTGCGATTCAGCGGTTACGTACTGTGGGTGTGTTGTGGTCTTCCAAAAAACGCCATTTAGGGCCACAAAAAATATTTTTCAGTGTGTTATACATATGTGGAGGTGTGTGAAATAAACAATTTCTATATAGTTTTCTTCTACTGTGCTATACTAAAAAAAAACATTTTTTTTAATAGCATTTTCTGCAGTTCTGTAGCTGTGCGATTCAGCGGTTACGTACTGTGGGTGTGTTGTGGTCTTCCAAAAAACGCCATTTAGGGCCACAAAAAATATTTTGCAGTGTGTTATACATATGTGGAGGTGTGTGAAATAAACAATTTCTATATAGTTTTCTTCTACTGTGCTATACTAAAAAAAAACATTTTTTTTGAATAGCATTTTCTGCAGTTCTGTAGCTGTGCGATTCAGCGGCTACGTACTGTGGGTGTGTTCTGCTCTTCCAAAAACACCCATTTAGGGCAAGATCCTAAATTTGGAAAATATGAGGAGAAGGTCAAAGGGACGTGGTGGCCCCGGTCGTGGTGCTGCTGGTGGAGCTCCTGTTGCAGGGAGAGGACGTGGTGGATCTGTGCCAGATACACGCACAAGTGAAACACCTTCCTCAGGTGCGAGTAGGCGACCGAGCCTGCGGCGGTATTTTGTCGCGCCTAATGAGGCTGTACGAATGTTTAGGCCAGGACAAGTACAGGCGATAGTAGATTGGGTTGCTGACAGTGCCTCGGGTTCCTTCACATTGTCTCCCACCCACTCTTCTAATGAAAGATCAGAGTTGGCACCTGAAACCCATGTCCATCAGTCTTTCACCTCACCCCCTTGCAAATCAGCCAAGCAGTCTGAGCCCCAAATCATGCAGCAGTCTCTTCTGCTTTTCGATGACTCTGTTAGCAGGGTTTCCCAGGGCCATCCACCTAGCCCTGCCCCAGAAGTGGAAGAGATTGAGTGCACCGATGCCCAACCACTTATGTTTCATGATGAGTACATGGGAGGACCATCGCAGCACGTCTCGGATGATGACGAAACACAGGTGCCAACTGCTGCTGCTTTCGCAATTGTGCAGACAGACAAGGAGGGCAGGGGTGAAGACTGGGTGGAAGATGATGTGGAGGACGATGAGGTCCTCGACCCCACATGGAATCAACGTTATGAAGGTGACCAGTGTAGTTTGGAGGAAGAGGCGGTGGTCGCACAGAGCCACCAGCACAGCAGAAGAGGGAGCAGGGTGCAAAAGCAGAGCGTCCGTCCCCTAGACAGTATGTCTGCTACTGCCCAACGCAGCAAGGGACCGAGCACACCAAAGCCAGGTCCAAGGAGTTCCCTAGCGTGTCAGTTCTTCACACAATGTACTGATGACAAGACACGAGTGGTTTGCACGCTGTGCAATCAGAGCCTGAAGCGAGGCATAAACGTTCTCAACCTGAGCACAACCTGCATGACCAGGCATCTAAGTGCAAAGCACGAGCTGCAGTGGAGTAGACACCTCAAAAACCAAGAAAGGTCTCTGGCTCCTCCTGCTTCCTCTTCTGCTGCAGTCTCGGCCTCTTCATCCACCTCTGTAGTGACAGTGGCACCTGCCACCCCGCAAACAGAGGATCTGCCAGCAACACTACCACCTGGGTCACCAACCATCTCCACAATGTCCCATGGAAGCGTTCAGCTCTCTATCTCCCAAACATTGGAGCGGAAGAGGAAGTACCCCCCTAGCCACCCGTGATCCCTGGCCCTGAATGCCAGCATTTCAAAACTCCTGGCCTTTGAAATGCTGTCATTCCATCTGGTGGAGACGCAGAGTTTTAAAAGCCTGATGGCATTGGCTGTCCCACAGCACGTCGTGCCCAGCCGCCACTACTTTTCCAGGCGAGCCATCCCTTCCCTGCACAACCAAGTGGGGGACAAAATCAGGTGTGCACTGCGCAACGCCATCTGTGGCAAGGTCCACCTAACTACGGATGCGTGGACCAGTAAGCACGGTCAGGGACGTTATATCTCCCTAACAGCACACTGAGTAAATGCAGTGGCGGCTGGGCCTGAGGCAGATAGCAGTTTGGCGCATGTCCTTCCACCACGAGGATTGCAGGGCGCTTCAGTTTGCCTCCTGTTGCTAACTCCTCCTACTCCGCTTCCTCATCCTCTACCGCCTCCTCATCCGGTCAGCGTAACACCTTCACCACCAACTTCAGCACAGCCAGGGGTAAACGACAGCAGGCAGTTTTAAAACTTTCCTGTTTGGGGGAAAAACCCCACACCGCGCAGGAGTTGTGGAGGGACATGGAACAACAGACCAATGAGTGGTTGCTGTCAGTGAGCCTCAAGCCCGGCCTGGTGGTGTGCGATAATGGGCGAAATCTCGTAGCAGCTCTGGGCCTAGCCGGTTTGACGCACATCCCTTGCCTGGCGCATGTGCTGAACTTGGTGGTCTAGAGGTTCCTTAAAAATTACCCCAATATGCCAGAGCTGCTGCAGAAAGTGCGGGCTGTGTGTGCGCACTTTTGGCGTTCTCACCCTGCTGCTGCTCGCCTGTCAGCGCTGCAGCGTAACTTCGGCCTTCCCGCTCACCGCCTCATATGTGACGTGCCCACAGGTGGAACTCCACCTTGCACATGCTGGCCAGACTGTGCGAGCAGCAGCAGGCGATAGTGGAGTTTCAGCTGCAGCAATCACGCGTGAGTCGCTCTGCGGAACAGCACCACTTCACCACCAATAACTGGGCCTCCATGCGAGACCTGTGTGCCTTGTTGCGCTGTTTCGAGTACTCCACCAACATGTCCAGTGCCAATGACGCCGTTCTCAGCGTTACTATCCCAGCTCTATGCCTCCTTGAAAAAACGCTTCGGGCGATGATGGAAGAGGATGTGGCACAGGAGGATGAGGAGGAAGAGGAGGAAGCGGGATCATTTCAAAGGCTTTCAAGGCAGTCTTTCACAAGTGGCTACGAGGGTGGGTTCCTGCACCAACAAACGCCAGGTACACAATTGTCTGGCAGAAAGGGCACAGTTCTGGAGGATGACGAGGTGGAGGAGGAGATGGGGGAGGAGGAGGAGCTATTTTCACAGCAGGGTGGCACCCAGACCAGCTCGTGGCCATCACTGGTGCATGGCTGGGGGGATACAGAGGACACAGATGATACACCTCCCACAGAGGACAGCTTTTCTTTGCCTCTGGGCAGCCTGGCACACATGAGCGATTACATGCTGCAGTGTTTCCGCAATGACCGCCGAGTTGCCCACATTTTAACTGGTGCTGATTACTGGGTGGCCACCCTGCTGGATCCCCGTTATGTATCGTCCTTAATTCCCTCACTGGAGCGGGATCGTAAGATGCGCGAGTACAAGCGCACGCTGGTAGACGTGCTGCTGGTGGCATTCCCACCTGACAGCGGGCGTACGGTGGAAGCACAAGGCGAAGGCAGAGGAGGAGGAAGAGGTCGCCAACGCAGCCGGGGCACCGGCAGCACCTCAGAAGGCAGGGTTAGCATGACTGAAATGTGGAAAAGCTTTGTCAGCACGCCACAACAACCAGCACCACCAGCTGAGATGGAACGTCTTAGCAGGAGGCAGCATTTCACCAACATGGTTGAGCAGTATGTGTCCACAGGCCTACACGTACTGGATGATGGGTCTACCCCCTTTAACTTCTGGGTCTCCAAATTGGGCACATGGCCTGAGCTTGCCCTTTATGCCTTGGAGGTGCTGGCCTGCCCTGCAGCCAGTGTATTATCTGAACGTGTATTTAGCACGGCAGGGGGCGTTATCACAGACAAGCGCAGCCGCCTGTCCAGAGCCAATGTGGACAAGCTCACGTTCATTAAAATGAACCAGGCATGGATCCCACAGGACTTGTCCGTACCTTGTGCAGAATAGACATGTATACCGGTGTTGTGACAAAAACTGTCCGGCCATCGGATTGTGTCCGGCCCATACTGCGAAGGCGCAGCGCTTGCGCAGTACAGAGGACAAGGAGATTCACAAAATCTCCGAAGATGAACGGCGCCTGAGAAGTGAGTGCAGGTTCAAGCCCCACCATCGAAGTGGACATACGGTAGCACATAGTAACAGGGCCCCTCACGGGCTCGGTTCGATCGCCATACTTCGGGCACGGCCTCACTTGGCTCGGCTTGAACCACGGATGGTGTGGCCTTCACCTGAACTCACCACGCAGGCGCCGTTCGTCTTGGGAGATTTTCGAAATCCCCTTGTCCTACATACTGAGCAAGCGCAGTACAGGGTGGACACTATTTGACGGGGGACAGAATTTGACACATCACCGGCCTTACCCAGCCATTGTTGTATTTTTGAACCAGTGTTGGCTACCTCGTCCTCCTCCACCGCCGCTTCCACCTACACAGCCACATCCACCGCCACCTCAACCTCCTACTCCATATGGACCTCGTCCTCCTAGGTCAAGATTATAATTTTTATTTTATTTTTTTGTAGCGCACAGATCCTTTCCCCCTTATCTGCCTTTATGTTGTTGGCTCCTCGCAGGAGGGAGAAAGGCACACCGCACTGCCAGCCCGTACCCTCCTATATAAAGAGGTTGAGCGGTGTACTTGACGGGCCGTGTCCACAGCCGGAGTCAAAACTCCTCCAGAGGATGATTCTCACCTCTACTGTAGGTAGAGGCAAGTCCTTTAATTCCCAGTAAAGTCAATGTCCACACCAGCTGAAATTACAACTCTTATTCTCTCATGGCAAAATAAACTCTACTAGGATAGAAAAGGTTAGAGCAAAGAAACAGGACAGCTTAAGGTGTGGAGGAGGTCCAGGCACAAACGTAGCACATTCAATTCACTGCTTAGGTTTCTCAAACAGTTTTAGGTGCACGGTCTCTGCCACAGACCTTGAGGTTGGTCTCTGCCACAGACCGGGTGTACAAGGCCGCTGCCACGGACCTGGAGAACTTTGGTCTCTGCCACAGACCAGGGTGTATAAGGCCCCTGCCACGGGCCGGGTGAATAAGGCCTCTGATACAGTCAAGATGACCTTGAGCTTCTCCTTCTACGAACCTAGCCCATATCAAGGGGAAGACATCTCTCCAGGGAGTCAACAGACCCTTCCTTCACCGTGACTCCCGCATCGGTCCATCAGAATGATCCTCCCTTCCCTGGAACATGGTCCCCTACACGGGGCGGCACCCTAAGACTCCTCGACCCTTAGCGGACTCCAGACGAAGGCTCTGGACTCCAGGCTTTACTCCCGCACCTAGGCCTCCATACCCAGGGCAGCAGGAACTCCAGGATAGTACCTCACCCCGGGCTAAAGGTACCCGAGATGGAACAGGAACACTTGCACCCAGGCCGAAGGCACCTGGGCGTGGACCCCACTGGACATCAGCCCCCAGGCCAAAGGTCTGCCCCTTTTATATGCTCTCCCGGCATGCACAGCAGGTTCCCCGCCCACTGTACTACTGCCAAGAGGGGACACAAAAGGCACAGCACTGTATCGGCGGTTCAACCCTAGCCTACCATGGCAGCGCCACCTGTAGGCCGCAGGGAACTGCACACCAATACTGTCCCCCGAGGACAAAATGGTCCATGAATCCTACAGAATTAGGGTGTTTGAGCCTATTTACCACTCAAACACTTCCCTTAAATTTAGCACCCCGCTACATTTTTATTTCAAAGTATTTTATTTTCCCACTAGCTTATCCATTAAATTGAATAATTTATTCCAGAAAGGGCGTATTCTGGGGCATTCCCACCATATGTGTGGCATTGTGCCGTTGAGTTTCTGAGGTTCTTAATGACTTCCCGTACCTCTTCTGCTGAAAAGGGGGCCTCCAGCATATTTGTAAAAAATGTTTTATGTTATTTTAAGTTCTTTCCCTATCCACATTTGTTTGCAGAGCACTTGCCATGCTCTTAACAACATTTTGCTGCCATTTGCAGCCCTCTAGCCCTTTCCATTACTTTTTTAGAGCCTTTTTAGTCCTTAGAAGTCCGGGTCCCCATTGACTTCAATGGGGTTCGGGTTCGGGTTAAAGTTCGGTCCCGAGCCCAAACTTTTTTCCGACGTTCGGCCGAACCCGTCGAACCCGAACATCCAGGTGTCTGCTCAACTCTAGTCGCTGAGTCTTCGGTCAGTCAAAGAAGGAGCGGTGGAGAAGGTGGCCGTCTGACTGATGTGTTCAGACAATTTTTTAGTCCACAGACCCAAGGTATGATTGGTTCCAGCAACCATCGCCAGCGTCTGTTTTACATGGTGCAGGAATACCTAGGGGCAAGATCAGACTTGGTCACCTTTCCCACCGAAAATCCTCTGGGTTACTGGGTCTTGAGGATGGATCACTAGCCAGAGCTTGCACAGTATGCAATTGAGCTACTGGCTTGTCCTGCATCCAGCGTTCTTTCAGAACGCACATTCAGTGCTGCTGGAGGCTTTGTAACCGATCACAGGGTGCACCTGTCCACCGACTCGGTCGATCGACTGACCGTCATAAAAATTAATCAGTCTTGGATCACCACCAGCTACCAAGCACCTGATGCTGATGTAACAGAATAATTTTCTTTGAAATGTCAGATTCCTTCAAGACTGCCTATGCTGATGCAGAGTGACTATCCTGTTATGCTGAGTGACTATCCTCTTCCTCCTCAATGATCATGCTGATAGCATGTAAGAACATTTTTGGGCTAAGGCCCAATTTTTCAGCCCCTGTTTAACAGGGGCGTGTAATTACAATTTTTGATGCAATACTTTGCAGCAGGGCTCATTCCTGCGCTCCAACTAGAGTGTCTGTGAGGGGTTGCAGTGTCGTGGCATCAGCACCAGTGCATAAGGCCCAATTTTTCTGCCCCTGTTTAACAGGGGCGTGTAATTACAATTTTTGATGCAATACTTTGCATCAGGGCTCATTGCTGCGCTCCAACTACAGTATCTGTGAGGGGTCGCAGTGTTGTGGCACTAGTGCCTAAGGCACAATTTTTCAGCCCCTGTTTAACAGGGGTGTGTAAATGCAATTTTTGATGCAATACTTTGCAGCAGGGCTCATTCTTGCGCTTCAACTAGAGTATCTGTGAGGGGTTGCAGTTTTGTGGCACCAGCACCAGTGCCTAAGGCCCAATTTTTCTGCCCCAGTTTAACATGGGCGTGTAATTACAATTTTTGATGCAATACTTTCCTTTAGGGCTCATTGCTGCGCTCCAACTACAGTATCTGTGAGGGGTTGCAGTGTTGTGGCACCAGTGCCTAAGGCACAATTTTTATGCCCCTGATCTAATATTTCACAGCTGGGCCCATTCCTGCGCCCACCAAGTGTAACTGTGAGGACTTACAGTGTTGTGGCACCAGCACCACCACCACCACAAAATGCCCATTTTTTCCTACCACTGTTCAACAATGGCATGTAATTAGAATTCTTGGGAAGAAAAAGAAACCCTGGACTGCCACACTCTGTATAGACAGTTATTTATTCCAAAATATCAGGTAAAAAATCCAAATTCAAAATAAATCCATAAATCCCAAACAACAAATGCAGGTAGTATGCATGCAGGGAAGGATGGCTAACGCGTTTCACGTCACAAATTGACGCTTACTCAGAGCTATGAAAAAAATATATATATATATATATATATATATATATATATATGAAAAAAAAAAATATATATATATATATATATGTATATACACACATTTCAACTGTGTATTGAGCTGTTTTTTGGAATTCAGCCCTAAAAGATTCCTTAAACAACTAATGGCAAGAAGTAAAGGAGGGGGGATTCTGTACTGGGGATGCTATGTTGTTGCTGGGCTTATTTATATATAGGCTTAAGCACCAGCATATCCCTTACCCTTCCCACTGAGCCTTCGTTAGAGCTCACTCTACTCTGTTGCATTTTTTTATTTTATTTTACAGTGAAGAAAAACAGAATATGCTATTGTAGCGGCCTCACTCTCTCTCCATCTTTATCGGTTACACACCAACTCATGTCTAGGGGTTCCTGGGTTGTGAGAGTGAGATGCGCCACGGCCCATGTCCTCCCCATTGTAGTGGGGAGGTGAAGGCCACTTACTGATGTTTCCTCGGGCCGGTGTGTTCTGTGAATGCACTGAGTCTGTAATTGCAAGCTCACCAGCCTCCCCTTTGCTTCCAGTAACTGGAGTTCACACACTGGAGAAAGGTCCAACACTTGTTTATTTGACACTCCAATACGCAAAGCACAATAAACAGTTCTTTTGCAGCAAACTGGTTGGGACCTATAACCTTGCCAACGGTGTGGCGAGCAGATCGAGGCACTTCCTAAAGTTTAAGTTCTATGCCACTGTACTATGACCAGCGGCGCCTAAGCCAATCCGGCTGTTACAGAACAGGAAAGATGGGGTCTCTTCCAGCAACCCCTATGAACAGCAATGGAGCCCTCTTCGATACGCTGTGGCCCCTATCAGGGGGATGTGTCCTCCCAAGAGAGTTCCCAGAGGCCCACTGTCACCGGGTTGGTGCTGCTCCGGGTCTCCAGTGGGTAACCTCTCTGGCCTCCTCACCTCAGATACGAGTCCCTCCGCTCAGGGACCCTCGGACAGTCCACCCTAGCGGGACCCAGTCGAAGGTACTGGGCCCCAGGCCTCCTCGATAGTACCTCACCCCAGGCTAAAGGTGCCTGGGATGGACGCCAACATGACTCCGGACCAGGCCATGGGCACCTGGACCAGACTCCTGGATCTCCAGCACCCAGGCCTGGGGGGCCTGGGTGCGGACCGCAACCCTCCTCCTCCGAGGACCTCCTTCTCCGCAAGACCTCGTGGTAAGGGCGTCTCCCCCTTTTATCTCCTCCCATCAACGGCCCGGCGGGTTCCCCGCCCCAGCCATACCATCTCCGAGAAGGGACAAAACAGGGAGCACTGCAGGAGATGATTCTACCTGAAGCCTGTGGGTACCCCGCCACCCACAGGCAAAGGAGAATACTACATCCTCCAATCCTCCACGAAACAAAAAGGGGTCTGAACCCTAACACAATTATACACCTGGGTCACACTATTCCCCAGGTGTATCCCATCAATTTGAAGACCCCGCTACACATTCCCCCCTGTGATTGGACGCTGGTCCCCAGCGTCAGGTGCACACCCATGCCTCCCATAAAGTGGTGACATGGAGTGAAACCCCTGAGGCAGTTCCTCTAAATTTTTCCCAAGTGCCAAGACCTGCTCAGGGAATGGGGAACATATAAAACAACTTATGTCATAAAACACTTTAAACATCTGCATAATCACAACCCCTCTCCCACACTGTCTAAGAGCCACCCACTCTCAATGATCTTGATTGACGATCCTCCTGCAGGGGAAAGAAAAAAAAACAACATCCTAACATAATTTCGTGTCATTTGGCTTGAGTGGGCCCGTCAGCCGAGAGACCCACTCACTCCAACAAGCAAGGTGATGTGTGTGTGAAACATTTTCAAACATTTGTTGCGCAACACTGCCACCTGGTGACAACGCCGCGGTCATGACACTCAACGAGTCTTCGTTCTTCCAGCTTTTCCCTACTCTGCCACTATTCCCAAATGTCCTTGCCTTTGGCACATGAAGAAAAGGGGAAACACAAAAAAAAACACAACAGCCCCAAGTCTCCAATGAGAAAAAGAAAAGCCCAAATAAAAACAAAAGCAGGGCACAGTCCTGGGTGTCTGGGAATGGCTCTTCCAGAAAGTTCAAGTGCACAAAGGAAATAAACAGGAGTTCTTTTCTCCTATAAGTAAAACTTTGGATCCGGCAGATACAGGGGTTTCAGGTGTTTGTCAAATGCCTCTATCGAATACTCGACATCTTCTCCTTCTCTTCTGCAAATGACTATCTTGTCAGCATGGATATGGCGCCCCAATTTCCATTCAGCTCTGCAGTCCTCAAACCTCTTAGACACTGCCGGCACACATTCCAGGTACCTGCGAGCATGAGGCACCTTCAACTTGTCCCACACAAACTCGTCATACCATCTTGCTCTCCAGACTTCCACCTCAAACAGCAAGTCCCGGGGCAGATACGGGTACTCCCACCCATATTCCCGAGCTACTTTGTGGCAAAACAGTCTCTGCAAGCGGGCCAAAGGTGGCATAGTGGCTTTCTCTCCAGTTCCAGGCAGCACAATAGCTTCCGGATGCCGAGGTGCCTTTACCAGCTCCCTGAAACTGACTTTCGGCGCTCTCAGAGAAGCGCGGGGTGTCCCCACAACCAAAGCAGGTGAGGTAACAGTAGATGAGGACACCGGTGGAGGGGTAGGTTCCCTCGTAAGCTGCGGGTCTTCCACCCGAGGTGTGCTGTCTCCTGTGTACATAGGTGAATCCCGTACCGCACGGGAAGCAAGAAGTGGCATTCTATCCCAGCCCTTGCGGCTGAACAGTTCGTCTATCTCGCCATCATCTCCGCAGTCAGACAGCGACTCTAGGTCGGAGGTGTCATACATCTCCGCAGGCAGATATCTTCCGGTGGACACAGAATCATCCTCCCTGGGGGGCTCCACCTCCAATGGGCCCCCGACACCTCCAACCACCACCACAGTCCCAGCCCCTGGCTCACCTGACCCTTGTAGAGGACTGGGATGTCCGGGACTTCCTTCTCGACCGGCGCCATCCAGGCCAGGCAAGCAGCGGGGTGAAGCTCGACCACGTCCATAGGATGCCTGTACTAGGCCAACTTTCCTCTTCGGGGGTGGGAGCAGAGAACTTGTGGCGACCGAGGCAGCATCCTCGGATTTTTCTCTGTTGGGCAGTCCATCGCCCTGGTCAGCGCGCACGGGAACCTCGACAAAGGCCTTGATCTCCCCTTCCGGAGTAGCGGTACCCGTGAGGTGGTTGAGGCGAAGGGCCCGGGGCCTTGCTGTGGACGACTCGACCTCAAAAAGGAATTCTCTGCACTCCTCACATCACCCGAATGGCTTCAGGGTGACCACCAGTCCCGAGCAGCCGGGACAGATCACACCGAGGGCCTCCGTGTCTCTGCAAGTGTACAGAGCCAACCGCCCTCGGGGCCTAAGTCTTATCCCCGTGTCTGTGATGGGGGCAGCAAAGGAAGTCATTCTCATGGGGTGAGGAACCATAATCCACGGGGCACTTGAGGTCATCCCGACTATCTGCTGCTCCATCATGCACTGACCCTGCGCCGGAGTCTCCACGTGTATCCCCACACTTGGCCAGACTCCTCCCATGAGCTGTACATTTTCGCGGGCTTCCTCTTGACTCCGCCCATGAACGATGTCGCCATGGGGTGCCTCGTGGCGCAGTGCGTTAACAGTCCCCACGTGCAGTACGTCACACGGCTGGACCTCTCCCTTTTTCCGCTCCTCCGCATGGGCCTTTCCCGTGTTAGGGTCATTTCCACAACTCCGAGCAGGGACGCACTTTGGCCAGTAATATGGCCGATCTGCTCGGAACTCCTCTGGGCAGCAAAGTTCAAATGTAGACATTCTCAAGTCCATCTTTAGAACACACTCTATCCCGGACGGACGAGCCCCCATGTGTAGCGGCCTCACTCTCTCTCCATCTTTATCGGTTACACACCAACTCATGTCTAGGGGTTCCTGGGTTGTGAGAGTGAGATGCGCCACGGCCCATGTCCTCCCCATTGTAGTGGGGAGGTGAAGGCCACTTACTGATGTTTCCTCGGGCCGGTGTGTTCTGTGAATGCACTGAGTCTGTAATTGCAAGCTCATCAGCCTCCCCTTTGCTTCCAAGTAACTGGAGTTCACACACCGGAGAAAGGTCCAACACTTGTTTATTTGACACTCCAATACGCAAAGCACAATAAACAGTTCTTTTGCAGCAAACTGGTTGGGACCTATAACCTTGCCAACGGTGTGGCGAGCAGATCGAGGCACTTCCTAAAGTTTAAGTTCTATGCCACTGTACTATGACCAGCGGCGCCTAAGCCAATCCGGCTGTTACAGAACAGGAAAGATGGGGTCTCTTCCAGCAACCCCTATGAACAGCAATGGAGCCCTCTTCGATACGCTGTGGCCCCTATCAGGGGGATGTGTCCTCCCAAGAGAGTTCCCAGAGGCCCACTGTCACCGGGTTGGTGCTGCTCCGGGTCTCCAGTGGGTAACCTCTCTGGCCTCCTCACCTCAGATACGAGTCCCTCCGCTCAGGGACCCTCGGACAGTCCACCCTAGCGGGACCCAGTCGAAGGTACTGGGCCCCAGGCCTCCTCGATAGTACCTCACCCCAGGCTAAAGGTGCCTGGGATGGACGCCAACATGACTCCGGACCAGGCCATGGGCACCTGGACCAGACTCCTGGATCTCCAGCACCCAGGCCTGGGGGGCCTGGGTGCGGACCGCAACCCTCCTCCTCCGAGGACCTCCTTCTCCGCAAGACCTCGTGGTAAGGGCGTCTCCCCCTTTTATCTCCTCCCATCAACGGCCCGGCGGGTTCCCCGCCCCAGCCATACCATCTCCGAGAAGGGACAAAACAGGGAGCACTGCAGGAGATGATTCTACCTGAAGCCTGTGGGTACCCCGCCACCCACAGGCAAAGGAGAATACTACATCCTCCAATCCTCCACGAAACAAAAAGGGGTCTGAACCCTAACACAATTATACACCTGGGTCACACTATTCCCCAGGTGTATCCCATCAATTTGAAGACCCCGCTACACTATGATAATACAGAAGTTGAGTAAAGTGAAACAACAGCACTGGCCCTATAATGTTATACTATTGCTATCTTATAATTTGGATGTTGTTATAAGTTATCTAGTTCCCAACCAAGTGGCTTCTGCACACCAGAGGATCTTTATGGTCCCTTTTGCTGGTAGTGTAATGTAATAAGAATGTAAACTGAAGTGCCACACCACTGCGAAAAGGTCCAGATATTAGTTTATTTTAGTGTGAATAGACTGGACCTTTAATGGTGTGTGATCATTGATTCACTTCTAGTCTATTCACATTGTTTTTAGTCTCAAGCCCTGATGAATGATGAATACCTAAAATGCATTAGATACTCTTTGGATTGTCACCCTAACTTTTATTGGAGTATGGTCATATCTGGACCTTTTAGCAGTGGTGTGGCGCTTCAATTCACACTTTTTTACAAATAGTGCAGAAAGAGATTCAGCATTGGCTCAGCATAACAGGGGGAGTTTTTGGCCATCCCAGAGTTAGCCTTTAAACATATCCTGATATATACATATATACTGTATATCAGTGGTTCTCAACTCCAGTCCACAGGGCCCACCAACAGGCCAGGTTTGCAAGATAACTGAAATGCATCACAGGTGATATAATTTGCTGCTCAGGGATTGCAGTATTCTAGTCTGCATCTCACCAAGGTAATACTTAAAATCTGGCCTGTTAGTGGGTCCTGAGGACAGGAGTTGAGAACCACTGCTGTATATCCAAAACTGGCATAGAGGCACTCATGGGTCTTGTAGAGGAGGAGAATCAAAAACAGCAGTGTTTTTATTGGAGTATGTGTCGATGAAGCTCAGTCCATCTTTGTCCATCATCTTGAGAAAGATGGTCTGCGCTTCATTAAAACATTGACATTAAAAACACTGCTGTTTTTGATCTTAGTCCTCTGCAAGACTAGGGATGAGCTTTATGTTCGGGTCGAACAGCCCGAATAGCGAACAATTTGGGGTGTTTGCGGCAAATTCAAAAGCCGCGGAACACCCTTTAAAAGTCTATGGGAGAAATCAAAAGTGATAATTTTAAAGGTTAATATGCAAGTTATTGTCATAAAAAGTGTTTAAGGACCCGGGTCCTGCCCCAGGGGACATGTATCAATGCAAACAAAAAGTTTTAAAAATGTCCGTTTTTTCGGGAGCAGTGATTTTAATAATGCTTAAAGTGAAACAATAAAAGTGAAATATTCCCTTAAATTTCGTACCTGGGTGGTGTCTATAGTATGTCTGTAAAGTAGCACATGTTTCCCGTGCTTAGAAAAGTCCCTGCACAAAATGACATTTCTAAAGGAAAAAAAGTAATTTAAAACTACTCGCGGCTATAATGAATTGTCGGGTCCCGGCAATACAGATAAAAGTCATTGAAAAAAACGACATGGTTTTCCCCCCCCAGTCCATTACCATGCCCTTTGGGTCTGGTATGAGTATTAAGGGGAACCCAGAACCCCAAAAAAAATGCGTGGGGTCCCCCAAAATTCCATTACCAGGCCCTTCATGTCTGGTATTGATATTAAGGGGAACTCTGCGAAAAATGAAAAAAAATGGTGTAGGGGTCCCCCTCAAAATCCATACCAGGCCCTTCAGGTCTGGTATGAATTTTAAGGGGAACCCTGCGCCACAATGAAAAAAAAAATGGCGTGGGGTTCCCCCAAAAATCCATACCAGACCCTTATCCAAGCACGCAACCTGGCAGGCCACAGGAAAAGAGGGGGGGGACGAGAGAGCGCCTCCCCTCCTTAACCATACCAGGCCACATGCCCTCAACATGTATACAAAGGAGCATGGGGGAGCTCATGTCCAAAATGGGGATGGTAGTGACACAGCCCCAAATCCACAATGGCTCAAAAGTGATATGGTCCAGAAATATTTAGATGGAATAAAGGTGGATAAAGCACCTGGACCAGATGGCATACATGCACGGATCCTAAAAGAATTGAGCTCTGTAATTTCAAAGCCATTGTATTTAATTTTTAGGGACTCATTAATGACAGGAATAGTACCACTGGATTGGCGCAGGGCCAATGTGGTGCCTATATTTAAAAAGGGAATTAAGTCTTTACCAAGTAACTATAGACCTGTTAGTTTAACTTCTATAGTTAGGAAGATACTGGAGAGATTAATAAAAGACCACATAGATGAGTTCTTGCTGGAAAAAAACTATTTAAGCAACAGACAGCATGGATTCATGAAAGACAGAAGTTGTCAGACAAACCTGATTTCTTTTTATGAAGAGGTAAGTAAGACCTTGGACAAAGGGGTGGCTGTGGACGTGGTATACTTGGATTTTGCAAAAGCGTTCGATACAGTTCCCCACACACGGCTCATGTGCAAGGTAAAGTCTACAGGATTGGAAATATCAGTTTGTAAATGGATAGAAAACTGGCTAAAAGACAGAATTCAGAGAGTAGTGGTTAATGATTCTTACTCTGAATGGTCCAAGGTTATCAGTGGTGTACCCCAAGGTTCAGTGCTGGGACCCTTACTTTTTAATATCTTTATAAATGATATTGGGTCTGAGATCAAAAATAACAGTTCTGTCTTTAAGTTATGCACTTGAGGGCTAAGAATATGAATGCATCATACATGCTAGGGGGAGTACAACTGGGGGGATCTGTAGTGGAAAAGGATCTGGGTGTTTTGGTAGATCATAAGCTCAATAATGGCATGTAATGCGAAGCTGCGATTTCCAAAGCGAGCAAAGTCCTTTGTTGTATTAAGAGAGGTATGGTCTCCATAGAGAGAGATATAATTTTGCCCCTGTTCAAATCATTAGTGAGACCTCATCTGGAATATGCAGTTCAGTTTTGGGCCCCAGTTCTCAAAAGGATATTGGGGAACTGGAGAAAGTGCAGAGAAGGGCAACCAAACTGATAAGAGGCATGGAGGAGCTCAGCTATGAGGAAAGATTAGAGGAACTGAATTTATTCACTCTTGAGAAGAGGAGATTAAGGGGGGATATGATCAACATGTACAAATATATAAGGGGTCCATATAGTGAACTTGGTGTTGAGTTATTCACTTTACGGTCAACACAAAGGACAAGGGGGCACTCTTTGCGTCTAGAGGAAAAGAGATTTCACCTCCAAATACGGAAAGGTTTCTTCACTGTAAGAGCTGTGAAAATGTGGAATATACTCCCTGCAGAGGTGGTTCTGGCCAGCTCAGTAGATTGCTTTAAGAAGGGCCTGGATTCTTTCTTAAATGTACATTATATAACTTGGTACTGTCATTTATAGGTAAAGTTGATCTGGGGAATATCTGATTGCCTCTCGGGGGATCAGGAAGGAATTTTTTCCCCTGCTGTAGCAAATTGGATCATGCTCTGCTGGGGTTTTTTGCCTTCCTCTGGATCAACTGTGGGTATAGAATTGGGTATATGGGATTGTACGATATTTTTTTTTTTTTTTTTTGTGGTTGAACTGGATGGACTTGTGTCTTTTTTCAACCTGACTAACTATGTAACTATGTAACATGGGGAGGGTGTCCCTATGTTGATGGGGACAAGGGCCTCATCCCCACAACCCTTGCCCGGTGGTTGTGGGGGTCTGCGGGTGGGGGGCTTATCGGAATCTGGAAGCCCCCTTTAACAAAAGGGACCCCTGATGCCAGCCCCCCTATGTGAATTGGTAACGGGGTATATTGTACCCCTACCATTTCACCCAAAAAAGTGACAAAAAAGTAAAAATAAAAAAAAACACACACACAGCTTGGGACAAGTCCTTTAATAAAAAAATAAAAAAATTCCATCGCCGTAATGCTTCTACGAGTCCGACCCGCCCCCTAACGAACGATACTGCCTCCATAAGAGGCACCCGGCCGAATGGCGCGCGAGCCGTCTGGCAGGTCTTAAGTAACAGAGGGCGGGGCCACCCATGATGTGGACGGGTGACCCCGCCCCCCTCTGAAACAACGGGGGTTTCCGGCGGCTTCCTCGTGGGTTACTTAAGAGCCAAGGGTTTCCCGTGCCACATCAGAGGGGGCGGGGTCACCCGTGACACCACAGGGAAGCCATAGGAAACCCCCGTTGTGTCAGAGGGGGCGAGGTCATGGGTGGCCACACCCTTGGTTACTTAAGAGCTGTCAGACTGCTCCCGCATCATTCGGCCGGTGCCTCCTATGGAGGCGGTATCGTTCGTAGTGGCGGGTCGGACTTGTAGAAGGATTACGGCGATTTTTTTTTTTTATTATTAAAGGACTTGTCCCAAGATGTGTGTGCGTTACCAATTCACATGGAGGGCACGTTTGTTAAACGGGGCTTCCAGATTCCAATAAGCCCCCCGCCCGCAGACCCCAACAACCACCGGGCAAGTGTTGTGGGGATGAGGCCCTTGTCCCCATCAACATGGGGACATCCTCCCCATGTTGAGGGCATGTGGCCTGGTATGGTTCCGGAGGGGGACGCTCTCTTGTCCCCACCTCTTTTCCTGCGGCCTGCCAGGTTGTGTGCTCGGATAAGGGTCTGGTATGGATTTTTGGGGGAACCCCATGCCATTTTTTTAATTGTGCCGCGGGGTTCCCCTTAAAATCCATACCAGACCTGAAGGGCCTGGTATGGATTTTGAGGGGGACCCCTACGCCATGTTTTTTTTTTGTTTTTTTGCGGCAGGGTTCCCATTAATATCCATACCAGACCTGAAGAGCCTGGTAATGGAATTTTGGGTTCGGGGTTCCCCTAAATATTCATACCAGACCCAAAGGGCCTGGTAATGGACTGGGGGGGGACCCATGTCGTTTTTTTCAATGACTTTTATCTGTATTGCCGGGACCCGACAATTCATTATGGCCGCGAGTAGTTTTAAATTACTTTTTTTCCTTTAGAAATGTCATTTTGTGCAGGGACTTTTCTAAGCACGGGAAACATGCGCTACTTTACAGGCATACTATAGACACCACCCAGGTACGAAATTTAAAGGAATATTTCACTTTTATTGTTTCACTTTAAGCTATATTAAAATCACTGCTCCCGAAAAAACTGAAGTTTTTAAAACGTTTTGTTTGCATTGATACATGTCCCCTGGGGCAGGACCCGGGTCCCCAAACACTCTTTATGACAATAACTTGCATATTAACCTTTAAAATTATCACTTTTGATTTCTTACATAGACTTTTAAAGGGTGTTCCGCGGCTTTTGAATTTGCCGCAAACACCCCAAATTGTTCGCTATTCGGGCTGTTCGACCCGAACATAAAGCTCATCCCTAGTCTTGCAGAGGAGTAAGATCAAAAACAGCAGTGTTTTTAATGTCAATGTTTTAATGAAGCGCAGACCATCTTTCTCAAGATGATGGACAAAGATGGACTGAGCTTCATCGAAACATACTCCAATAAAAACACTGCTGTTTTTGATTCTCCTCCTCTACAAGACCCATGAGTGCCTCTATGCCAGTTTTGGATATACAGCAGTGGTTCTCAACTCCTGTCCTCAGGACCCACTAACAGGCCAGATTTTAAGTATTACCTTGGTGAGATGCAGACTAGAATACTGCAATCCCTGAGCAGCAAATTATATCACCTGTGATGCATTTCAGTTATCTTGCAAACCTGGCCTGTTGGTGGGCCCTGAGGACTGGAGTTGAGAACCACTGATATACAGTATATATGTATATATCAGGATATGTTTAAAGGCTAACTCTGGGATGGCCAAAAACTCCCCCTGTTATGCTGAGCCAATGCTGAATCTCTTTCTGCACTATTTGTAAAAAAGTGTGAATTGAAGCGCCACACCACTGCTAAAAGGTCCAGATATGACCATACTCCAATAAAAGTTAGGGTGACAATCCAAAGAGTATCTAATGCATTTTAGGTATTCATCATTCATCAGGGCTTGAGACATTCCAGGTACCTGCGAGCATGAGGCACCTTCAACTTGTCCCACACAAACTCGTCATACCATCTTGCTCTCCAGACTTCCACCTCAAACAGCAAGTCCCGGGGCAGATACGGGTACTCCCACCCATATTCCCGAGCTACTTTGTGGCAAAACAGTCTCTGCAAGCGGGCCAAAGGTGGCATAGTGGCTTTCTCTCCAGTTCCAGGCAGCACAATAGCTTCCGGATGCCGAGGTGCCTTTACCAGCTCCCTGAAACTGACTTTCGGCGCTCTCAGAGAAGCGCGGGGTGTCCCCACAACCAAAGCAGGTGAGGTAACAGTAGATGAGGACACCGGTGGAGGGGTAGGTTCCCTCGTAAGCTGCGGGTCTTCCACCCGAGGTGTGCTGTCTCCTGTGTACATAGGTGAATCCCGTACCGCACGGGAAGCAAGAAGTGGCATTCTATCCCAGCCCTTGCGGCTGAACAGTTCGTCTATCTCGCCATCATCTCCGCAGTCAGACAGCGACTCTAGGTCAGAGGTGTCATACATCTCCGCAGGCAGATATCTTCCGGTGGACACAGAATCATCCTCCCTGGGGGGCTCCACCTCCAATGGGCCCCCGACACCTCCAACCACCACCACAGTCCCAGCCCCTGGCTCACCTGACCCTTGTAGAGGACTGGGATGTCCGGGACTTCCTTCTCGACCGGCGCCATCCAGGTCAGGCAAGCAGCGGGGTGAAGCTCGACCACGTCCATAGGATGCCTGTACTAGGCCAACTTTCCTCTTCGGGGGTGGGAGCAGAGAACTTGTGGCGACCGAGGCAGCATCCTCGGATTTTTCTCTGTTGGGCAGTCCATCGCCCTGGTCAGCGCGCACGGGAACCTCGACAAAGGCCTTGATCTCCCCTTCCGGAGTAGCGGTACCCGTGAGGTGGTTGAGGCGAAGGGCCCGGGGCCTTGCTGTGGACGACTCGACCTCAAAAAGGAATTCTCTGCACTCCTCACATCGCCCGAATGGCTTCAGGGTGACCACCAGTCCCGAGCAGCCGGGACAGATCACACCGAGGGCCTCCGTGTCTCTGCAAGTGTACAGAGCCAACCGCCCTCGGGGCCTAAGTCTTATCCCCGTGTCTGTGATGGGGGCAGCAAAGGAAGTCATTCTCGTGGGGTGAGGAACCATAATCCACGGGGCACTTGAGGTCATCCCGACTATCTGCTGCTCCATCATGCACTGACCCCGCGCCGGAGTCTCCACGTGTATCCCCACACTTGGCCAGACTCCTCCCATGAGCTGTACATTTTCGCGGGCTTCCTCTTGACTCCGCCCACGAACGATGTCGCCATGGGGTGCCTCGTGGCGCAGTGCGTTAACAGTCCCCACGTGCAGTACGTCACACGGCTGGACCTCTCCCTTTTTCCGCTCCTCCGCATGGGCCTTTCCCGTGTTAGGGTCATTTCCACAACTCCGAGCAGGGACGCACTTTGGCCAGTAATATGGCCGATCTGCTCGGAACTCCTCTGGGCAGCAAAGTTCAAATGTAGACATTCTCTAGTCCATCTTTAGAACACACTCTATCCCGGACGGACGAGCCCCCATGTGTAGCGGCCTCACTCTCTCTCCATCTTTATCGGTTACACACCAACTCATGTCTAGGGGTTCCTGGGTTGTGAGAGTGAGATGCGCCACGGCCCATGTCCTCCCCATTGTAGTGGGGAGGTGAAGGCCACTTACTGATGTTTCCTCGGGCCGGTGTGTTCTGTGAATGCACTGAGTCTGTAATTGCAAGCTCACCAGCCTCCCCTTTGCTTCCAGTAACTGGAGTTCACACACCGGAGAAAGGTCCAACACTTGTTTATTTGACACTCCAATATGCAAAGCACAATAAACAGTTCTTTTGCAGCAAACTGGTTGGGACCTATAACCTTGCCAACGGTGTGGCGAGCAGATCGAGGCACTTCCTAAAGTTTAAGTTCTATGTCACTGTACTATGACCAGCGGCGCCTAAGCCAATCCGGCTGTTACAGAACAGGAAAGATGGGGTCTCTTCCAGCAACCCCTATGAACAGCAATGGAGCCCTCTTCGATACGCTGTGGCCCCTATCAGGGGGATGTGTCCTCCCAAGAGAGTTCCCAGAGGCCCACTGTCACCGGGTTGGTGCTGCTCCGGGTCTCCAGTGGGTAACCTCTTTGGCCTCCTCACCTCAGATACGAGTCCCTCCGCTCAGGGACCCTCGGACAGTCCACCCTAGCGGGACCCAGTCGAAGGTACTGGGCCCCAGGCCTCCTCGATAGTACCTCACCCCAGGCTAAAGGTGCCTGGGATGGACGCCAACATGACTCCGGACCAGGCCATGGGCACCTGGACCAGACTCCTGGATCTCCAGCACCCAGGCCTGGGGGGCCTGGGTGCGGACCGCAACCCTCCTCCTCCGAGGACCTCCTTCTCCGCAAGACCTCGTGGTAAGGGCGTCTCCCCCTTTTATCTCCTCCCATCAACGGCCCGGCGGGTTCCCCGCCCCAGCCATACCATCTCCGAGAAGGGACAAAACAGGGAGCACTGCAGGAGATGATTCTACCTGAAGCCTGTGGGTACCCCGCCACCCACAGGCAAAGGAGAATACTACATCCTCCAATCCTCCACGAAACAAAAAGGGGTCTGAACCCTAACACAATTATACACCTGGGTCACACTATTCCCCAGGTGTATCCCATCAATTTGAAGACCCCGCTACACTATGATAATACAGAAGTTGAGTAAAGTGAAACAACAGCACTGGCCCTATAATGTTATACTATTGCTATCTTATAATTTGGATGTTGTTATAAGTTATCTAGTTCCCAACCAAGTGGCTTCTGCACACCAGAGGATCTTTATGGTCCCCTTTGCTGGTAGTGTAATGTAATAAGAATGTAAACTGAAGTGCCACACCACTGCGAAAAGGTCCAGATATTAGTTTATTTTAGTGTGAATAGACTGGACCTTTAATGGTGTGTGATCATTGATTCACTTCTAGTCTATTCACATTGTTTTTAGTCTCAAGCCCTGATGAATGATGAATACCTAAAATGCATTAGATACTCTTTGGATTGTCACCCTAACTTTTATTGGAGTATGGTCATATCTGGACCTTTTAGCAGTGGTGTGGCGCTTCAATTCACACTTTTTTACAAATAGTGCAGAAAGAGATTCAGCATTGGCTCAGCATAACAGGGGGAGTTTTTGGCCATCCCAGAGTTAGCCTTTAAACATATCCTGATATATACATATATACTGTATATCAGTGGTTCTCAACTCCAGTCCTCAGGGCCCACCAACAGGCCAGGTTTGCAAGATAACTGAAATGCATCACAGGTGATATAATTTGCTGCTCAGGGATTGCAGTATTCTAGTCTGCATCTCACCAAGGTAATACTTAAAATCTGGCCTGTTAGTGGGTCCTGAGGACAGGAGTTGAGAACCACTGCTGTATATCCAAAACTGGCATAGAGGCACTCATGGGTCTTGTAGAGGAGGAGAATCAAAAACAGCAGTGTTTTTATTGGAGTATGTGTCGATGAAGCTCAGTCCATCTTTGTCCATCATCTTGAGAAAGATGGTCTGCGCTTCATTAAAACATTGACATTAAAAACACTGCTGTTTTTGATCTTAGTCCTCTGCAAGACTAGGGATGAGCTTTATGTTCGGGTCGAACAGCCCGAATAGCGAACAATTTGGGGTGTTTGCGGCAAATTCAAAAGCCGCGGAACACCCTTTAAAAGTCTATGGGAGAAATCAAAAGTGATCATTTTAAAGGTTAATATGCAAGTTATTGTCATAAAAAGTGTTTAAGGACCCGGGTCCTGCCCCAGGGGACATGTATCAATGCAAACAAAAAGTTTTAAAAACGTCCGTTTTTTCGGGAGCAGTGATTTTAATAATGCTTAAAGTGAAACAATAAAAGTGAAATATTCCCTTAAATTTCGTACCTGGGTGGTGTCTATAGTATGTCTGTAAAGTAGCACATGTTTCCCGTGCTTAGAAAAGTCCCTGCACAAAATGACATTTCTAAAGGAAAAAAAGTAATTTAAAACTACTTGCGGCTATAATGAATTGTCGGGTCCCGGCAATACAGATAAAAGTCATTGAAAAAAACGACATGGGTTCCCCCCCCCCCAGTCCATTACCATGCCCTTTGGGTCTGGTATGAGTATTAAGGGGAACCCAGAACCCCAAAAAAAATGCGTGGGGTCCCCCAAAATTCCATTACCAGGCCCTTCATGTCTGGTATTGATATTAAGGGGAACTCTGCGAAAAATGAAAAAAAATGGTGTAGGGGTCCCCCTCAAAATCCATACCAGGCCCTTCAGGTCTGGTATGAATTTTAAGGGGAACCCTGCGCCACAATGAAAAAAAAATGGCGTGGGGTTCCCCCAAAAATCCATACCAGACCCTTATCCAAGCACGCAACCTGGCAGGCCACAGGAAAAGAGGGGGGGGACGAGAGAGCGCCTCCCCTCCTTAACCGTACCAGGCCACATGCCCTCAACATGTATACAAAGGAGCATGGGGGAGCTCATGTCCAAAATGGGGATGGTAGTGACACAGCCCCAAATCCACAATGGCTCAAAAGTGATATGGTCCAGAAATATTTAGATGGAATAAAGGTGGATAAAGCACCTGGACCAGATGGCATACATGCACGGATCCTAAAAGAATTGAGCTCTGTAATTTCAAAGCCATTGTATTTAATTTTTAGGGACTCATTAATGACAGGAATAGTACCACTGGATTGGCGCAGGGCCAATGTGGTGCCTATATTTAAAAAGGGAATTAAGTCTTTACCAAGTAACTATAGACCTGTTAGTTTAACTTCTATAGTTAGGAAGATACTGGAGAGATTAATAAAAGACCACATAGATGAGTTCTTGCTGGAAAAAAACTATTTAAGCAACAGACAGCATGGATTCATGAAAGACAGAAGTTGTCAGACAAACCTGATTTCTTTTTATGAAGAGGTAAGTAAGACCTTGGACAAAGGGGTGGCTGTGGACGTGGTATACTTGGATTTTGCAAAAGCGTTCGATACAGTTCCCCACACACGGCTCATGTGCAAGGTAAAGTCTACAGGATTGGAAATATCAGTTTGTAAATGGATAGAAAACTGGCTAAAAGACAGAATTCAGAGAGTAGTGGTTAATGATTCTTACTCTGAATGGTCCAAGGTTATCAGTGGTGTACCCCAAGGTTCAGTGCTGGTACCCTTACTTTTTAATATCTTTATAAATGATATTGGGTCTGAGATCAAAAATAACAGTTCTGTCTTTAAGTTATGCACTTGAGGGCTAAGAATATGAATGCATCATACATGCTAGGGGGAGTACAACTGGGGGGATCTGTAGTGGAAAAGGATCTGGGTGTTTTGGTAGATCATAAGCTCAATAATGGCATGTAATGCGAAGCTGCGATTTCCAAAGCGAGCAAAGTCCTTTGTTGTATTAAGAGAGGTATGGTCTCCATAGAGAGAGATATAATTTTGCCCCTGTTCAAATCATTAGTGAGACCTCATCTGGAATATGCAGTTCAGTTTTGGGCCCCAGTTCTCAAAAAGGATATTGGGGAACTGGAGAAAGTGCAGAGAAGGGCAACCAAACTGATAAGAGGCATGGAGGAGCTCAGCTATGAGGAAAGATTAGAGGAACTGAATTTATTCACTCTTGAGAAGAGGAGATTAAGGGGGGATATGATCAACATGTACAAATATATAAGGGGTCCATATAGTGAACTTGGTGTTGAGTTATTCACTTTACGGTCAACACAAAGGACAAGGGGGCACTCTTTGCGTCTAGAGGAAAAGAGATTTCACCTCCAAATACGGAAAGGTTTCTTCACTGTAAGAGCTGTGAAAATGTGGAATATACTCCCTGCAGAGGTGGTTCTGGCCAGCTCAGTAGATTGCTTTAAGAAGGGCCTGGATTCTTTCTTAAATGTACATTATATAACTTGGTACTGACATTTATAGGTAAAGTTGATCTGGGGAATATCTGATTGCCTCTCGGGGGATCAGGAAGGAATTTTTTCCCCTGCTGTAGCAAATTGAATCATGCTCTGCTGGGGTTTTTTGCCTTCCTCTGGATCAACTGTGGGTATAGAATTGGGTATATGGGATTGTACGATATTTTTTTTTTTTTTTTTTTGTGGTTGAACTGGATGGACTTGTGTCTTTTTTCAACCTGACTAACTATGTAACATGGGGAGGGTGTCCCTATGTTGATGGGGACAAGGGCCTCATCCCCACAACCCTTGCCCGGTGGTTGTGGGGGTCTGCGGGTGGGGGGCTTATCGGAATCTGGAAGCCCCCTTTAACAAAAGGGACCCCTGATGCCAGCCTCCCTATGTGAATTGGTAACGGGGTATATTGTACCCCTACCATTTCACCCAAAAAAGTGACAAAAAAGTAAAAATAAAAAAAAACACACACACAGCTTGGGACAAGTCCTTTAATAAAAAAATAAAAAAATTCCATCGCCGTAATGCTTCTATGAGTCTGACCCGCCCCCTAACAAACGATACTGCCTCCATAAGAGGCACCCGGCCGAATGGCGCGCGAGCCGTCTGGCAGGTCTTAAAGGAGTTGTAAAGGTACATTTTTTATTTTCTAAATAGGTTCCTTTAAGCTAGTGCATTGTTGCTTCACTTACCTTTTCCTTTGATTTACCTTCTAAAGGTTTGTTTTCTTTGTCTGAATTTCTCACTTCCTGTTTCTACTCACTGAACTCCACACCATCATCCGAGTGGTGTGGAGTCATCCAGAACAGCTTACTGAACAGCTTACTGAGGATAAACAGGAAGTGAGAAATTCAGACAAAGAAAACAAAGAAAAAAAATATTTAGAAGGGAAATCAAAGGAAAAGGTAAGTGAAGCAACAATGCACTAGCTTAAAGGAACCTATTTAGAAAATAAAAAATGTACCTTTACAACTCCTTTAAGTAACAGAGGGCGGGGCCACCCATGATGTGGACGGGTGACCCCGCCCCCCTCTGAAACAACGGGGGTTTCCGGCGGCTTCCTCGTGGGTTACTTAAGAGCCAAGGGTTTCCCGTGCCACGTCAGAGGGGGCGGGGTCACCCGTGACACCACAGGGAAGCCATAGGAAACCCCCGTTGTGTCAGAGGGGGCGAGGTCATGGGTGGCCACACCCTTGGTTACTTAAGAGCTGTCAGACTGCTCCCGCATCATTCGGCCGGTGCCTCCTATGGAGGCGGTATCGTTCGTAGTGGCGGGTCGGACTTGTAGAAGGATTACGGCGATTTTTTTTTTTTATTATTAAAGGACTTGTCCCAAGATGTGTGTGCGTTACCAATTCACATGGAGGGCACGTTTGTTAAACGGGGCTTCCAGATTCCAATAAGCCCCCCGCCCGCAGACCCCAACAACCACCGGGCAAGTGTTGTGGGGATGAGGCCCTTGTCCCCATCAACATGGGGACATCCTCCCCATGTTGAGGGCATGTGGCCTGGTATGGTTCCGGAGGGGGACGCTCTCTTGTCCCCACCTCTTTTCCTGTGGCCTGCCAGGTTGTGTGCTCGGATAAGGGTCTGGTATGGATTTTTGGGGGAACCCCATGCCATTTTTTTAATTGTGCCGCGGGGTTCCCCTTAAAATCCATACGAGACCTGAAGGGCCTGGTATGGATTTTGGTAATGGAATTTTGGGTTCGGGGTTCCCCTAAATATTCATACCAGACCCAAAGGGCCTGGTAATGGACTGGGGGGGGGGACCCATGTCGTTTTTTTCAATGACTTTTATCTGTATTGCCGGGACCCGACAATTCATTATGGCCGCGAGTAGTTTTAAATTACTTTTTTTCCTTTAGAAATGTCATTTTGTGCAGGGACTTTTCTAAGCACGGGAAACATGCGCTACTTTACAGGCATACTATAGACACCACCCAGGTACGAAATTTAAAGGAATATTTCACTTTTATTGTTTCACTTTAAGCTATATTAAAATCACTGCTCCCGAAAAAACTGAAGTTTTTAAAACGTTTTGTTTGCATTGATACATGTCCCCTGGGGCAGGACCCGGGTCCCCAAACACTCTTTATGACAATAACTTGCATATTAACCTTTAAAATTATCACTTTTGATTTCTTACATAGACTTTTAAAGGGTGTTCCGCGGCTTTTGAATTTGCCGCAAACACCCCAAATTGTTCGCTATTCGGGCTGTTCGACCCGAACATAAAGCTCATCCCTAGTCTTGCAGAGGAGTAAGATCAAAAACAGCAGTGTTTTTAATGTCAATGTTTTAATGAAGCGCAGACCATCTTTCTCAAGATGATGGACAAAGATGGACTGAGCTTCATCGAAACATACTTCAATAAAAACACTGCTGTGTTAGATTCTCCTCCTCTACAAGACCCATGAGTGCCTCTATGCCAGTTTTGGATATACAGTATATATGTATATATCAGGATATGTTTAAAGGCTAACTCTGGGATGGCCAAAAAACCCCCCTGTTATGCTGAACCAATGCTGAATCTCTTTCTGCACTATTTGTAAAAAAGTGTGAATTGAAGCGCCACACCACTGCTAAAAGGTCCAGATATGACCATACTCCAATAAAAGTTAGGGTGACAATCCAAAGAGTATCTAATGCATTTTAGGTATTCATCATTCATCAGGGCTTGAGACTAAAAACAATGTGAATAGACTAGAAGTGAATCAATGATCACACACCATTAAAGGTCCAGTCTATTCACACTAAAATAAACTAATATCTGGACCTTTTCGCAGTGGTGTGGCACTTCAGTTTACATTCTTATTACATTACACTACCAGCAAAAGGGACCATAAAGATCCTCTGGTGTGCAGAAGCCACTTGTTTGGGAACTAGATAACTTATAACAACATCCAAATTTTAAGATAGCAATAGTATAACATTATAGGGCCAGTGCTGTTGTTTCACTTTACTCAACTTCTGTATTATCATAGCATATTCTGTTTTTCTTCACTGTTAAATAAAATAAAAAAATGCAACAGAGTAGAGTGAGCTCTAACGAAGGCTCAGTGGGAAGGGTAAGGGATATGCTGGTGCTTAAGCCTATACAGTATATAAATAAGCCCAGCAACAACATAGCACCCCCAGTACAGAATCCCCCCTCCTTTACTTCTTGCCATTAGTTGTTTAAGGAATCTTTTAGGGCTGAATTCCAAAAAACAGCTCAATACACAGTTGAAATGTGTGTGTGTGTATATATATATATATATATATATATATATATATATATATATATGTGTAGTGGCCTCAACCCATCTCCTTTGTCTAGGGGTATGTCACACGACAGGGTGAGATGCGCTACGGCCCATGTCCTCCCCATAACTGTTTGTGAGGTGAAGGCCAGCACCAGACATCTCCTCGGGCCCATGTGCTTTTGTCTAGAATCAAGTCCCGCTGTGTCGACACTTCCCTCTGCTCCCATTAACCAAAGTTCCACACACCAATCACAGTCCAACTCTTGCTTTATTGTACATCTCACAATAAACAGTGCTTCAGTAGCCAACTGGTTGCGACTTGATAACATTTTGATACGGGGGATGAGCAGGTCGAGGCACTATCCTGGTTATCAGCTAAACCACTGTGATCTCGCCAGCGGTTACTATAGCATTAGCTAGAAAGGACTTAGAACTGGAGAGTCTCTACCAGCGACTCAAGAGAACGTAGATAGGAGTACCTTCGCTGCGCTGCGGCCCCTATCAGGGGAAGATGTCCCTCCAAGGGAGTTACCAGAGGCCCATCCGTCACTGGGTTGATGCTGCTCCAGACTCTCCGAATGGGTAACCTCCCCGGCCTCCTCACCTCAGACATGGGCCCCGTCCACCTCAGGGACCCTTGGACTTCTCCACCCTCGCGGGATCCAGTCGAAGTCACTGGACCCCAGGCCTCCTAGTTTAGTACATCACCCCAGGCTGAAGGTGCCTGGGATGGACTCCAACTCCATTCCGGTCAGGCCTAGGGCGCCTGGGCCGGAATCCGGAACCGCCCGCACCCAGGCCTAAGGTGCCTGGGTGCGTGAAGAACTTCCTCCAGAAGAAGACCTCGTGGTTAGGGCATCTCCCCCTTTTATATCCTCACATCGACACCACGGCAGGTTTCCCGCCCTCGCCGTACCATCTCCGGAAAGGGACAAAAAGGGTAGCACTGTAATGGCAAATCTACCTTGAGCCTCCGGGTACCCCGCCACCCAGAGGCCAAGGAGATTATTACACCATCCAATCCTCCACGAACACAAATGGTCCACTATTCCCATACTTACACACCTGAGTGTCCCACCTAAATTTAGAGACCCCGCTACATACTCCCCCCTGTGATTTGATGCTGGTCCCCAGCGTCTGGTGCAAACCCATGTCTCCCATGGAGTGATGACACAAGCTTAGCCCCAGAGGCCATCCCTGTATTTTGAACCTCAACCATACCAAGACCTGCTCAAAGGGGAAAGGGAACATAAAACAATAAAACTTTTCCCTAAAAGCATCTATCATGTACACATATACAATCCCTCCCTTCACTGTCTAAGAACCACCCCATACTCAGCAGTCTTGACTGACGAATCTCCTGCAGAAGGGAAAAAAAAACAACACACAAGAAAAGCCACATCCTGACATTTTTGTGTTAATTTGGAATGAATGGGTCCATCAGCCAATAGACCCATTCGCTCCAATGAGTAAAGTGATGCGTGTGGAAAAAAAACAAACAGCCGTTGCACAACACTGCCACCTGGTGACAGTGCCGCGGTAATGACACTTGGTGCAATCTTCATTCTTCCTGCGTCCCTACACTAATTCTACCCCCAAAGTCTGTCTTTGAACTGTGAGGAAGAGAGAACAAACAAAAACTGCTCTCATTCCTCCTGAAGAGTAGAAAACAAAAGCCCAAATAAAAAAAAAACTAGGGCACAGTTCGGATGCTCCGGCAGGAACACTTCTAGAAGTTTGTAGGAAATGAAACAAGTGAGTCTCTTCTCACAAATAGAACTTCGGGTCAGGCAAGAAAAAGGGCTTCAGATGTTTATCAAAAACCTCAATAGAACAGTCAGCACCCTCTCCATCTTTCCTGCAGATGCGCACCTTGTCTGTGTGGATATGGTGGCCCCACATCCAGTCTGCTCTGCAGTCCCGAAACTTTTTCGACACGGGTGGTGAACAGGACAAGTATCTTCGTGCATGGGGTACTTTGAGCTTCTCCCAAACAAATTCGTCATACCATCTCTGGCGTATGACCTCAACTTCGAAAAGTACGTCCCGAGGCAAGTAGGGATATTCCCACCCATACTCACGGGCGACTCTCTGTGAGAAAAGTCATTGCAGTCTGGCCAAAGGAGGCATGGCTTCCCGCTCACCTTCTCCGGGTTGAACGATGGCCTCCGGGTGCCGAGGTACTTTCACTACCTCTGATGGCTTTTCTCTCGGTGCTCGTAGTGATGCGCGTTGCATCCCCGCCACCAAGACGGGCGATGTTGTAGATTGTGGGAAGGCACTTTGAGGACTAGACTTCCTCGTAGACTCCGGGGCTTGTACCCGGGGTGTGCTGTCTCCTATTGACATAGGGGAATCCTGCGATACTCGTAACACAGGCAATGGGCGTTTGTCCCAGCCCTTCCGATGAAACAATTCATCAATCTCACCGTCATCTCCACAATCTGACAGCGACTCTAGGTTGGAAGTGTCATACATCTCGGCGGGAAGGTAGTCTCTGGTAGACGTGGTACTACCCTCCCTTGCGGGCTCCACCGACTGTGGACCCCCGACACCTCCAACCACCACCACAGTCCCAGCCCCTGGCTCACCTTGACCTTTTGTAGAACTGGGATGTCCAGGACTCTTCCAACCGGATCCATCCAGGCCAGGCAAGCGACGGGGTGAAACTCGACCACGACCACAGGAGGCCTGCACCAGACCGACTTTCCTCTTCGGAGGTGGGAGTAGAGAATCTGTGGTGACCGAAGCAGCATCCTCGGATTTTTCTTTCTCAGCCTCTGATTGGGCAGTCACGTCGCCCTGGTCAGCACATACGGGAACCTCCGCAAAGGCCTGGATCTCTCCTTCCGGAGTAGCGGTACCTGTGAGGCTGTTGAGGCGAAGGGCCCGGGGCCTTACTGAGGATGGCTCCACCTCGAACAAGAACTCTTTGCATGCCTCGCAACGCCCGAATGGCTTCAGGTGGACCACCAGTCCCGAGCATCTGGGACAGATCACGCCGAGGGCCTCCATGTCTCTGCATGAGTACAAAGCCAACTGTCCTCGGGGCCTGAGTCTTATCCCCATGTCTGTAAGGGGAGCAGCGAACGTAGTCATCTTCGTGGGGTAGGGAACCGGAATCCACGGGGAGCTTGAGGCCATCCCGACTGTCTGCTGCTCCATCACGCGCTGACCACGCGCCGAAGTCTCCACGTGAGTTCCTCCACATGGCCAGACTCCTCCCATGACTTGCACGTTTTCGCGGGCTTCCATCAAGCTCCGCCCACGAACTGTACAGTCACGGGGTGCCTCGTGGCGCAGTGCAATAAAAGCCCCCTCATGTAGTACTTCACACGGCTGGACTCCTCCCTCTTCTCGCTCCTCTGCATGGGCCTTTCCCGTCTTAGGGTCATTTCCACGACTTTGAGCAGGGATGCACTTTGGCCAATCACATGGCCGACCTGCTCGGAACTCCTCCGGGCAGCAAAGTCCAGACACAGCCATTCTTTCTTCCAAAGTCAAAACACATGACGTCCCGGACTCACGAGCCCCCACGTGTAGTGGCCTCACCCCATCTCCTTTGTCTAGGGGTATGTCACACGACAGGGTGAGATGCGCTACGGCCCATGTCCTCCCCATAACTGTGGGTGAGGTGAAGGCCAGCACCAGACATCTCCTCGGGCCCATGTGCTTTTGTCTAGAATCAAGTCCCACTGTGTCGACACTTCCCTCTGCTCCCATTAACCAAAGTTCCACACACCGATCACAGTCCAACTCTTGCTTTATTGTACATCTCACAATAAACAGTGCTTCAGTAGCCAACTGGTTGCGACTTGATAACATTTTGATACGGGGGATGAGCAGGTCGAGGCACTATCCTGGTTATCAGCTAAACCACTGCGATCTCGCCAGCGGTTACTATAGCATTAGCTAGAAAGGACTTAGAACTGGAGAGTCTCTACCAGCGACTCAAGAGAACGTAGATAGGAATACCTTCGCTGCGCTGCGGCCCCTATCAGGGGAAGATGTCCCTCCAAGGGAGTTACCAGAGGCCCATCCGTCACTGGGTTGATGCTGCTCCAGACTCTCCGAATGGGTAACCTCCCCGGCCTCCTCACCTCAGACATGGGCCCCGTCCACCTCAGGGACCCTCGGACTTCTCCACCCTCGCGGGATCCAGTCGAAGTCACTGGACCCCAGGCCTCCTAGTTTAGTACCTCACCCCAGGCTGAAGGTGCCTGAGATGGACTCCAACTTCATTCCGGTCAGGCCTAGGGCGCGTGGGCCGGAATCCGGAACCGCCCGCACCCAGGCCTAAGGTGCCTGGGCGCGTGAAGAACTTCCTCCAGAAGAAGACCTCGTGGTTAGGGCGTCTCCTGATTTAATATCCTCCCATTCGACACCACGGCAGGTTCCCCGCCCTCGCCGTACCATCTCCGGAAAGGGACAAAAAGGGTAGCACTGTAATGGCAAATCTACCTTTAGCCTCCGGGTACCCCGCCACCCAGAGGCCAAGGAGATTATTACACCATCCAATCCTCCACGAACACAAATGGTCCACTATTCCCATACTTACACACCTGAGTGTCCCACCTAAATTTAGAGACCCCGCTACACACACATATATATATATATATATATATACGGTATGTATATATATATATATATAGGAGATATTTTATCTGTCAAAGGATTTGAATTTCTGTTTATCCTGTTATTGTCAGGATCACTTTTGTGCTCTTGCTCCTCATTCCAGCATCCAGGTGTTGGTTGTTGCATTCTTCCTGTTTGTGTCCACCTGCAAGGTGATTGATATGGTCAGTCACATGTTATAAGCAAACCGAATACTCTATTCTTAGCTTGTGATAGAGACAGTGATACCTGCATTGTTCCTGTTTGAGCTCCCCATTTATCTGCCCTGCTTTGCTAGATTGGATTTTCCTGTGTATGACCTGGGTCGGATATTGGACTATTCCCAGATAGGGATGAGCCAAACATCCCCCGGTTCGGTTCGCACCAGAACCTGCGAACGGACCGAAAGTTCGCGCAAACTTTAGTACCCTATTAAAGTCTATGGGACTCGAACGTTCGAAATCAAAAGTTCTAATTATGAAGGCTAATATGTAAGTTATTGTCCTAAAAAGGATTTGGGGACCCGGGTTCTGCCCCAGGGTACATGTTTTAATGCAAAAAAAAGTTTTAAAAACTGCAGTTTTTTCGGGAGCAGTGATATTAATGATGCTTAAAGTGAACAAAAAAAAAGTTAAATATTCCTTTAAATATCATACCTGGGGGGTGTTTATAGTATGCCTGTGAAGTGGCACGTGTTTCCCGTGTTTATAACTGTCCCTGCACAAAATGACATTTCTAAAGGAAAAAAAGTCATTTAAAACTGCTTGCGGCTTTAATGTAATGTCTGGTCCCGGTAATATGGATTAAAATCATTGAGAAAAATGGCATGGGTACCCCCCCCCCCCCAGTTTTGAATGACTTTTTTTCTTTTAGAAATGTACGCGACCCGGGTCCCCAAACACTTTTTATGACAATAAGGCCCCATGCACACAGGGCGCTTTTGCAGCTGCTAACAGCAGCGTTAGACTTTTTTACAGTTGCAAAACGCCCATCCATGTTATTCTATTGTGTCATGCACACATAGAGCTTTTATGAGCTCCAAGTGGCATAGGCGTTTTCCAGCTGCAAAAAAAAAACAATTCCAGTGCGTTCTGAAGCTCCAAGTTTGAGCTGCAAAAACGCCCAACGCGCATAAACGGGCAAAAACGCGCAAAAATGCCGCGATTTGCGTTTTTGAGCTCCAGGATTTTTTTTTTAATTTTTTTTTTTAAAAAGGTCAAAAAATGTTTACAAAACATGGACAGGCGTTTTTAAGCTGTAAAAAACGCGGCTGTAAAAACGCCCTGTGTGCATGGGGCCTAACTTGCATATTAACCTTTAAAATTATCACTTTTGATTTTTCATGTTCGTGTCCCATAGACTTTAACGGTGTTCGAATTTTTTTTTGCCTGTTCGCATGTTCTGCTGCAAACCGAACCGGGGGGTGTTTGACTCATCCCTATGCAAGACCCATGAGTACCTCCTAAACCAGTTTTGACTTTATATGGGATTTGTGGGTGAGCACCTGGGCATTTATTTCAAACATAGAGTGTCGTGGCCACCCTTTGGATCTCTCTCTCTCTCTCTATTATATATATATATATATATATATAATAGCACAGAATGTAATTGGAATATGTATAAGTATTGTACTAATAAAAAAATACCAATATCATCTGTAAGTGGTTTCATATTTATAGAACCTAAATTGGCTTCTTTTATTTCTACAGTATGGTAATATTTGTCGACGTGAACCATTTCAAAAATGTTGGTTCCCTATTTCCAATTTTCTTGTAATGTGAATTATGCCATTTGTGTGAATTATTAATTCAGGTGTCCATTTTTGTAATTACCTTCAATTATTTTAAATTATTTAAATTTGTTGTTGTGCTTTTTATCACAGTAATTTAAAGTTTCCATATAATTATGCGGTAATTGTTTCAAATAAGAGGACGTTCAAATGTTTAAACAATATTTACTGTGCAATGAATTAAGGATCCAGAGTTGAAGTCAGCAATTCTATGACTCAAATGAGTTTTCTGTTGCCTTATTGTTCTTCTGTTAATGTGCAATAAGTGCTGTAAAATTGGTTATTATCCATACAGGTACTTTTATTTTTATCATTTATTTAGTTCATTGTGAAAGGTTTAGAGAGCTACAGACAGTTTAATATATCCTCCTGTGCACTGATAACACATTATTGTTAGAAATAGTAATGCATGTTTAAATGACCTTCAGAACAACTATTGCTGGTGAACAGAGGAGCATAACATGTCACAAACGACAATAATAATAAATGACTAAAAAATAGGCGTGTACCCCCATCCCCCATGGTATACACAGATGCACGCACGGGCTAAAACTTCTGTAAGTACTAAGAATTTAAGATTGCTATGTACTGTACTTGCACCAGAGTACAAACATACACCAGCTAAACCAGCCCTCAAAATTTCCACTCGCCTGCTCCTATTTGTCGAGTGGAAATTAGCTGAGGGTGAGTGTGGAGCAGGGGCGAACTGGGCCGACAGTTTCCTGGCTGATCGCTTCTGGCAGAAGTGGTGTGGCCTTTTTTACAGGGCATCAGAGCAGCCTGGGGGGCAATTGCCTCCCTGCCCCCTGGGCTGCTCTGATGCCCTGTAAAAAAGGCCAAACTGCTTCTGACAGAAGCGACTAGCCAGGAAACTGTCTGGAGGAAAGCCGGCTGGATCACACAGAGCGGGGATCTCCCGCTGTGACACAGTTGTATATGAAACGCTAGCCGCTGTCAAAAAAAGACCCCCCTCCTGGACCATCTCCTATGATAGACAGTATGCTGGTCCAATGCCGGTCCAGGAGGTTGGACTTTGTTTGACAGCGGCCAGCATTTCATATCCAAGCTGTGTTACAGTGGGAGATCCCCACTCTGTGTGATCCGGCCAGTGATCCTTCCGATTTCTCCCTGTGGTGGTGAGTAACTCTTAAGGCCTGGCTAGTAGCTCAGGACTTGAAATTTTGAGCCCTGAGCTAAACCATGGTATTTTGGGTCTCTGCAGCAGCTGTTAGCATATTTGAATGTCAACTTGATGTAGCAAACAAAAAAAAGAACATCAAGTGTGTATAGCTTTTAACCACTTAAGCCCCGGACCATTTGGTAGCTAAAGGACCAGAGGTGAATTCAGAATTTTGCACTGCGCTGCTTTAACTGTAAATTGTGCGGACATGCAATGTTGTACCCAAACAAAATTTGCGTCCTTTTCTTCCCACAAATAGAGCTTTCTTTTAATGGTATTTGATTGCCTCTGCGATTCTTATTTTTTGCGATATAAACGGAAAAAGACCGAAAATTTTGAAAAAAAATGATATTTTCTACTTTTTGTTATAAGACAAATCGAATAAACTCAATTTTAGTCATACATTTAGGCCAAAATGTATTCAGCCACATGTCTTTAGTAAAAAAAATGTCAATAAGCGTATATTTATTGGTTTGCGCAAAAGTTATAGCGTTTACAAACTAGGGTACATTTTCTGGAATTTACACAGCTTTAAATCTATGACTGCCTATCTCATTTCTTGAGGTGCTAAAATGGCAGGGCAGTACAAAACCCCCCCAAATGACCCCATTTTAGAAAGTAGACACCCCAAGGAAATTGCTGAGAGGCATGTTGAGCCCATTGAATATTTTTTTTTTGTCCCAAGTGATTGAATAATGACAAAAAAAAAAAATTACAAAAAGTTGTCACTAAATGATATATTGCTCACACATGCCATGGTTATATGTGGAATTGCACCCCAAAATACATTCTGCTGCTTCTCCTGAGTACGGGGATACCACATGTGTGGGACTTTTTAGGAGCCTAGCCACGTACGGGACCCCGGAAACCAAGCACCGCCTTAAGGATTTCTAAGGGCGCAAATTTTTGATTTCACTCCTCACTACCTATCACAGTTTTGAAGGCCATAAAATGCCAAAACAGCACAAAACCCCCCCCCCCCCAAATGACCCCATTTTAGAAAGTAGACACCCCAAGGAAATTGCTGAGAGGCCTGTTGAGCCCATTGAATATTTTTTTTTTTGTCCCAAGTGATTGAATAATGACAAAAAAAAAAAAATTCAAAAAGTTGTCACTAAATGATATATTGCTCACACATGCCATGGTTATATGTGGAATTGCACCCCAAAATAAATTTTGCTGCTTCTGAGTACGGGGATACCACATGTGTGGGACTTTTTAGGAGCCTAGCCGCGTCCGGGACCCCGAAAACCAATCACCGCCTTCAGGATTTCTAGGCACAAATTTTTGATTTGACTCCTCACTACCTATCACAGTTTCGAAGGCCATAAAATGCCAAAATAGCACAAACCCCCCCCAAATTACCCCATTTTGGAAAGTAGACACCCCAAGCTGTTTGCTGAGAGGCATGGTGAGTATTTTACAGCTCTCATTTGTTTTTGAAAATGAAGAAAGAACATTTTTTTTTTTTTCTTTTTTTTTTTCAATTTTCAAAACTTTGTGACAAAAAGCGAGATCTGCAAAATACTCACAATACCTCTCAGCAAATAGCTTGGGGTGTCTACTTTCCAAAATGGGGTCATTTGGGGGGGTTTTGTGCCATCTGGGCATTCCATGGCCTCCGAAACTGTGATAGGCAGTGAGAAGTGAAATCAAAAATTTACACCCTTAGAAAGCCTGAAGGCGGTGATTGGTTTTTTGGGGTCCCGTACGCGGCTAGGCTCCCAAAAAGTCTCACACATGTGGTACCCCCGTACTCAGGAGAAGCAACAGAATGTATTTTGGGGTGTAATTTCACATATGCCCATGGCATGTTTGAGCAATATATCATTTAGTGACAACTTTGTGCAAAAAAAAAAAATTGTCTTTTTTCCGCAACTTGTGTCAACATATAAAATATTCCATGGACTCGACATGCCTCTCAGTATATAGCTTGGGGTGTCTACTTTCCAAAATGGGGTCATTTGGGGGGGTTTTGAACTGTTCTGGCATTTTATACACAACATTAGGAAGCTTACATCCACTCTTCTAACCACTTGAAGACAAAGCCCTTTTTGACACTTTTTGTTTACATGAAAACATATTTTTTTTTGCAAGAAAATTATGTTGAACCCCCAAACATTATATATATTTTTAAAGCAAAGGCCCTACAGAATAAAATGGTGGGTGTTGCATTTTTTTTTCTACACAGTATTTGCGCAGCGATTTTTCAAACGCATTTTTTGGGGAAAAAATACACTTTTTTTAATTTTAATGCACTAAAACACACTATATTGCCCAAATGTTTGATGAAATAAAAAAGATGATCTTAGGCCGAGTACATAGATACCAAACACGACATGCTTTAAAATTTCACACAAACGCGCATTGGCGACAAACTACATACATTTTTAAAAGCCTTTAAAAGCCTTTACAGGTTACCCCGTTAGATTTACAGAGGAGATCTACTGCTAAAATTACTGCCCTCGATCTGACCTTCGCGGTGATACCTCACATGCATGGTGCAATTGCTGTTTACATATGACGCCAGACCGACGCTTGCGTTCGTCATTGGGCAAGAGCAGGGCAGGACAGGGGTGCTTTTTTTTTTTTTTATTATTAATTTTGCTTTTTTTTTATTTTTTTTTATCATTTTTATTGTTATCTCAGGGAATGTAAATATCCCCTATGATAGTAATAAGTAATGACAGGTACTCTTTTTTGAAAAAACTGGGGTCTATTGGACCCTAGATCTTTCCTATGCCCTCAAAGCATCTGACCACACCAAGATCGGTGTGATAAAATGTTTTCCCAATTTCCCAATGGCGCTTTTTATATCCGGGGGGGGGGGGCATTCCCTCCCACTGCTTGTAAAAGCAGTCCAGAGGCTAATTAGCCACTAGAATTGCTTTTACATGAAAGCCGGCCGCTGGCTGAAAAGAATGATACCAAGATGATACCTAAACCCACAGGCATCATTCTGGTATAAACATTCAAAGTCCAGCAACATACCAGTACGTTGCTGGTCCTTGTTGGACATGTATTGTAATCTTTTTTTTCATGCAGCCTGTTGGCTGAACGAAAAAAAAAGATTGATCGGTGGGTATGCCCACCATTAGAATACCGCCCTTCATCCACCCACTTCTAATGATGGGCATACATGCACCATTTATATATGCCGAAGCATGGGGGCATCTTCCCGCAAAAGTTATGCCGCGTACACATGGTCAGACTTTTCCACGGGCAAGCCTCCGTCGGAATTTCGACCGTATGTACGCGGCATTAGGAGCAAAATCGCTCCTCCGCCCCTGCTGCCCCAATGCTTCGGCATATATGCTTTTTTTTTTTTAACTGTGGTGGTGAAATCACCTCCTACAGCACTGGAGTCGCAGGGATCAGGCCTGTCTCTGCGAACGCTGCAGTTATGTGTGTTGTGTTTTGCAAGTGACAGTGATCGATCGATACTGCACTTGGGTGGCCTGGGCTGGACGGAGGGGCAAAACGCAGGTGCTAGCAGGTATCTGGGCTGATCCCGCTAACACTGCGTTTTTGGGAACCCTAAACTGCTGGGGACGCTAGTATAGATCTGATCAGATCAGATATTAATCTGTTCAGATACTATACCACTAAGGGGGGTGTATGCTTAACGCGTGGGTGTTAGCGCTACTGGCACTAACCTGACGCTGCCTGGGGTGTGACGCAGACCCTCTCTGACGCTAAAACCTAATTGATATCACCCGCCGGGCGATCAGGGGGTTAAACCTTTATTGGGTTATATACGGCGGGTGCCCTGACACTATAAAAAGCAAACTAACTAACCGGCGTCACCCGTAACACTTATATGATGATCACTGGTGAAAGGGTTAACTAGGGGCAATTAGGGGGTTAAAACCTTTATTAGGTAATATATGGGGGTACCTGACGCTATATAAAAACCTGACGGCGAACCTAAAAAAAAATTACTGGCTACCTATCGGCATCACCGACACTAAGACAACGATCAGAAAAACGATCGCTTAGCGACAGTGGTGATAGGGGGTGAAAGGGTTACCTGGGGGGCGATCAAGGGGGTTAAACCTTTATTAGGTAATATATTGGGGTACCTGACGCTATAAAAACCTGCGGCGAACCTAAAAAAAATTACTGGCTACCGATCTGCATCACCGACGCTAAGACAGCGATCAGAAAAATTATCGCTTAGTGACAGTGGTGATAGGGGGTGAAAGGGTTACCTGGGGGGCGATCAAGGGGGTTAAACCTTTATTAGGTAATATATGGGGGTACCCGACGCTATAAAAACCTGCGGCGAACCTAAAAAAAATTACTGGCTACCGATCAGCATCACCGACGCTAAGACATCGATCAGAAAAATGATTGCTTAGCGACGGCGGTGCTAGGGGGTGAAAGGGTTACCTGGGGGGTGATCAAGGGGGTTAAACCTTTATTAGGTAATATATGGGGGTACCCGACGCTATAAAAACCTGCGGCGAACCTAAAAAAATTACTGGCTACCGATCAGCATCGCCGACGCTAAAACATCGATCAGAAAAATTATCGCTTAGTGACAGTGGTGATAGGGGCTGAAAGGGTTACCTGGGGGGCGATCAAGGGGGTTAAACCTTTATTAGGTAATATATGGGGGTACCCGACGCTATAAAAACCTGCAGCGAACCTAAAAAAAATTACTGGCTACCGATCAGCATCACCGACGCTAAGACATCGATCAGAAAAATGATCGCTTAGCGACGGCGGTGCTAGGGGGTGAAAGGGTTATCTGGGGGGTGATCAGGGGGTTAAACCTTTATTAGGGGGGGTTAGGGGGCTACACTGGACCTAAAACTAAATGTAGTGACACTTTTACAGTCACAAATGTCACTGATTGCAGTGATCACTAAATAAATGGTCACTGCAATCAGTGACACTGTGACTGGGGGCTGGGGGGTGATCTGGGGGGTGATCTGGGGGGTGATCTGGGGGTGTCTGGGGGGCCTGGGGGGGCGATTTATGTGCCTATGTGTCCTGGTGTCAGTGTGCTGTTTTGTGCACTAACCTGCATCTTCTCCTGTACGGCGCTCGGTATATGTGAGCGCCGCAGGAGAGATGACATCACTTCCTCCAGCCTGTGTAAACAGTACACAGGCAGGGGAAGCTCTCATTCGCCGGGAGCGATCGAGAGGGGGGAGCCGGAATCGAACGGCCGTCCCCTCATGCCGGATCGCTCCCGAAGGTAAAACGGCCGCTCACTGTAAAGAAGGGGGTCCGATCGGACCCCCCCAACTATACAAAGGCAATCACGTATATGTACGTGATTCTGCCTGTCGGTGCCATTCTGCCGACGTATATTTACAGTGGGCGGTCGTTAAGTGGTTAATAAATATCCACATTCTATATGTTACTGCATACAAACACATGTTCCAATCAGGGTGCAGTCAGTGGAGGCAGGTGAGGCAGGGCCTCACCTGTCATGAACTTAAAAAAACAACAACATCGAGCTTCGAGGGTCGTAGTATGGTGACCTGGGGTCACAGAGAATTTGGGGGGTATGTAGCCTAAGTCCTACTCCAACACTGATAAAATTTGGGGCTCCTAGGACCTATGGTTCCAGAGATATGGGGCTCTTTGCAAAGTCTGTCAGAAGCTAAATACAGAGCGGCCACTTTAAATACAAGCTGACACACTCTGTTTGCAGCAGACTGAGAGGATGAGCTCACAGTGCCTCTCACTTTTTGTCAGAGACACTGAGCTCAATAAACAGCTTGGAGTTTTGGACCAATAGTAAAGTACCATTGGTCCCAGCTGTCCAATAAAAATGCTGCAGTGGAGGCACACCTCTCACTGCAGTGTCATAGAAGGGGCATGTGTCTAAAAGACAAATACTCCCTCCCAGCCCAGCCCTCTTAACTACAAGGAAAAAACATGTGTTTGTGAGTATAAGATTTACTCACAATCCCATGTTTTTTTCACACAGTTAAGAGGGAGAATGAGAATCTGCTGCCAGCTGAAAAGGTACTATTATATTCAAGCTAAATCATATATCATTATGCTATATGTTATAAGATAATAATTTATTATTTATCTATTTACTGTGAAATTACTGGTTGGAAGTTATAACTTCAAGCTTCAGTAATTTGTCCGTTAAGCCACCTGTTTGAGTACAGATTTTGAACATATAGTAAATTAATTTAAAAATAATATATAATAATTATTTGTATATTACTTTTGGTAATTAACACCTTGCCACCCAGGCCAATTCTGACACTTCTTTCCTACATGTAAAAATCATAATTTTGCTACAAAATTACTCAGAACCCCCAAACATTATATACATTGTTTTAGCAGACACCCTAGGGAATAAAATGGTGTCCATTGCAAGTTTTTATGTCACACAGTATTTGCACAGCAAATTTTTAAAACGTGTTTTTATTTGAGAAAAAACTCTTTCATGAAAAAAAACATAAACACAATACTAACATTAGCCCGTTTTTAAAAAAAAAGTTAAAGATGATGTTACGCCGACTATATAGATACCTAACATGTCACACGCTAAAATTGCGCACACTTGTGGAATGGCGTAAACTTCAGTACTTATAAATCTCCATAAGAGACGCTTTAACATTTTTTAAAACTACCCTAAAAAAAATAATAATCATACAATCCTATATACACAATCCTATACCCACAGTTGATCCAGAGGAAGGTAAAAAACCCCAACAAAGCATGAACCAATTTGCAATGATTAAACTGATTTGAACCTATAAATACTGATTTGGGTTATTTTCACCAAAGAAATGTAACAGAATAGATTTTGCCCTAAATTAATTAAGAATGGTTATTTATTTGCAAAATTTTATATTTTTTTTATAAAAATGTAATATGGGCAGAAAGGGTGTGCCCTTGGGCAGAAAGGGGGTGAGTTTGCCCTGTATTTAAGTAATTAAATAAAAAAATTCCCAAAAAGTACATCCGATGTCGTCCAGTTACAGCAGTGGTTCTCAACCTGGGGTCGGGACCCCCTCGGGGGTCGAATGATGATTTGCCAGGGGTCACTGAATCCTGGGCTGTTCCTGAAGCCCGCACTGCTCTCCCAGCCTTTTTGCGGCCGCCCAGCAGGACTGTCCCTGGAGCCTGTGGCTACAATGTAAAGTAGTGAGTGTACAGCTTGTATAACAGTGTAAAGTTGCTGTCCCCTCAAAATAACTCAGCACACAGCCATTAATGTCTAAACCGCTGGCAACAAAAGTTTAAATTTAAATGTCCAAATTATGCCCTGTCAATATTTTGTGTGGCTGCCAATATTTTCCAGCACTGCCTTAACCCTCTTGGGCATGGAGTTCCCCAGAGATTCACAGATTGCCACTGGATTCCTCTTCCACTCCTCCATGACATCATCACGTAGCTGGTTGATGTTAGAGACCTTGTGCTCCTCCACCTTCTGTTTGAGGATGCCCCACAGATGCTCAATAGGGTTTAGGTCTGGAGACATGCTTGACCAGTCCATCACCTTTACCCTTAGCTTGTTTAGCAAGGCAGTGGTCACCTTGGAGGTGTGTTTGGGATCATTATCATGTTGGAATACTGCCCTGCGGCCCAGTCTCCGAAGTAAGGGGATCATGCTCTGCTTCAGTATGTCACAGTACATGTTGGCATTCATGGTTCCCTCAATGAACTGTAGCTTCCCTGTGCTGGCAGCATTTATGCAGTCCCAGACTATGACACTCCCACCACTATGCTTGACTGTAGACAAGACACATTTGTCTTTGTACTCCTCACCCGGTTGCCACCACACATGCTTAACACCATCTGAACTAAATAAGTTTATCTTTGTCTCATCAGACCACAGGACATGGTTCCAGTAATCCATGTCCTTGGTCTGTTTGTCTTCAGCAAACTGTTTGCAGGCTTTCTTGTGCATCATCTTTAGAAGAGGCTTCCTTCTGGGATGGCAGCCATGCAGACCAATTTGATAACCCCAAATTGAACACATCTGCTCCCCATTCACACCTGAGACCTTGTAACACTAAAGAGACACATGACAATGGGGAGGGAAAATGGCAAATTGGGCCCAATTCAGACATTTTCACTCAGGGGTGTGCTTACTTTTGTTGTCAGCGGTTTAGACATTAATGGCTGTGTGTTGAGTTATTTTGAGGGGACAGCAAATTTACACTGTTATACAAGCTGTACACTCACTACTTTACATTGTAGCAAACTGTAATTTTTTCAGTGTTGTCCCATGAAAAGATATAATAAAATGTTTTCAAAAATGTGAGGTGTGTACTCACTTATGTGAGATACTGTATGTAGATCCACATCAATCACAATGTACGACAACCAACAACCCATCGAAAATTATAAAAAAACTGCCCATCCGACGTCCGATGTCTTGGCCCGTCCCTTCACTCCCAACATTAACAAATGTGGTGGATAAGAGCTCATTTATGCAAAGGGTTGGGATCTCCCAAGTGATGTCATTGATTATATATGGACATGTACATATATAGTCAATGATATCACGGGGATCCCAAATAACCCCATGCCATTTTTTTGTGTGTGAAGGTCCTCCAATAACATATACACCAGACCCTCATCTAGGATAAGGGTCTGGCATAGATGAAAAGAATCCCCAGCTGCTTTGTTTACAAACAGAATAAAGCAGCTGGGAACTGTGATTTTGCAGGCAATTAAGGCTTCATGCACACAGGGCATTAAAAAATGATCTGCAAAGCAAGCACCAACACATGGAAAAAGCGGCTGTTAAAATGCGCTTTTAGAAGCATTTTGCATTGGCGTTAATGCACGTTTAGCCGCGTTAGCGTTCAGCAGCGTTTCTCTGCCCTCTTCTATTTTCCACTCCCAAATCCAATTACTACAGCTTAAAGATGCTTGATGCGGCCTAACACGAGTTTAGCCACATTTTTATAGCTGTAATGCTGCTTCTCCAGAACGCACTGGCCCTGGGGTTTTTCTGAAGCTTGAAAATGCCTATGCCACTTACAGCTTCTAAAAGCCTATGTGTGCATGGACACATAGAAAAACACGGAAAGGCGTTTTTAAGTCTGACACTCCTAAAAGATGCAGGAAAAACCTCCTGTGTGCATGAGGTCTTATACACACTTTTTTATTTGTAAATGTCAGCTTTGCTGCAGTAGGTTTTATACATCACGCATGTGTGACACTTCATGGGCAGATTTAGGGCATCCCCCAGGCATTTTTAATGTTTAATTTTAGGCAAATCACTGCAATTAGCCAAACAAAATAAACTTTTTTTTTTTCCTTTGGTACATATTCCCCAGGGTAGTGCCCAGTTCCCAATGTAATTTGTTTAACTATTCCTTGCTTTTTAGCTTTGGCCCCTTTTCACTTCAGTTTGGATTTGGCCCCTGAACTTTAGCCATGTTTGTTGATCCCAGCTTGAACTGTCCCCAGGTACATTTAGCTCATCTACTAACCACTCTGCTAACATGTCCACTCAGTGTATGGAGACTCAGTCACTAACAAGCGCTTTGTATATATTGGATGAGGTTATTGAGTACAGTGCAGTGCCTATTGGTGTGTCATGATAGGTACATCAGAGTTATTGTATAGATTTGCCTCTGGTAATTGTTAATGATGATAATACCAAAGATTTTTTTCTTACATTGTACTAAATGCTGTGATGGTATTAGCTTTTCTAACCCTTTCATTACTGCAGTAGTTATATTAGCATCCTCCAGGCAAATTCCCATGCCAGTAGGACATTAATTAACTTTTTTTTTTAATTTTGCAGCTGAGCGCATCAATGAAAGAGTTCAGCTCCCGGACTGGATTCCTGTTAGCATTCTTGGCTCCTGCAGTGAGCACAAGGACCCCCCTCTATGGTTTCTGATCATATGACTATTTTGACTTTCCAATAATGATAATTACATGATAAGTTTGCTAGTGCAACAAACTTTTCCTCCACCAGCACTGTAGTTTCAGCTGCATAGAAAATACAAATAGTGTTAAAGAGAGTTTTGCAGCATAACATTTTGTGTTAAAAAAAATCATTGCCCCCAGTCCTTACCAGATAATTGTAATTAATGCCTTCAGCTGATAACAGATTAAGCTCTTTTAGGTTTATAATTTATTAGCTAGCTTAAGGGAGATTTCCTCTTACTTTTCTATCCCAAATGGGATGTGATAGGAACTTTCCCCAAAGTAAGTGTCTCATACATAATTCCCTGCTCTACTGCTTAAATCTTTAGCAAGAGACACCACAAATTCATGCACAAGGTTTGATTTTCTTACAAAAAAAAAAAAAGGGCTCTGCACTTTTTCCCTTTTCTCACATGAGCTCTCAGGTTTGGCAATTGGCTGTTCTGGCACTAAATGCTGCACTGCGAATGCAGAGGGAGTGAAGGTAAGGTAAGTACAGCAGATTTAATTTTGCTGTCCACATACCGTATATACTCGAGTATAAGCCGACCCGAGTATAAGCCGAGGTACCTAATGTTGCCACAAAAAACTGGGAAAACTTACTGACTCAAGTATAAGCCGAGGGACAACAATGCCTTACTGTTCACATCCTTACTGTTCCCATCCTTACTGTTCCCATCCTTACTGTTCCCATCTTTACTGTTCCCATCCTTACTGTTCCCATCCTCACTGTTTCCTATCCTCACTGTTTCCTTTCCTCACTGTTTCCTATCCTCACTGTTTCCTATCCTCACTGTTTCCTATCCTCACTGTTTCCTATCCTCACTGTTTAAATGTTACATTGGAAATAGTACCTGAAAAAAAGTTGCGGCTGCGGCGTCCATCGTTCAAATCCCGCGGTCTCTTCCTGGTTCCTTCCGTGATAGGCGATTCTCATCAGACACTCTCCACCTATCACGAACGTTCTCTCATCCTCTGTTTCCCAGCAGACACTGTGTTGGGTGTTCCGCCAATCACAGACGTCTGCTGGGAAACTGAGGATGAGAGAACGTTCGTGATAGGCGGAGAGTGTCTGATGAGAATCGCCTATCACGGAAGGGACCAGGAAGAGACCGCGGGATTTGAATGATGGACGCCGCAGCCGCAACTTTTTTTCAGGTACTATTTCCAATGTAAAATTTCGCTGACTCGAGTATAAGCCGAGGGGGGGACTTTCAGCCCAAAAAAAGGGCTGAAAATCTCGGCTTATACTCGAGTATATACGGTAATACATATGTGCAGCTGCAAAAGGGTGGGTGCATAGGTGTCACTGGGCAGCCAATGTTTCTGTGCTCAGAGCACACTCACTGCATGCCCCCAGCATGTTGTCAAAGCCTGATACCCTTGAGGAAGTCATGGGCTGATGCGGCGAAATGCGCTGGTGCAGAGCATCTTGATGTCATTATGCCGGAAATGAAGTGATGGCCAGAGTTTTCCCAGTGCAAAAACGGGAGAATTTCCCCAGGGTTTTTTTTAGCGACAGGGTGTAATAGTATTATATATACATAGATGCTAGTACTGGGTTAGAATGTCAGAATCTTACAATTTTTTCTGATATATCTCACCAGAGTGCATAAACTCCCTGAAGATGACCATGACAGCATTGGTCGAAATGCTTCGGGATACCTATATGGACACCAATTCTACAACTATATACAATGTATTGTATTATTGAACATTTGTTAGTATTGATTGTACATTTTTTAAACTGTCTGTAACCAGAATTTTTTAAGAATTTAATAATAATTTGCATTAGTTGCAGAATAAAGATCATATTACATTATTTTTATTCTCATTGACTATTACACCCTGTGACTAAAAAACCCCCTGGGGGAATTCTCCCGTTTTTGCACAATTTATTGGGGTGCGCGGCTCCTGGACTCTCATATATGCGTTTTCTCTTCGACAATTTTTTGGGTGGCTTAAACACCCCTTCCCCCTGCCAACGCATGAGAACCAAACATGAGCAGTGTAACGGCATATTATTTCAATAGTCTTTTTTTGCTTAAGGTAACTTCCACCGTTCTTGATCAAACTGTTGTTCTGTATCGAGACGGTCTCCTTTGGGAATCTAAAATTGCTCTGGTATGAGCAAATATGTATATTTAGATTATAGGCCACTATTTTTTGTGCCCTTTAAGGACTCATTTTGTATGTTCCCCTTCCAAAAGGATTGTCCAAATATACCTATCCAAAAAGACAACATTTTGGGTAAACTTACTAGAAGACCCATTGCCACTTTAATGCAGGACTTAGTATACTCCATAAGCCCACAGCTCTTTAAAATAAAATAAGAAATCCAAAATATAACCTTTGGTGAATTATATAATCACATACAACCTATTATTTTCCAAGTATTGTACTATAAACGTTTTTACTGTGTATCCTAATGAATGTTTACATATGGTCCCCTCTTCGCTCCCCTCCCTCCACCTCTAGGGCAGGTGCCAGCTCCCACACAGGCTTCCCGGCACGGTGAGGAGATGTGAACCCCTTCACAATTCTCCCATACCTCATGCTCTCCTACTGTGTGGCCATTCCATCTTTTGGCCACTAGAGGGAGCATCACTGTGCCGGCGGCGTTCCATGATCACCGCTAGACGTCCAATCATGTGGCACACACGTGCGGTCATGGCCCCACGTGCGCTGTGGCGTCATGGCGTCTTGCAATTGCAATAGGGGTGATGGCAATGGCCGGAGCTTCCGGCTTACAGGAACCCCGAGAGAGCCACACGGTGGCCGCCATCCAGGCGGCATGGATGAGGTGGGGGAGGGGTAATGAGACGACACCTGTAAGTAATGGGCTTAGACCTTATTTAAGCACCACCTCTCTTCTGGATCTTAATGTGATCCCAGAAGAGCTCCTTCCACAGACATACAAAGGACCGGAGCCATATGTAAGTACTACAGACAATATACTTAACCAACTTCCCCACCAGTGAACAATCCTTCTATGCTTACTACATAATCTTATTATAATTTTCAGCATTTCATTGTTTTTCTTCAACATTATACCACACCATGGGGCCACACATTTTCATTGGTCAGCACGACCATTTATCACAAATTTACTCCCCAGATTCACCTCTCATTCCCATACATCTCTATCACACATCCATCACATTTTGTTTGTAGTTTCTTTGATCATAGCTTGTTTGTCATCTTGTCTCATTTTATTTTTTATTTTTCACTCTTTCTCACACACACATCTTCACATATTCAGACATCAACCCCTGATTCCACCCATCTAACACACACTTAACACACATACACATACACACATCCATAGCACATCCACGTTTCCCAATCCACACACCCCCCTCTCATCACCTTGATTATAGCACATTAGTTGTCTCCACGCCAGGATTTACTACACTCACTACATCTTATATGGGTTTGTTACATCAATACATATATCAATATTAGGACTATTTACTTCAATATATCATATTATATATTCCACCTGTCTCAACACATGTTGAGGTCAAAAATAAATTTATGCATGCTGGTGGGGATATGTTCATCTGGTACTATGACAGTGCTGCTAAATGATACCACTATCCCAGACAATCCCTTTTTTACTAGTTATCGAATTATATCACAGGTGTCGCCCATCCCTTCTCCCTCTGATGATCCAAATGTGTGACTCCTTGTGAGCCTCTGTTCGTTTGTCTGGTCCCTGCCTGGAGTGGCTGGGGACGGCATATGAAGACTCTTGGATCATTGCATTCTATTCATCAATTTCTGGTTATATGTTTTCGAACCTCATTATTTGAGCGGTAAATATACTTACATTATATATACATAGATGCTAGTACTGGGTTAGAATGTCAGAATCTTACAATTTTTTCTGATATATCTCACCAGAGTGCATATACCCCCTGAAGATGACCATGACAGCATTGGTTGAAACGCGTCGGGGTACCTATATGGACACCAATTCCACAACTATATACAATGTATTGTATTGTTGAACATTTGTTAGTATTGATTATACATCTTTTAAACTGTCTGTAACCAGAATTTTTTAAGAATTTAATAATAATTTGCATTCGTTGCATAATAAAGATCATATTACATTATTTCCATTCTCATTGACTATTACACCCTGTCGCTAAAAAACCCCTGGGGGAATTCTCCAGTTTTTGCACAATTTCTTGGGGTGCGCGGCTCCTGGACTCTCATATATATGCTTCTTCGAGAGTTTGCCCTAGTACCACCCCAGTTGGACTAATTTACATTATATTATATTTTGTGTGCATTCATCAATAAAGTTTATCTATTTTTCCCATGCTAATGTAGCCAGAGGCTGGGAACCCAGAAGGAAGACCAGGTGAAGATGGAAGCCCTCTTGGTGGTGACAGCACAACTCTAAAGGGCTTAATTTTAAGCATGCATAGCACATTATGACTTTGCCTTGCAGGGGATTTTTTTTTCTTTAACTGTGGCTTACTACCGCTTAAAGGTTTGATGATCCATAGGCTTTAAACATAGTAGATAAAGATAAGACAAGACTTGTGTCTTAGTCTGGCCATACATTATAAAATTTTCCTTTAGATTTACCAAAACTGTATATTAATGCAATCAGGCAGGCCCTTGTACTACAAAGTTGAAGGTAAATCTAAGGATATATATACGGTATATATATTGTATAATGTATGGCCAGCCTTAGATATGACATATTTAATAAAATATGTGCATATGTCCACTGTAGAACCAAACTGGGTTTGAAAAGAGAAGGGACAAATTACAGGAGGTTAAACAAGCTTACATCTACTCTAATGGGTATTAACATTTGCTGATACACCTGATACTGTTGTATATATGTTATACTTTTTGAAATATTTTTAAATTTTATATATCAGCTCTTGAGCTGCTTAAATTTGAGTCATTGCAATGTGGACTAAAGAGTGACTTATTTCAATAAAAATATGAGAAAGCTTAAAGTAGACTCGAGAACTGTTAAAATATACATTCCATGTAACCCGATCATTCCCATTTTCTGTGTTTAAAATAAATACATGTATTTTTCCAGATCCTTCTATTAAGAGTATTGTTGATAAATGGCCTGCCTTTATCTATCTTGCTTTGCTATATATTTGATTAAAAGGGGGTATCATTAAACAAAGTCTATTTGTGAATACAAAGTAGTAATAGCAGTCAGGAAAAATAAGCATGGTGTCAGTGTTATTGATAAGACAGGAAGCATGAAAGCGGACATCCCGTGTGTCACAAGGTATGGGTTTGAAAGGGGTTTTTCTCCTAGATATAGCCATTTATCATTCTAAGCTAAGGGGTTGAATATTCTTACTCTGACTGTATTGATGCCACATTTTCAGTGCAAGGAGAAACTTAAAAAAAAATGAGAAAAGTAGATCCAAGTCTTCAGATACCCACAATCTATTTATAGACAATGGGTTTTAGATGTTTAGAGCTAACTTCTAATGATTTATTTTTTTGCTACCTGAGATTTCTATAAACATGCATGCCCTGTTGTGCAGTCATTAGATCATAAAAGACATGGTAGCACCACTTACTGTATCTCTATTAGTGGATATACATAGTTAAAGCTCAACTCAACTGGGAAATATGAAATTACCTCCCTGTAGTGGAGGTAACCCACACTTCAAGGGTTAAAGTGGTTGTAAACCCACTTATTTAACTTGCACCTACAGGTAAGCCTAGATTAAGGCTTACCTGTAGGTATTTGCAATATCTCCTAAATCCTACACGGTTTTGGAGATATTTGCAAAAAAGGTATACACCATTGTCTATGGTGCATGCGCGGGGTGACGTCTTCGCCGCTACGGAGCAGCGCTGTGATTGGCCGGAGCGGCGATACCCGGAAGTAACCTTCCGGGTATCTGTGGAGAGATGGCTACGGCTGGAGGGGGAGACAAGGATGGCTTCGGGGGCTTCGATCTAAGGTAAGTAATGCATAATGAGCTAGTATGCTAGTCATACTAGCTCATTATGGCTTTGTCTTGCAGGTGTTTTTTTAAAAATAACAAATAAATCTGTATTTACAACCACTTTAACTGCTCATTTAGGTCCAGGGGAAATAGAAAAATTTACTTACCTGAAACTCTGCTCCTCTGTACTGCTAGACTGGTCTGATCAGTGTCTTCTCCCTCCTGCTCCAGTGGTCTTAGGTCTTGACATCATCCCATCAAGACCAATGTAGTATGTAGTGTCCATAGTCCTGCACTGGAAGTGAGGACATCAAGGGACAGTCCACTGAGCATGGTGGAGTACTGTCTGCTGGAGTATCTGAGGATTGGGTAAATAAAATGGCTACTCTTCCATAGACCTAAACAAGCAGGCAAGATTTGCAATGCGGGTGCAGCCTAACTGCAAGGAGGATTTTTCTGATTTTCCAGAATTGCCAGCTTTGCCGTCCCTGGCTATACTTGCCTATACTTGCCTGTACGGTATACTACACAATTATCCTATTGATTTGCTAGCCAACTAAAGATCTATCTGACTTTTCATTTTATGGAGTTTGGTTAAGCATTCTTAAGTTACCTAAGTGAAGTACCTTGTTTTATGTAAAAAGATATTCTGGAGCAAGGTAGGTTATTGAATAGATTTGGTTTCTTTGCCCTTCTGAACAAACAAAAGTGTTGATATCCCAGTGATTCTTGATGATGTCTTTTTGAAGCAATAAAACAAGGTTCTTCTATAGTTACACTCGATTCAAAACTAAAATATACGTTTTGACTCTAGATAAGCTTTAACTGACACAAAATCATCCTCAAAGTTCTCAGCAGAAGCACTGATGTTGTTTAGAGGAGAAGTAAAGCCAAAGCTTGTTTGGCTGTACTTTTCCTGTGGATCACATGAGTGCAGTTCGTTCTGCACTCTTGTGATCTGTTTTCAGCAGACAGCGGGCTGAAGCCCACTGCCGGCTGATGTCACAGAGCTGGTCAAGGCTCGGCAAAGATCGTGACAATGAAGTTGGGATTCACCCACATGCCTGAGAGGCTGAGCCCGCCGCTCCTGCCCCCTCCACAGCCCAGTGCTCCAGTGGGCGAGGAGCGGGCAGAGCAGAGAGCTGACGGTCACCAGCTCTCTGCTCAGGGAGCCCTGATACCCGAGCAATCGGCAGTGTTTGATCACTCGGTTCGGTGTTAGAGCCGGCAGGGGACAGATGCAGCATCGGACCAATTCTGCATCCACCTAGGTAAGTATGAATCTGCAAAAAAAAAAGTCCATACTTCGCTTTTAAGACTGTATATGTAATGTTTGGTTATAGCTGCCTAAAGCGGAGTTCCACCTGTAGCGGGGTCCTCAAATTGATGGGATACACCTGGGGAATAGTGTGACCCAGGTGTATAATTGTGTTAGGGTTCAGACCCCTTTTTGTTTCGTGGAGGATTGGAGGATGTAGTATTCTCCTTTGCCTGTGGGTGGCGGGGTACCCACAGGCGTCAGGTAGAATCATCTCCTGCAGTGCTCCCTGTTTTGTCCCTTCCCGGAGATGGTATGGCTGGGGCGGGGAACCCGCCGGGCCGTTGATGGGAGGAGATAAAAGGGGGAGACGCCCTTACCACGAGGTCTTGCGGAGAAGGAGGTCCTCGGAGGAGGAGGGTTGCGGCCCGCACCCAGGGCCCTCGGGCCTGGGTGCTGGAGATCCAGGAGTCTGGTCCAGGTGCCCATGGCCTGGTCCGGAGTCATGTTGGCGTCCATCCCAGGCACCTTCAGCCTGGGGTGAGGTACTATCAAGGAGGCCTGGGGCCCAGTACCTTCGACTGGGTCCCGCTAGGGTGGACTGTCCGAGGGTCCCTGAGCGGAGGGACTCGTATCTGAGGTGAGGAGGCCAGAGAGGTTACCCACTGGAGACCCGGAGCAGCACCAACCCGGTGACAGTGGGCCTCTGGGAACTCTCTTGGGAGGACACATCCCCCTGATAGGGGCCACAGCGTATCGAAGAGGGCTCCATTGCTGTTCATAGGGGTTGCTGGAAGAGACCCCATCTTTTCTGTTCCGTAACAGCCGGATTGGCTTAGGCGCCGCTGGTCATAGTACAGTGGCATAGAACTTAACCTTTAGGAAGTGCCTCGATCTGCTCGCCTCACCGTTGGCAAGGTTATAGGTCCCAACCAGTTTGCTGCGAAAGAACTGTTTATTGTGCTTTGCTTATTGGAGTGTCGAATAAACAAGTGTTGGACCTTTCTCCGGTGTGTGAACTCCAGTTACTGGAAGCAAAGGGGAGGCTGGTGAGCTTGCAATTACAGACTCAGTGCATTCACAGAACACACCGGCCCGAGGAAACATCAGTAAGTGGCCTTCACCTCCCTACTACAATGGGGAGGACATGGGCCGTGGCGCATCTCACTCTCACAACCCAGGAAACCCTAGACATGAGTTGGTGTGCAACCGCAGAGAAGATGGAGAGAGAGTGAGGCCGCTACACGATCCCGGACGAGCCCCCACGTGTAGCGGCCTCACTCTCTCTCCATCTTCTCTGCGGTTGCACACCCTCGGACAGTCCACCCTAGCGGGACCCAGTCGAAGGTACTGGGCCCCAGGCCTCCTTGATAGTACCTCACCCCAGGCTGAAGGTGCCTGGGATGGACGCCAACATGACTCCGGACCAGGCCATGGGCACCTGGACCAGACTCCTGGATCTCCAGCACCCAGGCCCGAGGGCCCTGGGTGCGGGCCGCAACCCTCCTCCTCCGAGGACCTCCTTCTCCGCAAGACCTCGTGGTAAGGGCGTCTCCCCCTTTTATCTCCTCCCATCAACGGCCCGGCGGGTTCCCCGCCCCAGCCATACCATCTCTGGGAAGGGACAAAACAGGGAGCACTGCAGGAGATGATTCTACCTGACGCCTGTGAGTACCCCGCCACCCACAGGCAAAGGAGAATACTACATCCTCCAATCCTCCACGAAACAAAAAGGGGTCTGAACCCTAACACAATTATACACCTGGGTCACACTATTCCCCAGGTGTATCCCATCAATTTGAGGACCCCGCTACACACCCAAAAATGGAACTTCCGCTTTTTGGAATCCTCCCCCCCTCCGGTGTCACATTTGGCACTGTTCAGGGAGGAGGAGGGAGCAGATACCTGTGTAATCCAGGTATTTGCTCCCACTTCCGGACATAGGTTGCCGCGGCGACCTATGCCACGTCCGGCGCCTCCTTCGCCCCCCCTGCTGTCTTCTGGGAGACACACAGGTCTCGCATATGCGTAGTAGGGAACCAGGAAGTGAAGCCTCAAGGCTTCACTTCCTGATTCCCTTACCAAAGATGGCGGAACCTCCACCCGAGAGCATCTTTAAAATTTCTTGTGCCCCCTATAGAGATGGGTTGTGGTTAGAGCCTAGATTTCCCCTATAATAACCAAAAACATTAAGGGGCCTTTTCATCACTAAAGTGTCTGTTGCCTTACAGATACAGATCCTGGTTAGAAGTCAGATGGCGCTTATTATTACCCACCAATGAAGAGGCTTCTCCATCTTTAAAATATCCTGTGCCCTTCTCAGATACGGGACTTGGTTAGAGGCCAGATTACCCCTATTATAACCAGTGTTGGTCATCTTACTTTAAAAAAGTAAGTAGTTACAGTTACAAATTACTTCTCCCAAAAAGTAATTGTGTTAGTAACTCAACTAACAGTGTACTAAAGAATAAACCGCCCCCTTTCCTTAACACACTCCACTGCGCCTTGGAGAAACGTCTGATAAATTCAGACTGAATTACCCTATCAGCTGCTACTTTAAAAAATAAAAAGTGAAAAATAATTTTGAATAACCAAAATAGTAGCGCTCAGTGTCTTACAACACAAATCTAAATATAAACCATATACACTCCGTGAGATAGTGCATAAATGCGAATTTAAAACAATTGATATAAAGTGTTTAACTGAAAATGAGTCCATAAAAAAGTGCACAAAATAAGTCCATAAAAAGTGCATCCAAAAGTGACTTCAAATGAAGATGATGACAAATAAAACTTTCTTGTGTTTTCTTCAAACCTTCACCACACCAATGTGCTCAGTGATTCCACTCCCTAAGGACTTGCACTCACCACAAGAATATGCCTCGCACTCTCATGCTTGGCTAATCAGCTTGATTACCCCCCAGGGTATCACAAACGATTCCAAAATGATGAAATTAGGTCAGTCAAGTCTCCCACATGAAAAAACAAATGCTTCCAATAGTGAAGTATATCAAAACTTTTAATTAAAATAACACAGCACAAGTGACCATCAATGGTTACACTCACATTTAGACAGATCAAATTGGGCACTTCAAAGCAAACATTTCCAAACGCCAGGCAAGTTTATAGTAGGCTGCCGCAATGTATTGCGGTCTCGGCGGACCATATAAGCATGTATGTCTCACCCTCCTTCACTGCAATCGAATCACTGCAGACTCCCGCCCATTCCATTGGAAGAAGTCTTATGACGAAACTAGTCTGGGAGGAGCTACACGACAGTCACCTGGTGTGCAGTGTTCGGATCTTTCGACCACTCGTCGAATATACAGTTTGGTGTTTGGGCGGGAGTCTGCGGTGATTCGATTGCAGTGGAGAGGCAAGCGTACATGAAGGAGGGTGAGACATACATGCTTATATGGTCCGCCGAGACCGCAATACATCGCGGCAGCCTACTATAAACTTGCCTGGCGTTTGGAAATGTATGCTTTGAAGTGCCCAATTTGATCTGTCTAAATGTGAGTGTAACCATTGATGGTCACTTGTGCTGTGTTATTTTAATTAAAAGTTTTGATATACTTCACTATTGGAAGCATTTGTTTTTTCATGTGGGAGACTTGACTGACCTAATTTCATCATTTTGGAATCGTTTGTGATACCCTGGGGGGTAATCAAGCTGATTAGCCAAGCATGAGAGTGCGAGGCATATTCTTGTGGTGAGTGCAAGTCCTTAGGGAGTGGAATCACTGAGCACATTGGTGTGGTGAAGGTTTGAAGAAAACACAAGAAAGTTTTATTTGTCATCATCGTCACTTTTGGATGCACTTTTTATGGACTTATTTTGTGCACTTTTTTATGGACTCATTTTCAGTTAAACACTTTATATCAATTGTTTTAAATCACTGTCATGAACGTTATGGACACTTGATGAGTTTATTGTATGCACATTTCTTTACAGGGTGTATATTTATGAACATTCGCATTTATGCACTTTCTCACGGAGTGTATATGGTTTATATTTAGATTTGTGTTGTAAGACACTGAGCGCTACTATTTTGGTTATTCAAAATTATTTTTAACTCAACTACTACATTGGAAAAGTAATTAGTTACTCAGCAAAGTAACTGTGACTTTTTTTTTTTAAATTGACTCGCGTATAAGCCGAGAGTGAGAAATGCAGCAGCTACTGTAAGTGGAAATGAGGGTCAACAATGCCCATCTGCAGCTGCATACCTCACTGTGTCTATTGCATACCTCCCTGTGTCCTGTGCATGCCTACCTGTGCAGATCTGCCTACCTCACTGTATCCTGTGTACCCCCTTGTGTCCATTGCAGCCAAACTGTGTCCTGTGCATGCCTCCGTGTGCCCATCTGCAGCCTCCCTGTGCCCATCTGCAGCTCCGTGTGCCGTTTTGCATCCACCGATCAGCGTGTCATAAAAACATACGGCGGCCATTCCAGTATTCAAAAGCCGCGCCTCCTCCTCGTCTGTGATATGCGGAACACTCAATTTCCCAGCATTCAGTGTTCCGCCTATCAGGACATCCACTCATCCTCATAACACAGACGAGGATGAGAGGATGTCCGTGATAGGCGGAACACTGACTGCTGGGAAATTGAGTGTTCCGCCTATCACAGATGAGGAGGAGCAGCTTTTGAACACTGGAATGGCCGCCGTCTGTCTGCATGACACGCTGATCAGGTAGGCAGATGGCGGCCGGCGACTCGAGTAGTTGTAATTGCGGTAACGACGCCCAAGTAATGGGAACGGCGTTACCATGAGGGGAAGAGTAATCAGTTAGATTACTCGTTACCCTCAAAAGTAACTGCGTTAAGTAACGCCGTTTATTTTAACGCAGTTACTTACAACACTGATTATAATCCACTACTAAAGCGATCTCTCTATCTGTGTATGGAGGGGAGACAAGATAAGAGCTTTCCTTTAACATACCAAAATAATCAGATTTTTAACTAAATTGGTAATGGCAACAACAAGCACACATCTAATACTCTCAAATTACTTTTTTCTTGTTAAATACTTTTTAATAATCCCTTTAAGCATGCAAAATTCTTTCATTTCTAATAGGTTTATGAGAAAATGTTGACTGTTTCTATTATTTGTTATAATTGATAAGGGAGAAAAAATGTTCAAATGGTTTTCTTGTTAAAAGCCACTCATTGTGCCAGCCGTATTTATTGACATTCTATTACATTATAACTGCTGTCACTAATTGTTCGTTATCATTAAAGTTCCTCTGGGTTTTTCAGGAGGCTGGAGATGCATGCAAATTACTGCTGCATGACTCTCATAATGCTTTGTGATTGATTTTAATATGTGGAATAGAGGAGGCTAATTGTTTTCTGCCTTTACCGCATTCAAAAAAATCTGAAAAACTATGAAATATTAACTCACAGGCCCTCTAGAAGTAAGATCATTCATTCTAATCATTTCTGCTTTTTAATCATATCACATCCTTTCTCTTGCTCTTACATGTCTATTATGCCTTCTTATGGCTATAATTATGTTGCAGAATGAACAGGGTCAAGTGTAAGATTTAGAAAAGGAGGTTTCCCAGTTTTGACCGCATGCAGGGCTGGATTTCACCTAAAGGCCTTAAAGGTACACACGACCGTTTTTCATGACGAGAAAACTGCAATTTTTTAGATTGGTCGTGAAAACCGGTCGTGTGTATGCTCCATAGCAGTTTTCTCAACGAGAAAACTGCCCGCAAAAAAATTAGAACCTGCTCTATTTTTGCTCAGAATCAAGTATGAGACGGGAGCGCTCATTCTGGTAAAACTAGCATTTGTAATGGAGATAGCACATTTGTCACGCTGTAACGGACTGAAAAGCACGGGGCTGAAAAGCGTGAATCGTCTCTCACCAAACACAAGATCAGCAAAAGCAGCCCAAAGGGTGGCGCCATTCGAATGGAACTTCCCCTTTATAGTGCCGTCGTACGTGTTGTACGTGTTGTACGTCACCACGCTTTGCTCAAGCGTTTTTTTCCCCTGAACATGTGTATGCAAGGCAGGCTTGAGAGGAATCACGACGAATCACGTAGAGAAAAACGTCAGTTTTTTTGCGTGACAGGAAAAACGATCGTGTGTACGCGGCATTAGGGGGGGAATAAGCATATTGAAAAAGGCAGCTCGGAAATATAAAGAAGCCCACAACACATACAAATAATCAAGTGGCTTCAGAATGTCAACTCTTGCCCCCTCACATGCAGTGCGGGCCTCTACAGAGATCAGAAAGACAAAGTACATGGGGCTTATCATGAACATAAGAGGGCATGTCAAGCCAAAGCACAGTGGATTCATGGTCTCATGTGGCATTAACTAGTTTTAAGAAAATATTTATATCTTTTTTTATCAATCCACCAAATAACACCAACATCCCGGTATAAAGTTTTTTTTAGAAAGAGTACCCCCATAATAGGTACTTGGGACTTTAGAGGCAACCAAGTTGGAACAAAATATGAAACAATTGAAATTTTAATAATGAAATATAAAAGTTGTTCAGGTGCAAACATCACCATATATAGAGCATATAAAAACAGAATGCAAAGTTAGATCGTAAGTGTCTGCTTCTTGTTCCAATTTGGTTGCCTCTAAAGTCCCAAGTACCTATTATGGGGGATACTCTTTCTACATAAATATTTATATCTTAGTGCTTGCCTGTAGGCCCCTTTCACACTTGTGCAGCTTGTCCTCCAAATTGGGACTGCAAAGTCGCATGACAAGTTGTACCCCATGATTTTCAATGAGTACCGCTCATATCTGTGCGACTTCAAGTTGCAGTGACTTCAAAGTAGTCCCTGCACTACTTTGGTCCTACTTTGATGCGACTTGAGGTCCATAGATCTCAAGATTACACAGGCATTGCTTCAAGTCGCTTCAAATTTGCGGCACAAAGCACAGCAAAATCATGTAAGGGGCCTTAAAAGATTATGTCAGCCATAGTATGCTAAGGAAGTGACAGGTTGCTTTAGATGATAATTGCACCTGTACATGCTTTTTCCAGATTCCCTTGCCTCTCCCATGCAGGAATGAAATCATTAATTCAAGCTGGACTCCAGGTAGCTGAACCTGTAAATTATTAAAATAGTTCCCAATAGCCACAAAGGAAACTAAATTCTCTTGCAAACCCAGATTCTACATTGTAAAAGTAATGGTGGCATCCTGACTGTAGAGGGCAGAGCTGTTTAAGAAATCTTACAGGCCCACCCAATACTGGCTGCCTGGGGAAAACTACTGGAGGAGGCAAATACAATACCTGCACAAGGTGACAGAGGAGCAGTGACTGGTCTTTATTACAGGAAACTTCACACTGGATTACTGCACAGGTCTGGAAGAAATACCCAAAGCACACCCAGATTCAAGTAACAATACACATGCCTCTTGTAAAGCTTTAAGTTGATTCTTATGCCCTGTACACATGATTGGTTTTACCGATGGACTTTTTTCATCGGACAAACCGATCATGTATGGGCCCCATCGGTCTTTTTTCCATCGGTGAGAAAAAATAGAACATGTTTTAAATTTATCCGATGGAAAAAAAAAACAATAGCAAATTTCGAACTTCTGCGTGGAACTCCATCTGAGAAAAAACCCACGCATGCTCAGAATCAAGTCGACGCATGCTCAGAAGCATTGAACTTCATTTTTCTCGGCTCGTCTGAGTGTTTTACGTCAAGGCGTTTGGGACGGTCAGATTTTTGACTGATGGTGTGTGGGCAAGACTGATGGAAGTCAGCTTCATCGGATTTCCGATGGAAAAATCCATCGGATTTGAATCCATAGGAAATCCAATCGTGTGTACAGGGCTTTAGTTTACATTTCCCAGTGCAAGTACAGTGATTAGGGCTGTAGTGTTCCTATAGGAGAGAAAATGGGAATAAAAAAAGAAAAACATATGTACTCACCTAGACCACTGAACCATGGTTCTGAGCTGCAGCTGTCTACTACCGGCTCTGCACTGAGAACTGAGTGATCAAAGAGTGCTGATTGCTCAGTTCTCGGGTCTGCTCTGCGCACAGAGAAGAGACTCAGTCACCACTCTGTGCTCTGCCTCTCTGGTGCTCACTTGGGTGCTGGGCTGTGGAGGGGGTATGAGCAGCTGGCTCAGGCTGAGAAGCTGAGCCAGCTGCCGGTCAGGCATCTGGGTAAATCCAGACAATATTGTCAAGATCCCTGCCGAGCCTGGATGGGCTCTGTGATGTCAGATCTAAGTGCACTTCTGTGATCCATACCGTGTTTCCCCGAAAATAAGCCTGGGTCTTATATTAATTTTGGCAACCAAAAACACGGTAGGGCTTATTTTCAGGGTAGGGCTTACTATTGTGCGGTCTTCTCTACCCCTCTCCCTTTCTGCCTGACAGAAATCCCCATTGTGAATAAAGTAAAATGTATTGTGTCATGTACCTTATTATATTTCTCCGTTCTGGGCTTCCATAGCCCGCCTGAGCTCTCTTCGCCAAGCATTGCAGAGGGAGGGGGGGCGGACATCCCCCACTGACAGGCAGGAGAAGGAGATCTGAGTACCGTTCTGGGCTTCCATAGCCCGCCTGAGCTATCTTCGCCAAGCATTGCAGAGGGAGGGGGGGCGGACATCCCCCACTGACAGGCAGGAGAAGGAGATCTGAGTACCGTTCTGGGCTTCCATAGCCCGCCTGAGCTCTCTTCGCCAAGCATTGCAGAGGGAGGGGGGGCGGACATCCCCCACTGACAGGCAGGAGAAGGAGATCTGAGTACCGTTCTGGGCTTCCATAGCCCGCCTGAGCTATCTTCGCCAAGCATTGCAGAGGGAGGGGGGGCGGACATCCCCCACTGACAGGCAGGAGAAGGAGATCTGAGTACCGTTCTGGGCTTCCATAGCCCGCCTGAGCTATCTTCGCCAAGCATTGCAGAGGGAGGGGGGGCGGACATCCCCCACTGACAGGCAGGAGAAGGAGATCTGAGTACCGTTCTGGGCTTCCATAGCCTGCCTGAGCTATCTTCCACAAGCCGAGCATTGCAGAGGGAGGGGGTCGAGATCCCCTGCTGACAGGCAGGAGAAGAGGAGGAGACAACCACTTCAAACTAGGTCTTATTTTCGGGGTAGGGCTTATATTGCAGCCCTCCTGGAAAACCAAGGTAGGTCTTACTTTCGGGGTAGGTCTTACTTTCGGGGAAACACGGTAGGATAAGTATGGCCAAAAGAGCTTTGGTCATACATCTCCTTTTAACTGTGGTTTGCATGAGATATCAGACAACATTGTAGCTGTTCACCAATGTGTATAAAACCTTATGAGCTTCTTTGTGAAAAAACAAACTCTAAATATGAGCTGCTTGCACCAAACACATTCCCATATATTTATATTGTAGCTGTTCAAGTCTCTAGACGGGTGTATCCACCCAAATGGCCAAAATATTCAACAATGTTTTTTGTACATGGTGGCCCTGGTCATGTCAGACCTTCCTGTCCCTAGTTACAACCACGCCCCTACTTATTGAACTAGCATCACAGGAACAGGAAAGGAGGCAAAATCTTTGCAATGGTGTCACAAACAGAATATTTTTTTTTAACCCTTCCCCACTGCAAAAATAAAAAAAAGTGGTATTTTTAATTAGGTTGGTGGTTTAATTAATTTATCAGATGTTTGTGCTTCTTTTTTTTCAAACCATTCCTAGGAGAAATATAGGAAAAGAGTTGTTTTTTTCATCCACACACCCTCCCTTCCTGAGCTGATACTGGATTCAAACGTACGTTAGAATGAACTCCACATCACAGCAGAATGCTTCATCATTGGACTAGGATGTAGAGAAACAAGTCTATTAAGATTCTTTGTCAGTCTTTGTTCCAGAGAATCACCTAGCTGCCAATGATAGCTAACTGATTCTTCCCTGTTCCTTAGGGAGCCGGGTTTTCAAACACTTCCTCTGTAAAATAATTCTATAAGTCCGATCCACTTAAGAGAATTTAGGACAGCTTGGCAGTATTTTCCCTAGCCCCCTCCAACACAAATATAATGTTCACTTAAACAAAAAAAAAAAAAAAAAGAGAAAGAAAAAACACTACAAACAGACTGTCTTGTATAATAATGTTTTGCATCCTTTAGGATTAAAACTTCACAGGCAAGCAGGATTCATTGTTCTTTGTAGTTACTTTTTGTACTCACATACTCGAGTTTTAATACAGTTTCCATTAACAAAATCAAAGGCAGCTTTAGCGTGTATGCTGAGACTTTGTAGTGGCTGGCAGCCAGATGCAGCAGTGTCTATACGCCTCCTAGCCCCTATCTCTGACTGTTTATTTATTACACACAGGATGCTCACACTGTATGATGATCTACAGATGAAAGGGAGAAGACTGCTTGGGAAATCTGCTGTAAATTCAGGCTGCAATAGTTTTTACAAGAACAGCAATTTTTCCTCCATGATCATGCATTTGCTTTGAGTTATAGCTCGGAAATCCAGAATTGATGATAGTTTCGTTTAATATAGTCCTTACCTTTTTGACTGCTGGAATTCGAGATAGTAGGTGAAAGATTCGAGCAGATGGAACCTGGGTATCTCTACGCTAAAATAAATTGTAGCGCATAATAAGTAATACCAAGCCAACAAAATCCCATGTTTGTTATCAATATAAATGCTATTCCGCAACATAAAGTGACACTTTCATGGTGTTCGGGAGTTGGGGATTGTGTGGTTTTATTAAAATGGTGTGTTGTAGTATTTCTATATTTAGTTATAAAGCGCAATACATGGGGAAGTCATAGTATGTATAAAGTACAATATTGTGCGTATATAAAAATTCTGAGAATATAGAGATAGCTGAGGAATTGAAATGAACGCTATGTGCTTGTGCAGCTCAGGTATTACAGCACCGGAACATTCAATAAAGTAGATTGCAGTATTTCTCTATCTACGGTAGTTAGAAGCTAAAGAGCAATACACTGAAAAATCACAGTAGGTATTTATAACAAAGTATAAAGTCTAATATTGTCCTTATAAAATATATGAAAATGTAAAGAGGGCTGAGAAATTTCTACAACTGGTTACAATTTTACAGCTTGGTGTAAATCCATGAGAGCATTCAGACATTATTAGAACTTTTCAGTATGCCTGGCTTACTTGATAGGTTGTATGTTCTGAAGGTTGCACAAAGAAGTTACCAACCATTCAGAAATTTTACAGCCTGTATAAAAATTTCAAAGCAAACTAATTACTAAGCAGTTGCAGTGTTCTGATCCCATGTAAATCCTGTAGTGGGGACCTAGTATAGACTATAGGGTTTGCTGTACATTAATTAGGACACTGCAGTTTGATACCAAACCACTTAAGTTCTGCTTCTTCCAAGTGTTAACACAAAACTGTAACAATATTCCATTGCATTGCAAATGAAAAGTACCGTATTTACTCGAGTATAAGCTGACCCGAATATAAGCCGAGGCACATAATTTTGCCACAAAAAACTGGGAAAACGTATTGACTCGAGTATAAGCCTAGGGTGTCCATCTGCATTAGAGTTGCCACCTCATCCCTTTAAAACCGAACACATATTAATTACACAGGGTGTGTGGCTGATTAAGGTGGTAATTAAACTCACTTGGTGCCTTACCTGCATTAAATTAGCCTCAGAACCTGCGTAATTCATATGTGTTTGGGTTTAAAGGGATGAGGTGGCAACCCTAATCTGCATGCCTCACTGTGCCTCACTTTGCCTTACTGTGTCCATGTGAATGCCTCACTGTGCCTCACTGTGTCCGTGCCTCACTGTGTCCGTGCCTCACTGTGCCTTACCGTGCCCATGCCTCACTGTGCCCATGCCTCACTGTGCCCATGCCTCACTGTCACTGTGCCCATGCCTCACTTTGTCCATCCCTCACTGTGCCAAATCTCCCTACCTGATCTCCTGCGCTGTGTTACTAGACTGACGTTTAACATTAGATTCTATGGAAGAGGTGCCCGGGTTTGAAAAATCGGTGCTCCCCGGCCGTAGGTCCCACAGACAACAAACTTTGTACACTTGTGTAGAGGAAGAGTGGGGCTACATGTGTGCCAAGTTTGTGGTCCAGGGGACCTACGGCTGGCCTGGGTCAGGCACACAAAATGAAGATGGACACTCAAGTATATACGGTAATTGCTATCAAGGGCTGTTTAATGATCTTAAAGTGGAGCCAAGCTCAAAAAGTAAAGATCTGCTAGATTACAGGAAACATCTAGAAAAGTTTATTGTCTTTAACCTCTTCCTACTCGCCCCATATTCCCGATCGGCCGCTGTGTGCAGAATCACATATATATATATTGCGTGATTCTGCACTTCCGGGTTTAGGGCGCGAACGCACGCCGCCGGGGGGAGCCAATCAGCAGGTCCAGCGGACCCAATGTCCGCTTGGACCTGCCGATCATTCGGCACGCTGACAGAATGACAGTCTACCTATGTAAACAAGGCAGTGAGTATAGAAGACATGGATCCTGTGTTCCTGTGAAGCAGGAACACCGAACCATTTCTTAAAGTACTAAAAGCATCTCCCCACAGTTAGTAAACCCTCCCTAGGCACACAGTTAACCCTTTGGTCACCCCTTATGTTAACCCCTTCCCTGCCATTGTCATTAGTACATTAGTACAGTGACAGTGTATATTTTTAGCACTGATCACTGTATTAGTGTCACTGGTCCCCAAAAAAATGTCAGTTAGGTGTCCGATTTCTCCCCCCGCAAAATCGCAGTCGCACTATAAGTCATTGATCGCCCCCATTGCTAGTAAAAAAGAAAAAAAAAAGAAAAAATCTATCCTATAGTTTGTAGACGCTATAACTTTTGTGCAAAACCAATCAATATACGCTTATTGGGATTCTTTTTTACCAAAAATATGTAGCAGAATACATATTGGCCTTAATTGATGAAGAAATTAGATTTTTTTAATTTTAGTGATGGGTTTGATTAAGAGCAAAAAGTAATTTTTTTTTTTTTTCAAAATTGTCGGTCGTTCTTTGTTTTTTAGCGTAAAAAATTAAAACCGCCGAGGTGATCAAATACCACAAAAAAAAAAATTTGTGGGAAAAAAGGACATCAATTTTATTTGGGTACAGCGTCGCAAGACCACGCAATTGTCAGTTAAAGTAATGTAGTGCCGCATTGCAAAAATGGCCTGGTTAGGAAGGGGGTACATCTTCGGGAGCATAAGTGGTTAAGCAGCACCCTGAAGATTTACCTTATGTCTTCAATTTCTCTGGAAAAATACCAGTACACATCCTGATATGTGAGTGTGCTCAAATCTGATGTGTAAGAGGCTACCTCGGACTGCTAGCCTTGCATGATTTGGAGTTAGATTTGGTCATGTTGTTCCTGTGCTTCTCACTGTTTTCATTGGTGAAGAAAAAATTGTGCTGAATTTATCTCCCTGCCTCTGCTTCCTATTGCTTCTTGATTTTTCCTAGCAGTTATCAGGGGGCCACTCTGACATGAGGAAGCAAAGTCCTGCAACTACCAAGATGGTAGCCAGAGACACAATGCAGAGCAAGATATGAGCCTGATCTTGATCCAACGCTGTACCCATTTGCAGTGGCTCTCTCCTCACTGGACAGAAAGGCAGCAAAGGCAGTCATTGGCTTCTGCTGCTGTCAATCACAGCCAGGGAGGAGAGGGGGCAGGGCCAAGCCATGCTATGTGTGTCAATAGACACACAGAGGGCTGCTCAGGATCAAGCCTGCACAAGTGCTTCCATAGCAAGAAAATTGCTATGGGGGCACCTGGCAGGGTGGAGAAGCCTGGAGCGGTGGTAGGGGACCCCAGAAAAGGAGGATCAGGGCTTCTCTATGCAAAACCATTACACGGAGCAGATAAGTATGACATGTTTGTTATCTAAAAATATATATACAGTATAGCCTTTAGAATCACTTTAGAGTGATACTATAGGTTCACGTTTAAAAAAATAAAAATAACAAACATGTCATACTTACCTCCACTGTGCAGTTCATTTTGCACAGAGTGGCCCCGAACATCCTCTTCTGGGGTCCCACGGCGGCTCTTGCGGCTCCTCCCCACAATAGCTAACCCCCTCTGGGAAGCTCTTTCCCGAGGGGGTTACCTTGCGGGAGCGCTCCCGTGTCATACTACTTAAAGCCAGCCATGACCAAAGAAAGGGTCCTTAGACATAGGTTTTTAAAAGTACCATTATTTTGAGTGTTATAATACATCATCTGATAAAAAGTCTCCTTTTCTTTGTTGATCCCATGTATTGCCAATAGTTCCATCGAGAGGGATAATGAACATTTCTGGAATCACATATTGAATTGAAAAACTTAAAACTTTAACCAAGTTATGACAACATTGGTAGGATGTAATGAATTATAATGTGACTATTACCGTCTGGTGTGGATGGCACACATGGTAATGAACTGATACAAAATATTTGGCATTAAAAAGCATACCATTTAACATACTGTATATGCCCTTATCTACACTTTGATCAACCCAGGGAATCGATATTGTTTTAAATTAGTTAAATTATTTTTCAGATTAGCTAATACAGAATACTAAGAACCCCATATGTGATGCTAACAGGCAGGGCAAGATTTTCAAAATGGGTTTTTAGTAAATCAACTCTTTTGTGTAAGATACGTTAATAAAAAAAATATTTGCTAAATTGTTCCTTAAAATAAATAAGTGACATCTGAAATATCATTGGTTTCTTTGGGGGAATTTGTTTAGACATTTATGTTTTAAAGTAAGCTGTGAAGTCATCAAGTCTGTTAATTGCAGCAATCTCATTGTAATACAGTTCTACTTTGTTTCTCTTTCACAGAGCAGATTATTGGCTAATACCATAATTAACTATCACAAAAGAAATCACTTCTCATGGCACAAAAAGAAAGCTTGTCTAAAAGTTATACTTCTGCCTGTGTATAAAACATGATTATTTTAATAAGCCACAAGAAAACATCGTTGAGCCAAGTTAAAAAAATTGTTGACGTCAGAAAGACACCCAAATACTATTGATTTACGCAGGTATAATTATGTGCACTTGGCAGGGCATTTCCTCACTTATGATCATCCAGCTATGAGGTTGAAGTTATCTGCTGCATGGTCAGATTTGGCTGCCTGTGGCACTGACAGATGTTGTACAGGGATGAGCCGAACACCCCCCTGTTCGGTTCGCACCAGAACCTGCGAACAGACAAAATGTTCGTGTAAACTTTAGAACCCTATTAAATACAATGGACTCGAACGTTCGAAATCTAAAGTGTTAATTATAAAGGCTAATATGCAAGTTATTGTCCTAAAAAGTGTTTGGGGACCTGGGTCCTGCCCCAGGGGACATGTATCAATGCAAAAAGAAGTTTTAAAAACGGCAGTTTTTTCGGGAGCAGTGATTTTAATAATGCTTAAAATGAAAAAATAAAAGTGAAATATTCCTTTAAATTTCGTACCTGGGAGATGTGTATGATATGCATGTAAAGTGGCGCATGTTTCCCGTGCTTAGAACTGTCCCTGCAAAAAATGTCATTTTTGAAAGAAAAAAAATGCATTTAAAACTGACTCGCGGCTATTAATGAATTGTCGGCTCCCGGCAATACATACAAAAGTCATTGAGAAAAAAAAAAAAAAAAAGCGTGGGGGTTCCCCAGAATTCAATTACCAGGCCCTTCAGATCTGGCATGGATTTTAAGGGGAACTCCACCCCAAGTTTAAAAAAAAAATGGCGTGGAGTCCCCCTAAAAATCCATACCAGACCCCTTATCCGAGCACGCAACCTGGCCGACCGCAGGGGAAAAGGGGGGGACGAGAGAGCGGCCCCCTCCCTCCTGAACCGTACCAGGCCACATGCCCTCAACATGGGGAGGATGTCCCCATGTTGATGGGGACAAGGGCCTCATCCCCACAACCCTTGCCCGGTGGTTGTGGGGGTCTGCGGGCGGGGGGCTTATCGGAATCTGGAAGACCCCTTTAACAAAGGGGACCCCCAGATCCCGCCCTTCCCCTATGTGAATTGGTAACGGGTACATTGTACCCCTACCATTTCACGAAGAAAGCGTAAAAAAAATGTTTAAAAAAACACACAAACACCTTGAAAAAGTCCTTTATTTAAAAAAATAAATAAATAAACATTCCAGCGGTGAAATCCAGTGTCCCGCGGCGATCCCGATGTCCAGCGCTGTCCTTCATTGGTTGTGCCTGAGCGGACCTGATGGGGAACTCCCTCTCAGTATTTTAAATGTATAGACCCGCCCCTTCTAATGTTCCCCATCAGGTCCGCTCAGCGGACGAGATGCAGAACATGAGAAGGGGCGGGTCTATACATGTATTACCAAAGTGAGAGCAGTTCCCCATCAGGTCCGCCCCCTCGGTATGTCAGACCCGCCTACGTCATTGGCTTGAGCGGGGAACTTCCTTCACTATGTAAATTTAAATTACACAGTGAAGGAAGTTCCCCGCTCAAGCCAATGACGTAGGCGGGTCCGACATACCGAGGGGGCGGACCTGATGGGGAACTGCTCTCACTTTGGTAATACATGTATAGACCCGCCCCTTCTCATGTTCCGCATCTGGTCCGCTGAGCGGACCTGATGGGGAACTTTAGAAGGGGCGGGTCTATACATTTAAAATACTGAGAGGGAGTTCCCCATCAGGTCCGCTCAGGCACAACCAATGACGGACAGCGCTGGACATCGGGATCGCCGCGGGACACTGGATTTCACCGCTGGAATGGGTTTTTTTTTTTTTTTTTTTTTTTTAATAAAGGACTTTTTCAACGTGTTTGTGTGTTTTTTTAAACATTTTTTTACGCTTTCTTCGTGAAATGGTAGGGGTACAATGTACCCCTTACCAATTCACATAGGGGGGGGGCCGGGATCTGGGGGTCCTCTTTGTTAAAGGGGTCTTCCAGATTCCGATAAGCCCCCCGCCCGCAGACCCCCACAACCACCGGGCAAGGGTTGTGGGGATGAGGCCCTTGTCCCCATCAACATGGGGACATCCTCCCCATGTTGAGGGCATGTGGCTTGGTACGGTTCAGGAGGGAGGGGGGGCCGCTCTCTCGTCCCCCCCTTTTCCCCTGCGGCCGGCCAGGTTGCGTGCTCGGATAAGGGGTCTGGTATGGATTTTTAGGGGGACTCCACGCCATTTTTTTTTTAATTTGGGGTGGAGTTCCCCTTAAAATCCATGCCAGATCTGAAGGGCCTGGAATGGATATTTGGGGGAACCCCACGTCAATTTTTTTTTTATTTGCGGCGGGGTTCCCCTTAATATCCATTCCAGACCTGAAGGGCCTGGTAATTGAATTCTGGGGAACCCCCACGCTTTTTTTTTTTTTTTTATCAATGACTTTTGTATGTATTGCCGGGAGCCGACAATTCATTAATAGCCGCGAGTCAGTTTTAAATGCATTTTTTTCTTTCAAAAATGACACTTTTTGCAGGGACAGTTCTAAGCACGGGAAACATGCGCCACTTTACATGCATATCATACACACCCCCCAGGTACGAAATTTAAAGGAATATTTCACTTTTATTTTTTCATTTTAAGCATTATTAAAATCACTGCTCCCGAAAAAACGGCCGTTTTTAAAACTTCTTTTTGCATTGATACATGTCCCCTGGGGCAGGACCCGGGTCCCCAAACACTTTTTAGGACAATAACTTGCATATAAGCCTTTATAATTAGCACTTTAGATTTCTCCCATAGATTTTTCGAATTTGCCGCGAACACCCCAATTTGTTCGCTGTTCGGCGAACGGGCGAACAGGCAATGTTCGAGTCGAACATGAGTTCGACTCGAACTCGAAGCTCATCCCTAATGTTGTATAATTGGCTTTAGGTCAGTCCTCCCATTCTTCTGGCATCTCCCTTCTTACTGTACTCTCCCATGTTATTTCCTGCCTCTCCCTATTCTAGGTCTTCCTGAGTTCCAAAATCCAGTTTTCCCTTCTGTTTACAGGTGTGTACACCAGTGTTCCTTTAATGCCTTTTAGATGCCATTCACCTGGAGAAGCACAGCCAAACATTGTTCTGATTGATAATGCGTTCTTTTTTAAGAGCAATGTGTTCCATTCTCAAATTCTCCATCATAGACTTTGCTAACCCCAGTGGGTTTTAGAATAATCATTGTTGCTGACTGCATTTATAATTCTTTGATATTACATGCCATGCCATGTTGGATCCCTGACAATCTGTTTGCTTTTTTTCACTGGTTTTTATACCGGATTTTGATATCCTCTGGCAATGACTTCTGGTTAATTTGGCACCGTCATACAGTCAAGAGGCTCTGCTAGCCTATACCTGTCCTTATAAGACTATGGATATTCTGCCCAGGCTGTATAATCCAACACTATAGTTCCCTAGGGTCCCCAAGCATGCAGAAACTTGAAATATGACTGCTAAAGGGAAGTAGCAGAGCAACAGTGGTTATTAAAGTGATACTAAAGCTAAAAATGTTTTTTACCATAATGCATTCCTTGCATTAACCCCTTGGCACTTTAAGGGATTTGCTATCCCGAGAGGCGGGGTGGGGCCTATGGCCACCTGACCATCGTGACAGCCAATCACGACGGTCACATGATTGGAAAAGTCTTGATCGCAAACAATGATCGGGAACTTTCCATGAGCCGCCAGTCACTGTGGCGGGAGCGCGCAAGGCTCTCGCAAATATGCGGCCACTTGACGCCAAGGCCCAGCTGCTGAGAGGCCGCATATTTGCATGCGCTCTGCGCCAAGAGGTTAAGTTAAACAACATTTTTGATTTCTCTGTCCTACGCTTTTACTGTGTTAATGTTAAGGGGAAGAGAGGGGAGAAGAGATCAGGCACTGTGCATGGCTGCATCTCTTCTCCCTTCTCTTCCTCTTCACACAGGGACTCGAACAGCAGGAGGAGCCATTGGCTCTTGTCCTGTCAATCAAATGCAGTGAGGAGGTAGTGGAAGCGGAGCAAAGTCTGGCTGTGTGTGAATATGGAGACGGCTCCATAGACACACCGCTCAGGAGCAAGCTGAAACCATGTGCCTCCATAGCAAACAGATTGCTATGGGGACACACGAAGAAGGGGAGGATTCAAGATCACCGGCGGGGGTCCCAAGAAAAGGAGGACGGGGGTCACTCTATTTAATACCATTGCACAGAGAAGGTGAGTATAACATGTTTGTGATTTAAACTTTTTTTTTAATTACTTTAGTAACACTTTAAGTGTAAATTAGTGTTTATACTTGGTTTGTGCTAAGGATCAATTGTCCTTCATAATCATTATTTTTCTATGTATCAACAGGTCTCCTATGGGATGGACAGCTACAGCATGGGTATCACCTCCGAGGTAATCTGGCAGTTTTTTTTTTATTATGATTCTAATGGTATGCTAGTTTTAATGCTACAGTATAAGGTAACTGTTGTATATGATTATATGATGTGTCGCTTTGATAGTTCTGTATTATACAATTTTACACTGTGGATTTTGTTGGGCTGAGTCATCCTCTAGTTATTTACATCTCTTGTCAAAGACCATTTTAATAATGGAGCAAAGTAGGCCTGAGATCCTGGCTAGCCAAGAGGTTTCTAATAAGAGCCGGTTCACACAGGGGCAACACGACTTCCAGCGCGACTTTGGGAGGCAACTTGGACACGACTTGAGCATGAATCACAGCGCGACTCCAGGCAACTTACATAGCAAATTCAATTTGCCTCCAGGACAGGCAACTTTCCAGTGGCCAATCAAACAATAATCAGCTCTGTGGGAGGGAGGGGGAAGGGAGGGGTTTGCCTGGAAAACTATTTAAGACAGGGGATCCGACTTGGAGGCAACTTCCATTGAAATCAATGGGTACAAGTCGCCTAGAAGTCGGATTGAAGTCGTACAGGAACCTTTTCTGAAGTCGGAGCGCCTGCAGTAGTGTACATTAAGACGGCTCCATTCACTTCCATTACTTTTCTAAACCGCGCGACTTGGGGCGACTTGAAGTCGGATCCCAGGACGCCCCTGTGTGAACTGGCTCTTAGTGAGCCAACAGAAGCTATGTTTTAACAAGGAGGTTATCATCTTTTAGTTGATGAGTTCAACATGTTCTCTGTACAGTAAAGAAAAAACATGTTTATATATTTGTACAATTTTGACAGTACTGTTGTTCAGGGAGTCTTTAGCAAATTCTGTTAACTGCAATGTGAACAACCGGAAAAGTTATAATGCACAGCTATTTTTTTCTCAAACTTTCTATGCTTAAACAACTTCCAGGTATATTATATTTCTTCTAAAACATCAGTTGTACTGGAAGTTTGCATTTAAAATGTAAAGCATTCCACAAAACTGTTTAGAGAGCATAATAAGACAATGTTCAACATTCAGTAACCCATAGTGACCCCGAGGGATGAGCAAAATAATTGGAAAATTTAAAGGACCACTTGACAGTTTACTGTAGAGCAATGTGGCAGTGAAGGAAATCAGTGACATCACTTTCATGATAAGAAAGAACTAAACTTCTTTATTAGTATAGCACCTATTAAATGAAGTAAACTACTTAGGTCCTGATGACACGGGTTGTATGAATTCTAACCCCAAAATTCTACCGGCCTTAGGATCTGGATCCCAAGATTTTTGCCACTAGTTCGATTAAGAGATCATTTCTGTTTGGTGGCTCTGGGTTATAGTACTTTGTACATTTTCATTGCCTCTGGACTACCTTACTGCGAATACCTTTCAATTAATACAGTGAGGCCCAAATTTTAGATGCTCTTTCTATGCTTAAATATCACTTATATTCCATCAATCTGGCAATTATTTTCTTATTTGTCTGTATTAGGAATACATCTTATGTTGTGAAATACTGTATATCCTACATGTTTGCACCTCCTGCTATATTATCCTTAATTTATACACATAAAACATGATGGAAATGCAGATATCACACCTATAGGGTACCAGACAAAGAATTAGTTGAAAAAGTAAAATACTGTATATGCATTTTAAATGAATTGATGGTTGCACTTATGAACTGATTTGATTCAAATTGGTAAAAAATATCTTGGTAATTTAAAAGTATTAAAGAATTATATGTAATGATGGCTTTTTGAAGGTTGGCAAACGTACCATATAGTTTTCTATAGTTGACTATAATCAATGCAATGTGACCATAATTTAGGGTTTGCAGCAAAAAGGAGGCAGCTAAATTTTTTCATTTTTTTTGCTTATAAAAAAAAAAATCTGTTTATTCAATTGGTGCAAAAAGGAGGCAGTGCTGAATGTTGGTTCCCATATACTTCGAATGATGGAGATGTCTTTCTAGAATGTTAGAATGAGGCAGCTCCAAAAAATTTAAATTTGCCCTGCTTTTCAGAAAAGATATATGTGGATGCTAACACTGCAGAATTGTGTGTTAATACATGAACAACAAGTGGGTAAAACACTTCAAACTCAAGTAAAAAAAAAAATTGGATTTTTTTTTAATTTGACAAAATTTTGTAAAACTAGAGCTGCCTCCCTACTCCTCATTTGTCACCATTGTACGTTTTTCAATAAAATTTGCAAACATATTTTATAGAAGATAATGGTGTTTACTAAAGCTTTACACAGCAAACTTATGTTAGTGTGATGCTTTGAATAAATGAAAGTCCTGCAATTTATTAACTTGGAAAAGGTAAAACTTCAGTATATGTTTGGCAAAATTACTCACTTTATTATAGATGTACCTTTGCCTTTCCTGGCCTTCCATTAGATGCATATGGGCTTCTTTTTGGGAAAGAAATATAGAAGCTGCCACTGCTGATTTGTTTTTACAGGGAATGTATAATCATTTCAATAATATCTTAGATATACATCTAAGAGAAAACAAGTTAAAGTAGAACTATAGGCAAACATTTTTTTTTCAATCTGGATAGCGTAAGGGAAGGTTATAACTCTTTCTCTGCCAACTGTGTCCCATTAGGGAGATTCACCTTCACCTTCACTTCCCGTCCCATAGCCAAAACAGAAAGTGAGAGGAAATCCCTGAAAATGAAGGGAATCCCTTAAAAGCCCCCCCAGGCCCCTATTAATAGATTTCCCCTTTATTACCTTTTTGGGGGCAACCCAAAATTTGGAAAACTTCTTTTACTTTAATTTTCAATGATAATGCTAAACAGGACAAATAGAGAGGGCACAGACAGCAAGAAAAATAGGTATTCTAAGTCATCTCTACTTTGTTCAAAACAAAAAAAAGTTTTGCCTTTAGTTATACTTTAGATTATATTAATGTTTTAAATAACTCCTCTTGTATGCACAGATGGTAATTTTATATATACATAGTGGTGGTGGTTAGTTTTATATTTTTTTTTCGTTGCCACACTAGACTTGTGCTTTACTGCTTCTTCTGAAAATGTTTGTCCATGAGTCAGATGACCGACTAAAAACAATGCACTTCCAGTTTAGTTTATACTTTTCAACCTGTTCTAAAATACCGGTAATATAAACCAGTTATTTATAACTTTTATTTATAAAATATGTCATGCTAATCCAATAGCTTTCTGCATGTTTGCTTCAAGTAAGTGATTCAGAATTCATTGATTTCAGGGGCAGTCATGTAGCTAGTAATCTTAAAAGGAGGTCAGAAATGGCTGCCCCCATTTTTTGCAATAAACACAAGTTTCCCATTTATCAGAAGCAAAGTTATCTCACTGAGCCACTAAGAACTCCCTCTAGTGGCAAATCTACAAACTTTTTTTAATACACTAACAAAAATATGGAGTTGGCTGGTGTCAGAGCTCTGAGGTACCAGTGACCTCAATCCTTTATCATGTGAAAGATCATCATAGGAAAAGGTCACATGCACCCTTATGCCTGGAATGACCATGTAATTTGCAGTGGTAGCCACAAGAGAAGGAAGGAAAATTGTTGTTTTGTGGGCTATTATGTTTGTGTTTATATTTATTTGTGGGGGGGAGGGGCGTATTGATTTATGCAGTAAGTTAATGTAGCCATTTTTTATTTTATGTTGATAGAACCTTTTTTACCCCTTCACGCTGACGTAATGAAAATATGCGGCCTTTGGCTTGAAGGGGTTGTACTGTAGTAATGCATTCAGCTGCAGACATCACCCCGGTACTATTTTTTAGAACTGAAGGTCAGAACGCCTCCCCCTCCCGCCACCTTCGGTGGCTCACCCGGGCTCTTCTGTCCTGCTGGGAGGCCCGAGCAACCAGCCAGCACTTCCGCCGGCTGGCTGGAGACCCGAACAAAACTTGGCATTTTGAATGATTTTAAGTGCAAAGGAGGGATTTGGGTCTTATAAATCCCAGATCTCTTCATAAAGAGTAAATGTCATTGCTTATTACTGTCACAAGGGATGTTTATATTCCTTGTGACATCAACAAAAGTGATCAGAAAAAATAGGGACAGTGTAAAAATAAAAATAAATTTGAATAAAATAAATACAACTTTTTTTTTAAACCGCCCCATCCCTCCATGATCGCGCGCAGAAGCGAATGCATACATAAGTCAAGCCCACACATGTAAACCGTGTTCAAACCACAAATGTGAGGTATCTTTGCAATCATTAGAGCAATAATTCTAGCACAAGACCTCCTCTGTAACTCTAAACTGGTAAACTGGTAACCTGTAGAAATTTTTAAAGCGTCGCCTATGGAGATTTTTAAGTACCATAGTTTGTCGCCATTCCACGAGTGTGCGCAATTTTAAAGCATGACATGTTAGGTGTCTATTTACTCGGCATAACATCATCTTTCACATTATACCAAAAAATTGGGCGTAGCTTTATTTGTTTTTTTATTCATGAAAGTGGTATTTCTTAAAAAAAAATTGCATTTGAAAGACTGCTGCGCAAATACAGTGTTACAGAAAATATCGAAACAATCGCCATTTTATTCTCTAGAGTCTCTGCTAAAAATATATATAATGTTTAGGGGTTCTAAGTAATTTTCTAGCAAAAAATACAGATTTTATCTTGTATGCAACAAGTGTCAGAAAAAGGCTTAGGCATGAAGGGGTTAAAGTTGGGAGTGCTCAATTAGCAGCATTCACATGTTACTGATGATTTGTTCTTGGAGCTGCATTTTGTTTACAACACACAACTACGTTACATTGTTGAGAAGAAAAAAAATAAGTGTGAGGCCTCGTACACACGGCCGAGATTCTCGTCGAAAAAAACATGTTGTTTTTTTCGACGAGATTCTTGGACAAGAAAATTGTCCCGGCCGAGTGTACACACGCTCGATTCAAAGAACCCGCGGTTCTTTGAATGGAGCGTACGCCGTGATGTCATCGACTACGACGAGCATGCGCTCGTCACATTCGATGCCGTCGCCGCCATCTTGGTATACCCTATCTATGCCTAGGAAGCTACCGCGCATGCGTCAAAGTCATTTCGAGCATGCGCGGGCTTCCCGGCGAAAAGGTAAGTGTACACACACACAATTTTCTCGTCGAGAAACAGGCTGACGAGAATCTCGACGAGAAAATAGAGAGCAGGATCTCTATTTTCTCATCGAGATTCTTGTCGCTTTTCTTGACGAGAAACCATACACACGAATGAATTTCTCGGCAAAAAATCTCTGCCAGCAAGTTTCTTGCTGGTTTTTGCCGAGAAACTCGTTCGTGTGTACGAGGCTTAAGAGTAGTGAGCATCTAAACTAACTCAACTTGTATCATTCACATATACCATGCTGGCAATCCCCATAGTAAAAAAATAAATAAGCATATACAATTATTCCTCTATAAAACTGTCCTGCTGATGACCAGGACAGGACAGCAGGACATCTGATATTTAAATTCTGCAGTAAAACCTCAGCATGCACTCTTTGTCTCAAATGGGGGCCTAGAGCCTTGTTCATGACTAATTGTACACTGCTGTATCATATTTGCACAAACAAGACTGGTATACATGGAGTACGGGTGTGTCTCAGTCCCAAATTGTACATACAAAACCACAGTTCATTGCCCATGGGACTTTTAATGAGTCACACTGTTAAAAGTCCCGTGGGCAATGAACTGTGGTTTTGTCTGTATTATATTTGGTCTTCTAATTCTTGTAGTAAAACAACTTTCTCTTCTCTTTGTCTCTAGTGCATTTTGGCCAATTCTTCCTCATTAACCAGTTTTCTAAATCTTTCCCACATGTTAAAATCTGCATTTTTTTGCTGGAAAATTAATCTAAACCTCAAGCAATTACATATTTTGTGAAAGCAGAGGCTCTGTAGAATAAAATGGTTGCAATTTTTTATGCGGTGCAATATTTTAGGAATAGTTTATGCATATTTATAGGAAATATACACTAAAATTATTTCTTATTACCCATTTTTGTTAAAGATGGAGCTGCATTAGGTAACTAGATACCAAATATGTTGCGACTCAAAACTGCATGTGCTTATGAATTGGCGAAAAAACTCAGTACCTAAAATTTCCCATAGGTGACACTTTAAGTCTTTATAGTTTATCAATTCAAAAATAATCGTGAATAAAGGTCTTAGAATTATTGCTCCCACTCTGATATTCATGGCTATAACATACTTGTGTGGCACAATCACTGTTTACTTACACGTGTGGGTCCTACGCTGTATTTGCATTCACATGTATGCAGCTTGTTTTAACCCCTTGAAAACCAGGATGTTTGTAAATGTACCTTGGTAGACAAGGGGTTAAAAATGTCTTGCAGCTAGCAAGTTTTAAAGGATAAGTTCACCTTTCGTCACATGTTATTTGTTACACCCATGTTCAGGGTGTAACATGTTACGAATGGACTGCCCCCCCCCCAATTTGACAGTAACAGGGATCCTATCTCCCCGCTAGCTGTCACGGTTAACAAAAAAGTGGCCGAGCGGAGCACAACCCGCCCGACCACGTCACTCATTTACAGTCCTCTGTGACTGGAAATCTACATGTCCAAACAGCCTTTGGCTGTTGGCTTGTAGTTTTCAATGAACTACCACGGCACTGTGGAGCGCTGTGGTAGTTCATTGAGTCTTCCTGTCAGATTGTATTTGCTTGCCTGTATGGGCACACAGATACATTAATAGGTCTGCAGGAGACCCGCATGGCACCAGCCTTCTGCTGATCGCTGGTACAATGCTTTAGGCTCCAGAAACAAAAAATAACAAATGCAAAATTTTTTACCTGCAAAAAATGTGCATTGATTCTTTTTTGTTAAAAGGTTAATCCTTTACACCGCTATATAATCTGCAGTCTCCTAATTCCTAATGAGAGTTTAATAGAAGTTGGCCAGCAGAAGGGCAGTCTTGCTTCATTAAGAACAGGGACAGCCTTAGTGAACTACTGGCAAATATTTTCCAGTTAAAGTGGACCTGTTATTACTTTATGACAGTGTTTCTCAACTCCAGTCCTCAAGGCACCCCAACAGGTCATGTTTTCAGGATTTCTCTCAGATAAAACAGCTGTGGTAATTACTAAGGCAGTGAAACTGATCAAATCACCTGTGCAAAATAATGAAAATCCTGAAAACATGACCTGTTGGGGCGCCTTGAGGACCGGAGTTGAGAAACACTGCTTTATGAAACAGTATGTGCTTCTGCTACAATTGCCTCAAATGGCCCTTTTCTCCAAACTGAAATGAAACATATTGGGGTGCTGCTGATCTCAGTATGCCAAGCCAATTGTAAAATAATAAGAAATAATTGCACAGTCAAATAAATGCTGCCGAGACATACGGTCACTGAGACTGGTCATGAGAATTGTACTGTTCTGTAACACTGCTTACAGCTTTAGGGAATTCCCTAAGCATTTTATTTAACCCCTTGGTGGCAGCTCCTGCCAGCCCTTTAAGGGCCTTTAGAATGAAGAGAAGTGGGGTGGGGCTTATGGCCATGTGACCACCGTGATTGGCCGTGACGACGTTTACATGATCGGAAGGTTTCCGTTTCAGTCACTGTGCCGGGGGCATACACTCAGCTCCAACAGGTTAAATGATTTGTGCATTTTCAATGTTTCTCTCAAAGCTACACAAAAAGAGTCTCCCGGCTGTATAGTATTTTTTTCCTTTGTCACATGATTTTATAGGTCAGTAATTCACTAAGAAATTAAGCAAAAATAAAAGTCCTGGAGATTGCTCCACAAATCAAATGCAAATCAATAATGGCAGCTCCCATATTCCTCTGAAAAATACCCTTTAACTCAAGGGTGCTGTAAAGACCAGGAAAGGGAGATAATTATAAAGGGAGGATCCTGTTTTAATAGCCTCCTAGTGATTAAATGAGTTATGGTTCTTACTGTGCTCTGGCTATGCTCTATGTTCTTTATTATTACTTTGGCTCAGAAAAACATGAAGATTTACGTTAACAGTCTTTGGTGAGATGTTGTGCACAGAGAGATGATGCAGAGTAATTGCCAATGTGCAATGTGTGGAGAATTTGCTGTTTGATGGGGAAATTTACCAACAGGTGTTGGGCTCTTCAACACCAATATTTTTGTAACCATCTGACTAATCAAGTTGTCAGTTTTCTTGTAGTGTGGATTCTCCCCTGTACTGGTCAAAAGTAGTGTTATATAAGTTTAAAGGCATATTACACTTTTTATTAAAAGAAAAATATAAAATGTACATTTATTCATTTTTTGCATTGGAATGCATTCTAACCTTGATCAGTGGATCACAAAACTCCCGCAGACTTTTCCTCCAGCTCCAGGTCCATACAAAGGTATGAATCTTCAGTTAAGGGGCTGGAGGATGTAAACATTGGACTACAAGTGCGTGATTTCACCACACCTGTGCTCCATTGGGAACAACAGTCCCTCAGCCCCAGACACTGTGAATAGTTCTGTAAGTTTATGACGCTCCTTTATGGGCAGAGAATGCTGCAGAGAGAAGAACACAGTGATTCAGGTAAGAGGCGCATATTGATGGTGGGGGGATACAGAATGGCACAATGCTTTATGTTACATCCTACATATAGGTATACCATTAAACATGGTAAGAAAAGTGAAAGTAGCCTTCAAAGAAAACCTTTCATGAGAGGAACATGGAGGCCACTACTAGAAAGTGCTTGTTGTCTTGATGTCATGTTTATGGATATTGCTTTGGTACTTTCAGTAACCCAAAACAAGTATGTAAATGGGGACGTCTGTCTTTTCTTCCCTATTTCAATGCTTGTTTTGAGACGTTGGTTTAGAAAGCACAGACGCTAAAGACTCAATATATTATTAAGGCTACTGGTATTTTCAGAAGGACATCGTCAATCGTAGCCTGCCCAAATATATTGAATTAATCATAAAAAATCCAGGGTAACAAGCCAATGCATTTTGGGGGGCAAAACATTTTGACTTGTTACCCTGGATATTTTATAAAAAAATTAATACCATTGGTGTGTTGTTACCTTCAACCTCCAAATCTTGTTTAATGTGCTTCCTGTGGACCCTCCATGTTAAGAGCTACCTAAGTAACATGACACAGATTTTACTTTGAACTGTTAAATCAAGCTAACATTGGATCCAGTGCCTACTATCTGCACCTTCTTTTTTTTTTCATGAAAGATTTACTTAAAATATTCCTGATATAAAGGTATAAAGTGAAGCGATAGTGTAAATACAATCTTTTACATATGTTATAAATCTCTAGAAAAAGCATCACAAATTAACTTTCACAATCATATGACTGCACAGAAAACATAAATTCAAGGAAGGATGTCACAGATCCATTAATCAGTCAGAAATTGCACTTAATCAATATCCAGTTTACTCTTCGTAACTGACCTTAGTCTTCAGGGCATTCCAACTGTTCTGAACATTCTACTTATGAAATGTCTTCTAAACCCATATATTGTGTATGCAATAGCAGCATGCTGTTAGGCACAGACTACAATATGTGGTTATGGGAAAAAAACATTGCACAGCTCAAGTGTGCTGTTAAAATAAGGTGTTGCCGCCAAGTGCTTTTAAATATACAAGAGCTCAGAACAATTATCTTCCACAATTACATGTCCCAAAAGAACCTTCCTGCACTTATGTTGAGAAGCCAGTGATCAATTTACTGGAAAAAAAAAAATATTGAAGAAACCTGTGGGAAAATTTCTAAAACACTGAATTTATTTATATTATAGAAATGGCCTCTAAAGACCTTAAAAACAGTGCTGAGGAGCACCAGAGTGCAATGAAATAGCAATTTTCCTGCCTGTGACGATGAACTATGCTCACTCCTGAGCATTGAATCCTCTCACATTCGAAAGCTCTTGGCTGGAGCATCGAAGAACCATTATGTTCTTCTTCTGCTGTTGCTCTGGTCTCTCCCATCCAATCATGGCACTATCTGTTTCCTCAATGGGTTCTAGAATACATTACACAAATAGGACGGCTACCTGTTAAGCACCAGAAGTCAGTAAATCAAGCAGGTCTCTTTGTAATGTAAGTCCATTTTCTTGTATTACGGTTATTTATGGGAAGTAAATAATGGTAATATAACTCTGCTTTTTAATTTTTTCTTGAATCTCGGCCACAGAATTTCCAAAGTCATTTATTTTTTATAGTGTTAGCAAGATGTTCCCTTGGCTTTTAGTCTTGAACACAATATAGAGAATTGTGAGACATATCGAAGAAATATATTACATGGGAAGACAAAGTCTCATTAGCGTTATTTATAGCATTCTCAAACCTCATTAGAGGAAGGTTTGGTAGATGCAAAAATGCATTACAAGCAATGTTTTCTTTAGCGAGAGAGAGAGAGAGAAAAGAAGGTGCTCTATTCTTTGCCTGTGTGTAGATTAGCAGCATCCACTGGGTACCGATAAGATAAAAAGGCTATACAATAAATATGCATCATACTGTGTACATACATAAAATACTGCAAATGAAAAAAGAGCAATGTAAAAATGTTTACTATGCAAAGTTGGAAGTGACCAGGCTTTAAATCGTAGTGTAAACAGCGAAATGAACTGCTTTTTTATTCAGTTTCTTCTTTGTATTGTAAATAGGAAAAACATTCTGAATGTATTTTATTTCATGAGCCTGCTTTGACACTTTTAGAGCTGCATACACATTGCTGGCCTTGCACCATGCCACATTAAAGTTAATATAGAAGCAGCAGTCCCAATACACAGGGCTGTTTTATTAAAGAGTTAAAAAGATCATGCCTCTTAGATACCTCAGAAAGACAGTAAAAGAGTCTTATAGTTTGGGGCTAGTGTACACAGGTGCTTGTATGCCGATTTTGCCTAGTTTATGGAGCATGTTTATTGGATGTTTAATGCAGTGCTTGAATTTGGAACTGGACTGAGTTGTTTTCATTGGTCGTTATTGATGCTTTTGCTAGTCCTTGTTTTAAGGGGGGTCTGTCTCCTTTGCCATAATGTTTATTCCAATGCATCCATTGTTCAAAAAACAAAACAAATAAAATAATAAAGAATAATATCTCTAATAAACTGGTTTCTGGTTGCAGAACTACAATGCAGGCACCTGGTTGTGTTGGCACATACCTTTATGTGACTCTTTCAGCCCAGGTAATACCTTGAATCCAGAGCCACTGTGAGATTTCAGTTTTAACACTTCCTAAAATTGCATGTTGACCTGTTCCTCCTATATGTTTTATTTGGTCAGTAAGGCAATAATGTAATAGTGATTGGACAATAGCAACAGGAAAGTGCTTTTGCTCAATCAGGAACCTGGCCTAACAGTGGCCAAGAATTAGTGGTTGTTAGAATGGTATCTGCTTAGGTACTTCTGTTAAATTCTTATTGTTGTCCATGTCCCTTACTTCCATTGTGTTACTGGGACAGGAAATAGTAAAAAATCATCTCAGTGAGGACATAGATGACAATAAAACTGATAGAGGTCATAACTGTTCTATGGTCTATCTGCAGCCGGGAACTGGTGTTTATATGGAGGAGTTCATATTAATAAGCTGTCTCACTAGTTGTCTACTGTAGGATGCTTACCGTCACCAAAAGAACTGAATATCAGGAAATGTATGAAAAGAATGCTAGTTAATATCTAATATTTAAACAAAACAATGCATGCAATAATGTGGGACAAAATACCCTGTAAAAAAAGTAGAAAGATCCCAGTAGACTCTTGGGAAATACTTACAACAAGAAACCCTACAGCAATAAACACTATAATATATAGCACATGCCCTTATGGGGTCTTTCTTTACGTAAAAATTTCCCCAGAGTAATTGGGGGTTATTTTGTTACATGACAGAGGATGAATGGGACTTGCACTCTGCAACTACAGAACATTCGGGAAGGACAAGTTTCATCCTGATAAAGTGGTTGTCATAAAAACGTGCTATGATTTTCTCATCACAAACTGTGTACAATGTCAGTCTGTGTAATTATATTGCCTAAATCTATGAAGACCGTTGAGAAGTAACAGCTTCCAATGTATGGTAAAGAAAATTGCAATATAAACTGTTTTTTTTTTGTCCTCCAATCTTTTTTTGCAATGTTTTTAAAGCTATACAATAACCATAACTATGTATAGATGCAGCATATTATGTCATTAATGAAAATACTTCCAGATTGTAAGATAAGAAAAAATCATATTGGTAAGTATATTCACTGTGGTAATATTGTTTAGAGTGCAACGTTTATACAATCATATATAAGGACAAAATTGTCTATCATAGAATAGCCACTTCAAACAGTTAAAAAGTTAAACCTTCAGTCATATTCCTTCTACCCTCAAAATTATCAAAATATTTTTGGAAGAACATGTAGGATAGAGCAGTGTAGTTGACAAGTAGGGATAAGCAAAATGTTCCTGGATTGGGTTGAGGCAGATTAGGAAAACATTACTACAAACTACATTGCGACACAAGTCATATTGTAATTGAATGTTATTAAAAATTACCTTTCCTTTTCAATTTGCAGTTCTGTAATTTTCTGTAAATGCAATGCAATATGGAAACCTGGAGGTGTTCTGTACACAGAGTGTGTACAGAACGCCCCCCAGATATGTCATTTCCTGCTTGTGTGATTGGCTCACTGATTTTCCCAGAAGTCTGCCCTAAGATACAAGTCAGATTTTGGCATCCCCTGCAACAAAAATTTAATTTTTGGTGGGATACTCCACAGAGGAAATCACATCTAAAGGGATGCAGACCCTGCAATTTTCCTTATTAGAGCTTTGCAGGTGCGGCAGCTGGTTGATAATTATGAAACCACTCCCATTAGACTCACTTCTGAACATTGGCACAGACAAACACACAGGGATTTCTTCAGAATAACAAGAGGTAGAAATCTGCAACAAAGTTTGTAAAAATCCTTATAATGTACATAGACCACCCAGAGGGGAATGTTTTTTTCTCAACAAAAGTGGAGTTACTCTTTAACTAACATGCCTAGAGGGGTGCCCTTAAAGCAGAGTTCCGGCAAAAAATAAATAATTAAAAGTCAGCAGCTACAAATACTGCAGCTGCTGACTTTTAACATTAGGACACTTACCTGTCCAGGGCACCCGCAATGTCCTCACCTGATCTGGTCCTCGGCTCCCGGGTGCAGGCACCGGCATCTTCAGTAAGGGAATCAGGAAGTTAAGCCTTGCGGCTTCACAGCCTGGTTCCCTACTACGCATGCGCAAGTCACGCTGCACATCTGTCGTCTGGGAATTGTGTGTCTCCCAGAAGACAGACGGGGGGACGGAGGAGGGGCTGGACATGGCGTAGAGTGCCGTGGAATCTGCGCAATCTATCACCGGAAGTGGGAGCAAATACCTGTATTAGACAGGTATCTGCTCCCCCTCCCCCTGAAAGGTGTCAAATGTGACACCAGAAGGGGGAGGACCGAATAAGCAGAAGTCACATTTTTGGGTGGAACTCTGCTTTAACCTACATGTGAAGTGCATCTGCGTGATGTTTACAAACTTTTGCAGCAAAACTGACCATCAATCATGATCCCTTGTGACATCACTGACCAAATATGGTCACATTTATATTTGGTCAATGACATTACCCAGGAGATCCTGTTACTTTATGTACATTCCAGGGCCTGGTAGCTGTCATTCATGGTGAGTGAGCGGACATGTTGGCTGATTGGCAGGTTCTTATTTAGCGAGTTGGTGGGCGTTACTCACTGTGGCTGCAACACTAGGAAATGTGATTGATGGTGGTGTCGTGAGACATTTAAAAAAAAATTAAGGACTTGTGAAAGTGTGTGATGCAATATTTTCTATTTATCTTGTTTTTTTGTGAATGATCAGAGAGGTTCCTGATTTTGATAAGCCCTCCGTCCACAGACCCCCCACAACCCCCAAGTCCTTTTCCTCATCAACATAGGGACAATGTTTTTTGCCAGGGGGGTTCTCCCTAGCTAGATGCTTTCCTCGTGTTGAGGGCATGTAGCCTGGTATAGCTTAGGAAGGAGACACACGCTTATCTCACCCCCATTCCTGGCCTGCATACTCGCATAAAGGTCTGTCTTAAAAAATTTGAGGGGGGCACAAACTTTTTTTTTTTTTTACACTTTCCATGGCCACTTTTTTACATACACTTGTTGGCCTTAAACTCACCACCAAATTTAGGGAATGATGAAGTATATTTTTCAGTAATTTTAGGGTGGATGAGCTGTTTCCTTGACAGAGGAACAGCAGTCCGCTCACATAATTTGTAATAAAAACATCTTTGCAATTCTGAAGCTTCCCTCCAACCACTTTGCATATTATTTTATATATACTGTGATTCTGTACTTGTCAAATATGCTGCAGAAATCTCCCTCCGCTGAGTCTGGCTTCAACCATTTTAACTGTGGGCAGCTGAAGCTGCTGCCTGTTCACTTCCTGGATTTACACAGACACACAGGTGCACACCTACAGCTATGCAGCTCTCATTGGCCCTCTTGTGACTTATCCCCCGTCACTTTCTGGCAAACTCTTATGAGAGTTAGAGAGAGAACTGTGCATGATGTCATAAGCCTAAGCTTTCTTTTTACCAGACAAGAAACAGGAAGTGAGCAGTATAAGGTATTTACTGGCAGAAAAAAAAATGTTTTGCTATCTAAAGTTAAAACAACAAGGGCAGAAGATTTAATAGATGGAAAATATGAAAACATGACTGAAGTTCTGTTTTAAAATCTCTTTGGTAATAAATAGTAACAACTTATTTTTTGTTGTATATCCACAAACTGATCAGTGGGGTTTCTATATATATCACTGCCCCCCCCCCCACTGGTCAACAAACAATTAACATCTATCCTAGGGAGAATTACCCAGTGCGTCCACCTTGGAATTATACTGTGCATACAAGAACTTCTAATATGCATGCAATGCCAAGCTGCGGTTTCCAAAGCGAGCAAAGTCCTTTCTTGTATTAGGAGAGGTATGGACTCCAGAGAGAGAGATATCATTTTGCCCCTGTACAAATCATTAATAAGACCTCATCTGGAATATGCAGTTCAGTTTTGGGCACCAGTTCTCAAAAAGGATATCAGGGAACTGGAGAAAGTGCAGAGAAGGGCAACCAAACTGATAAGAGGCATGGAGGAGCTCAGCTATGAGAAAAGATTAGAGGAACTGGATTTATTCTCTCTTGAGAAGTGGAGATTAAGAGGGGATATGATCAACATGCACAAATATATAAGGGGTCCATATAGTGAACTTGGTGTTGAGTTATTCACTTTACGGTCAACACAAAGGACTCTTTACATCTAGAGGAAAAGAGATTTTATCTCCAAATGCGGAAAGGTTTCTTCACAGTAAGAGCTGTGAAATTGTGGAATAGGCTCCCTTCAGAGGTGGTTCTGGCCAGCTCAGTAGATTGCTTTAAGAAAGGCCTGGACACTTTCCTAAATGTACATAATATAACTGGGTACTATGAATTATAGGTAAAGTTGATCCAGGAAAAATTTGACAGGGGGGTGGGGGATCAGGAAGGAATTTTTCCCCTGCTGTAGCAAATTGGATCATGCTTTGCTGGGGTTTTTCGCCTTCCTCTGGATCAACTGTGGGTATAGGATTGGGTATATGGAATTGTATGATACTTTTTATTTTACTTTTAGGCCTCATGCCCACTGACGTTTTTACAGCTGCGTTTTTTACAGCTTAAAAACGCCTGTCCATGTTATTGTAAATATTTTTTTTATTTTTTTTTTATTTAAAAAAAAACAAACAAAAAAAACGTCGGAGCTAAAAACGTGACCGCGCGTTAGTGCGCATTTTTGCGCGTTTTTTGACGCTCGCGTTTTTTTCTGCCTAGTTCTGACGCTGAGGAACGCACTGGTCCTGGGTTTTTTTTTACAGCTTAAAAACGTCTATGCTATTTTCAGCTCAAAAACGTCTAGGTGGGCATGAAGCTATAGACTAACATGGACAGGCGTTTTTAAGCTGTAAAAAACGCTCAAAAACGCGGCTGTAAAAACGTCCGTGGGCATGAGGCCTTATGGTTGAACTGGGTGGACTTGTGTCTTTTTTCAACCTGACTAACTATGTAACTATGTAACTATGTTCTCCTCCCCCAAATTTGTGCCACGCAAACTGCCCACAAAATGGCCACCATCACTTACTTATATATTCTAACTTTAACCACTTCAGCCCCGGACCATTTTGCTGGTCAAAGACCAGGCCCCTTTTTGCGATTCGGCACTGCGTCGCTTTAACTGACAATTGCGCGGTCGTGCGACATGGCTCCCAAACAAAATTGACGTCCTTTTTTTCCCACAAATAGAGATTTCTTTTGGTGGTATTTGATCACCTCTGCGGTTTTTATTTTTTTGCGCTATAAACAGAAATATAGCGTAAATTTTGAAAAAAATGCAATATTTTTAACTTTTTGCTATAATAAATATCCCCAAAAAATATAGAAAAAAATGTTTTTCCTCAGTTTAGGCTGATACATATTCTTCTACATATTTTTGGTAAAAAAAATCGCAATGAGCATTTATTGATTGGTTTGCGCAAAAGTTATAGCGTCTACAAAATAGGGGGTAGTTTTATGGCATTTTTATTAATAGTTTTTTTTTTACTAGTAATGGCGGCGATCAGCGATTTTTATCGTGACTGTGACATTATGGCGGACACATCGGACACTTTTGACACATTTTTGGGACCATTGTCATTTTTACAGCGATCAGTGCTATAAAAATGCACTGATTACTGTGAAAATTACACTGGCAGTGAAGGGGTTAACCACTAGGTGGCGCTGTAGGGGTTAAGTGTGCCCTGATGAGTGCTTCTAACTGTAGGGGGGATGGGCTGTGTGTGACAAGACAGTGATCACCTCTTCCGATTACAGGAAGCGGTGATCAGTGTCATTGTCACTAGGCAGAACGGGGAGATGCTTGGTTACATAAGCATCTCCCCGCTCTATCTCTCCGTCAGATGATCGCGGGTGTCCCCGCGGCGATCGAGTCCATGGCACCCACGGTCGGGCTCACGGAGAAAGCGGCAGGGTCGCGAGTGTGCCGCCGGCGGCGCGCGCGACCACACGGCGGCATCTTAAAGAGGGTGTACCTGTACGTGCTTGTGCCATTCTACCAACGTATATATACAGGAGGCGGTCCTTAAGCGGTTAAAAAATGGCCATTGCCTACATCCATTAAGGAGACGTTCCACCCAAGGGACACTGAAAAAAAAGCAAGTCCCTACCTTGATAGTGTTTAACATTGAAAAGACAGCCACAGTTACTCCTCCTTCCAGTCTGACTCCCTGCTGTTCTTTGGGGCTCCTTCCCACTAGCCCTTACATCTCTACTGACCTGAAGTGACATATGGGTGGGGGATCAGACATCCAACACTCCCCAAAGAGATAGATACTGGTGAGGGTGTGCTTGTTGGGGCTAGTGGAGGAGGTGGTTCAAACAAGGGCTTTAAGAACGTTACTCACTATTTTATTGTTCTATGCCAAAAAAGCTATATTGCTTAAATGGAAGGATCCGAGGGCGCCGGACACGGCCTTTTGGAAGTCCTTGGTTAATACAATGTTGCCCTTTTATAAATCTACCTATAAGGCCAGGGGATGCGGAAAGAAATTTGACAAGGTGTGGCAGGCCTGGTACAACTCTGATAGCACGACAGGTTAGGTAGGCCAAACGGGGACTCTGGGAATGCTCATGATTCAGCATAAACATTGGGTGTTTGGCTCTCCTGGCGGTGGTTGGGGGCGGGAGTGGAGTGTTGAGGGGAATTTGGGGCTTGATTCCTGATTTTGGCATGCTTGCTGCAGTGGTGATATGGATGCGGATAGGATTTCCTGGGTGAGACACCAGTAAACAGGATCCCGAATTTCATCCGGGTTACTGAGCTATGACTGGGATGTTGTTGTAAGGTCAGTAGACATTGTTAGCTAGGATATTGTGTGTCCTTTTTCCTATTTTTTTTTTTTTTGTGTTTTCTTGGGCCCTGTGTGGCCGCAATGGTCCGGCAACTGCCAGTTGGCAACCCGGATGTTTTCTGTATGATGTACAAACTTAATAAAAAGAATAAAAAAAAAAAAAAAGACATAGATACAGATGATTCTTCAAGAAGTGGTAACTTTACAGCAGAACTAACATATTTAGTATTAACTGTATTCTCTTAAAGGCTTAGTTTTGGTTACTTTTATTTAAATAAATGACAGGGTCACTTTAAGGGCTCATGTAGATGGCACTTCTTGCCACATGCAGCCTTTTCCATTCAAACACATTGCTGCTCAAATGCATTTCTTTCTTTCACAAGGGGAGTTTGTATTGGGCCTGCTTTGTCTTCAGTTCACACTCACCTCAATAGAACATGCTGCATCATAAAAAACGCAATACAAAGCAGACCAAATGCATCCTTTGATCTGCCAGTTACGCTACTATAATGTAGTCAACAGGAATCTGCTCACCCTCATTTGATGTACGTTTCAAATGCATGTCAGGCGCAGGAAAAAAATGTCCGTTTACATGATAACTTTTAACATGAAAATGGAAATCCCTCCATTTGCTTTCTGATGTAGACTGGCAGGGGTATTTATACGAGCTGCATTTAAAATACATTTAAAGATTATTTTAATGAATACATAACGGCAATTCTTGGTGTCTTTTTTATATCCGCCTGCAGTTCAGCTTTAAATATTAGTTGGTTCTAGGCTATTAGATACATCCAAAGGGAAATATTCTGTTAATGTGACACTATTTTTTTACGATTTACATTTTTTTCAGAGAAAAACTAAACAATGCCGCTTGTTCTTTGTTACAGTTGTCACAAATAAATACGTTTACCAACCTGAAAATGAAAACGAGTTTCTTTTCTTCCTCATAGAATTGCTTGCACACTTGTTTCTCTTTGTTAGGAGAAAACTCTGTTGCTCCTCCATTTATTTCATAGGCTAACATGCTCCAATCTTTTCTCATTAGAACAATGTGGAAATAATAACATGTAATGAAATGGAAGCTCGGCCACACATGATTTGCTCAGACTTAGTGTTTCATTTAAATGCAGATGGGGATGAGTAAGTGAATTTTTGCAATGGTTTGAATTTTATTCTTATTTATTTATATTTTATGCTGTGTGGGCTCATTTCTTCATTTTTAGCTGTGTAGTGAGTGAAAAAAGTGCTTGTTATGTACCAACTGATAGTATTTATGTTGGCTGATCTGTCAGCGAGAGAACATCTAACATAACAGAAGGCTGTTATCTTTATGCTCTGTTTGATAGATTGAATATAAATATGCTATATGGCCACAAGTTTGTAGACACCTTACTATCATACCTACCATATATAGGCTTATTGCACATCCCATTCTAAAAGAATGACATTTACAGTATATGAAGTTGAAACCCCCTTGGTGGCTATAACAGGCTTTACTCTTCTAGGAAGGCTTTCTACAAGATATTGCACCTTTTGGAATCTGTGCCCAATCATCCAAAAAAAACATGAAAGCGGTTGTAAAGGTTGAAGGTTTTTTACCTTCATGCATTTTATGCATGAAGGTAAAAAACCCTCTATATGCAGCATTCCCCCCTGCCCCAATACTTACCCAAGCTCCATCTTGATCCAGTGACATGCACGAGAGCAGCAGCTCTCCTGGGTCTCTCCATCCTCATTGGTTGAGACACAACAGCAGGAGCCATTGGCTTTCACTGCTGTCAATCACAGCCAGTGAGGAGGAAGCCTTGAGGCAGGGCCGAAACAATGATCTGTGTGTCTTATGGCACACAGAGGTGGCTCGGGAGCGAGCATGCACAAGTGCCCCCATAGCAAGCTATGGAGGCACTCTGCGGGGGGGGGGGGGGCAGGAGCACCAGCAGGGGACCTGAGAAGAGGAGGATCGGGGCTACTTTGTGCAAAACCACTGCACAAAGCAGGTAAGTATTACATGTTTGTTATTTAAAAAAAAGTTAGCCTTTAAAATCCCTTTAACATCAGACTGTTATACTGATGGCAGCCCTCAAATTTTCCACTCGTCTTCTCGTATTAGGTGAGTGAAAATAAGCTTAGGGCGAATGTGGAGCCACATCAGAGGGTGGGGTGGGCGCCACGGGCAGGCGGGGTTGAACGGGAGCCAATTCTCCTCCCAGCCTCCACCCCATGTCATTCTCTTAGCAAGGCCTGGCATACAACGGCAGTCGGCAAAGCACTAAATGAAGTGGGGGCAGGACGGGGGTGGGGCGGGAGCTGCTAAAGTTTATTTTTCCTATTAACAAGCTGGTGATTGGTTGCTGGGACTGCCTAGTAATCAATTACCAGCTTAGTAATAGGAAAAGTTAACTTTGGCAGCTCCCGCTCCCCTGTCCAGTGCTGTGCTCCGCTGTAACTCTCTCTGCATCCTAAATCAGTGAAAGTGTCAGTCATTGGTTTTAATTTTTTGAATGCTATATTTAATATAACATTAAAATATTTACTTAACGAGGCACTAATGATGTGTACAGTGCCTATAGTAGCCAAGCATATTTTATCCTTATTTTATTTATCACAGTCAGATCAATGAAATATGCTTTATGTTAATATGGTTAAAGTTGTTTTTAATATTTATTTTTGTAACTTAATCCTTAATAAAACATTTAACAGTGTAATTTCATTAGATAATTTATGAGAGCGTGTTCAGGGGTGGAATTAGGAGCAGAGCAGGGTAGGGGTTGGGTGGGGTAACTCTTAAGGACTGGCTAGTAGCTAAGGATTTAAAATTGTGAGCCCTGCTGATGGTATACATGTTACCGTACAAGAAGAGCTAGCTTGCAATCTGCATTCTAATTCATTCCAAATGTGTACAATAGGGTTGTGGGCCAATCAAGGTCCTCCACACCAATGTCTGCAAGAAAAGGAAGATTTGGAACTTTAGATGAGGCACACCTGATAATGTGCCTCCATCCCTATGTATATGAGAAAAAAAGAAAGGTTTGGGACTTTGAATGAGGCGCGTAACCAACAGTATATTTTTTGTATATAATAACAATCTTTTAGTCTGAATTCATATACAAAAAGATTGTTATTATATACAAAAAATATTATTAAGAAGAAGAATTTTATAAAATAGCCTCATCAACAGATTGCAAAAGTTATACATCATGACTGCAGCAATTCATATGGTAAAATATGTACATCAGTAGTAAAATTGAGCCATAGCGCGCTAACGTGAGCATATTAGACATGTGCATTCGTTTTCGTCCGAATGCATTTTCGTCCGAATTCCAGGTATTTTTGTTATCATTTTAACAAACGGTAACGAAAGCAAAGACTCCGAAAACCGAAAGGTCCGACATAAACAAATGCTTTATTTTCATTTTCGTTGCGACAACAGTTCGATATAGATAGGAGATTCGACATGACGCTGACAATAACAATCTTTGTCCATCGAACCTGCGGTCGAATGTGCCTAACCTTAACTCTGTTAGTCCAAGATTATTCTACATAGAGAGAAAAGATTCGACATAGAGAGAAAAGATTCGACATAGAGAGAAAAGATTCAACATTATAGAGACATGAAGATTCGATGAAGTAGCTAAAAACATACGATCGCAGCGAGCGGACATTTATGGTGAAATGCTCTGCCCATAGGCTATAGAAGAATTCTAATGTTGGTTGACTAGTAATAATAATTAATAAATATAATTATTACTAGTGTCATACAACATTAGAATTCTACTATAGCTTGTAGGCGGAACATTCGACCAGAAATGTACGATTGCGGCGTCGTACAGTTTCGCTGCTCCGTTGAATGTTCTTAGAACATTCGACAGACACCATAAGCCTTCAATGACAGACTCAACCTTAATTAATTTGGATTTTCGGACGAATGCATTTTTTAACGAAAAACAAAATAAATAAGCCGACCCGAGTATAAGCCGCCCCGAATATAAGCCGAGGCACCTAATTTTACCACAAAAAAATGGGAAAACTTATTGACTTGAGTATAAGCCTAGGGTGCATGCCTCACTGTGCCTCACTTTGCCTCACTGTGTCCATGTGCATGCCTCACTGTGTCCATGCCTCACTGTGCCCATGCCGAGACTGACGTTTAACATAAGAGTCTATATAAGGGATGCCCGGATTTGAAAAATCGGTGCTCCCTGGCCGTAGGTCCCCTGGACAACAAACTTTGCACACTTGTAGAGGAAGAGTGGGGCTACATTTGTTCCACGTTTGGGGTCCAGGAGACCTACGACCACCCAGTACCGGGTCCCACAATTCACCAGAGAAATTACCCTTTAACATGGAAGTCTATGGAAGGGATGCCCGGGTTTGAAAAACCGGTGCTCCCCGGCTGTAGGTCCCCCGGACAAAAAACTTTGCACACTTGTAGAGGAAGAGTAGTGCTACATCTGTGCCAAGTACCGGATCCCCAAAGTCTGGGAGATCAGGCGCAAAAAGGTGACTCGTGTATAAGCCGAGGGGGGCATTTCAGCACAAAAAATGTGCTGAAAAACTCGGCTTATACTCGAGTATATAGGGTAAATACATTTATTTTTTGGACGAAAACGAAATTCCAATACGAAATGTCAGGCTGGAACAGAAAAGGGCATTCCTCAGACTGTTGCCACAAGATTGGAAGCTTATAGTTGTCTGAAATACCATTGTATGTTGTAGCATCAACTGTATCCTTCACTGGAAGCACATGAACGTTTGGAGGGGTGTCCTTTTTTTAGACATAAAGGTATTGTGATCGTCAAGTGTCCACTGGGATTACCCATCCCTGAAGTGTCTCATGCCTTTAGGTATGTTTAGTGTTGTACTCCAGGATATTACTGGAATTTTACGTATATCATTTTATAGCATCTGCTTTTTAAGTATTTCAAACGGTGTAATTCCAGTCCAGTTTTTTCTCTCTGTAATCCCGTTGGTGAGATTTTACCTTGCTTCCTGGCTTTGTGGCCATATTAAGGAAACAATGTCACAACCATCCCTTCCCTTTGGTATATGTGCAGCAGCGAGGCAGGGAACCCCCTGCCCACAACTTATTGACAGTTTAATTCCCAGTTTAGCTAAGCATGGATTCAGACCAAACTTAAGCTTATCACTTCTAGTTAACATTGTCTCTGGTAAAGAAAGTGATGGGAAATCCAACATTTGTGGCCATGCACATCTCATATTTTCTGAATCAATCTACATGTGAAAGGCAAAACAATACTTTTTTATGAAACGCTTATTTTATTTTTCTAAAATGCATTCTAGTTATGTTATATGGCTTTTTTAGATGCAAATAGAGGTCATCAATATTTGTTCTTAAAATATGTATGACTCTCTCTGTGCTGTGTCCATTCCTGTAGTTTCTATCTATTTTGGAGCCCCCCTTTTAACTGGCTGTTTCCATCACTAATGTGATTTACAGCAGATGCTTTTACAGTATAAAAGTAATAAAAAGCAGCTTTACTGTAGCCTGTAAAAGAAAGCACACAGGTTTTATCATATGAATGAGCACTCATAGTTTTATTGTATATTTCCCTATATTAATTTCTGCTTCATAAAAAAAGCATTTTGACCCAACGTTCAATGCAAATTGCTTTGGTGAATTAGTATAGAAGTGGGTGATTTTAATTGCTTCTTTTGTGCTGTATAGTTCAGGTTTGTGTTGATTAAAGGTCTAAATAATTAAAAACACAAAAGATGTGGTATTTAATGTCAAATTTGTATAGTTGACTAAACTTTTAATTAACTTTTAGTTGGGAAACAAGAACTATTTTTATGTCTGATGACAGTGTTAATTCCCCTGTCAGAATAATGGGCAACTAGCCTTCACTGTTATAATAGCCTTCATTGTGGAAACAGTTGTGGTAGAAGAGAAGAAACTAGGCCTACATTTTACAAGACAAATCACCATAAGTATCTTACAGTAACGTTGGTCAAAGATTACTCTAATTTTGTCTCAACAAAAATCGACTTAAAAATTAACGAAAATTATCAGCCAAACACTGACTGCATCCCATCAGATGCAGTCATTGTTCGCCTTGGGTGGTGAGGTTGCTGAATAAATCTATGCCAGTGGAAATTCCTCTATTCAGACTGTTTAGATTGCCCTTTTGTTCTAAAAGGCTTAGGCACTGGCATAGCGTGGTGTCGCAATTGCGACCCAGCCTCATGCTCCAGGGGGCCCACGCGGCCTCCATGTCATATTTGGTTCTACACCTGGACAGGAGGGGCGGGGGGGTTAGGCCTTAATTTAGTTAGGCCTTAATTTCTTAAAAAAACAAACAAGAAAAAAGGGTGATCTTTGATTTTCTTTCATGTTGTTCAGGTAGATCTCAACCTCTCAAAGGCTGCCTACCCATGCTTCAATATGTATATAAAGATCTGCAATGGTTTTAAGCCACTTGGAGTATCTTGGTGCATGGTGGGAGTATCCTGGCACTTGGTGGAAGTGTCAGGTGGTAGTAGGGGGGCCAGGTCAATGTTTGCATTGGGGCCCACAAGCTTCAAGACATAGGGATTTAGAGCAAAAAGAAAAGAGCAATGTTAAGGAGAAAGTTTTTCCCTCTTTCTAATTTAGAGCGGTTTCACACTGCCACACTGCGGTTTGGCTGCAGCCTAGGCACAGTGCAGTGTGCCTGGAGTTTTCATGCAGGTTACCTGTGTTTTCCCATAGATTCCTATTAGATTGCGTGTTTTTGTTGCTTTTCTGAAAGCGTAATAAAAGTCCTGCATGCTGTATTATTGGTGTGTTTTCAGAAAATGCACCAAAAATGCGCAATCTAAAAGAAGTATATGGGAAACCGCAAGGTAACCTGCACAAAAAACGCGGGTACACTGCGGCCAAACTGCATTCACTATATCTGGTCTCCCACAGTACACAAATATTTTAGTAAATATAAACTGCCAATTAACTTTTCTGATCAGCAGTTAGAGCAGTCTTGTGACTTCTGTCAGTGTCTGGTACATAGGTGTGCACAGCCTATTGCATTTGATTTGGGTGTGCACACTGAAGCCCAAACACATATGCATGTGTGTGTGTGTATATATATATATATATATATATATATATATATACAGTCTTTCTTTGTGGCACTCTGCTCCGCTGGCACATGATCTCCCTGCCTGCAGATTCAGAATGAGAGAGAAATGCTTCCACACATCTCCTTTAAGCAGATTCGCTCAGTGGGAGATCTTTCCTGTATCCCTACTGGCACACAGAGCAATAATGTTATTGTGAACGGGGTGATTAGGGTGTGCCCAGGCACATCTGACACAACCTGTGCACACTTATGGTCTGGTTAAGCTTGTAGGAGTTTTCATTCTGATCTGACTGTCCTTTCAGGCTACAGGGCCCCTCACCCCCCCCCCACCAAAAATAAATAAATAAAAGTGATCATGTGCAGAGTGCCCCCAAGGCTCTGTACTTTCAGGAGATGGATTGAGGTGTGTGGAAGAAGGGGAGGATCAGAGAAGACAGGATCAAACAGCCTTTTTACACAATGCACGGGATCAACCCCTTAGGTTGCACAGTGAGTATAACAAGCTTGCTTTACTGCATATACAGACTGATTTTACTGTTGTGAGTTTAGTAACACTTTAAATTTGCCTGATTTGAGGTCAACAGACGTCTATTTATTATACAAGTCTTATGAGTCTTACTTAACCTTATAAGGTTGGTCTTGAATTCATGGAATTGGTGCTATGTAATAGATGTTTGGAGGAATGATATAATGGATTAGTGCCATCTAAGCTGCTTGCATGTGGCTATTGGCTAGTATGGGCCCTCAATGCAGTTCCCACACAGGGACACTGTCAAGAGCCTCCTTTACTGTTGTAATGCTTTTAGCATTTGTATTAAGGTTATAAGATATCACGTATGTTAAAAGGTAAAAAATTGAGAAAATTGTAAATGTATTGTATTTGTTAATAAAAGCTGTAATCTGTTTGCTATTCATCCTACAAATGTGAGTGTACATTTGTTCCATGCAAATGAAAGCAAAATCAATTGTCGCTAGACAATTACCATTGGTGAGTCGACAGTAATGAGCATTTTAGGTGCCACATCCAGTATTAGTAGAGGAAAACAAAAATCCCCTTTATGGTGGACTTTTAAGGCACAATTTTTTTGGAGGAGAAGTATATATAAAGTTTTTAATTATTTATTGAATAAAGTATAAAGAAAACATGTATAAAAAAACATTTAGCATATTTGAACATACCGTATATACTCGAGTATAAGCCAACCCGAATATAAGCCGAGGCACCTAATTTTACCACAAAAAACTGGGAAAACGTATTGACTCGAGTATAAGCCTAGGGTGTCCATCTGCATGCCTCACTGTGCCCATGCCTCACTGTGCCTTACTGTGCCCATGCCTCACTGTGTCCATGCCTCACTGTGCCTTACTGTGCCCATGCCTCACTGTGCCTCACTGTGTCCATGCCTCACTGTGCCTTACTGTGCCCATGCCTCACTGTGCCCATGCCTCACTATGCCCATGCCTCACTGTCACTGTGCCCATGCCTCACTGTGCCCAATCTCCCTACCTGATCTCTGGCGCTGTGTGACTAGACTGACGTTTGAAAAATCGGTGCTCCCCGGCCGTAGGTCCCCCGGACAACAAACTTTGCACACTTGTAGAGGAATAGTGGGGCTACATGTGTGCCAAGGGACCAAGGGACCTACAGCTGGCCGGGATCAGGCGCACAAAGGTGAAGATGGACACAAAAAAATGTGCTGAAAAACTCGGCTTATACTCGAGTATATACGGTATTTAAAGTATTGTCATCATAGCATCAAAGTACAAACTGTGATTTATAATTCTTGCACCCAGTGCAAGAATTTGGATGCAAGAATTATAAATTACAGTTTGTACTTTGATGCTATGATGACAATACTGTAAATATGTTCAAATATGCTAAATGTTTTTTATAAATATTTTCTTTATACTTTATTCAATAAATAATTTAAAACTTTATATATACTTCTCCTCAAAGAATTTTGTGCCTTAAAAGTCCACCACAAAGGGGGTTTTTGTTTTCCTCTAGACAATTACCGGTATCTCTCAAGGTTTGATGCTCCTTATTTATTTGAATAGCATGAATAGTAAAATACCACATTTTGGCCAATGGATGGAACTTCAGATCATAGTAAATGAGCATTTATTTTCTATGATCATCAGCTCCATCTAGTGGTTTTCATATGTGAAGCGGCACACCTATTTGAAATAGTAGACATTTATAAAGACAAAAATATATTTTAAATTGCTGCTAAATTACATTTGCAGGTTCCTTTGTTGTTCTTTAACCACTTGCTTACTGGGCACTTAAACCCCCTTCGTACCCGGACCAATTTTCAGCTTTCAGCGCTGACGCAATTTGAATGACAATTGCGCGGTCATACAATGCTGTACCCAAATGATATTTTTAGCATATTTTTCCCACAAATAGAGATTTATTTTGGTGGTATTTGATCACCTCTGCGGTTTTAATTTTTTGCACTATAAAAAAAAAGACAGAAAATTTTGAAAAAAACACAATTTTTTTTTACTTTTTGTTATAATAATATCCCAATTTTTTTAAAAAATAACTATTTATTTTTTCACAGTTTTGGCTGATACGTATTCTTCTATATATTTTTGGTAAAAAAATTGCAATAAGCGTATAGTGATTGGTTTGTGCAAAAGTTATAGCGCCTACAAAATAGGGGATAGATTTATGACATTTTTATTATACTTTTTTTTTTTTACTAGTAATGACGGTTATCTGCGATTTTTGTCAGGCCTGTGATATTGCGGCTGACACATCGGACACTTTTGACACTATTTTGGGACCATTCACATTTATACAGCGAGCAGTGCTATAAATATGCATTGATTACTGTATAAATGTGACTGGCAGGGAAGGGGTTAACACTAGGGGGCGATCAATGGGGTTAAATATGTTCCCTGGAAGTGATTCTTACTGTGTGGGGGAGGGGACTGACTGAGAGAGGTGACCGATCTGTTTCCCTATGTACAAGGGACACAGCATCGGTCTCCTCTCTCCCTGACAGGACGTGGATCTCTGTGTTTACACACAGAGATCAACGTCCTGCCTCTGTAACAGACGATCGCGTGTACCTGGTGGACATCGCAGCCACCAAGCACACGCATCGGCATCACGTGACACGGCGGGCACAGCTGTTCCCCGCCGCGCACCCTCGGTGGCGCTCAGGGGGAATGAATACAGCAGGACATCCAGGAACGTCCACCCGGCACTTGAGAGCCTCGCTGCAGACGTCTTTCGTCTATAGCACGGGTCTCAAGTGGTTAATATAATATAAAAAAAAAGCATTTGTCAAAGTGTGTGGTGTATTTACCGTATTTACTCATATTTTCCGTATTTTTTTGTGAAATAGTAAGATTACTATGTAACCTTTAAACCCTTTCTCATTTACATGTTGGGGTTGGTAACTGAGCCCCCCTTATTTTTAAAGGAGTCTTCAGATTCTAATTCTGATCATCACAGTCCCCCACAACCATAAGACTAGGGTTTTGGGGAAGAGGCCCTTGTCCTCATCAATGCGGGGACAGGGAACTTTGCCAGGGGTCACCCCTCTAGCAAGGTACCCTCCACATGTTGAAGGCATCTGGCCTATACCACATAGCCTCATTGGTTTCTAGGATTTATGTGGCCAAAAAAGCATCATAACAACTAATGATGCTGTGAGACTGCCTGCATCTTAGCAACCAAATATTTAATCAGTTGCTAGGATGCAGGCAGCTGGCCCAAGAAGCGTCCTTGGTTGCTAGGACACAGGCAGCCACCAGTGTTTTAGCAGCTAAGGCATAGGAAACAATCATTTAGTGGCAGTTTCCGGGACTCTACATCAACCTGAACTTAGATCTCATCCTTAGCTGCTACTCATCTGATCCCAGTTTAGGTTATATCCTATAGTTTCCTTTTACACAGAACTATTGCCATTGGCAAAATCTCCATGTATCTCCGATTTAGATGAAGTCCTAACAATGTATGTAAGTGTGTTATAGCAATATTGTTGCTGTGTGTGTGACAGAAATATTGTCAGTGCATGTGTTTTTGCTTGACTAAGACAGAGAGTAGAATAGTTCTGTTTGGTTATTACAATGTTGCATACAACTTGGCTTCAATAAATATACTTTCCAATCTAGTATGCCTTTAAAACCCCATCAGTCATGTGCTCCGTGTGTGCATAATAAAGAAAGTGTAAGGCTGAATGCACCTGATGAATTGGAGTATACATCTACTTATTATACAGAAAGAAGCAAAGGGGTCAGCACTTTTAAATTAATCTCTGGGTGGAAAACATTGCATATTTATCCTTTCTGCAAGCTTCACAGCTTTGTAATATATTCCATGCAATAACATGGAGCCAAACTGGCTATATATTCTGACAGAGTACCAACAGAGAATCACACTTTTAAAATATTACATTTCAATGTGTGATCAAAAATATAATATTATATATATATATATATATATATATATATATATATATATATATATATATATATATTCTTTCTTATTTCTATTCCATTATTTTATGTGGCATCTAATTTAGCTTAAAATATTAGCAAACTGTTCTGGTGAAATAGTGTACTGGTGAAATAATGTAATAAACTTCACACACTGGGGGTATTTTATGACTCTGACATGAAGAAAGGTCAAAGGGCATCATTTGATTTCAAAGGAAGGGTAATCCTTGGAAATGATTTAATCCCTCATAGTAGCCATTTCTGACCATGTGCATTCTCAGGCAATTACAAGTATTAGCATTTCAGCATTTTTTTCTGTATTGGTATATGAACATGTAGGCATGGTGCACAAGGGAATAGATGTGGTAGCATCTGAACCTAGTGGCTATGTATTTAATCATGAATGTATCATAAATAACCTTCTGTGTAATTTCACTGCATCCAACCCAAATGTAATATTATATTATTTTCCTCCTGGTATCATTATAGGTAAGTAAACTTTGCTTCAGTACAGCTACTGGAATGTTGCCCTGATGTCCTTTGATCTACCAAACTGGAATCCCTTTGGAAAGCTTAGCTCTAGCCAACTTTGGACAGAATGGGGAAGGGTTAGGAACAATCTTTTAACATTCTCAAAAAGGAGGTTTCAATAACACCAGTTGCCGGGGCAAGAAGTAACGTTACATATCCCCAAAGTGAGTAAACACGGCAGTAAAAACATAACAGATTTTGACTCTTCCTAATTTTCCGGGTCAAAAAAATTACTCGATTCCATCAAACCCGCAGAGCTATTGTGCTCTGAATGTGGTGCAATTCCTGTGCGGTTCACATGCGGTTCACAGTGTGAACCTAGGCTTACATACAAGCCCACATTCTTGTGGGAGTATCTTGGTGCATAGTTGAAGGAGCGGTAGGTAATGGGGGGAGGAGCCCAGGTCAACTTTTGCATCGGGCCCACAAGCTTAAAGCTACACTTCTGACTATGGGGTCGATTTACTAAAACTGGGGAGTGCAAAATCTGGTGCAGCTGTGCTTGGCAGCCAATCAGCTTCTAACTTCACCTTGTTCAATTAACTACTTGACTTGTACTTGACTTGCTATTCCTCACAGTGCTATTTTAACTGGCAATTGTGCAGTCATGCAACACTGTAGGCAAATTACATTTTTACATTTTGTTACACATAAATAGAGTGTTCTTTTGGTGGTATTTGATCACCACTGGGTTTTTTTTATTTTGTGCAAAACAAACAAACAAAAAAAGGAACATTTAAAAAAAAAAAATCCTATAAAAAATTTTAAATTTAAATTTCTTTATGAATTTAGGCCAAAATGTATTTTGCTACATATCTTTGGAAAAAAAAAAGACTAAAGTGTATATTATTTGGTTTGCATGAAAGTCATAGCGAAAGTTATAACTCCCCTTCCGTCTATAGAACTTTTCAGAAGTTTAGTGGCAGGGGAGTTTACATGCAGAAAAAAAATGCATGTAAAACCCCAAATCCTTAGACAGCAATTCAAATATTGTCAGAAGTTCTAATCCTTCTCCACTCCACTAAAAATGTTTTGTCTAAATGGGAAGTAGGGGACATCTCCCTAATAGACACATGACAGAGGTTGCAACAGTTCCAGGCTCGATCCAAAACAAATAAAAAGTTTTGTTGGAGTTGGGCATTCATTTTGTCTAAAGTGAAAATGTCATTATTTCAGTGTACACCTACAAGTAGCCTCATAAATAATATGTAAAATAAGATCTGAGGGACAAAGGATTCTACAGCAGAGGTCAACATTTCATACAATCCTGTAGACAGAAGATATCTGTCAATGGTGGGGTCTCGTGTCTAACATCAGTAATAGTAGTAGTTATCAAGCTTATTCAGTAATAATAATAATAATCATAATACTCAGGAAAAAGGAGACTCAATGCACTTACGAACATATTTTCTAAATCGAAAAATAGATAAAAGACACACTGTATTCCTAATTGCACCACCATGAAACAACAGATCTTTCATTAAAACAGCTCACATATTCAGGTGCCTTCCAAATTCACACCACAAAATACCCTTGGCTCTATACCAAATTGACAAATGCACTTCTTCCACATGCATTATGTTGCCCTAATAAAATATAAATAATGTATTGCCTAGTGTCGAAGGCTAAAAGTCCTTAATAGTCCCAACATCAGCATGGAGGTTCAGGTACTCTTTACACTAACCTATAGATTAGGCTCAGAAATGTCAGGGCATAAAATACACATTCTTCCAGATATACAGATATGTAGAAGTCAATGAAAACTGTTATCATGAAGAGCATTAATTTAAGGCACACTTCAATATACTGTAAGCTATCGGGGTAGAAAAGCTCCTTGAAATGAATAAATAAATGAATAAATAAATAAAGCCCCATTTAATTCTTGAAGGCCAGTGATGACTTTGAAAATGACGATGTGAGGTTAGAGAGGAAATCAAAATCATCCAAGATGAGAAAGACAGATCTATTTTGTAGGGTCATGAAAGAATAGGAAATGATGGACCTTGATGACCTTTTTAATTAAATGCAGAAGGTGCCCTTTCTTAGATGCTTTGGTGAAAGTCTTTGATAGGAAACCCATGAAAGTTACAGAATAATGTGACCTGAGGACTAATGAACAAAAAGCATTGTTAAGATTATTAATTGTTTTCTCTTTCACTGATGTTTTATAATCCTTAGCACTGTTTAGTAAAATACAAATTGCAAACGTATACAATAAAATATAGCTAAGGAAATTTACTGATATCAGCAGGCTGTCATTCAAGTGTAAAGGCCTTACATGCAACAATTAAACTAAATCTTTCCTGATGGAAGTGTGTGGGGGGTGGGGTGGGGGGGCAGTGCTGTCCTTCTGAAAATTTCAATTCCCTAGCTGTCAGGGCTTGCCCGCAGAATTTCTATCTGAAACATAGACTTGGAAAAAAGTATGTCAATCTGGAACGTCAGAGTAGAGTCAGAAGTCCTTAAATGCATACTTGTAGGTTGGTGCCTCAAACTGTTAAAGGGACACTAAAGGTTCCCGTTTTATAAAAAAAAATAACAAACATGTTTTACTTACCTCCAAGGTGCAGTTCGTTTTGCACACAGTGGCCCCGATCCTGGTCTTCAGGAGTCCCTCAGTGACTGTCTCGGCTCCTCCCCGCATCAGCTAACCTCCTTCATGGGAAGCGCTCTCCCAAGGGGGTTAGCTTGCGGCGCGCTCCCATGATAGAGCCGTCGGCCATAGCTGCCGACTGTATCACACGGCCCCACCCCCGCCGCGCCGTGTCATTGCATGTGATTGACAGTCACAATCAATCTAGCAAATCTAGCCAATTGACGGCCAGACTCCGAGGAGAAGGGGACGCGCACAGCAGATTCGGGGCTCAGGTAAGTAAAACGGGGGGCTGGGGGGGCCGTCATTGCCAGGTTTTTTTTTCACCTTAACCTTAATGATAGTTGCTTGGCTGAATTGTTAACTCTCAGCCTTTAAAGGGGTTGTAAAGGTTCGTTTTTTTTCACCTTAATGCATCCTATGCATTAAGGTGAAAAAAACAAACCTTTACAACCCCTTTAAAGGCTGAGAGTTAACATTTCAGCCAAGCAACTATCATTATTAAAATGAGAGGTCGGCAATGGCAGCTTCTATGCTACTCTCTGAAAAGGTTTTCTTTAAAGGGTTGAATTTCAGCACTAATGCCTTCAAAGAGTAGAAAATGAACATAAGTATAATTATGTCATATTTTTATACTGTATCTTGTTACAAGTCATTGACCAGTGACTGAGTTTCCGTACAGTTGGGTATTGTCTCTCTTTCACTCAAGACCATTGGACTGTGTTACCTTTTCACAGCTGGACTCCATAATTATTTGTATATTTTGTATTATAGGGAATCCATTAGAAATGCATGATACCATTGTCTGCCTTGGTAATGACAGAGGCATTTTAGTGGAGCTGGGGATTCTGGAAAAAAAAGCTCCTCACTTTATGTTAAATTAAGGTAAAGTAGATCTGTCATTAGTTATATCTAAGGGGGGAAGGGGGCTGCCAATGCTGATCCCCTTGTGGAAATGCTGGTTGCTTGGCCCGTATGCAGACCCACCGGGGTTAATTTACTAAAGGCAAAAGGCAGTTCACCTTTCAAGACAATTTTTTCCTTATCTTAGGGAATGTTGTGAACATTTACTTTGCAAAAAATACCAAATAATGTGCAAGGAAAATAAAATAAAAAACAGTATTTTGCTTGCAAATGACTGGTTGGTGAAAGTCAAAAGAATTTCACCTCATTCACTAAGATAAGGGGAAATTCCCTTGCAAAGAAAAAAAACGTATTTTCCTTTATTAACCAGCCATAGTCAAATGACGTCCACAGATGGGATCTCCCATCCTGGGTTTGAAGGGGGATATCTGAATGATGCCTGCAGCTATAGGCATCATTCAGATATCCTTTTGAAGTGCCGGCGATTCTGTGCACCATAAGAACAATCATAGCAGCGGTTCCGCCGCTTGATCGTTCTTATAGGCGGCGGGAGGGGACATCCCCCCTCCCGCCACCATCCGGTGCTTCTCCGGGCTCTCCCGTGCGATCGGGGACCCGGAGAGAGTCTTCCGGCGCCGGTGGTGGGTCACGTGACGAGCATAGAGATGACTGGTGACCAGATGGTCACCAGTCATCTCTATGATCGTCGGAGGCCCGGGCGCGATGTGATAACGTCACGCCCGGGTCCTCAAATGTAAACAAAGCCGCCATTGCGGCTAGTAAGTATCAGATCAGTGAAAAAAATTTCACTGATCCCATGCTTTCCAGCCTGGAGGAGAGATGTGGGGTCTTATTGACCCCGCATCTCTCAATAAAGAGGACCTGTCACACACATTCCTATTACAAGGGATGTTTACATTCCTTGTAATAGGAATAAAAGTGATAAAAAAAATAAGTAAAATAAGTTTAAAAAAAAATAAAAATAAGTAAAAAAATAAAATAAATAATAATAAAAAACAAAATTAAAACGCCCCTGTCCCCGGTAGCTCGCGATCAGAAGCGAATGCACACGTAAGTCGCCCACATATGTAAACGCCGTTCAAACCACATATGTGAGGTATCGCCGTGTGCGTTAGAGCGCGTGCAACAATTCTAGCACTAGACCTCCTCTGTAATTCTAACCTGGTAACCTGTAAAAAATAATTAAGCGTCGCCTATGGAGATTTTTAAGTACCGAAGTTTGGCGCCATTCCATGAGTGTGCGCAATTTTAAAGCGTGACATGTTAGGTATCTATTTACTCTGCGTAACATCATCTTTCATATTTTCCCCAAAAATTGGGCTAACTTTACAGTTTTGTTATTTTTTTAATTCATGAAACCATTTTTTTTTTAAAAAGGCGTTTGAAAAATTATTGCGCAAATACCGTGCAAGAAAAAAAGTTGCAATGACCGTCATTTTATTCCCTAGGGTGTCTGCTAAAAAAACATATATAATGTTTTGGGGTTCTGAGTAATTTTCTAGCAAAAGAATGATGATTTGTACATGTAGGAGAGAAGTGCTAGAATAGGCCCGGTATGGAAGTGGTATAAAAAGCCCTGTATTGAAGTGGTTAAAGGAGAAGTATAGCCAAAGCTATTTTTGTTGTACTTCTCCTGGGAATCACAGGAGTGCATTGGTCACTCAGTTCTCAGTCTTAGAAGCGGCGGGGAAGCCATAGTTCTCTTATAACAGCTTGCCAACCACCCTATTGCAGTTTTACTGCTACAGAGTGGCAGCTGTGCACAGGATCACGTATAATGTATATACACGATCCTGCACTTTCGGGCAGGGGGCACGAATGCCAGGTACTCGATGTCAGCTGGCAGCCACAGATTATCAGGCAGAGAGCCAGAACTACGATCTGCTTATGTAAACAAGGCAGATCGCCGTTTTGACAGAGGGAAGAGATGGAATTTGTGTCTCTGCAAAGCAGAGAGTAAATTAAATATCTTTCCCTAGTAAAACACCTCACACAGTATAGTAAAACACTGGCTAGCCACACAGTTAGGCCTCATGCCCACAGACGTTTTTAACAGCTGCGTTTTTTACAGCTTAAAAACACCTGTCCTTGTTATTGTAAATTTTTTTTTTTTTTTTTAAATAAATAAAAAAAATAAAAAACGTCGGAGCTAAAAAACGCGACTGCGCGTTAGTGCGCGTTTGTGTGCGTTTTTGCGCGTTTTTTGACGCTCGCGTTTTTTTCTGCCTAATTCCGACGCTGAGGAACGCACTGGTCCTGGGTTTTTTTTACAGCTTAAAAACGTCTATGCTATTTGCAGCTCAAAAACGTCTAGGTGGGCATGAAGCTATAGACTAACATGGACAGGCGTTTTTAAGCTTTAAAAAACGCTCAAAAACGCGGCTGTAAAAACGTCCGTGGGCATGAGGCCTTAACACTTTGATCGCCCCTGATGACAGTGCATATTTTTAGCACCGATCACTGTGTTAGTGTCACTGGTTCCCAAAAAGTGTAAAAAGTGTCAGTTAGTGTCAGAATGTGCTGGATATGTTTTATAGCAGAAATAATAATAAATATTGTTTTTCTTTATTCAAAATAGTATTTTCTTGTTTATAGCGCAAAAAATATAAAGTGCAGAGGTGATCAAATACCACCAAAAGAATATATATTTGTGGGAAAAAAAGGACATACATTTTATTTGGGTTAAGTGTCGCACAGCCGCCCAATCGTCAGTTAAAGTAATGCAGTGCCGTATCACAAAAAATGGCCTGGTCATGGGGGGGTAAATCTTCCAGGGGTCAAGTGGTTAAGTCAACTTCACTATTTGAAAAGCCACTATAATATTACAAATTCAAAAGCATTAGTAGTATCTTTAGTAGTATCTCCAATCTACAAATCAATTAATCAAAATCTAAAGCTCTTAACATTACCTTATCCACCACTCATCTTCAAACTATTAAAAATAATTATCATTCTTTAACATATCTTGGAGTCAAATTAACCTCCAAATTCAACTCCCTTTTTAAAGCCAATTATCTGCCTTTGTTTAAATCCTTTAAATCCTTGGCCTCTCTTCTCGCCTCATGGGAACCTCTTTCTCACTCCTGGTTTGGTAAAATTCATGCCATTGAAGTGGAGTTCCACCCTGAAATTTTTTATTTTTCCAAAAATCCTAAAAAAATAGAAAAAATACCAGAAATAGCGGTTGCTATGAGGAAGTCCCTAATCTGCCTCTTCATCGTCGCCGGCTGGTCTTCTTCCTCCGTCCTACTCGCGGTGTCTTCTGGTGAATGGGGCGCGCTGCCTTCTGGGAACTGTGTGTATCCCAGAGAGCAGCCGGCCCATTCACAAAGCGCCGTGTGGCTCGCGCATGCTCAGTAGGAAATGGGCAGTGAAGCCACAATGGATTCACTGCCTGTTTCCCTTTCTGAGGATGGCGGCGCCAGGAGCTGCCAGGATCGAGGGATCGGCCTCGGGGGGGCTGACATTGCGGGCGAGTAGGACAGGTAAGTGTCCTTATTAAAAGTCAGCAGCTACAGTGTTTGGGGATGTGGAGGAGGTTTTGGTTAGTTGATCGTAGAACGCGATTGGAGATATAGTGTTTTATTTTCTCGCATAGGTATTGAGGAGCGTTTCCTTGTGTGCCTTTGTGAGTGAGGCAGAGGGTCTTGAATGTCACCCGATCCTTTACGGCTAGCCAATGGAGGATCTTCAGGGTTCAGGGACGGGGTGATTGTTCTGGATGACTTGTAGCCGGGAAATCTGGTATTTGGGTAGTCCAAGGTAGAGGGAGTTTGCGTTGCCCGCAGTTTTCCCGGGGTAGCGAGAGCAGCCGATCCCCACCCTGCTCCCAGCAGTGGCCACATTATAACAGGAGAGCGGGACATCTGTGGGCTTCATGTGCTCGAGGCCGCTCGTCCCGCTTCTCCTTCTGTCATAAGCTGCGGACCAGAGACAGGGACTGAAGCAGAGCAGCGCTCTGTGTTCCTCCCTCCCCACCCCCACCTGACAGACCCGTGTAGCACACAGCCGAGTGAAGTGTTGTGGCCGTGTGCTGGGTCTGATAGCCGGAGACTGCACTGTGATGCGCTGCCAGGTCCGCCGTGATGAATAAGTTCTATCATCAGGTGAGAAAGAACCGTGGAGAGATTCAAAGAGAATTGGGAGTACAGAGGTGAACGTGGATGGGGGTACAAAGGTGGATGGGGGGGTACAAAGGTGGACAGGGGGTACAGAGGTGGATGGGGGGTAAAGAGGTAAATGTGGATGGGGGGGTAAAGAGGTGGATGGGGGAGTACAGAGGTAAATGTGGATGTGGGGGTACAGAGGTGGATGGTGGGTACAGCGGTGGACAGGGGGTACAGAGGTAAATGTGGATGGGAGGGTACAGAGGTGGACAGGAGAGGGTACAGAGGTGGACAGGGCGTACAAAGGTAAATGTGGATGGGGGGTACAGAGGTGGATGGGGGGTATAGAGGTAAATGTGGATGTGGGGTACAGAGGTGGACAGGGGGTACAGAGGTAAATGTGGATAGGGGGTACAGAGGTGAACAGGGGGTACAGAGGTGGATGAGAGGGGGGTACAGAGGTGGACAGGGGGTACAGAGGTGGACAGGAGGGGGGTACAGAGGTGGACAGGGGGTACAGAGGTAAATGTGGATTGGGGGGTACAGAGGTGGATGGAAGGATACAGAGGTGAGCCGTGGATGAGGGGTACTGAGGTGGACAGAGGATACAGAGGTGAGCTGTCTATTGGGGGGTACAGAGGTGGAAGGGGGATACAGAGGTGAGCTGTAGGTGAGGGGTACTAAGGTGGACAGGGGATACAGAGGTGAGCTGTGGATTGAGGGGGATACAGAGATGAGCCGTGGGTGAGGGGTACTGAGGTGGACGGGGGATACAGAGGTGAGCTGTGGATTGGGGGGGTATAGAGGTGAGCTGTGGATGAGGGATCAGGAGGTAAGCAAAGTGGTGTGTAAAGGTGACCAATAGACAGTTACTTTGGGGGGAGAATATGCAAGTACTGCCCCTTGTGCTGATTTTTTCTGTGCCTTGTATGACACAAACACCTCGCAGTACACACTCCCAATCCCTGTGTGTCATCCTGGACTCCCCTATCTCCCCCCCAATATTGAACTCCCCCATCTCTCCCCCCAATTCTTCCTGGACTTCACAATTCCCCCCCATCATCCTGGACTCAGCTATCCCCCCCCACCATGATCGTGGACTCCCCTATCTCTCCCCCATCATTATTATTATACAGGATTTATATAGTGCCAACAGTTTGTGCAGCGCTTTACAACATGAGGGGGGCAGACTGTACAATTACAATACAATTCAATACATAAGTTTACGTGTGTATTTGTTTTCTGTAATGTTGAGGTAGAGAGCAAATTTGCATGGGTGGGGACCCAAAAAAATGTTTGCAAGGGTCCAATCAATATTAAAGACGGCCCTGGGCAAAGTAGAGGCCATGCTACATAAATATGACAACATGTGCTGAGTGCGCTCCTGCACCCAACACAAGCCTGAGACTAGCTCCGCTCCTCACTTCCCTATCAGGCAGAGTAATCTCCGCCCAACAGGCGCTTCCTAGTCACGACCGGCGTGACATCACTGAGAGGCTGGCCGGGAGACAGGATGGGAAATGAGCATGGAGTGCTGCCACCCGCCGGAGCTATGAAATGGGAGTGCAATCAAGGAAGAGGAACCAAGCAGGGCATCATCACACAAGTAAGCAGATTGAATGAGGGGGGGAGGCTGAGGGGAGTTTGCCTAATTAGCAATGGTATTGGTAATATGCAGCAGGCGCCCCCCCCCCTCCTGATATGCAGCAGGAAGGGGGTTAATGCACTGTCACTGATGCATTAGTATAGATCCCATTGTCTGTAGGCGCTGTAGCTTTTCACATCGGGGGGGCACAGTTTTTCATCTTTGGCCTGGGCACCGGATGACCTTGTCCCGACACTTCTTATGAACACCCCATTTGGACATACCTAGTACAAATGACCTGTTCCCCTCTCCCCATATACAACCTATTATGGACGCCTACATCCTTTCGTCCCCAAATTTTTGATCCTTCACTTAAACACCTTCTTCAAATATGGGACTCTGTTAAATACTCCAGCAATCGTATTTCCCCACATCTACCATTTTCTGGAATACATGACACCCCTTCCTTTTCCCCAGCTTATGGAATTCCTCTTGCATTCCGCTGGTGGTGTCTCAAAAAAAATGTATAAATATATATGATTTTTACTGCTTTGATGGTATTAAACCCTTTACTTTTCTTTAAAAACACTGGAATCTACCAGTAAAAGAACACTCTCATTATACCCAAATGCATCATTATCTCTCTACCCTTATCACTCATTGCACTTCTACGCCATAACAATTGACCCCTTTTGAAAATTGGTGCAGGTTAAACCCACACTCTAAAGGCCTAGTGTCTGCTCTCTACACGTCCTTTACAAACTCCCTAGGTCCACATAAACTTGCCTACATGGAAAAATGGGAACATGGCCTTGAATCCTCCTCGGATACACAGGAATGGGAATCTATATGGCTGGCGACCTCTATGTTCACTTAATATACTTGCTCAAGTAAATGCTTATAAATTAATGTCTGATTGGTACATGACCCCTGGATCGCATATCCACTTTTTATCCTGATACTTCACCTCATTGCTTCCGTGGCTGTACTGACCGTGGTACTTTATTACATATTTTGTGGACATGTCCTGTAGCTTCTCGTTTCTGGACCAGGACCAAGATTTGTATTATGTTCAATTCTTCATACCACTCTTGGTAAAAACCCTTGGGCTGCTCTCCTACACAAACCTATTTTAAATCTAAATATCAATAAATGAAAGCTGGTGGGATTTGTTTTCTTGGTGGCGCGACAAACACTAGCCAAAGCATAGAAACCAAAATCGATATCCTTCTCTGAAGTCAAACAACGCCTCCTTCTAAATTGACCTCTATTCTTACCGTTAACCACACTAAATTGGAAACCGTGGCTTGATTATATGAAATACTTGAACATAGACCATTCCCTACTTTCTCTCTGACCAAACATTCCAACTAGTGACTACACCAATATTGGTTCCACATGGGATTACATCCTTCTTGTTCCATTCTTACTAACCCCTCCCCCTCCCTCTTTTCTCTTCACTACTTTCTTTTTATCCATTTCCTTATATATTTTTTATGATCCTAATTCACCTGACCTTTACGACTTGGATCTTTTCTGTTCAGTTTTACATTTTTCACTTTGTTATATATTGATTGTTTTTATTCATAAAATTGTATGATACATTTAATACTGTATTGCTTCTTGGCAGTTGTTATGTTATTTGGCATTTTAATATTCTAAAACTGGTATTTATTTATTTTAAACTCAATAACATTTATTGTAAATCAAATTCTAAAGCAAAGACTCCAAATTTTACTCCTCTCTAATTTAAACTCACCATCAAGTCAAGTGCCAGAACACAGGAACATATTCATTGTTTCTTGAGAGCATTTGAATTTGTTAAGAAGACAGCATGTATATATAACATATACTGTATATATAGTATATTCCCTCAGAGAAGATGCAGTAGTAAAATCTTCTCTTACGACAAAGCAAACTAATGCTTAGGTCAATTTTCTACCCATTGTTTTTATTTGTTGTGCGAGTAAATATCATTTAGTGTCAGCGTGTTTTCTTTATAAAACACTGTATATTCTTTTCATTAACTGCAGCTGTTGTGTCTTGCTGTGCCGTGCATTAAGGAGTCAGGACCATAATAATTGCCATATTTGTCCTCCTTCTGTCATATGTCAGGATTGCTTACAAAGTTATATGTGCCAGTCTTTTCACAGAGCTCAGAATGAGAAAAATATTGCTTGTGATCTATAGCAAGCGAAGGCCGTTAAACAAGATTATAGACTGATTGCTTGATTTAGTACTTCAGGTGTCACGGGGAATGGTGAAGCCGCTTTGCTAGGTTTTTTCGATCAGCAAAGGCCTTTTTGCAGTTTATCTATCTGTGATAACTCTATAAAACTGTGACTGGACCCTGGGAGATTCTTTATAGAAAATGCTTGACGTATATTTCACAAAAAGAATGTCAGGCAATTTTAAAGTGGACCTGTATCAATACGTTAGCTGAAATAAAAGGCTAAAATTAAAAATATGTTTACAGTCATAAATATCTTTCATGAACAAATAAACCTTTTTAAACATCTCAGTCGGCTTTGTTCGATTTAGTATTTTCTCCTTCCACACTAAATTCCCAATGCTTATCAATACTGCAAAATGCAAAATGATGGGACATGAGATAGTACAGAAAGAACAATAAACAGCTGTGCTACAACATTAAGGACCGATATTGAAATCAGTCAATTAAACAAAGTGCATAAACCATATACCATGAACCATATGTGAAGGTGATGTATGTATAGAGGATATGTAAGAAGGAAACCAATAAGCACATCCAATGTGGAGGTAACCAATAATACAGTCCCAACTTTGTAATGAAAATGATCCGTGATGGAAATAATCCATGAAGGATGGTGAGAAAATATTGAAGGAAGGTCTTTGTGCAATATTCCATGCAACACCCGTGATCCACCACCAAATGAATGTGCCGCTTACCAGAGGCAAAGGGATATCAAGCCCATCAGCAGTCCACACACTCCAGTGGGAAAAACTAGTCCAGAGCGATATACCAGGAATTGACCTCAGCTCACAAATGGTCCCAGAAAGTAAAAACACTCATAGTGTATTACCGTAAAAAAGATTTATTAAAAAAATATAAAATACACTTACAGTAAAGACGATAAATCATCTCATTGTAAAAAGCCAGCCGGCCTGCAGTCGTCTGTCCCTTGGTGATGACGTCAGCGCGTTCACCTCCCAACGTACGTTTCGTGTAACAACACGTCGTCAATGGGGAACCTTTTCCTTAGTAAGCACAGTTTTCCTCCTTTTTTTCTGTATTGTATGAGATAGTACAGTTGTGTGCAAGACCTGAAAGTTCTTGGTCATATACATTATATTGTGTGTGAAATGGTCCTGTGGGCTTCATTTGGTGTACATTCAACTGGAGTTTCTCATTTTCACAACAATCCCATGGAGAGCTGAACTTTACATTGCAGTGTGTCTAAAAATGCATTGTAATAATTATTATTATTAATATACAGTATTTATATAGCGTCAACAGTTTACGCAGCGCTTTACAATAAAAAGGAGGACAGTAAAATACAATACAGTTCAATACAGAAGGAACAGGAGGGCCCTGCTCGTGGAGCTTACAGGGAGGGGGAGGAGGTACAAAAGGCAATGGCTGCAGGGGATGATCTGATGGGGGGGGACTCAAGTATAGTTCTTAGGTAGCAGTGGTAGGCTACCCCTCGATACGGTGGCCCTGGCGCCTGAGCTGATGGGACCTTTGTTTTTAGGTAAGCGGCACAGTGGTTGTTCCCCAACATTTATATTGTTTATCTGTATGTTGTATTTAATGACTGTCTTTAGTGTAAGGTTGACGTGTATGCAACTTCATATTTTGTTCAACTTTTTTCATAGCCAACGACTGTATATTAATTATATTTAGAACTCTCCTGACGAAGCGACCCAGTCGCGAAACTAGTTGAGACCCCACGTGACCCTTACCTCCACCGTGATCTTCCCCCAAGGGATAATCTAATATTGGTGACATGTATGGTTGGTCACGTTGTTTGTACTGTGATTTATTGTTTATGTCCTTGATGTTTTTTATATCTTTTTGACATTATGTTAATAAATGTATACCTTTTATTATAAATTGCTCTTTTGAGTTTACCTGCTCACCCTGTGCCGCTACAGTCCTATTGCCCCCGTTTTCTCAGCTTTTTGCTCTTGGTCTTTGGGGTTTCTTGGGGTCCCCTAAGCCCAATCTCTATTCCCTGAATAAGTGAGTTTTCAAGGATTGCCTAAGGGCGGACAAGGTAGGGGCTGACCGGACATACTGGGGCAGGGAGTTCCAGAGGATGGGGAGGCTCTGGAGAAATCCTTTAGGTGAGCATGGGAGGTAAAAAGGGAGCTAGAGAGCAGGAGGTCCTGGGAGATGGTAATATGAATTAATAACAAACAAATGGTTCCTGCCCTCATCTATAACTGGTCTTCACAGCAAAGGAGCACATGCAAGGGCAACGCATGCAAAACAAAACCAGAGAAAATTTCCAGCTTAACTCAGCAACCAGTTTGCTTACCAACCGAATTAACCTGTCTAACAGTATGCAGTAAAAACAGGGGTTTTGTTAGCACACATTTGCAAATACATATGTAAGCTGCAGAGCAGCTCCAAGGCACCCCAATATTTCTGCAGTGCAAACTCTTGTAAATTTATGAGAACCTCCATGGTAGAAGCACATGCATATTATTGGATAGATAAGGGGCAGTTGAGCCGGAGGTAGCCCACCCCTCCTTAAAGGCACAGGGGCACACTGGACAACCAACACATAGCAAAATGGCAGCAAAAGTGTCCAGTAGGGTTGTCCCGATACCGATACTAGTATCGGTATCGGTACCGATACAGAGCATTTGCCCAAGTACTTGTACTCGGGCAAATGCTCCCGATGCTTCACCCGATACCTGGACAGTCAGCGGTGATCAGTGCGTGGGAGATCACCGCTGTATAGATTTAAAAGTCTCTCCGCCTTTCCCCCCCCCCCTTTAAGCTGCTGTAGTGAAATCAGCGGTGATCGGTGCTTGTAACTCACACACGATCACCGCTGACTGTCCTCGCATCCTCCTCCAGCCCCCCTCCGTTCTGCGGTCTCGTATCCCCTCCACTCTGGTGTCTCCCTCCGTCCGTGACCCCCTCCACTCTGGTGTCTCCCTCCGTCCGTGACCCCCTCCACTCAGGTGTCTCCCTCCGTCCGTGACCCCCTCCACTCTGGTGTCTCCCTCCGTCTGTGACCCCCTCCACTCTGGTGTCTCCCTCCGTGCTGCCATCCCCTTCCGTTCTCCTCCTCCACCACCTCTTACTGTCAGGATGGAGAGCGGAGGTAGGAGCCGGTAAACCCGGCTCCTTACTGTTCCGAATGAACAGAGTCAGTGATCACTGACTCTGTTCATTCACAAAACTAAAACATCGTAAACTGTGTTACAATGTTTCAGTTTATGAATGGAGAGGAGCCGCTGTCTTCTCTCCATTCATTTTCAGCGCAGCAGAGGCTGCTGAGAAAGGGACTGGGGAATCTGTCCCTAGTCCCTTTCTCTGTCTCAAAGGGGAGATGTCAGAGGTCTGTTAAGACCCCTGATATCTCACCAAAGCCCCCCAACAGGGCTGATAAAAAAATAAAAAAATTAATAAAAAAATAAATAATAAAGAAATGAATTGTAAAAAATAAATAAAATAAAATAGAAGAAAAAACACACTGACACTGTCCACCCCCCACCCCTTAAAAAAAGAAAACATTATAAAAAATCAATCAATAAATAAATGTAAAAAATTGTAAAAAAAAAAAAAAAAAAAATTGTAAAAAAAATTTTTTTTTTTTAAAAGAGATAAAAAAAAAAGTATCGGTATTCGGTATCGGCGAGTACTTGCAAAAAGTATCGGTACTTGTACTCGGTCTTAAAAAAGTGGTATCGGGACAACCCTAGTGTCCAGTGTGTCCCTCACCAATATAACATCAGTAACAAACAAATGGCCCCTGCCCCCCTCTATAACTGACCTTCACAGCAAGGAGCACATGGAAGGGCAACGCATATCCAAAACAAAACCAATAAAAATTCCCAGCTCAACTCGCCAACCCATCTGCTACCAACCAAATGATCCTGTCTAACAGTATGCATTAAAAACAGTGGTTTGGTTAGCACACTTTTGCAAATACAGGTGCCTATGCACCTACCTACAAAGGAGATTCCTCCTCACTTTTTATCAACTTGTCACCAGGATAGTAAGTTTCCAATGGAGAAACAGAGAGCAATACTAACACATTGTTTTAGTTAAGTGGGGAAAAGTTAGAAGCTTTTTATTTCATTGTTGTCTGTGCAAAGGTTGGAGAGATTTTACCAGGACAAGAAAATGAAAGGAACACTCTCCATATAGAAACACGGACAGCAATAAAAGGAATGATGGGTTTAGAATAGAACCTCTGTTGAGTTTTTATTGGTATTATTGGGAGCATATCAGTGAATATTTTATGAGAACTTTTTTTTTCCATTACAAATATAATTGAACCTTCTTTTGTGTTTGTATACTTTATCAGGCACTTCATTGTGTACCCTAGAAATGGAAAACCATTTAAAACTATATACTACATGAATATTGTATTGAATTAATTCTCAAATTTAAAATGTTGGACCCTGCTAAATATTGAATACTTGAAATTCATAATCATATAAACATATAATCATATAATCAAAAGATGTGTTATAAAGAAGTTATGATGAAAGTGATACTAAACAGACTTGTGCAGAATGGAAAAATTTGTTTAGTTTTGTTTCGTTTCTTGTGCACAACGGAAAAATTTGTTTAGTTTCGATTTGTTTCTTTTCGGTCCTGTTGATTCGTAATCGTTCGTAATTTTGCTAGATGGGATTTTTCGTGTTCGGACTAATTCGTATTTTCGCAAGCGACATTTTTTGTTGAATCGGAATGATTCGTATTAATGTAAGCCTTATTTTTATTTGATTTATAATTCGTACTTTCGGCAGAGTACATTGTTTTTCGTTGATTCTGGACACAACTCCTACTTTCGTAACTTTTTTTGGGTTCGTTGATTCGTAATTTTCCGTGTCTCTCTCACAACGACGCTGCCTATTATGCCTAATGTGCTTCAAATGGATTTGTACTTTTCTAAATACATAGCGGTTATTTGTAACGATTCGAAATCTCGTATTTTACTTTCGTTTTTTACATGCGGCTATAGCCTCCGCCCCTGTACACCATTTTGAGAGGGAGTTCAGCACGGTGAGGGAAAAGCAGAGAGCAGAGCAGAGTGTTATTGTGTTCCGAATGGGTTCGTACATTTGTAACTTTTTTCATAACGAATTATGCCGAAGACATTCGGGCATTCGCTATTTGCGATATAATTTATTTCGGATTCGGTTTTATTCGTAATTGCTTTGTTCGGAAATTCGAATGCTTCCGAATGTCCGAAAGTTGCTAAATTCGGACGAATTTCGATTCGTTACGAAACTAATTGCACAAGCCTAATTATACTAAACACACACTGATAATTTACATTATCCCCTTCTCTTTATGTATATGGATGATGCCATTGTATTTATTTTAATTAAAAAATATACCCTTTTTCATAATCGATATACAGCGTTCCCATGATTCAACTCTTTTCCATTATGTATGCAGGGAAACATCAGTGGGAAGAGCGGGTCACATGTTCAAAAAATAAATAAAAACCTTTGGGAATACAGAGGAAAAATACATAATTAATATCTAATATATAATTTTAATTGTCATACAAATATATATTTAAACTCAAATCGTTATTATTTTTGTGCAAAAACATAGTGTGGGCTAGAAGGAGGTGCTGCCAATCACAGCCTGTTTCACACCCCTCAAGCCTGTGTCTATTGTTTTTACATGTTTAGAATTACAGGGAGGTGATGCCTCCATCAATCAATATGTAATATTCTGCCTCCATAGTGTAGAGCTGTTTAGTGGGCATGGAGGAGGAGGGAGAGAGTGAACTATCATTTATCTAGAGTTTATATGCCCATATGTGTGAAAAAGAAGAAATTAACAGCTTAAAAGGGAACTGAAATTGTAGCATGCTCAGTATGTGTGGCAACGGATGTTCTACATAATCTCAAGGTACAATAGAGACATAGACAAGGAGGGAGGGACAGTGAATAGCATGATAAACCAGGTTTATTGCGGAATACAGAAAACAAATCCCATAGTGACTGAGTGAGCATGCACATCATGTAATACGGCATGTACTGACAGTTTTAATAATGTGGGTTTAATAACGCTTTAATTCGTAAATCAAGGATACAAAACACCTATAATTTCCTTTACTGGTATAAGGTCTACCTGTTCCAACTCCATAGTTGTGTTTCAGATGCTGTCATAACTACCCTTTCGATCCCTACTAGTGCAGCAACTTGGACATCTCCATCAAATCTCTGGATCAACACAGTGACCAGCAGACCACACAATCAGTTCTGTGCCCAGTAGACTGCAGGAAGTCTTTCATCTCTGATTTTTTTTGTGACTATACATAATCACAGTTTGGCCAGAGCTTGCGATGTGGCTCCTGATTTACCAAAAAACAGCCCTGATGATAAATGATGAGTAATCTAAGTGACTTTTAAATGGAAAAAAATAAAAAGAATGAGAAATGAAAAATATTACGTTACCTGGGTGCAAACAGAAAGGTGGAACACCATCCCATGAGTGACATGTTATTGTCTTGCTTCATTGTGCTTATTTAATCTGTAATCAAGAAACAATATCTGAATATTCTGTACATAGGAATACAAATCATAAAATGCAGATTTTTCCCCTGGGCAAAATATATATTGCATTGTTAACTTATGGCAAGGTTTCAGACTTGCATGCAAAACAATACTGTAAAAGCTATGTATAATTACCCACTTTGCCCCATGAGATAAGGGCCTTTTATGGATTTTATTACTAGTGCCAGCCAACTCACTTCTGTTCAAATATGTTTAAACCCCAACTCCAGAAAAACATTAAATTAAATAGTGTGTTATCTTACTCCTCAGTCATGATTCCAAACACCCGTTCGTAAGCCACCACTCAGTAAAATGGATCGAAGTCACAGTTTCCTCTATAAGAAAAGCAAATAATCTGTCCCATGGACCAGGCATTTTCTCTTTTTTTTTCTCTTCTTGTTCACTTGCCCCCTTACTTCCCCCATATGTTCTCCTGCTTCAGGAGCCTTTTGAGAGCGAATTCAGCAATTGAAGTGTCACCTTTACCAATAAGAGGTGTGCACATCAAGCAGGCATGATGTGGACACCTAAAGAGGGACCTCAGGAATTATACAGAAGAAAAGAAATAGATCATCATGGGACCATGGCTTCAAATAAGGAAAATGGGCTTTCATACCAGCTGTTAGTTGGGGGGGATCAGAAGGGTAGGGTGGAAAAGTGAAGGGTGGGGGTGCTAATATTTTGGAGTTTGACTTTAAAGAGAGCTAAACACACAGATTAATTGTTGGTGAAAACATTTCCATTTAAGACGTGCCTTAATTGATGTCTGTTAGGGCTCTTTTACATAGACACGGACGTGTGCGGGCTCCGCTTTGCTCAGCAGGGACCGACCTGTCAGAGCGCTGCTCTCCCTTTTGGGGGATCGGATGACGATGGACCGTAGATAAGGATGGAAAATAGGGTTTTCCTCCGTCACACTTTGGCGGATCGGAGCGGGTCGGATGTCAGCAGGCATGTCACCGCTGACATCCGTGGCTCCATAGAAGTGCACGGAGCGTCCGTTCAGGTCCGCCTAAAAAACTGACAGGTGGACCTGAACGGTCCATCCATGTAAAAGGGGCCTTACAGTTACTAGTGTGCTTTTGTCAGCTTGCAAACGAAGTGTCAAACCATCAAATGGCTGGTGTCATAACTGATCACATGTGCAGCACCATGGGTAACTGCAGATCAAATGGAAGCTAAGATGGCAGCTTCCTTGGTTAAAAAAGATAGGGGGGTTTAGTTCCACTTTAACTCCTGGGGTTTCAGAAGCATAGAGCCTGGGCACAGTGATTTCCAGCTTTTCATGACATCTAGAACACAAAAACATCCTACTAATAATGGTGTTTTTTGGGAAATCGTTATATGTTATAGCCCATGTTTGTATTTGTGTGGATTATTAGACTATCTGTGTTATATTTACTGGGCCTGAAAAAAAACTACTGCTTGCAAGAAGAAAGTCTATAACTTGTAGCCATATGCTTACATTTGAATATTTTAAACTCTCAGCGCTCATCAATATCTATTTCTAAACATAGGCAAGTAATTGTAGCATGCAGGGATCACTTGATATTTAAGGAAGAGTGCCTGCGCCCACTGAATCAGACACATTAACCAAACACAGCTCATTCTTCCATAAAACAGCATCTCATGTGCTCTTATTTCTGCATCAGTGCTTTGTGAGTAGAGCAGGGCGATAGCATGTGCATGCCCTATGTCATTCAGACGTTATGTTTATTTCATGTATGCAATGAGTAGTTGTGCATGTTATCAGTTCTATATTATTAAGTACCTTATACAGTCACATAGCAATACTGCAATATGTAGTAGTGGAAAAGCAAACCACTAAAATGCTAATGCTAAATGGTATTATTAACCCATGCATAATTGTAAGAAATTATTACCAGTACAACAGTCCTGCTATAATAATATCCTCTTTGGATGTCTTACCTCGAAATTGGACGTGGCTTAGCACTTAGAAATGTGGCCTTAACTCTTTTACATTGATTTGTTGCAAAGCTGAGTTTTCTTCCCATTTGCCAAATTGGTGGGCATGCAATGGCCTCTACAATGTGCAGTGCTGCAACAGGCCATGCATGAAAAATGCAGACATCGTAGCTGTAAACATATGGTTTTTAAGTAAAAATTCTAATGTAGTCTTACCACTGGGAGAAAAAGAGGTTTAGGTTAGATTTACATAGGTGGAGTGAATCACCTCTGATTTGTTCACCTTTGTCAGCCATCTCTGTTGTAAATTTATAGTTAAATTATATACTAATACCCAAATACCCTGCTTCTCTTATTCATTTGTAATACTATATGGTACATGCTGTAAATGTATGTAAAGAAAACACACAGAACTAGCTACATCAACAGAAAACACATGCATACTTTATTCATTGATAGTCTTCCATAAAACCCCTTGGTTTCCTTCAGAGATTGCTAGGTGTTCCTTGAACAATGAACAATGGTGGTGCTGACATACGGGTAGTTCTAGTGCCAACAACACTTGACAGGAAGCACTACTATGATCACCAATAGAACCGGGTATTCCTTCCCCCTGAACACCAATGTAGAAGGCACCTCTCCTCCTTACTAACACTTTAATAGGAAAAATTTCTCCATAGATTCCAATATAAAGGCACACTTTTGCACTAAGCCTATTGTATGATAAGCAATATTACACAGACAACTATTAATGAGATATTAGTACAAATATAAGTTGCGCTTGTAATAAACTTGTGGCATCAAGATAATTGAAGAACTTGATTAGTAAAAAAAAATAAAAAAATAAAACACAAACAAAATACATTGAGTCCATATAAAACTGAGAAAGAGAGCACTGATGGGAGGAAAAAAAAGTCCAATGAGAAGACAAAATCCAGGGTTCATCCTCATTTTCCCTCCTCTTTTCTTCTTTGGTGAAGGTGGATGAACCCTGGATTTTGTCTTCTCATTTAACTTTTTTTCCTCCCATCAGTGCTCTCTTTCTCAGTTTTATATGGACTCAATGTATTTTGTTTGTGTTTTTTTTATTTTTTTCACTAATCAAGTTCTGCAATTATCTTGATGCCACAAGTTTATTACAAGCGCAACTTATATTTTTACTATTTTGGTTCACCATAGAGATATTTGATGGTTTTTGTTGCAGCTGTTTTTTCGTTTTTTTATTCCTTTTTTAGCACGGTATTAACCCCTTTACACTATATTAATGAGATATACCAATATAGAAGCCATTAATATTATTCTGTTATATAATAATTACTGAAAGATATGTTGTTGTATAGAGTAGGGAGTTTTAAAAATGGATCCAGGCTAAGTGACTAAGTGCTACAGACTCCCTAGTCTAATCTGTAGCACAGTGTTTGATTACTCCAGCCTTCAACAAATCAGTAGAGGTTATAGTAAATGTTGTGGATTTATTAAGGCAAAAAAACATTTGTAAGGTCAGCTATTAATGTTCTAAGGCAGGGGTCTCCAAACTTTTCAAACAAAGAGCCAGTTAACTGCCATTCAAACATTAGAGGAGCTGGACTGTGGTCAGTAAGAGTAGAAAATGCTTTGGCAATGATGGGAGTAAATGGCATAGGCCTGGTGGTCAATTGGAGTAGAAAAATTGCATCATTGGTGTCAGTGGGGGGAATAGTGCCCCATCATTGGTGTCAGTGGGAGGAATAGTGCCCCTTAATTGGTGTCAGTGGAAGAATTTGTTTCTCATCTCTAGTATCAGTGAAAGGAATAGTACCCCATTGTTGGTGTCAGTGGGAGGAATAGTGCCCTGTCTTTGGTATCAGTGCAAGGATTAGTGCCTATGTAGTAGAAGGAATAATGCCCCAAGGGCCGAATCAAAGCAAAGCAAAAAGCCACATTCGGCCCATGGGCAGCAGCTTGGAGACCCCTGTTCTAAGGGAATGTTATAAGGGAAGCATAGGCTTACAGTGATCTTTCCAAATCAGCTCAAAGATGTTCACTAGGGTCAGGATCAAGACTTTGTGCAGGCCTCTAGAGTTCCTTCATACCAAACCATCAAACCTTGTCTTTGTGGAACAACTGAATTCAATAATTTGGAGTAGGGCCCACATACATTTGGCCATATAGTGTATAACTGCCCTTACATGGGAAAAAGCTTTGCATATATATCTCTTGCAGCAAGTAACAGTTCTCTCAACAGATATCCAACAACAATGGTTTATATAAATCTTCCAACCTGGTCATTTTTTAGGGTGAAACAGGTGAATCATTTGGTCACTTTATTTATTAGCCAATTGGGTAACCACATTTTCTGTGAGAATTATTGATGGACCTCAGCTATATATATAAAATAGGTTAAACACAAAAGGATCAACAGCCAAACAGTTATAATTTACAGTAACAATCTTGTACCTTAGCAATTAACTTATAACCTTATTATCTGCATCGTATTTAGAGACTGTGGGCAGGAATATGCAAATCAGAATGCTGACTTTATTCATTAATAGATCTCTTTGGTATTACACGATTTTAAATGTGGAGAAAAGGTTGTCAGTACATTAGGCATTAATTCAACCCACAGAGAGTCAATCTGACCTTTTGGGCTTTATTGTAAAATAGAAAGAGGAAAGGTTTTGATGAAGATTGATATTCTTTACCACAGTAAACTCACTAGGCCTTATTAGTAGTCTTAATGAATGGTGTTTTTCTAAAGGCTATCAATTGTGCAATTTCATTGTGTTTTTTTTTTTTTTTCTGGATTGATTTTGTTGCTGCATCTGTAAAACATAAAAGCACTAAAAGGAGAGCAATAATACATAGCTTACATGACAATAACTTAAAAGATATACATGTGTCCATGTATGTTCTGTGTGGTGTGTGTTTGTATTTGTATATGTATATACACACAGTATACCCTATATTACCAAAAGTATTGGGACACCAGCCTTTACACGCACATGAACTTTAATGTTCCAAACTTGCTCATCCATGTCTTAATGGACCTTTCTTTGTGCACTGGCCCAAATCATTTGGTGGAGTAAGGATTATGATGTGGCCCCTTCCTGTTCCAACATGACTGCACACCAGTGCACAAAGCAAGACACATAAACACATAGATGAACGAGTTTGGGGTGGAGGAACATTGACTGGCCTGCACAGAGACCTGACCTCAACCCAATAGAACACCTTTGGGATGAATTAGAGCGGAGACTGCGAGTCAGGCCTTCTCATCAAACATCAGTGCCTGACCTCACAAAAGTGCTTCTGGAAGAATGGTCAACATTCCCATAGACACATTCCTAAACCTTGTGGATGGCCTTCCCAGAAGAGTTGAAGCTGTTATAGCTCTAAAGGGTGGGGCAACTCAATATTGAATTCTACGGACTAAGACTAGGATGCCATTAAAGTTCATGTGCGTGTAAAGACAGGTGTCCTAATATAGTGTATGTGTATGGTGCATGTGTAAAGTGTGTGTGTGTATATATATATATATATATATATATATATATATATATATATATATATATATACAGACACACACATATATATATATATATATGTTAGAAGGCCAGTATGCTGGCCTGAATTTATGGGAGGAGCCCGGTGGGCTATTTAACCAGCCCACTCACCTGCAGTCTTCGTTGGTTTCCTGTGAGTGATAATAGATGTCACTGGGCCGACTCTTACCAGCTCACCTCATGTTTGTGAGTCCTGGCGTTTCAATCGCAGGGCATTTCGGCATCTTCGTTCGTGGTCTTCGTCGGCGGTTCCCGCTCACTATCGCAGGTACTTTTCGAATCTTTTGCGCCAGGTACAATCTTGCAATTAGTAATGCTCCCTGTCTTGCATTCCTTTCTTTAAAAGTCTGCTTCTGAGTTATTGTCTGTCCCATACATACGATTCATTTATAAATCCAAACCTCCGAGTCGCTTTCGGTCACTGTCCGATGTCACTCGCCGTAGATTTCACTGGACGTAAAGATTCACTGTCCATAAGGTTGCCGTCTTCCATTTGGAAAAAAAAAAAGGGAGACTCTAATTAGTCCCATCTGCTGCCTCTCTGCAATGGTTAGCCTGGGGGGAGGGGTGATTGGTGTTCAGTTTTAGAGTATAGGGCGGCATACACTATACAACCAATTCGCATTACATTAATTCTATACTCCTCACTACCGATTTGTATCGGATTCCTTTCGTATATTTACGAACTGATTCGGGTCACATACGTTGCATACTTTCCATCGTTGCCATTTGTTGTTTGCCTTCATGCCGTGTGTTTTAGTTCCCGCAGCGGAACTTGCGTATCGTTTGTACACGTTTTTCTCTCACTCAACTCTTACCAAACCAAAGTAATTTTTGTGCGTCATACATGGCGTAACACCACACTTTTTGGATGTCTTGGACACCCACCATGCTTTTCGTACATCAAGTTTTCAAACGGTCGCACGTAGGATTCGTGCAATTTCTTTGCCTCACGCACTGTTTGCCGGGTAAACCATGTCATCAAAACCCAGCTGTGGAACTTGCGAGTCATTAGTCAAGTCTCCATATGCAGCCTTATTTCAGCCTCGTGCAAGACCACAGTCTTGTCGTGCAATTCGTGAACACAAACGCAGAGCTGTTTTTATCAGTTTAGTTTTGTGCTTTTTTTTTTTTTCTCTTTCTTGTCGTTTCACGCCAAATAGTAGGCCCATGTCACTTAGAATGCACTGTCTATCATTACAGTTATTTTACTTTGCATTACCCTCCGGTCGAATCTAGTCGCATCAGCGACTCACTGGTTCGTCCCCGCTAGTTTGTCATCTCATTCCACTGATAGTAATTTCACTTGTCTCATCTCGCACACCCTTCTCTCTCCTCATGAAACCCTGCAAATAGCTACTGATTTGTATCGCATCGATAGTGATTTCCTCTGCATCATTCTGATACGAATCCAAGTCGCATCCACAATGCACCGATTCGTCCCGGCGGGCCCTAGTTGCTGGCCTCATTTTAGTACATGCTCCAGAGTCCGCTCGTTGTCAGCCGCACATGCGGCGCACCGTCTCATGCCTAGATCATGGGAGAATTCTGTCATTCACGTCACCATCACGCATCTGAGTTGAATCCACACACATTCTTATGTGCAGGTTCGTCCCATACGTGTCCCAGTTGTTGGCCTCATTTCAGTACATGCTCCAGATTTGCTTGCTGATAGTCGCACAGCATCAATTCATGCCTCTGTCATGGAAAATTTCTGTCACTCATGTCACAGCCACGCATCTGATTTGAATCCATGCGCATTTTCGTGTGCAGGTTCGCCAAGCGTGCCCCAATTGCCGGCCTCATCTCAGAACATGCTCCAGAGCCTGGTCGTTGTCAGTCGCACCTGTGGCGCACCGATTCATGCCTCTGTCATGGGACATTTTTGTCACTGATTGCACTGTAACACATCTGATTTGAATCCACTCGCGTTATTAGGTGCAGCTTCGTCTCAAGCGTGCCCCAGTCGTTGTTGGCCCCATTTCAGTACATGCTCCAGAGTTTGCTTGCTGTTAAACGCACAGCGCCGCACCGTTTCGAGTCTATGTCATGGGAAATTTCTGTCACTCATTTCACTATCGCGCTTCTGATTTGAATCCACGTGCATTTTCTTGTGCAGACTTGTCTTAAGCGTGCCCCAGTTGTTGTTGGCCTCATTTCAGTACATGCTCCAGAGCCCGGTCGTTGTCAGTCGCACCTGCGGCGCACTGATTCATGCCTCTGTCATGGGAAATTTTTGTCACTCATTCCACTTTAACACATCTGATTCGAATCCACGCCCATCCTTAGGTGCAGCTTCGTCTCAAGCGTGCCCCAGTCGCTGTTGGCCCCATTTCAGTACATGCTCCAGAGTTCGCTTGCTGTTCCTCGCACAGCGCAGCACCAATTCGTGTCTGTCATGGGAAATTTCTGTCACTCGTTTCACTGTCACGCATCTGATTCGAACCCACTTGCATTCTCGTGGGCAGGCTTGTCTTAAGCGTGCCCCAGTTGTAGTTGGCCTCAATTCAGTACATGCTTCAGAGCCCGGTCGTTGTCAGTCGCACCTGCGGCGCACTGATTCATGCCTCTGTCATGGGACATTTTTGTCACTAATTTCTCCGACACGCTCCACCATCCAAACCGCTCACTTATATAAAAAGGCAGTGCAGCACTGAACAAGTCCATAGATCAAAAGACAGTCCCAATGATCTTCTAGAGTGATTTATAGAATCGGAAACATGCAGATGATGTGAACACAGTGAGAGACCTCCACCAGTAATAAGAATGGCCGCTCACCTCCCAAAGTGGACCCTTTGGTTATAGAGGGTCACAGATACCTTCCCATATGGGTATATACGTCTCAGGCATGTATTGCAGCTCCGGGATGGTTGGATGACAACAGCAGATGGACCGGATCACAAATGACTCCAATGAGGTGTGTATATAAATATATATATATATGACAGGCAGACCATAGTGTTCTCCGCATATAAAAGGATATTTAATAAAAAGAAATGCACTTACATGTAAAAGGCACTAAACCAGTGCCAAGTGTAACAGCGTGTATGAAACAACAGATGCAGTCTGTCGTGTTCAAATCAGCTAGTCAAACCCCTCACCACCTGTCATTTCTCCTCCAGGTCAGTCAAGTAGGTCCACCCTGCACCAGGTTGGACGTAATTTTCCCTAAAGAAAAAAAAAAAAAAAAACCTATATAAAAAAAAAAAAAAAAAAATGATAAAATAAATAAATAAAATAAGTATGTATGTATGTGTACCAAGCACTTACCAACAGCCGATCTGAATCTAGTCGCAACATCGGCCCTATGATTCGGATCCTCAGCAATCACAAACCCCTTCAACCACTAACACCATCAGCCGATCTGAGTCTAGTCATAACATCAGTGCAACGACGCTGATCCGGAACATGAGCTCCCTCATCACCTTACATCTACAGCCGTTCCTAATCTAGTCGCATCATCGGCGCAACGATTCGGATCCTCGGCAATACAAACTTCACCGACCAATCCGAGTCCAGTCGCAGCACCGGCTCAACGTTTAAGATCCTTTACAAACCAAACCCCACCGGTGCTCACACCTCAGCCCGATTCAAACTATTCGCATCAGTGATACCAATAAAGTGGTACTTACAATTCAGATCCCTGGCCTTACGTCCGTTATCAAGCATAAACCTTTACATCTCACTCCATCTGCATATACAATGTTGCGCACGGTCGTTCCTACATACTCAAAATTTCCGCTAACTTTGTTTTCATTTTTCCAATAAAGCAGCTTAATTGTAGTCGCTGCAAGCATTCCGACTCAAATCGCTCACTCATCTCCAGTAGCAACTTGGCTGCTCACCTATTCTCTGTCGTGCTAAACACGCAAACTAGCTTTCACTACGTTTGTCGTTCCTTAAAGCCGACCCGCATCAGGTCAGTTCTCCAAGACTTCACCCGTACACGGGGTGTACTAAGGAGCAGCTCCAGTCTCTCCCGGGAATGCTCAATTTGCAGCAAGGATCATTCCCGAGGGTCGATCTTTTTGTATCACGTCTCCTGGTCTTCCTCTCCCAGACACAGGACCCCGATCAGATCCTTAACTTCAGATCCTTAACTTAGACACCGCGGCAGTAGCGGACCTGTCATTTTGGGAGGAGTTCCTTACTACGTGAAACAGTATCAAAGTTATACCATCAATATCGCCCCCATCACCGCTGGTAGTGACAGATGCCGCAGCCTCCACAGGCTTCGCTGCAATTTTTGGCCACTATTGGTTTGCAGGACCATGGCTTCCAGAGACACTCCTAATCCCAGGGTTTACCCGGACTTCCTCCCTTTTCGAACAATACCAGATCGTGGCAGCCGCTCAGCTCTGGGGGTCATATCTGGACAGGACAAACCGTGGCCTTCACCACCGACAACCAGGCCACGGCCGATATTATTAGTACAGGCAAGTCCAAGTCATGTCCTTCCTACGCAGGCCCGTACAACTATGCCCTCAGCACCAGTTAATGTCCACTACCCTCGCTAGTACCCCATTTGGCCTTCTCCCCAGCCTGGTCATTCAAGCAGCCTTCGACTCGGCCTACCACGGGTTCTTGTGGCCTAGCGAGTTCACCCGCAGCTACCCCGCCGGCCAAGTTCTACGTAGACCTCACTTGGCTCGCTACCAAGATCGTTTCATCCTCCACCTGGCACTATCCAAAACCCAGCGATCAGGCACCGGGTTAGACATTTAACTCTAAAAACAAACAATCTCTGGTGTGCAGTAACCTTACTCGATCGCCTTCTGTCACTCCTACCTGAACAGTCGAACTCTTGTCCCCTACTACCTTTCCCGATCAAACCCTTGAGTGCCTGCCAGTTCATCAAACACATGAGAATTCATCGGGGCACAACCAACCATAGGAAGTTGATCCAGGGTTCACCCGGTCGCCTCTCGGGGGATCAGGAAGGAATTTTCTCCCCTGCTGTAGCAATTGGCCTAGGCTCGGCTGGGGTTTTCGCCTTCCTCTGGATCAACGGTGGGGCGGTTAGGTCAATTTGGGTCCTTTCACCTTCACACTCACTCACTCTTCCACGCTACCACACCTCAACCCCAGTCAGTGCTCCAGTCGCTCTTATCGTATTGGAGCGGCCTCGGCCACATCCCGGTGTGGGGTCCCAGATCACGACTATTAAGAGACTTGACAGGTGGAAGTCTGCCTGCTTCGTCCAGCACATCCTCCAATCCTCAGGTGGAAATGGCACAAGCATTCACCAAACTTGCTCAATGAACAAAGCTAAAACCAATAAAACTACATCCCTACCTGAATGTTTTTGCCCCCTTATTTTGGCATACCGTCCATCAGATCAGGGCACACTTCAGGTCCATTTCATGTTGTAAGTCTTATGTTAAGTCCATCTATCTTATTCATATCCTTATCGGATATAGGGCTTCAACCATAAGTTAGAAGGCCAGTATGCTGGCCTGAATTTATGGGAGGAGCCCGGTGGGCTATTTAACCAGCCCACTCACCTGCAGTCTTTGTTGGTTTCCTGTGAGTGATACCCACCCTCCCATTCCCTTTTTTAGGGCATTTCTCAAAATTCATTTCTCTCCACAAAATATTCATTCTAATCTTGGGTATGCCCCCTTATTTTGGCATACCGTCCATCAGATCAGGGCACACTTCAGGTCCATTTCATGTTGTAAGTCTTATGTTAAGTCTATCTATCTTATTCATATCCGTATCGGATATAGGGCTTCAACCATAAATATATATACATATATATATATATATATATATATATATATATACACACACACACCACGCGCACACATACTGTATACTATATATAAACACACATATATATTATATAAACACACATATATATTTTATGTGTTATAAAAGCAGATTTAGATGTATTAACCAGTCATATATATTAACAAATTTTGCACAATATATGGATTTGTTGACACATCCTATCGCCTTTCTTTCCAACATGACTTATGCACGTTCATAGCTATATTCCAAAAAGGATTCAGTCAATTCTAGAATTAGCATTGCTTGGATTCCATTTAACTTGAGGTCATTGGAATTCACAGGAGGCAAGACCAAGGGGCACATACCAACAGAATGAGAAAGTCTCTTTCAGTACTATACGGTGTTGAAGGAGTACATATACTCCCTGTTCTTGTTTTACGTAATTCCCCACACATCCTTTCAGAATGCTTTTATTTGTTAGGTTGTCTAACATGCATTGCATATTTGACTTCTACCTACAGATTGTCAATAATTTATTATAATTAAATTCAGCAAATAAATAGTAATTATGCTCTAATATTTGCAGAAACTTATAATGTTTACACTTGCTCTCTGCAGAGGCTGCATTAATATTTCACTGAAGAAATCAGCAAAACATGTAATTTGACTATAGGTGGTCAAACTAGCGCATAGGAATATAAACTTGTAAAACGTATGTGTATGTGCGGATAGAGAGATAGGTAGATAGATAGATAGATAGTAGCTGAAAAGTTGTTGCCCTCTAGGCTTTTGGAATAGGAAGTCCAAAACATATAGGAACAAAGGAAGATATTGAGCTACTTGTGGGACATGAATTGTGAATACAGTGGAACCTCGGATTGCGAGTAACGCGGTTAACGAGCGTTTCGCAAAACGAGCACTGTATTTTTAAAAATCGTAACTCGATTTGCGAGTGTTGTCTCGCAAAACGAGCAGGATTCAGGCCAAAGCGGTGTGCAGTACTGCGTTTGGCCTGAGGTGGGGGGGCGCCGGAGCCAAGCAGAGCCGAACATCGCCGATCGCAGCCGATCAGCGGCATTCGGAAATGCATGGTAAGGCCCGAGGACAGCACAGCTGACCTCGGCAAATCTCGAGAACAAAGTCTTTTCGAGGTTTGTCGAGGTCAGCCGAGGTGTCCTCGGGCCTTTTCAGCCGTTTCCGAGCCTCTCCAGCGCCCTCCCCCCCCCACGACTCTGGCCGCATGCAGGCTGGGGCATGTCCAGGACGACCTGGGCTCAGAGGAAGTGGGTTCAATTATGCTGGCTATCAGACTAAAGACATCTAGTGGCAGAAAAACACTAAGAAACTACCGCAAGGAAATGTGTAAGCATGCCTTTCACAACCTTTTTTACTGCAAAGGAACCATTGGATATAAATGTTAGGTCTTAGCGAACCCCTGCTAAACTTAATTGGTGGTCAGTGGGAATAATGCACCACTTACAGTGGTGGTTAGGATGCACCCTTACAAAAAAAAAGGAAAATTAAAAAAGGTGTCATGCCGCTAGCTCTGCCACGTGGTGTTAAACCCACAACTGTACAGTCAGATGGGAGGTCAACCAGCCACAGCTCATGGAACCCCTAGCAACCTCTGAAGGAACGTTAGGGTTCCACAGATCCCTGGATGAAAATGGCTGCTGTATACTAAAGGCTGGTTTTGTTATTTTATCTTTTAATAGGCTATTTAATCTTGGTATTTTTGGCTGGTGTTCTGCTTTAAAAGAAAAGTATGGCCAAAGCCTTTTTGGCTATACTTCTATTCTGGGTCACAGGAGTGAACTTATTTCTGCACCCCTCTGACCCAGATTCAGCCAAAAGCAGACTAAAGCCCGCTGTTGGCTGACATCACAGTGCCACTCCAGTCTCTGGATGTATCCCAACAATAATGTCAGGATCCACCAAGAAGCTAAACCTGCAGCTGTCTCAGCTGTTCCCACCCCCTGCACTGATAGTCACCAATCTCAGCTCCGAGCTGACGGGAACTGAGTGATTAGTGGTCATGTGATCACTCAGTTCTCTTAGAGCCAGCTGGAGACAGCTGCAGCATCGGAATGATGTTGTAGCCACTCCTTTAAGCAACTATAGTTTAAATATATAACATTTTTGTGGATAGCAGCTTACTCTGAAATAGTATTAAAATTAGGGTTTTTGATTTCACCATTCAGGTACAGTATTCTGTATCTGAGTATACTGTATATGTGCCTCTATGTCTGTGCTTAAAAAAAAAATAGTGAGATATACGGTATATATATATATATATATATACACACACACACATAGAGTATACATACACAGTATCTCACAAATGTGAGTACACCCCTCACATTTTTGTAAATATTTTATTATATCTTTTCATGTGACAACACTGAAGAAATTACACTTTGCTACAATGTAAAGTAGTGAGTGTACAGCTTGTATAACAGTGTAAATTTGCTGTCCCCTCAAAATAACTCACACAGCCATTAATGTCTAAACCGCTGGCAACAAAAATGAGTACACCCCTAAGTGAAAATGTCCAAATTGGACCCAAAGTGTCAATATTTTGTGTGGCCATTATTTTCCAGCACTGCCTTAACCCTCTTGGGCATGGAGTTCAGCAGAGCTTCACAGGTTGTCACTGGAGTCCTCTTCCACTTCTCTATGATGACATCACAGAGCTGGTGGATGTTACCTTGCGCTCCTCCACCTTCCGTTTGAGGATGCTCCACAGATGCTCAATAGGGTTTAGGTCTGGAAACATGCTTAGCCAGTCCCTCACCTTTACCCTCAGCTTCTTTAGCAAGGCAGTGGTCATCTTGGAGGTGTGTTTGGGGTCTTTATCGTGTTGGGAGGGAATCATGCTCTGCTTCAGTATGTCACAGTACATATTGGCATTCATGGTTCCAGTAATTCATGTCCTTAGTCTGCTTGTCTTCAGCAAACTGTTTGCAGGCTTTCTTGTGCATCATCTTTAGAAGAGGCTTTCTTCTTAGACAACAGCCATGCAGACCAATTTGATGCAGTGTGCGGCGTATGGTCTGAGCACTGACAAGCTGACCCCCCACCCCTTCAACTTATGCAGCAATGCTGGCAGCACTCATACGTCTATTTCCCAAAGACAACCTCTGGATATGACGCTGAGCATGTGCACTCAACTTCTTTGGTAGACCATGGCAAGGCCTGTTCTGACTGGAACCTGTCCTGTTAAACCGCTGCATGGTCTTGGCCACTGTGCTACAGCTCAGTTTCATGGTCTTGGCAATCTTCTTATAGCCTAGGCCATCTTTAAGTAGAGAAACAATAATTTTTTTCAGATCCTCAGAGAGTTCTTTGCCATGAGGTGCCATGTTGAACTTCCAGTAACCAGTATGAGAGAGTGAGAGCGATAACACAAAATTTAACACACCTGATCCCCATTCACACCTGAGACCTTGCTAGTCACATGACACCGGGGAGGGAAAATGGCTAATTGGGCCCAATTTGGACATTTTCACTCAGGGATGTGCTCACTGTTGTTGCCAGCGGTTTAGACGTTAATGGCTGTGTGTTGAGTTATTTTGAGGGGACAGAACATTTAGACTGTTATACAAGCTTTACACTCACTACTTTACATTGTAGCAAAGTGTAATTTCTTCGGTGTTGTCACATGAAAAGATATAATAAAATATTTACAAAAATATGAGGGGTGTACTCACTTTTGTGAGATACTGTTTTATATATATATATCTATATATATATATATATATATAGATATATATATATATATAGATATATAGCTATAGATATAGATATAGCTATATATCTATATATATCTATATTTATATATATTGTGAGATGGGGGTTGTTAGCTCTCGTGGTAGATGCGTTTTTTCAGTGATTCAAGCCAGTCAGGAACTATATTTAAGGGCATTTTTATTAAAAAGGCAAAATAAAAGTCCAAACAAAGGTTTCCCGCACAGGGGGTTCTTCTTCATCAAATACACATAACAGAAAATGCTAGCCCACCTGGCTCTCTGTAGCAGTACTTCTGCACTTTCCTGGTCACTCAGACCACGGACTCCTCAAAGTAGATGGCTTCCCTTTAGTGTCCACAGCTCTGTCTCTAGCAGTCACCAACTTTCTGGCTGCCTCTTGCAGTCACCAACGTTCTGGCTGTCTCCTACAGCCTCTCTGACTCCTGAAGACCTCCTGTCTCTTGGTGTGGAGCCGTCTCCAACTGGGTGCAATTCGTTTCGTAATGAATCGAAATTCGTCAGAATTTAGCAACTTTCGGACATTCGGAAGCATTCGAATTTCCAAACAAAGCAATTACGAATAAAACCGAATCCAAAATAAATTATATCGCAAATAGCGAATGCCCGAATGTCTTCGGCATAATTAGTTATGAAAAAAGTTACGAATGTACGAATCCATTCGAAGCAAAATAACACTCTGCTCTGCTCTCTGCTTCTCCCTCACCATGCTGAACTCCCTCTCAAAATGGTGTACAGGGGCGGAGGCTATAGCCGCATGTAAAAAACGAAAGTAAAATACGAGATTTCGAATCATTACAAATAACCGCTAGGTATTTAGAAAAGTACAAATCCATTCGAAGCACATAAGGCATAATAGGCAGCGTCGTTGTGAGAGAGACAAGGAAAATTACGAATCAACGAACCCAAAAAAAGTTACGAAAGTAGGAGTTGTGTCCAGAATCAACGAAAAACAATGTACTCTACCGAAAGTACGAATTAGTCCGAACACGAAAAATCCCGTCTAGCAAAATTACGAACGATTACGAATCAACAGGATCGAAAAGAAACAAACCAAAACTAAACAAATTTTTCCGTTGTGCACAAGAAACGATCCGAAACTAAACAAATTTTTCCGTTGTGCACAAGTCTAATAAGGGCTGTGCTCACCTGAGCACCCACCCTGCTGGTAATCAGCAAAGTCTGGACACAGGGTTGGAGATCCCATCCCTCCCAAGACACTGTGGAATCTCCAAACTACAAAACCCCATTCCAGAATACAAAAACCTGGAGAAAGCTGCAAAAGCAGTCTTCTCCAGTCCACATCTACGCTCTGTAGTCTTGCACCTCGAAAATGTGCACACCCTGTGTCCAGCAAACTGTCCTTTTTACTGTGACAGTAGCTCCTACTTTCACATATCTCCCCCCCCATGTTTCGGACCCGAAGGGGGCGGAACACACAAGCCTGAATCCTTGATTGGGGCACCTCTGTGCCAGCTGTTCGCTGCGTAGGCCTAATCTTTTTTTCGGGTGCGTTTCCAGGCACGCCCTAAACAGGATCGCAACGGGGTCCTACCTTTCTGTATCCCCAGCCTACTCCCTCTGTCCTTGGGGTTCCTGAGCTCACATTTCTTTTCTGGTGGCCCCCTGCCTTACCTGCTACTTCCTTTAAACTCTGTTTCTGGATTCTGTAAGGAAACTGCTCCAGACACTACGCCTGATGAGGAACCACCTTTTCTCTCACTGGTACCTGTTTTCCCCATCACAATAGGTCCTTTGGGTTTACCAACTCATTTGCCCTTGGCTACCAACTCCCCAGGGCTCAACATCTGTGTATCACACTCATTTTCCAAGAAATTATAAATTTTCATATCCAGGCCATTATTTACATTATCAGTAATAAGTCACCATTTCTCCAATTATCAATATCATCAGTTGTTTCTTGTTCAGGGTTTGTTAGGGCCAGGCCCATGGAGGGACAACACACAGGTAAGCAGCTATCCCCTATGAGACCTTCACAAGGCTTCACTTCACCTGTTGTCCAAATCTCTGTGGGCAGTTGTCCTAACAACTGACATTGAACAACACATGACCCATTTCTAGCAGTACCAATCTTTGCCAACTCACACTTTTCCATGTTACAATTTTTGTTCCTCTCCATACTATATTTGAGAGCGTCTCTGGGTACCCCAACTTGTACCTCTCTGCAGGTGACAGACAGAATCTCTGCTTTTGCCACGTCCATATCTGGCCCTTCCTTCTTAGGAGGTCTAGCGGGTGAGGCAGTATCTGCGCCATTTACTAATCCCTGCTCAGCCGCACCTCGGACCGCACTAGCAGACATGTCCATCACCGTATCAGGCGGAGAGACCTCTGTCTCCATCAGCCCCCCAGAGCGCCTTCCGTACTGAACCGTATCCGGAAGCACCCTCACAGGAAACTGGGAGATCATTTGCCACACTATTAGAAAGCACTGTACCAACCAGTTCCACTGGTGATTAATTTTAACCAGCACAGGTTGTACTACCTGGCTCCATTCATTTGTACCACGTAGCACCACCACATCCGACTGTAATGGAGGCACCCAGGTATACAAGGACTGTGCTTTCACCATTTCAAGCAGTTCCACTAACATATCTGTAATTTCTACACACTCCACATCAATATGCAAAACATTTTTGGTGACCTTAACCTTATCAGAGACATGAAGGGGCTCATTCACTGCGGCTTGAGGGGCCGAGACATTTAAAGGGGCCTCCACCTCACTGACAGTGCCCATTACAGCCTGATGCTCCTCTGGAACACTGTCAGACGCATGTCTCCCACTCATCCCTTAAAACTCAACAATGAGCCCCTGCAAGTAAACATTTGTTACATTATCACCTTGACACTTGACATTCAGCGGCTGGGCTGTGAACACCACATCTGCCATGCATGCGCCCTGATCTGGTCCTTCCGACTGGGGGGAAACAACCCTTGCAGGGACCAACGCACCCTCAACCATCGGTCGCTCTGTGATTTCCCTGTCTGGCATAGCGATTGTTGTATTCACACCCATCGCCCAACATAGCCTTGTCTATCATGGCTAGTGATTGTTTGGCCCAACTGTCCCAATTCGTTGTGCTTCCATTATGAGGGCTCAGCAGTACCTCATCATTGGCTCTAGGAGGCACCTGGGATTCTGCAGCACAAACAGTAACTTTGTCAGTTCTATATAAATCACATTTTGACAATATGCTTTTACTCTTTGCTAAAGCTTCATTAAACAAGGCAGGCTGCAATACACCATCACTACCTTGCTTTGGAGGCGCTAACACACTCAGCTGTGTACCTTCAGCTTTGGCCAGCTGACTTAACCCCTTACCAACTGGATTACACATACGGTAAACGGACTGCTCACACAAACTCTCACTGCATGGTGTAGACCCAGTTTGTTCCATCAGAGCAATATCAGGGCTGTCCTGGACAATCTCTGTCTCCAACACCTGGAGACCCCCAGAGATTTCTATGGACAACACTGTGGCTCTGCTTCTGGTTGCCAAGGGAGACATCCCCCTTTTCTCATTACTAAAGAACACATCACCATAAGTACATGTATCATCAGCAATACCTTTATCATCAGCATTCATAAACATAGCAGTTTCATAAGCTCTATCAGGTTTTCTTTTGTCATAACGCATGGCACCCTGCGTGCCACTCAGCACACCACCCTTCCTCCCTAAAGGAATTATTTTGCCTACTAGGGCAGCTTCACAGTTGTCCTGGGAAACCACTTGCCTCACCACTGCAGGCTCCTTGGCGGTTTCCCTTGGCAACTCTGCAGCACCTGTCACTGTCACTAGGGAACATGGTACACCAACTGCTTTGGTCACCCCTAGCACATCTCTCCCAGCACTCTGCTGGATTACCTTAGGTGCACCCAGAGTCCATATGTCCTTTTCAGTCCTTGACCTTGCTGCAAGCTGGGTTTTAACATGTGTCTCCCCACTGATCTGGGTAGCACACTGCAGCAAGTCCATTTTTACACCTTCTGCGGATCTCCCCACCGAACACAATGCCACTTCACTGGGATCAGTCCCACAAACTGCAACAATCTTACCATATCCTGTAGCAGGTAACTCTGTATATCCAAAACCGAAGTCTACCGGTGACACTTCTCCCATCCTGGAGCATTGCTGGCAGCCCATTTTCTCTTTACAGCAACTTTTTCAAATCTTAGCAGGAAGTCCCCAACCTCCTCTGTAGGCAGCATGGGTTGCATATAGTCAGAGGCCACAGCCCCTTGCACTGCATCCCAGTCTTTGCGATTCCGCGTGAACCATCCATTCTCTGTCTCACACATCACTAGGCCTTCTGGACAGACCCTCCTAGGTGGAGACATCTTCTCAGGCCACGCTGAGCTCACTTCCACAGGTACACCACCTGTATGCAACACAGTCCATCAATTGAACTCCTGCGCAATGCAGTTTGCCTGGCTGCCACATACAGCTAGCAGCAGTTCACCGCAGGGAAAAAAATATATATTGAGTTTTCATTCACAGGTACACCACCTGCAACACACAATGCCTTTTGCCTGGCTGCACTTCCACACACAGCCAACAGTTCCTGACCTGAACTCACTGTGGAGCAAGGACCCGGATTCCACCGTCTTGTGCCCACTGAATCCACCACTTGTGAGATGGGGGTTGTTAGCTCTCGTGGTAGATGCGTTTTTTCAGTGATTCAAGCCAGTCAGGAACTATATTTAAGGGCATGGTAGCCCATTTTTATTAAAAAGGCAAAATAAAAGTCCAAACAAAGGTTTCCTGCACAGGGGGTTCTTCTTCATCAAATACACATAACAGAAAATGTTAGCCCACCTGACTCTCTGTAGCAGTACTTCTGCACTTTCCTGGTCACGGACTCCTCAAAGTAGACGGCTTCCCTTTAGCGTCCACAGTTCTGTCTCTTGCAGTCACCAACTTTCTGGCTGTCTCCTACAGCCTCTCTGACTCCTGAAGACCTCCTGTCTCTTGGTGTGGAGCCGTCTCCAACTGGGAGCCATGATGTCTTCCCATACATTCATTATAAGGACTGTGCTCACCTGAGCACACACCCTGCTGGTAATCAGCAACGTCTGGACACAGGGTTGGAGATCCCATCCCTCCCAAGACACTGTGGAATCTCCAAACTACAAAGCCCCATTCCAGAATACAAAAACCTGGAGAAAGCTGTGAAAGCAGTCTTCTCCAGTCCACATCTACGCTCTGTAGTCTTGCACCTTGCAAATGTGCAGACCCTGTGTCCAGCAAACTGTCCTTTTTACCGTGACAGTAGCTCCTACTGTCACAATATATATATATATATATATATATATATATATATATATATATATATTAGGGCTGTTACTGATTAAAATTTTCGTGTGCGATTAATCTATTTTTTTTTTTATCGATTAATCGACTAGCTTTGGTTAATTATAACGCACATACAGATCCAGATCTGTAATATCCACATCTCCCCACTGTAATATCCACATCTCCCCCCCCACTGTAATATCCACATCTCCCCCCAATGTAATATCCACATCTCCCCTACTGAGATTTTTTTTTTAACCTTGGCCAGATCTGTGCCTTGCCACAATTCTGTCTCTAAGCTCTTCATGCAGTTCCTTTGACCTCATGATTCTCATTTGCACTGTGAGCTGTAAGGTCTTATATAGACAGGTGTGTGGCTTTCCTAATCAAGTCCAATCAGTATAATCAAACACAGCTGGACTCAAATGAAGGTGTAGAACCATCTCAATGATGATCAGAAGAAATGGACAGCACCTGAGTTAAATATATGAGTGTCACAGCAAAGGGTCTGAATACTTAGGACCATGTGATATTTCAGTTTTTCTTTTTTAATAAATCTGCAAAAATATCAACAATTCTGTGTTTTTGGCTGGGTTCACACTATACGACACGACTTTCATCCTACTTTGCTCTGCGACATCTGTCCTACATTGGTCCGACATTGGTCCGACATTGGTCCGACATCCATCCGACATTCATGAACAGGATACTACTTTGATCCGACATTGTGCTAGTCTGACTTGTCCTTTGACCAATCAAAACAATCCCAGGGTGAGATAAATTCCTTTTACTGCTGCTGTAATCACAATGTCGGATGCCAAAGTCGTATGGTTAGTACAAGGATCCGACTTTGATCCGACTTCAATGATAGTCAATGGGCTGAAGTAGGATCAAAGTCGGACAGAAGTAGTACAGGGAGAATTTTTAATGTCGGACCGACATGTGTCGGACCAGTTAAGACGGCTCCCATAGGGAAACATTGATTTTCACACGTCATGCGACATGAGCTCCTAATGTCGGAGCGTTTGTCGCCCCAGTGTGAACCAGCACTTTCTGTCAATATGGGGTGCTGTGTGTACATTAATGAGGAAAAAAATGAACTTACCGGTAAATGATTTTAGCAAATGGCTGCAATATAACAAAGAGTGAAAAATTTAAGGGGGTCTGAATACTTTCCGTACCCACTATATATATATATATATATATTGTGACAGCAGGAAGGTAAAGTCACCTGGTTGCATCCAGGGGGGTAGATATATTTCGCCCAGATTCAGGCTTTACGCCGACTTATACAACTAGGTGGAGAGTTGTATAAGCCCAGCTGAGGCTAGTGGGCTCATGGATGACTCATACCTCTAGGGAGAGTGTGGGGCGTCGTGCAGACAGGGAGTTGATGAGACCAGCTGAAGCTTGTCAGCTCATTTAGGCCTCTATAAGAACTCCCAGATTCATTAGGTGTTTGCTCATGCCTGGACCCAGACCTGTGTGGACTGTCTAGGGAGAGTGAACCCCTGTGCGGTGAGACAAAGCCTGTGTGGCTATTTGCTTGGACATTTAAAACCAGGGACTTAGGGACTAGGACAGCACTAGGCTGATCCCAGTTGTTAGTTAGGAACCCTGTATGTTTAGTCAGAGGTCAAGTTGACCAGGATTTATTTTATTTATGTTTCTTTTGCTTTGCTGTGTTTTGTCACTGTAAATAGAAAATAAACTGCACCTTTTTGATTTTGAAAACCACAACCTCCGTTTGCTGGGCCTGTTTTTGTGTGGGGAGCCCATCCCGGGGGTCACACACACCCGCTGCCGAGCAAACCCCCTCACAGTTGGTGGAGAATGCAGGCAGTTTTTTTTTAAGCCAGCATGGAGGAGATACTGAAGCAGCTGGCTCTAGCAAATGCCAATCAACAGCAGACAAATGCAGGTTTGCAAAAGAGCCTTGCAGCTCATCAACAGAGCCTTGCAGCTCAACAACAGAACTTCGCAGCCCAGCAGCAAGCTCATCAACAGAGCCTTGCAGCCCAGCAGCAGACAAACGCAACTTTGCAACAGAGTCTGGAGGCTCAGCAACAAGCCCAGCAGCAATCTGAGGCCCGCTTCATAGACCTGTTGCAGAAGCAAGAGCAGAGACTACAACAACAGATGGAAGCAGTAATGCAGCAACGTCCGCAGACCAGTGAGGAAAGCCGTCCCACTAATACCGCGTCCTTTGGGGTGAGTCGTTTATTGACAAAAATGACTGGAGAGGATGATCCAGAGGTATTTTTGACCACATTTGAAAGGACCGCTGAAAGAGAAAAGTGGCCTGAGGAGCAGTGGGCTGGACTGGTGGCTCCTCTGTTAACTGGTGAATCGCAGAAAGCTTACTATGACCTAGAGCCTAACCAAGCAAAAGACTATGTGATGCTAAAAGCTGAAATTTTGGCAAGGCTGGGTGTCACCCAGGCTGTCCGGGCTCAGCGTGTGCATAACTGGACTTTCCAGCTTGGAAAACCCCCCAGGTCTCAAATGTATGATCTCATTCACCTGAGCAGAAAGTGGCTACAGCCAGAGACTTTGTCCGCACCAAAGATTGTGGAACGTGTTGTAATGGATCGGTTTTTGAGAGCTCTTCCTACTGCCATCCAAAAGTGGGTAAGCCATGGAGACCCAGAGACGGCCGATGGTCTTGTGGATCGTGTGGAGAAATACTTGGCTACAGAGAACCTGACGGCCTCTTCCAGAGACACTCGGACTTTCCACCCTAAGACCAGACCATCCCCAGGGGCGGATAAGAGGATTCCAAGGGGTGAGGGTGGAGAGAGTGAGAGGGTGGGAGCTCTACCCCAAGTTTGGCGAGAACAGCCTGGGAAATCAGCGGCTCAAGAGGCGGCAAGAAGGATTGTTTGCTACCGCTGCCGGCAAGCGGGACATATTGCAGCCAATTGCCCGGTTGTGGAGGAACCCATGCAGTGTGACTTTCTGACGGGCAGACGTCAGTCGCTGTGTGCGACAGTCGCATGCACTGCCATTCGAGGAACTGAGAAACATTTATGCAAAATGTGTGTTAATGGTAGAAATGTTGTGGTATTGCTGGATTCAGGTAGCCTTGTGACCCTGATAAAGGCAGAGTTAGTTAAAACAGAGGTCTTTGGGAATAGCAAGGTAGCTGTTATTTGTGTGCATGGGGACACCCGAGAGTATCCAGTGACTACAGTGTGTTTCGAGACCCCCAAAGGTACCCTCTCTCATCCAGTGGGCTTAGTATCTCAGTTACCGCATGACGCCATTGTGGGAAGGGATTTTCCGAAGTTCTGGGAACTGTGGGATGATCCTGAGCCCCCCACTGGTGCCCCTATGTACCAGGAATGTGATAGCCAGAACTCCCCTGAGAGTGGTGAGGACTCTCCGGAATTTCCCTTATCAGTATTGGCAGGGGAGACTCAAGAAACTGGAGAGGAGCCCACCTCCTCAGACGAAAACCTACCGTCTGTGGAGTTTTCTGATCTTGAGGTTCACAGGGAAAACTTTGCCACAGAACAGTTGAAAGACCCCGCCCTAATAAAGGCACGGGAAAACGTAGTGAAAATAGATGGCGAGTTAGTGAACCCAGATAATACCTGCACTTACCCATACTTCAGCGTAGAGAAGGACCTACTGTATCGGGTGGCAAAAAGGGCAGAAGAAACCGTTGAGCAGCTTGTGGTGCCCAAACCTTACAGGAAGTTGGTGTTGGAGTTGGCCCATGGGCACATTCTTGGAGGTCATCTGGGGACAGAGAAAACCCGAGAGAGGGTATTACAGAGATTCTATTGGCCGGGGGTGATGAAGGACATAGAAAATTATTGTTCCTCCTGCCCTGTGTGTCAGAGGTCGGCCCCGATGCCACATTTCCGTAGCCCGCTGGTCCCTCTACCCATCATTGAGGTCCCGTTTGAGAGGATCGCCATGGATTTGGTAGGGCCTATAATCAAGTCCGCTAGGGGGCACCAGTACATATTAGTTATAATGGACTATGCCACCCGTTATCCAGAAGCGATCCCTCTCCGAAATACCTCGGCCAAAACCATAGCCAAAGAGCTATCTCTTGTGTTTAGCCGGGTGGGTATTTGTAAAGAACTGCTTACGGACCAAGGTACACCCTTTATGTCCCGGGTTATGAAGGAGCTGTGTAAATTGTTCAAAGTGACGCAATTACGTACATCTGTGTATCACCCCCAAACCGATGGGCTGGTTGAAAGATTCAACAAAACCCTAAAACAAATGTTGAAGAAAGTGGTGGATAGAGATGGAAAGGATTGGGACTGTCTACTTCCTTATCTGATGTTTGCTATTAGGGAGGTGCCCCAATCCTCTACGGGATTCTCCCCCTTTGAGTTACTGTATGGGAGACACCCAAGAGGGCTGTTGGATATTGCCAAGGAAACTTGGGAAAGTGAGAGTTCTCCCCACAGGAGTGTGATTGAGCATGTCGCCCTGATGCAAGACCGAATTGCACAGGTAATGCCCATCGTGAAGGAACATTTGGCCCAAGCGCAGTTAGCACAGCAGAGAGTGTACAACCGTGGAGCCAAGACCCGTACCTTTTCCCCGGGGGATAGGATACTGGTACTTGTCCCTACGGTTGAAAGTAAATTCCTTGCCAAATGGCAAGGCCCCTATGAGATAATGGAAAAAGTGAGCGAAGTGAATTACAAGGTCAGACAACCAGGAAGGCGAAAGCCCGAACAGATCTATCACGTTAATCTGTTGAAAGCCTGGAGGGATAGAGAGTCCCTAGTCGCAGACACTTGGTCACCAGCTCAAACTGGTTGCGTGATTCCTGAGGTTGGAATAGCAGCCACCTTGTCACAACCCCAACAACAGGAGGTTAAGGAGTTTGTGCTTCGCAACAAGGAGGTATTCTCTGAGCTGCCGGGACAAACATCTGGGGTAGAGCATGACATCATTACCCCGCCCGGTGAAAGGGTGAAGTTAAAACCCTATCGGATCCCAGAGGCCTGACGGGAGGCAATACGGGAGGAAGTACAGAAAATGCTGAACTTAGGGGTGATAGAGGAGTCCCAAAGTGATTGGTCTAGTCCCATTGTGTTGGTGCCTAAACCGGATGGGAGCTGGCGATTTTGTAACGATTTTCGTCAGTTGAACAAAGTTACAAAATTTGACACCTACCCCATGCCACGTATAGATGAGTTGATCGACCGGCTGGGAACAGCCCGATACATGACGACTCTTGACCTCACAAAAGGGTATTGGCAAATCCCCCTGGCCAAGTCGGCCAAAGAGAAAACCGCATTTGTAACCCCAGACGGGGCGTTCCAATATAAAAGAATGCCGTTCGGGTTACAGAATGCGCCGGCCACATTCCAGCGGAAAATGGACCAGATGCTGAGGCCCCATCGGAAGTATGCTGCGGCTTACCTGGATGACGTAATTGTCCATAGCACAGATTGGGCCTCACATCTGCCAAAAGTGCAAGCAGTCCTGGACTCTGTTCGGGAAGCGGGGTTTACGGCTAACCCCAAGAAGTGTACCATTGGGCAGGAAGAGGCCAAATATCTTGGGTACACCATTGGGAGGGGAGTAATAAAACCCCAACTCAACAAAGTCGAGGCCATCCAGAGTTGGCCACGTCCCAACAGCAAGAAGCAGGTACGAGCCTTTCTGGGAATCGCTGGGTATTATCGGCGATTCATTCCCCACTTTGCTTCTAAGGCTGTGCCCCTAACCAACCTGACGAAGGGGAAAGGGTCGGTCATGATTAAATGGACCCCCGAGGCTGAGGCAGCATTCCAATTCTTGAAACAAGCCTTATGTAGCCAGCCAGTGTTGTACTCACCCGACTTCTCTAAAGACTTTGTCGTACAAAGTGATGCGTCAGATGTGGGGTTAGGAGCAGTATTGTCCCAGGTCTGGAACGGGGAAGAGCACCCAGTCATTTACCTCAGCAGGAAGTTGAAGTCCCATGAGGTAAATTACGCCACCGTTGAAAAGGAGTGTTTAGCGGTGAAGTGGGCTCTAGATTCCCTTCGGTACTACCTGCTAGGTAGGCACTTTGACATGGTTACGGATCACGCTCCGTTAAAGTGGATGGCTCAAAACAAGGAAACAAATAGAAGAGTGAATAGGTGGTTCCTGGCCCTCCAGGAATTCAACTTCACAGTAAAGCATCGCCCTGGCGTTCAAATGGGGAATGTGGATGCTTTGTCTCGAGTACATGAATGCCTGATTGCTGGTGTTCCAACCCCGAGGTTAAAACAAGAGGGGGGGGTATGTGACAGCAGGAAGGTAAAGTCACCTGGTTGCATCCAGGGGGGTAGATATATTTTGCCCAGATTCAGGCTTTACGCCGACTTATACAACTAGGTGGAGAGTTGTATAAGCCCAGCTGAGGCTAGTGGGCTCATGGATGACTCATACCTCTAGGGAGAGTGTGGGGCGTCGTGCAGACAGGGAGTTGATGAGACCAGCTGAAGCTTGTCAGCTCATTTAGATCTCTATAAGAACTCCCAGATTCATTAGGTGTTTGCTCATGCCTGGACCCAGACCTGTGTGGACTGTCTAGGGAGAGTGAACCCCTGTGCGGTGAGACAAAGCCTGTGTGGCTATTTGCTTGGACATTTAAAACCAGGGACTTAGGGACTAGGACAGCACTAGGCTGATCCCAGTTGTTAGTTAGGAACCCTGTATGTTTAGTCAGAGGTCAAGTTGACCAGGATTTATTTTATTTATGTTTCTTTTGCTTTGCTGTGTTTTGTCACTGTAAATAGAAAATAAACCGCACCTTTTTGATTTTGAAAACCACAACCTCCGTTTGCTGGGCCTGTTTTTGTGTGGGGAGCCCATCCCGGGGGTCACACACACCCGCTGCCGAGCAAACCCCCTCACAATATATATATATATATATATATATATATATATATATATATATATGTGTGTGTGTGTGTAGCGCTACCCCCAGCTGGTTTGATTTTTATTTTTTTTGGGCCCTGAGTACAGCTCCACCAACCCCCGGCAATCTACTCAACCCACTTATGGCACAGTTAGTCTAGGGGATGTTATCTACCACAATCTATACCTGGATGTACACACACCCCAACTATATTAAGAGGCAAGCACTATGTGCAATGATAACACACTGATAGCAAGTGGTAAAGTATAACTGTTTTACTTTTGGTTAGAAGGCATAGGTTAGAACATAACACATAACTTGCTTACAGAGCCCTGCGACAATAGATATAGCATTCAATAATAGCACAGCGCGGTCATACACTGCGCGCAGCTATTATTATCTAGGCACCCTGTGGCGCACCAAACAATACTCTACCCCCTGGTCAGGCCTGACACAGATTTAACTTAGTCCTTAGAATAACACTTTCTTTGCATGCAACTTGAATGGTGGCGCACATATAGAAAAAAACACTTGTAATCCACAGGGTAGGCAATCAAAAAAGAACAGTTCACTGGAGACCACTCAACTCAGTTCCGCTACTAGTTTCCAGTGAAACAGCAAATAAAGGCCGGTATGCCAAGGCAGTCTCTAGGCCTAACAACAGTGTAGCCTATAGGATTTGAGCAGGTGCTTGCTCACCACTCCGGACGCGATCCCAGTCCGGAACTTCCACCACTGTGTCTCCACGCACAGCGCCTGCAACGATCGGGTCTCAGATCCAACTAATGTCAGCAGCTTGAAATCGTCAGATGCCACCCAGGCTCGCAGTGGGATGGAAGGCTCTTTGGAAGTTGTGCCAGGCCCCAGGCTTCAGGCCCTGCACTCCAGCAGATCCGCAAAGGAAGACCGGTTGATAGCCGCACGGTGTCCAAAGAGGCCGAGCTTAGCCTCGCCCCCTCCTTTTATCTCCCCACTCACAAGTCTCTGCGGTAGCAACATTGCACCCTGGGTGCCAAATGGGGTTCTGGGAAATGCAGTCCTAGAGTCTTAAAGGAGACCCCGCTACATATACTATATATATATATATATCTATATATATATCTCTATATATATATATATATATATATATATATATATATATATATATAGTATATCTCTTTTTTTTTTTTAAGCAAAGACATAGAGGCACATATACAGTACACACACACATATACTTATAACAAATATTAGGAAACATAGCATTCCCTAGTGTATGCTGGGTGTTCATTTAGAATTAATGCAGTCAGTCAATGAGTGCAATATATGACAAGCTTTGTAAAGTTAAGTTTTCTAGCAATTATTGTAAAATTTTATTACTTGACAAATGAGACCCATATGTTTAACCAATATATCCCCAGCCCTGTAGTGCCTATTTCTAGAGCACTCTTAATTTGTATGAAGTGTAAAAACTGTTTCATATTGCCATGAATAATCTCATGCATTTTATGCCGGTGCCTTGTAAGTCTGCCACTTTATCTAGATGTATACAGCCTGTTCCAAGTGCGATAAGTAATATAGTACGATTCTTCAGTGCGATTATGTGTGAAGAATAAAATGGGGAGGAGGAGCACTCTGTGTACATTGAAATAACTGCCATAGATTCACTTTCAATTTGATTCCTATCAGCTTTTGTTGCATGATAACACATAATCATGGCCTAGATTTCTTGACACAAAGCTGGGTTAGGGGCTGCAGATCAGCATGCACAATAAAGATAATTATGGACAAATCAGGAATACCACAGCATGTGGAAAGGTGCGCAGCAAGGAAACTGAACCGTTTGCAATGGAAAAAATCCAGCTGGATTTCAAAGACATTTTGCATCCAAGTGCCTGTTATAGAAGATGAAGAAGTAGAAATAGAGGTAGATCTGGCACAGATATCCATAAAAAAAAATAAAAAAAAGTGGAAGACATATCTATTCCATATGCACATAAAGAGAAACGAATGAGAAACAAAGTCTATAATTTGTATTTAAAGGAAAAACCTCAATTGCAAATTGGCAATCGATATGTAAAGTGAAATGCTCTTTACCTGTGCCTGCATTTTGTTTGGAATTAAGCCCTGTACACACGATCGGATTTCCTATGGATTTTAAACCGATGGATTTTTCCATCGGAAATCCAATGAAGCTGACTTCCATCAGTCTTGCCTACACAACATCAGTCAAAAAACCGATCGTCCCAAACGCCGTGACGTAAAACACTCAGACGAGCCAAGAAAAATTAAGTTCTATGCTTCTGAGCATGCGTCGACTTGATTCTGAGCATGCGTGGGTTTTTTTATCCAAGGGAGTTCCCCACAGACAATAGTAATTTGCTATCGTTTTTTTCTTTCTATGTCACAGGGGGTGTTAACATTGGCTATGCCTGACTATGTTCTCATAGCAACCCTCAACAAAAACAAGGCTTGGCTAAGCATGAGCGAGATTATGGGCAGTCATATACAGTATCTCACAAAAGTGAGTACACCCCTCAAATTTTTGTAAATATTTTATTATATCTTTTCATATGACAACACTGAAGAAATTACAGTTTGCTACAATGTAAAGGGGTGAGTGTACAGCTTGTATAACAGTGTACATTTTCTGTCCCCTCAAAATAACCCAACACACAGCCATTAATGTCTAAACCGCTGGCAACAAAAGTGAGTACACGCCTACGTGAAAATGTCCAAATTGGGCCCAATTAGCCATTTTCCCTCCCCGGTGTCATGTGACTCGTTAGTGTTACAAGGTCTCAGGTGTGAATGGGGAGCAGGTATGTTAAATTTGGTGCTATCACTCTCACTCTCTCATACTGGTCACTGGAATTTCAACATGGCACCTCATGGCAAAGAACTCTCTGAGGATCTGAAAAAAATAATTGTTGCTCTACATAAAGATGGCCTAGGCTAGAAGAAGATTGTCAAGACCCTGAAACTGAGCTGCAGCACGGTGGCCAAGACCATACATCGGTTTAACAGGACAGGTTCCAATCAGAACAGGCCTCGCCATGATCGACCAATTTTTTTTTGAAGCACCTGATTAGAGCCAGAGGCTCTAATAGGCTTCAAAATAGGGCGGGCTCGTGGCACAGAGACTTTCTCTGTGGGTGTGGTCATTAGGGTGTCTCTGGTTTCATTTGAAACTCTGGTAACCTAAATTTGCAGAACGCACAGTGAGTGTGCATGCTCTGTGTAGAGAGCTGATCACATTGTCATGAAGGCTTAAAAATTCCCAAGAGAATTATATGTTAAGATTATGGAACCTTCTTTTAAATGTGTAAAACAGAGAACAGGAAGAAGCCCCAGGGCTATAACCTAAAATCACTGTGACAATTTCAGTGCCAGACAGAGAATAAAAAGCAGCCTTGGCATTTTAGGCATGCCATGACTAAACTTTTCTAAGCCCTGGGGATCATTAATGTTTATTGCCTGGCACTACTGTGTAGTACTAGAGGCCAAGTACAAAAATAGTACAGAGCACCATGAATTCTACTGTTTCTGTTTAAAAAATCTATAAACGGGCTTTTGAAAAGTCCAGATATTTTCCTAAAAACACACTAGTCCTTTTGGCAAATAATTCTATTTGTATTTCTAGTTAATAACTTCAAACCAGACGTTTTTTTTTTGTTTCTCTATGTTGCAGTTTTTACATCTCACTAAAGGAAAAGCATAACATTTAACTGAGAATATATTTTGAGTAATTTATGCAGTGTTTACCTTAAAGTAATTTTTGATTTAATGTTCACATTTTTACATGCATGCCGTTTCATATTTTTGTGCTATTAAATTAAATAAAAATCAAAAAGATTTTTGGTTTACCTGTTAAAGAGGATCCAAACTCAAAAAGTAAAGATCTGCTTTGTTAAAAAGAGCCTCTAGAAATGGTAATTGTGCTTTAAGCAGTATCCAGAAAAATATACCTTTTTCTTGAATTTCTCCTGAAAATTGTATGGGATTGTAGGGCACTATTTTCTTGTAACTTCTGGTATCAGTAGATTTGGAGTGAGAAGCACACCCTAATCACCCTGTACCTTGCAGATCCTCCTTGTTCCCTGGCTGCAGAGAAAGGGAATGGGAAGACTTTGCACTCAGTCCCTCTCTTTGCCTCAAAAGTGAAACATCAGGGATCCGTTTAAACCCCTGATATTATACCAAATATGGTATGGAGCTCCTAAAAAATAATAAAAAACATTGTAAAAATAATAAAAAATAAAATTGTAAAGAAAAAAAAAGAAAAGAAAATAATTAAAATAAACTACTGACACCAATCTCTGTCCTACTGAAACCATCCACTGCTGACAAAGTCCTCTGCTCTACTGACAAAGTCCACTGCTCTACTAATTTGTCCACTGCCCTACTAATTTGTCCACTGCCCAACTGACTTGACCACTGCCCAACTGACTTGACAACTGCCCAACTGACTTGTCCACTGCCCAACTGACTTGTCCACTGCTCTACTGACTTGTCCACTGCCCAACTGACTTGTCCACTGCTCAACTGACTTGTCCACTGCTCTACTGACTTGTCTACTGCCCAACTGACTTTTCCACTGCCCAACTGACTTGTCTACTGCTCTACTGACTTGTTTACTGCTCTACTAACTTGTCCACTGTCCAAACAGATCTATTCACTGTTCTACTGACTTGTTTACTGCTCTACTAACTTGTCCACTGTCCAAACAGATCTATTCACTGCTCTACTGACTTGTCCGCTGCCCAACTGACTTGTCCACTGCTCTACTGATTTGTCCACTGCTCTACTTCCACCACCCACTGCCCTATTGCTAAATATATATATATTAGGGCTGTGGAAATTAACGATTAATTCCTCGATTAATCATAAATTTTTTTGATCGATCAAAATTGTTTTGATCGGTACTCACCTCTCCGCCGGCTTCCGGGTCTTCAGGGAGTTCCGTCGGAGATCCGCGGGGGGCTCTGCTGCCTCAGCCATAGGAAAGGCTGCGGCTTCGGCCTAGCTCCGGAGCGGCGGCCATCTTGGTACACTCGGCGGCGGCCTAGGTAAGCGGCATGCTGATGTCATCATCACCCGCCTCAACTGCTCGTGGATCTGCCTGCTTGTGTAGTGGTAATATATTACAGTGGGGGGGAGATGTGGATATTACAGTGGGGGAGATGTGGATATTACAGTGGGGAGATGTGGATATTACAGTGGGGGAGATGTGGATATTACAGTGGGGAGATGTGGACATTACAGTGGGGGGAGATGTTAATATTACAGTGGGGAGAGTGGATATTACAGTGGGGGGAGATGTGGATATTACATTGGGGGAGATGTGGATATCACAGATCTGGATCTGTATGTGTGTTATAATTAATCAAAATTAGTCGATTAATCGATTAAAAAAATAAAATAAACGAACACGAATACTTTAATCAGTAACAGCCCTAATATATATATATATATATATATATATATATATACCTGTATATATGCTGGTTACTTGCTCTTTTCAGATAATTCTAAAACTGAAAGTAATTGTAAAGTACTTACCTGCTCTGTGGAATGGTTTTGCACAGAGCAGACCGGATCCTCCTCTTGTAGGGTCCCTCTTCGGCACTCCTGGCCTCTCCCTCCTATTAAGTGCCCCTACAGTAAGACTTTGAATGTCTCAGCCAAATAGGAGGGAGAATCACGGGCAGCTGAGTTTCTTGAGCAACATCGCTGGATCAGAGGGAGTTCAGGAAAGTATTAGTGGGGCTGAGGGGGGGCACAGAATGCATTAAGATAAAAAAACTTCTGCCCTTACAACCACTTGAAGTTTTCCTCTGCTAGGTAATGTTAAGGTGGGGGGTAGAGAGTTAATGTTTACCATAATTAACTTTGTACTGTACTGCCAGATCTCGTTACCACTTGCAAACTAGATTTGAACCAGGAATAATAAAAAATAAAAATAACAGGCACAAATGGAAGGAGCCCCAGACCAAAGGAGTTCAAATTAATTTATTTGTTTGTTTTAAAAAAAACTTTCAATGTGTTTTGAGGGTCATAGAAACTCCCCCTTGATCAGGGCTTCAATTTAAAAAAGAAGCTTGAATGGATTTTTAAGGTCCATATATGGAATGTTTTTGAGTGCTCACGCGGATGCTGATGGCCAGTAACTCTCCTGATCCAGCAATTAACTTCCCTGCACAGATTTACAAAAAAAAAAGCTCTACTTTGGGTCCTTTTAAGATTTTTATTTTAAATGAAGTCCTGATTTATTTGACCTCTTAAACATGTTGGCTGTTTTTTTATCCTTTGATCTAGCACTGCTTCAATTTGTGCATATTCATTTCTGGTAACCTGTTGGGGTACCCACTGGAGGGTAGCCTTGTCTGTTGTGAGCAGCCTAACCTGAGCCAGTGAACTCTCGAGATATTTTTGCCCTCTCACTACTTCGTATGAACTCACAGCAAAGTGCCCGCGCCTTTTGGATTTTTTTTTTTTGTCATTGGGGTCCTGACAAAAGGTTTTTACATTTTAGGGCTTGGGTTCTGCATTGTACATAAATGAGAGGAAACTAAAGCCATATGGGCAGGGTGGTTGTACAGAAGTCGCTCAACCAATCAACTTCTGTACAACCGCCCTGTTGGATTTTAGCGATTCGATCTTTGCCTGCAGCACCGATCAGTGAATTCTGATGCCGGGAAGTCTCCCCGCTGTCTGACTACAAAGGCACAGTGGTGACGATTCCTTTATCCACTTCAAATGTGTGGATGGAGGAATCGGGTTCTTTTTTTTTTATCGTTCAACCCACTGGTTTAAGGAAAAAAATGAATAATGTATGGCCTGCTTTAGTTTGTCCCTTCTCTGTCTTTCACTTCAAATTGTTTGGAATTGCTTTCAGTCTTCCTAGAGACCTGCTCTAAAGAAATAACTCGAAAGGTAAGAACATTTTTTGTAAAAATCGTTTTAGGCATACTGTGTGTATATCAAAATATAGTGGGGGTTCCTAAATCTGAGTACAAAAGTGTAAATACATTTTTTGCACCTGTCTGTGTTACTTTTGTTGGACAGCTTGGTCTCCATGTACATAAGGATTACATTTTAAATAAAGGCACATAAAGGCAATAACAATAAAAGGCATACTTTGGCTGAGATTGAGAATCTTTATTCAATAAATTGTATGAATATTCATTTTGTTTACTATTTTCATCTGCACATTACTGGGTATTTAAAGTAAAGATTTATTAAGTGAAGATTCTCAACTTCTTTAGTAAATCAGCCTCAGTGAGTCATTAACCTCATGTGGCAATTAGAATACAATATTTGTTGTTATTTTTCTTTAAGTACAGGCTCCAGCTGCCCATATGCCACTCAATGTGTATCATTACAGGCATTTTATCAACAGAAAATGAATGTTTTTCCTAAGGCTTCTGGATCCAAATTTAGCATCCTGTGAATTATTGTTTCTTTAGCATAGAAACGTACATTGCATTAGACTCCATTTTCAGTAAACAAGTATTTACATTGGCAATAAATTCCAGCATTTACTGGTGAAATCTAACTGGAGGGTGAAGAATAGACATCTTTAAAAATCATTCTATTTGATCTGAAAGAATTATTGGTAAAATGTCTGGAAATTGCTAAACTTTTGATGAATGCGGGTTCGTATTTGGCAACAGCTGCTTTTCCACTATTAAGTTATTACTATAAATTACGGTCAATTTAAATCCGCCAAATTTGCAGGAAGATAAATAAATAATGTTGTTTGTTAAAGAGCTGCACATGAGCTCTTTGCCTTTATCTAATATTTTTAAACAATATTAATATTTTATGAGCTGTCTCTGGTTTTCCTTCTGTTTTAGACTTTAAAAACAGGGCAGAAAAAGACATTTCCTATTACAGTGAAATTTGTATAAAGCTAGAGCTGCTATTTTTCTCATTGGCTAGATTAATGAATGGAATTGACTGGAAATGAATGGTTGTCCAAGAGCAATAGCTTTAGCCTCATGCACATAGGCACCTGGGGTCATACAAAGTAAAGTTCAGGCATTTCCTATTACAGTGACATTTGTATAAAACTAGAGAAATGTATTGTCCATTGCAACAGTAATCTGACTCCAGCTGCTATTTTTCTCATTGGCTAGTAGACATGTGCACACTGAAATATTTTGTTTCGGAATTTCGTTTTCGTCCGAAAAATTTATTTATTTAGTTACTCCCGAAATTCGTTTTTATTTATTTAGTTTTTCGTTAGAAATTGCATTCGTCCAAAAATCCGAGTTAATTAAGGTTGAATCTGTCATTGAAGGCTCATGGTGTCTGTCGAATGTTCAAAGAAGATTAGACGGAGCAGCGAAACTGTACGACGCCGCAATCATACATTTCCGTTTGAATGTTCCGCCTGCAAGCTAGCTATAGTAGAATTCTAATGTTGTATGACTAGTAATAATTATATTTATTATTATTACTAGTCAACCAACATTAGAATTTTTCTATAGCCTATGGGCGGATGCATTTGACCGGAAATGTACGATTGCAGCGTTGTACAGTTTAGCTGCTCTGTCAAATCTTCTTAGAACTTTCGACAGACACCATAAGCCTTCAATGACAGATTCAACATTTGTATGTTTTTCGATGCTTTGTTGAATCTTCATCGTTCATGTTGAATTGTCAAGTTAGTTCTAGCTATTTTACTGCTCCTCCTCTTTGGTTACAATCAGCCAATAACATTCATCTTCATCATTATTTTTATTTTCTTCCCCCACCCAATTCCAGCAGCGATCTTTTCTCTCTATAATGTTGAATCTTTTCTCTCTTTAATGTTTAATCTTTTCTCTCTATGTCGAATCTTTTCTTTCTATGTAGAAAAATCTTGGACTAATAGAGTTAAGGTTAGGCACATTCGACCACAGGTTCGATAGACACAGATTGTTATTGTCAGCGTCATGTCAAATCTCCTATCTATATCGAACTGTTGTCGCAACGAAAACGAAAATAAAGCATTTGTTTATGTCGGATCTTTCGGTTTTCGGATTCTGCAATTTCGTTTTCGTTTGTAAAAACGATAACGAAAATACCTGAAATTTGGACGAAAATGCATTCGGACGAAAACGAATGCACATGTCTATTGGCTAGATTAATGAATGGAAATGGCTGGTTGGCCAAGAGCAACATACACTTTAGCCTCATGCACACGGGCACATGGGGCCATACAAAGTAAAGATCAGGCATGTTTTACCACCCGGGAGCCACAGATACTCCATACAGCCACCCATAAAAAATAATGGTTTCATGTGGCTATATGTGGGTATATGCGTGGTACTTGTGTAAACATGTGTATGCATATGGATGTATGGCCCTAGACACAGACATTTTTACTCCACTTTTTTATTTATTTTGAATCTACAGTTACGTGAGCTGCTCAGAACAAACAATCACTGTTACGGTCAATAAAAACTAACATGTCACTGCAAAATTGCTGCTGTAAAAAATGAATAAATAAATAAATAATATAATAATAATAATACATTTATAGCACTACTTTCGCCAAAACTTTCATTCATTTTTGACAAAGTTGGAGAAATTTTTCCTCACTTCCTGTTTGTTTTTTAGTAAAGTGGGAGAAGGTGAAAATAATTATCACATTGTTATTGCTGTCTGTTTTCCCATTAGGGAAATTTGATCACTTTTTGTTCATTCACCAAGACAGGAAATAAGGTTGAATCCCCCCAACAGGGTTACAGATAGCAATGAAAACCCTAAGGGCTACTTTACACTTGCTTCAAAACAAGGCTTCGGACACGCTTTGTTAGGGCTCATTTACACTTGCTTCGGTTTCAACAAGGCTTCGGAAAGGCTTCAGACAGGGTAAAAAATTGAAAAGTCAGTTCTACTACCCATACAACACATAGATAGCAGAGCTCCCAGGTGCTCAATCCACAATCGCTGGCTGAGTAGAGTAATGTGAAAAAAATATATAAAACAGTGATTGGCGCACTGTGAGATCAGTCAACAATCATAATATAAGCTGCCCCTTTAAAAGTGAACGAATCACCAAATACTGCAAAAATATATTAAAGGATCAGGAGCAAATAATGTCCAGTGAATAAAAATTAATACAAATACAAAATAAATAGCAAACTAAAAGTCCATAATGATGAATCCTAACACCAAGTAGTGATGCTCAGATTAGTTTTCTAGTTCTTCACCACGAGTTTTCAATAGATGGGTGGTCACTCATCAGAAAGTTTTGACCCCTTTTTACAGGAAGGTCAAACAGTGCTTCTGGAATAAATGGAAAATAAAAAATTGTGCTAGTTTTAAAGTCCAATGGTAGGTTTAAACACAGTCCAGCAAAAACATGCACTTGTTGTTGCAATACCCAGTGAATGGATCATAGACAGGTGCACCACCACCAAATAAATGAACTGCTTACCAGATAGTAAGCTAAGTAAGCAGATGGCTTAAAACCAGCCAGGGCCTTTGTCCCAATGGATATTCACGGAGGTCCTATGTAAATAATAATGGCTCCCACGTCCCGATATAGACAGACTCCTGGGTCCTACAGGCTCTGTGTGTGTGTATAAGACAATCAATCCAAAAAACAACAAAGGAGGAACATAGCGTGACACCGTCTTACTCAAATGAACGGTAGGTTTATATGTCTTTAAGGCACAGATATATCAATATATTCACAAAATCACCCAGTGAATGAGTCCTTGGACAAGTGCACCACCACCACATGAATATCCTGCTTACCAGATATCACTCCAAGTAATGCAGATGGCTAAACCCAGCTAGGCCCTTTAACTTTGTAGGAGTGTCAGCTGCTGTATGTATGCTGATAGAACTCTCAGGCGAGTAATCAACCATCCATAGATACCATACGGGGTAAGCAATAATCAGCCAAAAAGCTAAGAAATGGAAGGGACCATAGCGTAAGATCGTCTACAACTTGATTTATTAGACAGTAAAAACACACTTACTCTTCCGCAGATAAAAAATTCACAGTTAAATTGAGAAGCCGGCCGGCTACAAGAACTATCCCCTTCCTCAACACGAGACATCGCGATGACGTCAGCACGCACCTCCTCATTTATAGTGCTTCTGGAATAACAACAGATTCCACTAACAGCACAGTTCCACTCCACTGGCCCCTCGAGATGAAACTAGAATAGGAAAAATGACTCCACAAGAGGCATAGAGATCGGCCTTATAGTGTAGTAATTTTAATGGATAAAAATATATGACAAAAACAAATGGCGATTACACTCATATGTTACAGTGCCAAACCAAGCACCAGGTGCAATCAGCATATGCAAGACTTCCTGAAGAGGTCAATATGGAAAAACATATGTCGGAGCAGAGGGGCAGCCATTCCAGGTCCTCATCCCACATCCAATCTAGGCTTTGCCCATAGTAGAGATCCGGACTCCACACTATCCCTCTAGGACTCACTGGCTTGCATATGCTAATTGCACCTGGTGCCTGGTTCGGCACTGTAACATGTGAGTGTAATCGCCATTTGTTGTTGTTATATATTTTTTTCCATTAAAATTACTACACTATGAGACCCATCTCTATGTCTCCTGTGGAGTAATTTTTCCTATCCTAGACTCATCTCGAGGGGCCAGTGGGGCAGAACTGTGCTGTTAGTAGAATCTGTTGTTATTCAAGAAGCGCTGTTTGACCTTCAAAACAGGGTCAAGATTTTCTGGTGAGATGCCACCCATCTATTGAGCACTCGTGGTGAAGAACTAGAAAACTAATTTGAGCATCACTACTTGGTGTTGGGATTCATCATTATGGACTTTTAGCTTGCTATTTATTTTGTATTTGTATTCATTTTGATTCACTGGACATTATTAGTGCCTCATCCTTTTAATATATTTTTGCAGAATGTGAAAAAAATGATACACACTCCGGTTGTTGCTCTTAAAATTTCTTCATTTTATTGAATAGCCACAGTGGACAAATGCAAATAAAGTCAGCTGACGCGTTTCAGCTTATAAGGCCTTAGTCATAACCCTGGCTCCAGACAGGCTTTGTTAGCTCTCTGAACCCTAGTCAAAGCTCCTGTCACTAAATAAATTGGTTAGCTTTACAGTCCTGTTTATACCTGCTTTTGCTTTGCTTTGGCTTTGCTTCAAAAATTATAACCCATGTAGCTTCAGTGGTGCTTCAAAGCGTCTTCAAAGCCTCCATAGAGGTCTATGGCAAAGGTCACGTGAGTGCCCCAATGAGGCCTCATCTAAGCCCCATGAAGCCCCATGAAGCCTCACTGAAGCCTCACCGAAGCCCCACCAAAGCCCCACCAAAGCCCCACCAAAGCCTTATTGAAGCCTCATTGAAGTGCCAAGCAAAAGCAGGTGTTAATGAACTGTAAGCTAATCATTTTATTTGGTGACAATGGCTTTGACTGGCATTCAGAGAGCATTAACAAAGCCTGTCTGAAGCCATGTTTTGAAGCAAGTGCAAACTAGCCTTAAAGCGCTCTTAACTTCAGGTAAAGCTCATGTCACTAAATAAAATGGTTAGCTTACAGTCCTGTTTAAACCTTGTGTTTTCTTTGCTTTGCTTCAGCTTCGCTCCATAAATTCTACCTCATGTAGCTTTAGTGGTGCTTCAAAGCATCTTCAAAGCCTCCATAGAGCTCTATAATGAAGTTTGCTTGAAACACCTGTGACTTTTGAGAGGCTTTAATTCAGCTTTAGCTTTGCTTTGTTTTGGAGAAGTTGCAGGTGTGAGATATCAACACACACACAGGGCATCTGCCAAGCTTCAACAAAACTTTAAAAGAGCTCCACCGAAGCCTCATCAAAACACCACCGAAGCCTCAACGAAGCCTTATCAAAGCACCACCGAAGCATCAAAAACACATCATAAAAAGCTTGTTGAAGCAGTAGGAACTTTAATGTACGTTGAAGCTGAAGCAAGTGCAAATGAGCCCTAAAGCAGTTATAGCCCTTTCCCACTCTTAACTAATTCAAGCAGTCAGCAGAAGAGCCACGTGTTTAGTGAACACCAGACCTCAACGTGAGTGTCAGGAAAGCACGCCTCTTTTTCAGCAATCAAACTTGTTTAAAAATGCGTTTCTGGACTATGTCCTTTCATCCTAGTGATTAATCACAGAATAATATCAATTCTTAGCAAAGTGAGACTTCCAGCTCTGTATCTGGTTTGACCAGATCATTTTTATTTGAGACAAAGATACAAAGATATATATATATATATATACATACATATAGTTGCAACATATCTTATATTGCAGTACAACATGAACAATGTTGCAAATTAAAAAATGTTGGTGTTTGTTCATTATATTTAGTAACATGTAATGTGGTGCATTGATGAGCAGTATAAATGTATATACATAAATAATGCTTCTTCCTGGTTCAGGTTCGACAAGCGTGTGTGTATGTGTGAAAAGAATACAGTTTTAAAAGAATACATTTTTAGTATATGTGATGTGAACGGAAGAGAAAATCTGCAAAGTGCAACTTATAACAACCCATAAGATTTCATCTTTTTTTAGGACCGAGCAGTCAGACTACTATATGATTATGAAAAACAACTGTCACTGCCCCTACCTATGACTGGTCTTCACAGCAAGGAGCATTGGAAGGGTGGACGCATGTCAACTAAAAAACAGAATAACCAAGCTCAACTTACCAACCAATCAGCAACCAACCAAAGTCTAACAGTGCGTTAAAAACAGGGGTTTAGTTGCACGCATTTGCAAATACATGCGTAAGCTGCAGGCCCCGTCAAGGCTCCCTGTGTACTGCAGTCCTACGCATATATTTGCAAATGCGTGCAACTAAACCCCTGTTTTTAACGCACTGTTAGACAGGTGAATTCGGTTGGTTGCTGATTGGTTGGTAAGTTGAGCTTGGTTATTCTGTTTTTTTGTTTACTATATGATTAGTCCTGAGTTCAAGTTCTGAGAGCCATAGCGAGTTGCTTTACTAATTTTTGTAGAGCATGTAAGACGACCATCTAACATACACATATACTGAAAAAATATATATATATATATATATATATATATGTACACCCCTCACATTTTTGTAAATATTTTATAATATATTTTCATGTGACAACACTGAAGAAATGACACTTTGCTACAATGTAAAGTAGTGAGTGTACAGCTTGTATCACAGTGTAAATTTACTGTCCCCTCAAAATAACTCAACACACAGCCATTAATGTCTAAACCACTGGCAACAAAAGGGAGTACACCACTAAGTGAATATATACAAATTGGGCCCAATTGGCAATTTTCCCTCCCCGGTGTCATGTGACTCGTTTATGTTACAAGGTTTCAGGTGTAAATGGGGAGCAGGTGTGTTAAATTTGGTGTTATCGCTCTCACTCTCTCATACTGGTCACTGGAAGTTCAACATGCAACCTTATGGAAAAGAACTCTTTGAGGATCTGAAAAAAAGAATTGTTGCTCTATATATAAAGATGGCCTAGGCTACAAGAAGATTGCCAAGACCCTGAAACTGAGCTGCAGCAAGGTAGCCAAGACCAAAACAGGTTCCATTCAGAACAGGCCTCGCCATGGTCGACCAAAGAAGTTGAGTGCACGTGCTCAGCATCATATCCAGAGGTTGTCCTTGGGAAATAGACTGCAGAGGTTGAAGGGGTGGGGGGGGGTCAGACCATATGCCACACTGCATCAAATTGGTCTGCATGGCTTGTCATCCCAGAAGGAAGCCTCTTCCAAAAATGATGCACAAGAAAGCCCGCAAACAGGTTGCTGAAGACAAGCATACTAATGACATGGATTACTGGAACCATGTCCTGGTGGTCTGATGAGACCAAGATAAACATATTTGGTTCAGATGGTGTCAAGCGTGTGTGGCGGCAATCAGGTGAGGAGTACAAAGACAAGTTTGTCTTGCCTACAGTCAAGCATGGTGGTGGAAGTGTCATGGTCTGGGGCTGCATGAGTTCTACCGACACTGGGGAGTTACAGTTCATTGAGGGAACCATGAATGCCAACATGTACTGTGACATACTGAAGCAGAGCATGATCCTCTCCTTTCGGAGACTATTCCATCATAATAACGACCCCAAAAACACCTCCAAGATGACCACTGCCTTGCTAAAGAAGCTGAGGGTAAAGGTGATGGACTGGCCAAGCATGTCTCCAGACCTAAAGCCTATTGAGCATCTGTGGGGCATCTGCAAATGGAAGGTGGAGGAGCGCAAGGTCTCTAACATCCACCAGCTCCGTGATTTCATCATGAAGAAGTGGAAGAGGACTCCAGTGGCAACCTCTGAAGCTCTGGTGAACTCCATGCCCAACAGGGTTTAGGCAGTGCTGGAAAATAATTGTGACCACACAAAATATTGACACTTTGGGCCCAATTTGGACATTTTCACTTAGGGGTGTACTCACTTTTGTTGCCAGCGGTTTAGACATTAATGGCTGTGTGTTGAGTTATTTTGAGGGGACAGCTAATTTTTCACTGTTATACAAGCTGTACACTCACTACTTTACATTGTAGCAAAGTGTAATCTCTTCAGTGTTGTCACATGAAAAGGTATAATAAAATATTTACAAAATTGTGAGTGTGAGATATTGTGTATATGTGTGTGTATATATATATATATATATATATATATATATATATATATATATACATATACACACTGTATATACTTGTCAGATAATGATCCATTCATCCAACTTATACAAAAGGCCCATTGGGCCCTTGCACCGGTTTGCACTCTTTTAAAAAAAGGGAACCCTAAAAATGTGTGTAACTTGTTCCCGAAGGTGAACTTAATTAAATATTGATATGGAAATGCATGTGTTACTACTATATAAGATAAAATGTATATACAGTATACTCTTATGAAGGGATAGACGCGGATCCATGTACAACTTTTTGAATGAGGAGGCAATATTATGGTAATGGCTACTATGAGCAATATGCTTTGTTCTTTCTTACTGTATGGTTTTATTGAATCATAATGATCAAAATAAAAATAAATCGTTTTTATTACTCGTATTATGTTGGGTGCATGAAAAGTCTGTCTAGCTTTTTAGTGATACACTCTTTATTGGGGTGTGGTACCCATTATTAGAATAGCCTATTTCTTATTTATAAGATATTAAAGACACATATTAATGCAACTGTATAACCAATAATACATTCTTAAATATATTTTTTCATTGTTTTGACTGATTTTGCAAGAAAACATTACAACAAAGTTGCTGAAAATCTTGACTTAGTTTCAGACTCTTGCACTCTCTGCACAGCAGGTCTCAATAAGGGGTGGCAGCAAAAGGGGACCTTTTGATGTGTTGATAAGAAGAGTGCCAGAGAGATGAGCTTACCAGTGTGCTGCTTTTCCTTTCACCACCCAGTCATAGAGGGGTAAGAGTAAGTGAAAGTGAAACTGCAGTAAAGTCATGTTTCCAGAGGCGGCTCTAGGCTTTGTGAGGCCTTAGGCAAAACTTAGACATGAGGCCCCACTCACGCCCATAATGGGAAAAATAATTCAAGCAAGAAAAATGGCTGCAGAAAATGCACGGATCTAGCACAAAGGTGATCAGCACCACTTCCAGGGTACCCTCCTCACCCATCAGACATATTCAGCCAATGCAAGAGGGGGGAGAGAGGGGGAGGTGGGAAAGAGAGAGGGGTAATAGAGAGATCCGATGACGCCGACATTAGTATTGACCACAGGCAAATTAGGCAGCCACGAGGCCCCTGTGAGTGCGAGGCCTTAGGCGACCGCCTAATTTGCCTAATTAGAGAGCCGCCTCTGCATGTTTCCTCCCCTGCCAGACTGGACGGAAATACATACCGTATATACTCGAGTATAAGCCGAGTTTTTAAGCACAATTTTTTGTGCTGAAAGTGCCCCCCTCGGCTTATACTCGAGTCACCTTTTTGCGCCTGATCTCCCGAACTTTGGGGAGCCGTTACCGGCCGGCCATAGGTTCCCTGGACCCCAAACCTGGCACACATATAGCCCCACTCTTCCTCTATAAGTGTGCGAAGTTTCTTATCCGGAGGACCTACGGTCGGGGAGCACCGATTTTTCAAACCCGGGCACCCCTTCCATAGACTCCCATGTTAAACGGTAATTTCTCTGGTGAATTTGGGGACCCGGTATCGGCCGGTCTTAGGTCCTCTGGACCCCAAACTTGGCACACATGTAGTCCCACTCTTTCTCTACAGGTTTGCAAAGTTTCTTGTCGGGGGGACCTACGGCCGAGGAGCACCGATTTTTCAAAGCCAGGAACCCCTTCCATTGACTCCCATGTTAAACGTCAGTCTAGTCATGGGCACAGTGAGGCATGGACACAGTGAGGCAAAGTGAGGCACACCCTAGGCTTATACTCGAGTCAATAAGTTTTTCCCAGTTTTGTGGTAAAATTAGGTGCCTCGGCTTATATTCGGGTCGGCTTATACTCGAGTATATACAGTACCTTTTGGGCAGGTAAATTAGCTCTCATCCAAGTATTCCATGTGTACTTTACTTGGCTGTTTTCCTGGAACTCTGTTTTAAATGACAGTAGACTATTGCTGATAATGTGACCCATGACACACAATGAGCTCAAGTTCAAATATAGAAAGCCAAAAAAACACAGTTCAGTAAATAGGAAGCCACATAGCTATCCAAACATCATCAGAGATTAAATTGTTTTAAAAAGTTCCTTCTGTCCACAAGCATCTTGGGAGCTGAGTTATTTCCCCAGAAGTACACATATGAGGAGGAGGAGGAGGAGGGAATGGAGCAGTGTATACTGCCCAGAGAAGAAGAAGGCTGCATGTATGGACATCCAAATTCTATAGGCAGTGCTTTGGACTTGAATGACTTCATTCTTTTTTTAGAAGTTCAACAGGTGTTTTACTTTATTTTTCTTTTAAATATAGTTGTCAGCATACTTCGGAGAGGTAAGGGAGTTTATCAGATGAATGCCACTCTACTTATATCTTCATCTGAAATCGCAACAGAAAAACATTATGAAAACAAATTGTACTTTTTTTCTTCTGTACCGTTGTTCATCTTGCGTGACAATCAATCTTACATCACTGTGCATGCCTCTTGTGATTAGAGCCATATATTATTCATAACTCAGTAAGTTTAATACAATTTGCCCATTATTCATTTTTATGGAAATGAAAAAGGTTAAAAAAAAACATTTTTATAAATGATATGACAATGGCTTATATAGTTGTATTTCATTTTTTTTTGTAGCTTTTTGTACCAAGGAAATGGAAAAAAAAAAAAAAAGTGTCTCTTTCGAAGTTACTTTTTGAAATGATCAGAGAAAAGCAAGGTACGGTATGTTTTAATCTAAGACCTGGTTCTAACTAGTGTCTGTTCACATCAATGCGACTCAGCATGGGGCGATTTTGGAAAAGGTTCCTATACTACTTTTGTGTGAGTCCAGTGCCATTTTGTCCCCATAAAATATACAAAGGTTCTGTTCTTGGACCTCTCCTATTCTCAATCTACACCTCCTCCCTGGGTCAGATGATTGCCTCCCATGGCTTTCAATATAATTTTTACACTGATGACACCCAAATCTATCTCTCTACCCTTCAGCCCACAACATTATTTTCCTCACGTATGACTAATTTACTAACAGACATATCAGTCTGGATGTCACATCCCTTCCTAAAACTCAACCTGTCCAAAACCAAGCTCACAATATTTCAATTTTCCTCCCACATGTTCCCCTTTCCCTGACTTCTCCGTCAAAATCAGTGGCACAACCATCAACCCATCCCCGCATGGCAGGGTGCTAGGTGTTATCCTGTACTCTGAACTTTCCTTTCTGCCCCACATCCAATCACTTTCCAAAGCTTGCCGCCTCAAACTCTGCAACATCTCCAAAATATGCCCCTTACTAACCAATGACACCACAAAACACTTAATTCACTCCCTGATTATCTCTCGCCTTCGACTACTACACCTCCCTCCTCATTGGCTTACCTTTAAATAGGCTATCACCTATTCAGTACATCATAAATGCCGCTGTCAGACTCATCATCTTTGCTATGAGGCCAATGCCATGATGTTGGAGATCATTAGTCCAATACTTACTCAGCACAGTGGTGTAGTGGTGGTTAGCACTTTCACCTAGCAGCAAAAGGGTTGCTGGTTCAAATATTGACCACGACACCATCTGCCTGGAGTTTGCATGTTCTCCCTGTGTCTCTGCGTGGGTTTACCCTGAGTACTCTGGTTTCCTCCCACACTCCAAAGACATGCTGGTAGGTTAATTGGATCTTGTCCAAATTGGCCCAGTATATATATGTGTGTACGACTGTGTGTGCCAAGGGTGTTGAGATCCTACGGGGTAAAATGACTGCACCGGCCAAGCAGACACTGGCTGCAAAAGCGCCTAGAGGCGATTCAGTTCGCATGTGTAGTGCTATACAAGTCACTCATTCATTCAGTATCCGTTGACTTGATAGTCTAACTCCCAATTCATACTGTACTTACATTTCCTGCAATGCTAACAGACCAGCACCATTTTGTTGGAGGTCTACAGTGATTAGCATGATATATACAGTTAGATTATCAATTCACTGGAGCCTGAGAATGTATTGCACTGATGGTCTCTAACAAAATAGTGCGGGTCTCATAGAAACTCATTAAGCAGTAGAACATTGCTGAGGCCATCAGTCTACTAGTCCTGCTATTTCCTCCTCACATGGATCCTGAAGCAGATCCCAACTGCCTTCTCATTCTGATGCTTTGCTCTTCCAGTCTGATTGCTGCTATACAGGAGATTACAGAGGGCTAATATCAAGACAAATTGTGAGGCTTACATTGTTTTTTTTTTTTAATACTGTAGCTCCCTCCTAGATAGATTCTAGGATTAGAGAAATTTAGTTCTGGCTCACTGTGTCCAGTGGAGCTGCTGTTGAATATTCTGGCCTGTTCAGTGTTTCACCTGCTGCAAGTTTGATTGCTTTTTCTACTTTCTAGAGAACTGTGGATGTCTCTGTAACATAGGCATGGAGCAAGGCAAATGGGCAGCAAAAATAATTATACAGCTCTGGCCAAAGACTGGGAGTGTGCTGGGAGTCTGTATAAATACCTTGAGACACAAATGTTCCAGGTCTTTTTCCTATAGGAGAGGAACACATCCTAAGGGGGTACTGCTTGCCCCCTTAGGCTATCCTGCCTTGTGCTTGCGAGTTGCTGAAGTTTTAGGTGGGTGACCTAAGGGTCTGCTTTGCAGAAGTTGCAGGGAGCTGACTGATAAGCTGTCATCTGAAGATCTAGTCTGTCATCACAGGAAAAAGGTGTTGCATGGATATTGGAAGGAGGCAACCAGATCTTAGAGACTGTGGGCTGCTGCCACCAATCCAGTGCTAGAGCGCCAGCTGTGTGTGTTTAAAGGGGAGAGAGCTCAGTCTATCTAATTCATTGTGAAGGGACTCTGCTCTGATTGCTCAACAGATGAGTAGTGTTGAGCGAACCCGAACTGTAAAGTTCGGGTCTGTACCGAACTTTAGCTTTTTCCCGAACCCGAACCCGGACTTTGCCCAAAAGTCCGGGTTCGGGTTCGGCAATCTAATAACGCATTTAGAAATGCTTCAGGGGCCAGCCAATCACCTTTTGATTAGCTGGTGTGCCCTTAGAGGCCATCATAGCCATGCCTACTAATGGCATGGCTGTGATTGGTCAGTGCAACATGTGACCCAGCTTCTATATAAGCTAGAGGCACACAGCACACATGTCACTCTGCTTCAGAATAGATAGGGAGAGGATCTTGTCTGCTGCTGCTGCTTTTAGGGAGAGATAGAAAGATAGATGAGGTAGTCCTGATTCTACAATCTGAGGGAAAAGATAGAGATAGTGTAGTGTAGGGCCAGGTTCCTGTGTTGGTGCTTTCAGGGAGAGAGAATATTATATAGGAGTCCAGATTCAGAGATTAAAATCAGCGATCTGCATAGGTTTACCTATTTGTGTTGCAGTGCAGTCTTTTTACACTGCCATGAGCCCAGTGTCAGAGAAAATCTAACTTTTAGGGGAAAAAAAAAAGGCACTTTATTGTTCTCTTTTCCAAAAGACCCATTGGGCAAAAAAAAAAAAAAAAAGCATTTTATTTTGCTCGTGCAAAAAAAGACCCGTTTAGGGCAAAAAAAAAAAAAATTGCACTTTAATGTACGCTTGCAAAAAACGCCGTTTAGGGGCACAAAAAAAGGTTTGCAGTGTGTTATACATATTTTGAGGTGTGTGAAATAAACAATTACTATATAGTTTTCTCCTACTGTGCTATACTAAAAAAACAACATTTTTTTGGAATAGCATTTTCTGCAGTTCTGTAGCTGTGCGATTCAGCGGTTACGTACTGTGGGTGTGTTCTGCTCTTCCAAAAAACGCCGTTTAGTGGCACAAAAAAATTTTTGCAGTGTGTTATACATATTTTGAGGTGTGTGAAATAAACAATTTCTTTATAGTTTTCTCCTACGTTGCTATACTAAAAAAACATTTTTTTTTAATAGCATTTTCTGCAGTTCTGTAGCTGCGCGATTCAGCGGTTACGTACTGTGGGTGTGTTCTGCTCTTCCAAAAAACGCCGTTTAGGGGCACAAAAAAAAGTTTGCAGTGTGTTATACATATTTTGAGGTGTGTGAAATAAACAATTTCTATATAGTTTTCTCCTACTGTGCTATACTAAAAAAACAACATTTTTTTTGAATAGCATTTTCTGCAGTTCTGTAGCTGTGCGATTCAGCGGTTACGTACTGTGGGTGTGTTCTGCTCCTACAAAAAACGCAGTTTAGGGGCACAAAAAAAAGTTTGCAGTGTGTTATACATATTTTGAGGTGTGTGAAATAAACAATTTCTATATAGTTTTCTCCTACTGTGCTATACTAAGAAAACAAATTTTTTTTTGAATAGCATTTTTTGCAGTTCTGTAGCTGTGCCATTCAGCGGTTACGTACTGTGGGTGTGTTCTGCTCTTCCAAAAAACGCCGTTTAGTGGCACAAAAAAAAGTTTGCAGTGTGTTATACATATTTTGAGGTGTGTGAAATAAACAATTTCTATATAGTTTTCTCCTACTGTGCTATACTAAAAAAACAACATTTTTTTTTAATAGCATTTTCTGCAGTTCTGTAGCTGTGCGATTCAGCGGTTACGTACTGTGGGTGTGTTCTGCTCCTACTAAAAACGCCGTTTAGGGGCACAAAAAAAAGTTTGCAGTGTGTTATACATATTTTGAGGTGTGTGAAATAAACAATTTCTATATAGTTTTCTCCTACTGTGCTATACTAAGAAAACAAATTTTTTTTGAATAGCATTTTCTGCAGTTCTGTAGCTGTGCCATTCAGCGGTTACGTACTGTGGGTGTGTTCTGCTCTTCCAAAAAACGCCGTTTAGTGGCACAAAAAAAAGTTTGCAGTGTGTTATACATATTTTGAGGTGTGTGAAATAAACAATTTCTTTATAGTTTTCTCCTACGTTGCTATACTAAAAAAACAACATTTTTTTTGAATAGCATTTTCTGCAGTTCTGTAGCTGTGCGATTCAGCGGTTACGTACTGTGGGTGTGTTCTGCTCTTCCAAAAAACGCCGTTTAGGGGCACAAAAATAGTTTGCAGTGTGTTATACATATTTTGAGGTGTGTGAAATAAACAATTTCTTTATAGTTTTCTCCTACTGTGCTATACTAAAAAAACAACATTTTTTTTGAATAGCATTTTCTGCAGTTCTGTAGCTGTGCGATTCAGCGGTTACGTACTGTGGGTGTGTTCTGCTCCTACAAAAAACACCGTTTAGGGGCACAAAAAAAAGTTTGCAGTGTGTTATACATATTTTGAGGTGTGTGAAATAAACAATTTCTATATAGTTTTCTCCTACTGTGCTATACTAAAAAAACAACATTTTTTTTGAATAGCATTTTCTGCAGTTCTGTAGCTGTGCCATTCAGCGGTTACGTACTGTGGGTGTGTTCTGCTCTTCCAAAAAACGCCGTTTAGTGGCACAAAAAAAGTTTGCAGTGTGTTATACATATTTTGAGGTGTGTGAAATAAACAATTTCTTTATAGTTTTCTCCTACGTTGCTATACTAAAAAAAACATTTTTTTTTAATAGCATTTTCTGCAGTTCTGTAGCTGCGCGATTCAGCGGTTACGTACTGTGGGTGTGTTCTGCTCTTCCAAAAAACGCCGTTTAGGGGCACAAAAAAAAGTTTGCAGTGTGTTATACATATTTTGAGGTGTGTGAAATAAACAATTTCTATATAGTTTTCTCCTACTGTGCTATACTAAAAAAACAACATTTTTTTTGAATAGCATTTTCTGCAGTTCTGTAGCTGTGCGATTCAGCGGTTACGTACTGTGGGTGTGTTCTGCTCCTACAAAAAACGCCGTTTAGGGGCACAAAAAAAAGTTTGCAGTGTGTTATACATATTTTGAGGTGTGTGAAATAAACAATTTCTATATAGTTTTCTCCTACTGTGCTATACTAAGAAAACAAAATTTTTTTTGAATAGCATTTTCTGCAGTTCTGTAGCTGTGCCATTCAGCGGTTACGTACTGTGGGTGTGTTCTGCTCTTCCAAAAAACGCCGTTTAGTAGCACAAAAAAAAAGTTTGCAGTGTGTTATACATATTTTGAGGTGTGTGAAATAAACAATTTCTTTATAGTTTTCTCCTACGTTGCTATACTAAAAAAACAACATTTTTTTGAATGTTCTGTAGCTGTGCGATTCAGCGGTTACGTACTGTGGGTGTGTTCTGCTCTTCCAAAAAACGCCGTTTAGGGGCACAAAAAAAGTTTGCAGTGTGTTATACATATTTTGAGGTGTGTGAAATAAACAATTTCTTTATAGTTTTCTCCTACTGTGCTATATTAAAAAAACAACATTTTTTTTAATAGCATTTTCTGCAGTTCTGTAGCTGTGCGATTCAGCGGTTACGTACTGTGGGTGTGTTCTGCTCCTACAAAAAACGCCGTTTAGGGGCACAAAAAAAAGTTTGCAGTGTGTTATACATATTTTGAGGTGTGTGAAATAAACAATTTCTATATAGTTTTCTCCTACTGTGCTATACTAAAAAAACAAAATTTTTTTTGAATAGCATTTTCTGCAGTTCTGTAGCTGTGCGATTCAGCGGTTACGTACTGTGGGTGTGTTCTGCTCTTCCAAAAAACGCCGTTTAGTGGCACAAAAAAAGTTTGCAGTGTGTTATACATATTTTAAGGTGTGTGAAATAAACAATTTCTTTATAGTTTTCTCCTACGTTGCTATACTAAAAAAACAAAATTTTTTTTGAATAGCATTTTCTGCAGTTCTGTAGCTGTGCGATTCAGCGGTTACGTACTGTGGGTGTGTTCTGCTCTTCCAAAAAACGCCGTTTAGGGGCACAAAAAAAAGTTTGCAGTGTGTTATACATATTTTGAGGTGTGTGAAATAAACAATTTCTATATAGTTTTCTCCTACTGTGCTATACTAAAAAAACAACATTTTTTTTGAATAGCATTTTCTGCAGTTCTGTTGCTGTGCGATTCAGCGGTTACGTACTTTGGTTGTGTTCTGCGCTTCCAAAAACACCCATTTTGGGCAAGATCCTAAATTTTGAAAATATAAGGAGAAGGTCAAAGGGACGTGGTGGCCCCGGTCGTGGTGCTGCTGGTGGAGCTCCTGTTGCAGGGAGAGGACGTGGTGGATCTGTGCCAGATACACGCACAAGTGAAACACCTTCCTCAGGTGCGAGTAGGCGACCGAGCCTGCGGCGGTATTTTGTCGCGCCTAATGAGGCTGTACGAATGTTTAGGCCAGGACAAGTACAGGCGATAGTGATAGTAGATTGGGTTGCTGACAGTGCCTCGGGTTCCTTCACATTGTCTCCCACCCACTCTTCTGATGAAAGAACAGAGTTGGCACCTGAAACCCATGTCCATCAGTCTTTCACCTCACCCCCTTGCAAATCAGCCAAGCAGTCTGAGCCCCAAATCATGCAGCAGTCTCTTCTGCTTTTCGATGACTCTGTTAGCAGGGTTTCCCAGGGCCATCCACCTAGCCCTGCCCCAGAAGTGGAAGAGATTGAGTGCACCGATGCCCAACCACTTATGTTTCATGATGAGTACATGGGAGGACCATCGCAGTACGTCTCGGATGATGACGAAACACAGGTGCAAACTGCTGCTGCTTTCGCAATTGTGCAGACAGACAAGGAGAGCAGGGGTGAAGACTGGGTGGAAGATGATGTGGAGGACGATGAGGTCCTCGACCCCACATGGAATCAACGTTATGCAGGTGACCAGTGTAGTTTGGAGGAAGAGGCGGTGGTCGCACAGAGCCACCAGCACAGCAGAAGAGGGAGCAGGGTGCAAAAGCGGAGCGTCTGTCAGCTAGACAGTATGTCTGCTACTGCCCAACGCAGCAAGGGACCGAGCACACCAAAGCCAGGTCCAAGGAGTTCCCCAGCGTGGCAGTTCTTCACACAATGTGCTGATGACAAGACACGAGTGGTTTGCACGCTGTGCAATCAGAGCCTGAAGCGAGGCATAAACGTTCTCAACCTGAGCACAACCTGCATGACCAGGCATCTAAGTGCAAAGCACGAGCTGCAGTGGAGTAGACACCTCAAAAACCAAGAAAGGTCTCTGGCTCCTCCTGCTTCCTCTTCTGCTGCAGTCTCGGCCTCTTCATCCACCTCTGTAGTGACAGTGGCACCTGCCACCCCGCAAACAGAGGATCTGCCAGCAACACTACCACCTGGGTCACCAACCATCTCCACAATGTCCCATGGAAGCGTTCAGCTCTCTATCTCCCAAACATTGGAGCGGAAGAGGAAGTACCCCCCTAGCCACCCGCGATCCCTGGCCCTGAATGCCAGCATTTCAAAACTCCTGGCCTTTGAAATGCTGTCATTCCGTCTGGTGGAGACGCAGAGTTTTAAAAGCCTGATGGCATTGGCTGTCCCACAGTATGTCGTGCCCAGCCGCCACTATTTTTCCAGGCGAGCCATCCTTTCCCTGCACAACCAAGTGGGGAACAAAATCAGGTGTGCACTGCGCAACGCCATCTGTGGCAAGGTCCACCTAACTACGGATGCGTGGACCAGTAAGCACGGTCAGGGACGTTATATCTCCCTAACAGCACACTGGGTAAATGCAGTGGCGGCTGGGCCTGAGGCAGATAGCAGTTTGGCGCATGTCCTTCCACCACCGAGGATTGCAGGGCGCTTCAGTTTGCCTCCTGTTGCTAACTCCTCCTACTCCACTTCCTCATCCTCTACCGCCTCCTCATCCGGTCAGCGTAACACCTTCACCACCAACTTCAGCACAGCCAGGGGTAAACGACAGCAGGCAGTTTTAAAACTTTCCTGTTTGGGGGAAAAACCCCACACCGCGCAGGAGATGTGGAGGGACATGGAACAACAGACCAATGAGTGGTTGCTGTCAGTGAGCCTCAAGCCCGGCCTGGTGGTGTGCGATAATGGGCGAAATCTCGTAGCAGCTCTGGGCCTAGCCGGTTTGACGCACATCCCTTGCCTGGCGCATGTGCTGAACTTGGTGGTCCAGAGGTTCCTTAAAAATTACCCCAATATGCCAGAGCTGCTGCAGAAAGTGCGGGCTGTGTGTGCGCACTTTCGGCGTTCTCACCCTGCTGCTGCTCGCCTGTCAGCGCTGCAGCGTAACTTCGGCCTTCCCGCTCACCGCCTCATATGTGACGTGCGCACAAGGTGGAACTCCACCTTGCACATGCTGGCCAGACTGTGCGAGCAGCAGCAGGCGATAGTGGAGTTTCAGCTGCAGCAATCACGCGTGAGTCGCTCTGCGGAACAGCACCACTTCACCACCAATAACTGGGCCTCCATGCGAGACCTGTGTGCCTTGTTGCGCTGTTTCGAGTACTCCACCAACATGTCCAGTGCCAATGACGCCGTTCTTAGCGTTACTATCCCAGTTCTATGCCTCCTTGAAAAAACGCTTCGGGCGATGATGGAAGAGGATGTGGCACAGGAGGATGAGGAGGAGGAGGAGGAAGCAGGATCATTTCAAAGGCTTTCAGGGCAGTCTTTCACAAGTGGCTACGAGGGTGGGTTCCTGCACCAACAAACGCCAGGTACACAATTGTCCGGCAGAAAGGGCACAGTTCTGGAGGATGACGAGGTGGAGGAGGAGATGGAGGAGGAGGAGGAGGAGGAGGAGCCATGTTCACAGCAGGGTGGCACCCAGACCAGCTCGTGGCCATAACTGGTGCGTGGCTGAGGGGATACAGAGGACACAGAAGATACACCTCCCACAGAGGACAGCTTTTCTTTGCCTCTGGGCAGCCTGGCACACATGAGCGATTACATGCTGCAGTGTTTCCGCAATGACCGCCGAGTTGCCCACATTTTAACTGGTGCTGATTACTGGGTGGCCACCCTGCTGGATCCCCGTTACAAGGACAACGTACCATCCTTAATTCCCTCACTGGAGCGGGATCGTAAGATGCGCGAGTACAAGCGCACGCTGGTAGACGCGCTGCTGGTGGCATTCCCACCTGACAGCGGGCGTACGGTAGAAGCACAAGGCGAAGGCAGAGGAGGAGGAAGAGGTCGCCAACGCAGCCGGGGCACCGGCAGCACCTCAGAAGGCAGGGTTAGCATGGCTGAAATGTGGAAAAGCTTTGTCAGCACACCACAACAACCAGCACCACCAGCTGAGATGGAACGTCTTAGCAGGAGGCAGCATTTCACCAACATGGTTGAGCAGTATGTGTCCACAGGCCTACACGTACTGGATGACGGGTCTGCCCCCTTTAACTTCTGGGTCTCCAAATTGGGCACATGGCCTGAGCTTGCCCTTTATGCCTTGGAGGTGCTGACCTGCCCTGCAGCCAGTGTATTATCTGAACGTGTATTTAGCACGGCAGGGGGCGTTATCACAGACAAGCGCAGCCGCCTGTCCAGAGCCAATGTGGACAAGCTCACGTTCATTAAAATGAACCAAGCATGGATCCCACAGGACTTGTCCGTACCTTGTGCAGAATAGACATGTATACCGGTGTTGTGACAAAAACTGTCCGGCCATCGGATTGTGTCCGGCCCATACTGCGAAGGCACAGCGCTTGCGCAGTACAGAGGACAAGGAGATTCACAAAATCTCCGAAGATGAACGGCGCCTGCGCTGTGAGTGCAGGTTCAAGCCCCACCATCCAAGTGGACATACGGTAGCACATAGTAACAGGGCCCCTCACGGGCTCGGTTCGATCGCCACGCTTCGGGCACGGCCTCACTTGGCTCGGCTTGAACCACGGATGGTGTGGCCTTCACCTGAACTCACCACGCAGGCGCCGTTCGTCTTGGGAGATTTTCGAAATCCCCTTGTCCTACATACTGAGCAAGCGCAGTACAGGGTGGACACTATTTGACGGGGGACAGAATTCGACACATCACTGGCCTTACCCAGCCATTGTTGTATTTTTGAATCAGTGTTGGCTACCTCGTCCTCCTCCACCGCCGCTTCCACCTACACAGCCACATCCACCGCCACCTCAACCTCCTACTCCATATGGACCTCGTCCTCCTAGGTCAAGATTATTATTTTTTATTTTTATTTTTTTTATGTTATTTTAAGTTATTTCCCTATCCACATTTGTTTGCAGAGCACTTGCCATGCTCTTAACAACATTTTGCTGCCATTTGCAGCCCTCTAGCCCTTTCCATGACCTTTTTAGAGCCTTTTTAGTCCTTAGAAGTCCGGGTCCCCATTGACTTCAATGGGGTTCGGGTTCGGGTCCGGGTTCGGGTTAAAATTCGGTCCCGAACCCGAACTTTTTTCCGAAGTTTGGCCGAACCCGTCGAACCCAAACATCCAGGTGTCCGCTCAACTCTACAGATGAGGCTTTTGTGTCTTTAGTTACTATTACTAAAAAAGCCACGTCCACGGTTTGCTTTTCAAGGACTTGGCACACAGTTCTATAGATGGATGTTTGTACTTTGTACAACCCAACCCTATCCAAGTTATGCCAAAAATGAAAACATCAAAAAGAACACCCTGGGCTGCTTATTGAGCTGAAGAGTGACTGTGTGCCTGGATGTGGGGCAATTACTCAGAAAAAGAACCTGGGAAAATTCTAGCGGCTCCTACAGGGGTAGCACTACAGTGCATTTTTACAAATAATTTTAATGAATACTTTATTATGTTTTGCTTTTAAGTTTTAAAGGAAGAGCTCACAGTTAACTATAAATTGCAGAGTACCATGTAAACTCAGGACTGTTTTAAGCACAGGTGTTGGGCAGATTCTATATCTTATGATGATTTCCTACTTGATGAATGCTATTGTGGATGATAGATATTAAGTTATAAGTAGGCTGGCATTTCATCCCATATTCATCTCCTATTGACTAAAGACCTTTCATTTTCACTGCGCTCTATTGTATTTTCTTTCAATAAATCAGCTATGCACTTGGCATTAACTTGAAAACCTGAAATATATAATTTGATTCCTATGCTGGTGTGGAATGTACAATGAATCTAGCTGACTGGCTAACACTAGTGGCTAAAATCACCCCGCCAGGTAGCGAGGGGTAGGATTGTTAAAGCCTGTCTATGTGAGGGTGGAAGAGTTCAGTCAATATGCATTTCAAACCAGATCCTTCAGTAAATCTCTGCAAAGAGCATGGGCCAGGGTGCAAAGAGTGGATAGTCAGGAGTAAACTAAGACTATTTCTAAATAGCTTGTGTTGGAAAAATCTAAAATATTTGCTGACAGTAAAGTACTGAGATTAACCACTTCCCGACCGCGCCATGTACAAAAGACGTCCACAGCGCGGTCGAGTTATCCTGAGTGGACGTCCCAGGGACGTCCTCACAGAATCTTGCTCCCGCGCGCCCCCTGGGGCGCGCTCCAGGATATGTCCGTGACCGCCGGGTCCGGAAGACCCGGCGCATCACGGATCACGGTAGATGGCCGCTAATCGCGGCCGTTTACCACGTGATCACTCCGTCAAATGACGGAGCGATCACTTGTAAACAGACCGGCGTCATTTGATGACGCCGGTTCCTCCCTCCCCTCTCTGTACCGATCGGTACAGTGTGAGAGGAGAGGGGAGGGAGCGGATCATGTCCGCTCCCTCCCCCATGTCAGCTGTGGGCTGGATCTGTGACAATTGCAGTCACAGATCCAGCCATCCATCCATCCCTGCTCAGCCATCCCTGTGCAATACTCTGCCAATACTCTACAATAGCCCTGTGCAATACTCTGCAATACACCCTGTGCAATACTCTGCAATACCCTGTGCAATACTCTGCAATACCCTGTGCAATACTCTGCAATACACCCTGCCAATACTCTGCAATACCCTGTGCAATACTCTGCAATACACCCTGTGCAATACTCTGCAATACACCCTGTGCAATACTCTGCAATACACCCTGTGCAATACTCTGCAATACCCTGTGCAATACTCTGCAATACACCCTGCCAATACTCTGCAATACCCTGTGCAATACTCTGCAATACACCCTGCCAATACTCTGCAATACACCCTGTGCAATACTCTGCAATACACCCTGTGCAATACTCTGCAATACACCCTGTGCAATACTCTGCAATACACCCTGTGCAATACTCTGCAATACCCTGTGCAATACTCTGCAATACCCTGTGCCAATACTCTGCAATACACCCTGCCAATACTCTGCAATACCCTGTGCAATACTCTGCAATACACCCTGCCAATACTCTGCAATACTCTGCAATACACCCTGTGCAATACTCTGCAATACCCTGTGCAATACTCTGCAATACACCCTGCCAATACTCTGCAATACACCCTGTGCAATACTCTGCAATACACCCTGTGCAATACTCTGCAATACACCCTGTGCAATACCCTGCCCATACTCTGCAATACCCTGTGCAATACCCTGCCCATACTGTGCAATACCCTGCCCATACCCTGCCATACTCCGCAATACTCCACAATACCCAGCAATACTCCACAATACCCAGCAATACTCCACAATACCCGGCAATACTCCACAATACCCGGCAATACTCCACAATACCCAGCAATACTCCACAATACCCGGCAATACTCCACAATACCCGGCAATACTCCACAATACCCGGCAATACTCCACAATACCCGGCAATACCCGGCAATACTCCACAATACCCGGCAATACTCCACAATACCCGGCAATACTCCACAATACCCGGCAATACTCCACAATACCCTGCAATACTCCACAATACCCTGCAATACTCCACAATACCCTGCAATACTCCACAATACCCTGCAATACTCCACAATACCCCGCAATACTCGTCAATACCCGGCAATACTCGTCAATACTCCTCAATACCCGGCAATACTCCTCAATACCCGGCAATACTCTGCAATAACCACTTCCCGCCCGCCCGCCGGCCGTCATATGACGTCCTTGACTTTGTGCGGAGATATCTGAATGATGGGAGCAGCTACAGGCATCATTCAGATATTCGCTTTTTCAGCTGGCGATTCCCTACACCATAAGAACAATCATATCGGCTGTTCCACCGCTTGATCGCTCTTACGGAAGGTGAGAGGGGATGCCCCCCCCCCTCCTGCTGCCCTCCGGTGCTTCTACCGACTCACCGCTACGATCAAAGCCAAGATTGTTTTTTTTTTTGTTTTGTTTTTAGGCTTCCCAGCCTAGAGGTGAGATGTGGGGTCTTATTGACACCCCCCCCCCCATATCTCACTGTAAAGAGGACCTGTCATGCCATATTCCTATTACAAGGGATGTTTACATTCCTTGTAATAGGAATAAAAGTGCTAAAAAAAAAAATTTGGGGCGGAAAAACATGTCAAACTAAAATAAATAAAGTAAAATGAACAATAAAATATATATATATTTTTTAAAGCGCCCCTGCCCCCGCGAGCTCGCATGCAGAAGTGAACGCATACGTAAGCCCCGCCCACATATGAAAACGGTGTTCAAGCCACACATGTGAGGTATCGTTGCGAACGTTAGAGCGAGAGCAATAATTTTGGCCCTAGACCTCCTCTGTAACTCAAAACATATAACCAGTAAAAATATTTAAAGCATTGCCTATGGGGATTTTTAAGTAGCGAAGTTTGGCGCCATTCCACGAGCGTGTGCAATTTTGAAGGGTGACATGTTAGGTATCTATTTACTCGGCGTAACTTCATCTTTCACATTATGCAAAAACACTGGGCTAACTTTACTGTTTTTTTTTTCTTTTAGGCACAAAACAGTTTTTTTCCGTAAAAAACGCGTTAGAAAATTTCTGCGCAAATACCGTGCAAGATAAAAAGTTGCAATGACCACCATTATATTCTTTAAGGTCTTTGCTAAAAAAACATATATAATGTTTTGGGGTTCTATGTAATTTTATAGCAAATAAATGATGATTTTTACATGTAGGAGAGAAATGTCAGAATTGGCCTGGGTGCTCCAGAACGCCTGAAGGTGCTCCCTGCATGTTGGGCCTCTGTATGTGGCCACGCTGTGTAAAAGTCTCACACATGTGGTATCGCCATACTCGGGAGGAATAGCAGAATGTGTTTTGGGGTGTAATTTGTGGTATTCATATGCTGTGTGTGAGAAATAACCTGCTAATATGACAATTTTGTGGAAAAAAAAAAAAAAGAAAAAAAAATCTTGATTTTTGCAAAGAATTGTGGGAAAAAATGACAACTTCAAAAAACTCACAATGACTCTTTCTAAATACCTTGGAATGTCTTCTTTCCAAAAAGGGGTCATTTGGGGGGTATTTGTACTTTTCTGGCATGTTAGGGTCTCAAGAAATGAGATAGGCCGTCAGTACTTCAGGTGTGATCAATTTTCAGATATTGGCACCATAGCTTGTGGACTCTATAACTTTCACAAAGACCAAAAAATATCCACCAATTTGTACTTATTTTTACCAAAGATATGTAGCAGTATAAATTTTGGCCAAAATGTATGAAGAAAAAATACTAATTTGCAAAATTTTATAACGGAAACAAAGAAAAATGCATTTTTTTACAAAATTTTCAGTCTTTTTTCTCTTATAGCGCAAAAAATAAAAAACCCAACAGTGATTAAATACCACCAAAAGAAAGCTCTATTTGTGTGAAAAAAAGGACAAAAATTTCATATGGGTACAGTGTTGTATGACTGAGTAATTGTCATTCAAAATGTGAGAGCACCGAAAGCTGAAAATTCGTCTGGTTAGGAAGGGGGTTTAAGTGCCCAGTTGTCAAGTGGTTAAAATGTACACTCTAGCTAAAAGTGAAAACTAAGCCTTAAAGGAGAAGTTTGGGGTTGCAGCATCTATATGCACCTCTATGCTGTAGCATAAGTGTGATGCTGCAGCTATCCCCAGCAGGCTATAAGCCTGATAACTGATCAATCACAAGACCAATGATCGCTCAGTTCTTGGTCCGCTCTGCACAGAGAGCAGTGACTGTCTCTGCTGGCCCCTCCAGCACTCCAGCACTGGAGCATCAGGCTGGAGAGGGGACAGGAATGGCTAGCTAAGGCTTTCAGCAGTGAGCCGATAGGCTAAGCCAGCTGCTGATCAGGCATCTGGGTGGATCCCAACATTATTGTCAGGGTCCTTCTAGAGCCTGGTGTGGTTAAAGCCCGCTATCGGCTGATTCTGGGTCACAGGAGAGAACAAGTTAGTGCACTTCTGTGACCCAGAAGAAAAGAATAGCCAAAAAAGCTTAGCCCATACTTCTCTTTTAAAGGGTATATTAGGTATGATCTAAATTTACCCCCAAACCACCTTCTTCCCTCCACAGCATGTCCCAAAATAGTTTTCCTTGCCCTGTAGCAAGAATACTCATGCTACCTGTAAGTTAGTAGTAAATGTAGTAAATGTAATAATTATGAAATTAAACATACTGCACAGATAGAGGAAAGAGGAGGGTAAAAAATAAACTTTAAAGTAAAAAGTGGAAATGGTCAGGCCAGGTCACAAGCATCCTGGTCACTCTGACATTCAACAATTACACTGAAACATCCAGTATAAGAAGCAACAAAATTGTTATTTTACTTCAAACAGGCTTCCAGCTTCTGACTTTATTTGGCACTTCTTGTTGGATAATTTTTTATTTTATGTATTATAGGTATTTATATAGCACCAACATTTTAGGTGGCACTTTAGATACTGCATTCACATCATTCCCTGCCCTCAATGATCTTACAACCTAAGGCCCCTATATCACATGCAAACAATTTGGGGCCAGTTTAGACAGGAGCCAAATCTACCAGCATGTCTTTGGAGTATGGGAGCAAAAGCATGATTGCAGGAGAGAACATGAAAACTCCATGCAGGCAGTGTCCTGGATGGGACACTGTGCTGCCCAGTTAATAATATATTCTGAAATAAACACAGCTAAAACTATATATCAATTTTGACTTTGAAAGTAAAAATCAATCCTGACCCACCTTCTTCTTCTCCCAAAACTTCCAATTGGTCATTCAAATCAATTATCACAAGCTTGACTTTTCCCGGAGAAGTCTATCCCTAATGGAAGCCAGAGCACACTAGAAATTCATTCAGTTTAATAAAGAAGGTCCCGCTAATGAAGACATTATGATGATTGTAAAGGATGAGGAATCCTGTTTTACCAGTGTTATATTAAGGAAAGTGCTATGACATTTGGCTGTAGACTGTTCCCCAACTTATCAAATTGCCAGTTTAATGAGCATTCTGGTTTGATGACACCTGGCGCTGGCGCCATTTTTTGAGCTGAGATCAGGTGTGAGCCGTTTTTGGCAGCGAGGCGGCATGGAATTGAGAAAGCAGTCAAAGCAGTCAAAATTATTTTCAATTACATTTTTAAAATGCCTGGTAAATTTGTGACTAAAGTCAATAGCTGAATTTAAATTAAATTAGCATGAAATTATGTTTGATCCGTGCTACACTGATGTATAAGAAAGACGATGGATGAGCCAGTTTTCAAACTGTAAGGAGTTCATTTAAAGATTTCTGTAATTGGTTTTTCTCTCTCTTTCTCTGTTTCGGTTCAGTATATTATTGTGCCAATAATATCCTGAATATAACAAGTAGGTCAAAAGAAAAGACAAAAGTAAAGAAAAATGCTATTTTGGAAGTTGTCACTGGTTTCAAAAATTAATTAGGTGGAACTACATGCCACATGCAGCTAAATATTGCTAATAGGTAGATATGCTCTAAAATTTTGGACATACGGTGCTCAGAAACAATTCACCTCTGTTTTGGCAAAGCTTATATCGGAAAGTAGATTGTCTGAATAATGCAGCAAACTTTCAAATTCTATGATGTGGATAAAGTTTACAATTTCACAATTCACTTTTGAAACAAGGAAAGAAAGCTATTAATTATAGGGATTTTTTTCTTAGGTACACAAAGTGTGTCTGTTCTTTGAGCTTCTAATAAAGAATTGTTATGTTAACACTGGCTTATGCGTTTTAAAATACTTATTGTTATACTTTTTTTTGCCCATATAGGGCAAAGTAAAGGGTTAATTATTTTGAAAAATTGCTCCAAAGGGCCTATAGGCAGCTAGAAAAAATTGGACTGAATAGAATATATAAAAAAAAAAGTTATTTATTGCGTACAGATATATGAAAAAAAAAACACACAAATTAAAAACTACATGATCTCTGATATGCATGGTATCCAAACATGAGATGTCAATGTTACAAATGCAAATAGCAAAAAGAGTTTCTTAACACTAAATGCTATTACTCATAGAAGAGAGGTACCACTTTCTCTCCACCCAGGTGGGTGGGTTTCACTTGAAGTAAAAGGTTTAATTACCCCCCCCCCTCTTATTTTATCTCACTTCTGCACAGCTTCATTTAGTTGTTGGAAAGGGTTGGAGCTATAGACTCCTTAACTATCCAATTGTGAGGCATCTTCTGCTGACACAATGGAGAAGGGGGAGTGAGTCCTATTTTAATAGAAGTGCTATGGTCCTTCATTTAAACGTCATAGGTTTAGAGCTCAAATATACTGATAATTCTGTCTACATTGGCTCTGTACTTCATTATTCTGATCCTCAATTCTGACCATGGCTATCTTACCTGCAGTATCAAAAGACACTCTGCAACATTGTTGCAATGAGACTGTTTCCCTCTAGTACTAGCTAAGACTCTGTATCATCACATCCTGCCAACAGAGTGGTTAACACCAGGAAGCAAAGCATACAGGGAAATGTAGTTAGAGGATTCAAGTTTCACGTTAAGATTTAACTGTATGGAACTACAAAAGACCAGCAAGCTCTGAGAGCAGGAAAGGAGATACTCCATTTTGATTTCCTGAGGAGAATTTAGACAGCACGAGGCGTAGGAAGTGATCAGACCTGATGGAGAGATGCTGTCTCTCAGATTATTTCACTGTGCGATTAAGGCCTCTGCCGCCAGTCGAGACATCCAGACTGAGAGAGTGGGATCACAAGTACACATCCAGGTGCACCTGCACTGACGGTAAAGCATTCCAGTGTGAGGTGACTAGTTGGATCACCAGAAGAGCCTGCTGTTCCAGGACATTCGTTTGGGCCTTGACCGCAGGGTTGGACGAGAGGGCTTTAGCCCATTTGCAAGAAAACAGGGACACTGCACCACAGAAGAAGTTAAATGGACACTGTATACAGACATCATTGCTGTTAGTCATCTTGCTGACACTGGTAGTGCCACAGGACAAAAAGATAAGGCCATTAATTTCCAGGGACACTGTATACAGACATCACATAAATATTTGTAAAGAAACAAAATAATTAAATAATTATTTTCTATGACAAACAATACATAAATAAATATATAATTAAACATTTAATTAATTGGTTGAATATTAGTGTCCATATGTAAATATATTACATCAGGTAAGTGTATGTATTGTCCATAAAAACCACCACCGGAAATCAATTCAAGTGAAAATAGTGAAGAATCCTTAGTTGCTGGGTGAGGTAAGTGTCATCTTCCACCAGTATCAAGTATTAGAGGTCATGTCCCCTGATGACGTCAGACGTTGCTGACGAAACGCATCGGCCCGCATAGTGCGTGACACGTCACTTCCGCTTGTTGGAGCGCAGGTGGAACGCAAACGGCGTACCTGCATGTCTTTCACTGGCCAAATCAATTTTTAATTGTCTTATGTTACTTTATGGAAAAAAATCTTTACATACTACACTTCTTCTCTTTTTGATCCACGTTGCTGATTGTTGGTGTTTATCGTGCTGAGGACCATTTCTCACCAGAGGTCATACTCTCATTGACATCTATGCCTGTTTGACTACCTGTAATGGGTGTCATGATGGTCTGGTGAGTAGGATGGTTGTTCGATATTTGTGGAAGATGGCACTTACCTCACCCAGGAACTAAGGATTCTTCACTATTTTCACTTGAATTGAAGATTTCTGGTCATGGTTTTTATGGACAATACATATACTTACCTGATGTAATATATTTACATATGGACACTAATATTCAACCAATTAATTATACATTTATTTATATATTTATTTATGTATTGTTTGTCAGAGCACGGTATGAAATAATTATTTAATTATTTAGTTTCTTTACACATTTAGACTTCGGTCTCACTATGAGCTGCTCCACACAGATTTATTAAGTATTTATATTTTCAGTATACAGTATTGTTGGTCCAGGGTGCTCGGCTTATAGGTAATACCTATATTGTTTTCACCACAGAAATATTGCAGTAAAGACAATCTCTGTTTTTTATCATAATGTGTGTGTTTCTCATTGGTTATTGCACTTGCCAGGTATGCCAGAGGGGGTTGAGAGGCACGGACTGAACAAACTTAAAGCGGAGTTCCACCCAGAAATGGAAATTCCACTATTTGGATTCCCCCCCCCCTCTGTTGTCACATTTGGCACCTTTGAGGGGGAGGGGGGAGCAGATACCTGTCAAATCCAGGTAAAATCCAGGTATTTGCTCCCACTTCCGGGGAGAATCTATGCAATGTCCGGCAAATCCTCCCCCCTGCTGCTGTTTTCTGGGGGACACACAGGTCCCATCGCGGGCTCCCTGGACAGGTAAGGGTGCTTATATTAAAAGTCAGCAGCTACAGTATTTGTAGCTGCTGACTTTTAATTTATTTTTCCCCGGCGTAACTCCGCTTTAAGCGGCTCCTCCGGGGGTAGCGCTATATCTTTGCTACACCTCTTGTACCAATTGAACAGCGACTATAACACTGTGTATTAAGTCCTAGTGGCAACCGAGTACTGGTAGGCCTGCTCATCTTAAGAGAACGGGGGCTGCTTTAAGTGAAGCTACACTAGCTATCTATAGTCTTTGATCATTATTATTGGGGTAAGCAATACAACCTGGAAGCACCAAGTATTTCTCTCTGGAACCTGGAAGCACCAAGTATTTCTCTCTGGATTCAGTGGTCAAAGAGAATTGGAGGTATAAGTTGCTCCAAAAAACTACGGGATTGTTTTACTTTAGGGCCAGGTTCACATTTCTGGTGTGTTACCATTTATATTAACAGTAGTAGGATGTCTGAAAAGTGAACATATCAACACAACAAATAACATACCCAATCATATTACAAGTACCGTATGTTTTACTGCTGAAAATAATCCATAACCACTCATGTAAAACTTTTGTAATAAAAGATCACTGACAAGCTGACTGATAATTGCTTAAAGCAAAAAAATATATTTACTAACGTAACATCTAAAACTAATACTGCAGTTGTGAAAGTCACCGCAATGCATACAATGCAGGCATAATATGTTTTATTTCCTTTCTTTCTTGTTTTTAATTGTATTATTCCATATAGCAAAGAACAAAAAAACATCAACAAAGATAGGGATAAAAACTGCCAAAACATTCATATGAGACAAGAAATAAACGCATTGTTCAATCTTCTTCTCACTATCTCCAGCACTCCGTCAATCTGCTGTAGCCCAGTTGAACTCCCCACTTTTATTATGTTTCAATTTACAGTCTTAAAAGCTATATGGATTAAATTTGTTAAGTTATATTCTATGCTTTACTTTAGTAGTGATCTTCCACTTGAAAAAATCAGCCAGCCTGTCAAAAAGTTTAGTTTTGTCCACTATAGATGTATAAAGGAATCATGTTTCCTTTCCCACCTCCAGCTTAATGTACAGTAGGGATGAGCTTTATGTTTGGGTCAAACATGAGTTTGACTCAAACATTGGCTGTTCGCCGAATAGCGAACAATTTGAGGTGTTCGCGGCCAATTCGAAAGCCGCGGAACACCCTTTAAAAGTCTATGGGAGAAATAAAAAGTGCTAATTTTAAAGGTTAATATGCAAGTTATTGTCAAAAAAAGTGTTTGGGGACCTGGGTCCTGCCCCAGGAGACATGTATCAATGCAAAAAAAGTTTTAAAAATGTCCGTTTTAATAATGCTTAAAGTGAAACAATAAAAGTGAAATATTCCTTTAAAATTCATACCTGGGGGGTGTCTATAGTATGCCTGTAAAGTAGCGTATGTTTCCCGTGTTTATAACAGTCCCTGCACAAAATGACATTTATAAAGGAAAAAAAGTCATTTAAAACTACTCGCGGCTATAATGAATCCATTACCAGGCTCATTGGGTCTGGTATGAATATTAAGGAGAACCCCGAACCAAAATAAAAAAAATGTGTGGGGTCCCCCAAAATTCCATTACCAGGCCCTTCAGGTCTGGTATGGATTTTAAGGGGAACCCTGCGCTAAATAAAAAAAATGGCGTAGGGGTCCCCCTCAAAATCCATACCAGACCTGAAGGGAAACCCCCGTTGCGTCAGAGGGGGGCGGGCTCCCCCGTGATGCCAGGGGAAACCGCCGGAAACCCACACTGTGTCAGAGGGGGGGTCACCCGTCCACGTCACTGGTGGCCCTCGGTTATTTAAGGGCTGTCAGACGGGTAGCGCGTCATTCGGCTGGGCACCTCCAATGGAGGCTGTATCGTTCGTGGTGGTGGGTCGTAGAAGAATTACAGCGCCGGAATTTATTTTTTTTATTAACCACTTCAGGTCCCGCATAGTCAAATGATGTCCACAGATGGGATCTCCCATCCTGGGTGGATGTCATATGACATCCTGGGCTTCCTGGCCGTCTAGGGGGCGCGCACCTGCGGCATCGCTCGGGACCCGGTGCGCGTGCCCGGCGGCCGCGATGTCCGCCGGGCACCTGCGATTGCCCGCAATGACGGCAGGACCTGTCAGAGGTGAGGAGACCAGTGTGTGCTCCCAGTACAGGGGAACACACATCGGTCTCCTCCCCTTGTGAGTCCCCTTCCCCTACAGTTAGAATCACTCACTATAGAACATATTTACCCCTTCAGCGCCACCTAGCGGTTAACCCCTTCACTGCCAGGGTAATTTTCACAGCGATCAGTGCATATTTATAGCACTGATCGCTGTAAAAATGACAATGGTCCCAAAAATGTGTCAAAAGTGTCCGATGTGTCCGCCATAAAGTTGCAGTCACGATAAAAATCGCATATCGCCACCATTACTAGTAAAAAAATAATAATAATAAAAATGCCATAAAACTATCCCCTATTTTGTAGACGCTATAACTTTTGCGCAAACCAATCGATATACGCTTATTGCTAATTTTTTTACCAAAAATATGTAGAAGAATACGTATCGGCCTAAACTGTGGAAATTTTTAAATTTTTTCTAGATTTTTTGGGGATATTTATTATAGCAAAAAGTAAATAATATTGCATTTTTGTTTATAGCGCAAAAAATAAAAACCGCAGAGGTGATCAAAAGAAAGCTCTATTTGTGGGAAAAAAAGGATGTCAATTTTGTTTGGGAGCCACGTCGCACGACCGCGCAATTGTCAGTTAAAGTGATGCAGTGCCGAATCGCAAAAAGTGCTCTGGTAAGGAAGGGGGTAAATTCTTCCGGGGCTTAAAGGACTTGTTTGTGTTTTTTTACCTTTTTTGTCACTTTTTTGGGTGAAATGGTAGGGTTACAATGTACCCCGTTACCAATTTACATAGGGGCGGGATCTGGGGGTCCCCTTTGTTAAAGGGGGCTTCCAGATTCTGATATGCCCCCCGCCCACAGACCCCCACAACCACCGGGCAAGGGTTGTGGGGATGAGGCCCTTGTCCCCATCAACATGGGGACATGGTGCTTTGAGGGGTCACAGACCCCCAAAGCATCCTCCCCATGTTGAGGGCATGTGGCCTGGTACGGTTCAGGAGGGGGGCGCTCTCTCGTTCCCCCCTCTTTTCCTGCGGCCTGCCAGGTTGCGTGCTCAGATAAAGGGTCTGGTATGGATTTTTGGGGGGAGCTTCACGCTATTTTTTTTTATTTGGCGTGGAGTTCCCCTTAAAATAAGACCTGAAGGGTCTGGTATGGATATTTGGGGTGAACCCCACGTCATTTTTTTTTAAATTTGACGCAGGGTTCCCCTTAATATCCATACCAGAACTGAAGGGCCTGGTAATTGAATTTGGGGGGACCCCCACGCATTTTTTTTTTTTTTAATCAATTACTTTTCTCTGTATTGCCGGGAGCCGACAATTCATTATAGCCACGAGTGCTTTTAAATGACTTTTTTCCTTCAGAAATGACATTTTGTGCAGGGACAGTTCTAAGCACGGGAAACAAGCGCTGCTTTACAGGCATACTATACACACCCCCTAGGTACGAAATTTAAAGGAATATTTCACTTATTATTCTTTCACTTTATGCATTATTAAAATCACTGCTCCCGAAAAAACGTCCGTTTTTAAAACTTCTTTTTGAATTGATACATGTCCCCTGGGGCAAACACTTTTTATGACAATAACTTGCATATAAGCCTTTAAAATTAGCAGTTTAGATTTCTCCCATAGACTTTTACAGGGTGTCCCACGGCTTTTCGAATTTGCCGCGAACACCCCAAATTGTTCGCTGTTCGGCGAACGGGCGAACAGGCAATGTTCAAGTTGAACATGAGTTCGACTTGAACTCGAAGCTCATCCCTAGTCACCAGGACAAATACAGAGGGTATTCTCCCCAGGGGGGACACTCAAGTAAACCTGACAGGGCTTCTAACACTTTCTTACTTTATCTTCCCTACTTTACACAAAATTAGAAAAAACTGTTTTGACTTCAGATATTCCATATTTTCTAAAGCATTATGTCTCATAAATAATTGCAAATTTTTTCAATAAAAAGCTGTATTCATCACTTATAAAAGTATCATCTCAGTGCTGCTGATTTTCTCGAACCTTTTTAAGCCACTTCATGTCTGCATGCACTCACTCCAGTACTTGCTGCACATCATTGCTCTGAGCTGGCTTTCTTTTTTCTTTTTTTTTTTTTATTCCAACGATTTATTTTATTGCAAGATAAAAAGAACAGGGAAATCACAAACAAAAATGTGTACATATCAAGAATCAAACTTGTACAATTATCTCTAGGATGACAAGGAACATACAAATATGTAGCCATCGACCCTTTTGGAGATTTTCATACTAAAGCCGTGTACACACGATCGGAAAATCCGACAAGAAAACCGTGTTTTTTTTTTTTTCCGACAGAATCTTGGCTTAAACTTGTCTTGCATACACACGGTCACACCAAATTCCGACCGTCAAGAATGCAGTGACGTACAACACTATGACGAGCCGGGAAAAATTAAATTCAATGCTTCCGAGCATGGATCGACTTAATTCTAAGCATGCGTTGTTTTTGGTGCGTCGGAATTGCATACAGACGATCGGAATTTCCTCCAAGAACTTTTCTTGTCGGAAAATTTGAGAACCAGCTCTGAAATTTTTCTTTGCCGAAATTCCGAGAGAAAAATTCTGATGAAGCCTACACACGGTCGGAATTTCTGACCCAAAGCTCACATCGGACTTTTCTTGTCGGAATTTCTGATCGTGTGTACGCGACAAAAGTCAACCGGTATTTATGTAACAAAACGGCCATACTTTCCAGTGGCAACTAATCCAGATGTAAAGAACAAGAGTTATGTACTGTATCTTTAACCAAAAATAAAATAGGGAAAGTAAAATCCCCAAAAAAATATCAAAAAAGAAACCATACATAAGGGTACCAAATCTGTATGTTTAGAATTGCTAGAAACTTGTGTTCTATGAGTCTATGCTCCTACAAAACCATAAGCTGACCCTGAGCTGGCTTTCTAAAGGTGATATAACGGTGGACCATGTGTCTGCAGTGTGTATTGGCATGGTAACTCCCTTTCCCCAACAGGATGACAATGCTGAGCACAACTGGGGACAGCTGTCATAAGGGAATGTGCCTGAACAAGGACCTTCATGACACTGGAATTTCTTGCAATTTTTTGATATTTTGAATAATGCATTTGTTATGACATCTGTTATTTGCATCATTAAGTTGCTATCATATTGTTCACACACGCACATACTTTATGTTTGAACACTTAGGTAGATATCTTGTTTATTCACTTTATTTTGTTCATTATGACATCAGTTCACTATTTAAAGGAACAGTGCACCATTAGCCATTTCTGGTATTGAAGTCAGAGACAGTTGATCATCTAGTGTTTATAGAAGGAGGTCCATGATGACATCCACCTTATTGTCCTGCTAATAGGTTGCATTTGTGAGCCAGCACTCTAAATCACTGCACCGAGTAGACAGTCTTGCTTGTTTGCATGCATTGGGACCTGGAGAGAGAGGTGTTTTGGCATCCCAATGAAGAGGGGAACCAGCAGGAACTCAGTAGTGTTGCAATGGAATTCCATAGTACATAAGCAGGTGGGTAACATGGTGGCTACAAGGAAATCTGCAAGGATGAATAGTGTTGTCAGCCCCTGGTTATGCATTGCAGCCAGTGTAAAGGAATTAAAGGGGTTGTAAAGGAAAACGTTTTTTTTTTTTCACCTTAATGCATCCTATGCATTAAGGTGAAAAATCATCCGACAATACGGCCCTCCCCCGAGCCCCCGTTTTACTTACCTGAGCCTTCGAAAGTCCCGCACTCGCCCCCGACATCCTCCTCGCCGTTCAGCCTGGCCATTGATTGGCTACAGTGGATGGATTGAAAGCAGCGCAGCCATGGACTGGCGCTGCTGTCATTTACATCCAATGACGTGGCGCGCCGGGGGGCGGGGCCGAGTGATACAGTGAGCGGCAATAGCCACTGGCTGTATCACTGGAGTGCGCCCGCAATCACTCACCACCATGAGAGCTCGCATATAGGTGGTGAGTTATTGCGGGGAGGAGCCGAGACAGCCGCCGAGGGACCCCAGAAGTAGTGGATCGGGGCCACTCTTTGCAAATTGAGCTGCACAGTGGAGGTAAGTATGACATGTTTGTTATTTAAAAAAAAATAATAATAATTCTTTACAAACCCTTTAAGCATAGTATGGCAGGTAAACATTTCACTTATGAAGTATGTGCTGTATTTCAACAGTGTGTTTAGTCATTTGGCTAAAGTCCTGCTTACCTATTTAACTGTAAATTGTAGCAGCAATAAATGCATTGTGTTTCTGTTTAGAAATGTATAAAAGGGAAACTAATTAAAAACATTTAACTACAAGTGAGTTTTGTAGCTTTCAAGAATATGCTAATGGAGGAAATGAAGATTTATAAAATTTACAATAATCTGCATTATTTTTCATTTCTGCGGAAATTAAAGTGCCAAATACAGAAACGGTTATATGTGTGTTGTGCCAGAAAAGCAATATATGACTTCAGCTATCAACTTCTGAAAAACATGTGTGAGTTATTTCAAAGCTGTAAGAATTTTCATTTTTATTCTTCAGGTGGTTCTTCGGTATGTTTTTTATTTTTTATTTCTTAAAGTGGCTGGGTTTTATAACTCATAACAATCAGTCAGAAGCAGTAGACATTAATTGTCAAAGTATCTGAGTTGTCTCTATAATGCATTGTTTCTTAATTTATGTGTTGGGACCATAATAGGGTCATTAGCGTGTTTGGGAGAAGTCTTCACTTACCTTTGTGTCCAAGTATGAAATCAGCAGTCATTGGTGAGTGATAGCATGCTGATTATGACTTACAGTACAGTGCGTGAGAGGCAGGGCTGGGGGCAATTACCCAGATGAAGTTGTGAGGTGTAGAGATCTGTCGCTAGTAGGAAATATCTACCACTACAAAAAAATACTAGGGTATATTTCTCTTGGCTTTACTAAAGCCTACAGGAACAGAGGAGAGCAGCCACAATGTGTTCTAGGTGGGGAAGTTCCTAATAATAAATACACAAAAAAGGGTAAGGAAGAGTAAGTTGTTTGAGGCAGAATCAGCTTGTAAGACAGTAGCTGCAAGTAGGTAGCCATCATGCCACCAGTTTTTGCAATGTTCTGCAGTGCTTCTCAAGTTGTTTTATAAGGCCTTTATTATTTCTATTTGTATGGCTTTGCTGACATTTTGGTAACATTTTTCTTTTTGGGTCTCAATATGGTAGCGATTTGCTTATTTGGGTCCTCAGATTAAAAGTTTTGGAACCTCAGGTGTAATGTATAGCAACCAGATTCTTTTGTGCAATTTCAGGAAAAGTGACAAGTGACAAGTGACAAGCCTTGTATAATTTCAGATGAGCTTATCTATCTTTGAATGCAACCATTCTCAACTAGGGTTCCTCTAGAGCAGGGATATGCAATTAGCGGACCTCCAGCTGTTGCAGAACTACAAGTCCCATGAGGCTTAGCAAGACTGACAACCACAAGCATGACACCCAGAGGCAGAGGCATGATGGGACTTGTAGTTTTGCAACAGCTGGAGGTCCGCTAATTGCATATCTCTGCTCTAGAGGTTGCTAGGGGTTCCTTGAGCTGTGGCTGGTTGACCTTCTATTTGATGGCGCTTGTATAGTTCCAGGACCAACATTTGACAAAGCTATCAGAATGATACCAATTATCTTTTTTAGCTGTTTGGAAAGCCCGTTTGTACACACCATAGTTTTTTTTTTTTTTTTCGTTCAAAAAAACTGACAGCTTAGGTCAGAGCCGCTGTACTAACAATACAATGTTAGTACAGCAATCTCCCTTGCTGTGCTATTGTGTTCAGACAGAGGGACTGTCACCCCCACCCCTGGTCAGCAGACCTTTTTCGGTCATGAGCTTTCAAAAGATGCTGGCCGAATGGTCAGATTCTGACGGACCAGCTTCAGTACACACGACCTGAATGTCAGCCGGTTTCTATTGAATAATTCGGCCCATGTGTACTGGGCTTAAGGGTTGCATTATTTCTTCTGACCATCAATGTGTGGGACTCCTGATTAATTGGTTTTAGTAAGGCTGCCTTTGAGACCTGAAAAGTAATGTAGGGGTTCCTCTGGGTTAAAAGGGTTGAGAATGGCCTCTGGGTTAAAAGGGTTGAGAATGGCCTCTGGGTTAAAAGGGTTGAGAATGGCTATTCTAATATCTGTAAAGGGCTATGGAAATCAGTGGACTCAGTTATCAAATTGTCTCTGTGTCACTCATAACAACCAGTCATATTCTTCAGATAAATTTCAGGAAACGTACAAGTTTAAAGCTAAAAACAAAAACAGATTGCAAAGTTAAAATACAGACACGTGAGCTGTTTTACCTAGCAGTGTATTTTTGTCCATTCAGTCTTGAAATTTGCAAAGCATCGCAAGGCCTCATAAACAAGCTGGTAACTTGAATTTTCTCTACTGGCATTGATGAAATATACCTAGGTCATCTCCCTGCCCCCAGCCTATGAATGTAATATTTGAAGTGAGTCCCAAATAACCTGTTCAGTGTTAAGCTCCTTTTTAGGACAGTTGGCATTTACATAAACTATGTTACAGCTAGCATTTACGTAGACTATGTTACATAGTTAGTTTGGTTAAAAAAAGACACAAGTCCATCCAGTTTAACCCACAGAAATGTTTAAACGGCAGCTTCCGGACCCATATTACTTCTGCTCATCTCTTTGGATTACTTTTAAAAACTAACGACTACATATCCCAAGGTACCTTGCTGCCTGCAAGCAGATAAGATATGGTGTAATTCCTGTACTGACTCCACCTCCTGAAACTTCACCTCCAAGCACCTCTGTAGTTTAGAAGGCAGGCTCTGTGAAATGTGTGACACAATAGTGCATAGTCACATGGCATAGTAAATACACAGTATGTTACAGAATTCAAAAGAAAAATGTGTAGAAATCTTTACAAATACATTTTCAAACTTTAAGAGCATTCAGATTAGTAGGAGTAGGATAGAAATAACTGAAATTCATTGTGGATATGAATATATGATTTAAAATTTTGACCCTATATACCATATTTTTCCGTGTATAAGACGCCCCCATGTACAAGACACCCCCACTTTTCCAACCCAAAATTAGGAAATCAATATTTTACACATAGGTAAAACAGAACACATTTTTATTTAGTAATTACCGCAGGTAACGTTTAAATACCAGTATATTATGCAGGGTTTGTTCTTCCTGTTTTCTCCACTGTCTGATCATACACTCAGTGGAGGCAAGTCCAAACTGTTTCTCTGCAGCTCTATTCTAATTCTCTTTTGCATAGCTGGCTACATTTGGTTTGATTGTGCAGAGTAAGTCACTTACTTTTATTATTTTCTGACATCTTGGTCTCAGAACACTCCGGTCCCTGTTGCATCTGTGTACTCTCCACTTCCACCCCCACCTCCAGCTCCAGCTGACATCAGTAACATACGGCTCGTGATTGGAGAAAGCCATTTGACAAGCTATGGGCCGCGGCACACCTACGTGGCTGTCTCCCAGCCTGACTGACCATGTATAAGACGCTGCTCGATTTACAGGCTATTATTTTAGGAAAAAATAGCATCTTATACACAGAAAAATATGGTACATTTTAAACATGTTATACTTACCTCCTCTGTGCAGTTGGTTTTGCACAGAGTGGCCCGATCCTCCTCTTCTGGGGTCCTTCAGCAGCGCTCCTGACTCCTCCTGTTCTTGAGTGCCCCATTGGAGAGCCGCTCTCCGTCAGGGCACTCATGCGGGTGCGCTCCCCTGCCCTGCTGCTGCATCTATTGACACCAACAGCAGGACTTGGCCCCGCCCCTGGCTCCCACGTCATTGGATTTGATTGACAGCAGCGGGAGCCAATCAGGACCTGAGACACGGACTGGAGCTGGTGTGCTTGTCCCCGCCGATGGAAATACGGGGTTCTGGTAGGTAAAAGGGGGGCTCTGGGGGGGCTGCTGCATGACAGGAGGTTTTTCACCTTAATGCATAAAATGCATTAAGGTGAAAAACCTTGAGAGTTTACAACCCCCTTAAGCATAAGCCCAAGCTGGCTGCCTGCGCTTAGGGAAGTTGAAGATTTATTTGATGGCAGAGTCACAGACAGGTACAGTTTAATACATTTCACTGAATGCATATCTACATTAATTGAAGTTGTTTTCATATATATGCCTGGAGATCATTTCTTAAACCTTGCATACTTCTTGATGTAACGACCCTTCTTCTATTATCAATAAAGGAGCTATGAATTAAAAAATGAAGAGGCCATCTTCTTTAATTGTCAATATTCCAGGGAAGTGATAAAGGCTTTATTGCGACTTTGTGGCAGTCTTGGGGTGAGAAAAAAAAATCAAATTTAGCTGTAGAAGACCGTCAGGGGTTTTAGGTGAAATTGCTCCTGGAAACGGTTGAAAGAGATGGAAAAGTAACTATATATAATTTATGTTTCACTCAAGTTTTAATGTAGTGCAATAATACTGTTTTATTAAACACTGAAAGAAAAGGTAAAAATGATTAATATCCACTCTGCAGGAAAAGATTACAATAAAACTTTGATGATCTACCCCATCTGTATTTTTTTTCTTGGCGGTTTTTGCTGTTGTATGGAGCAAGTTATTTAAATAATGGCCCCACAGCTCAAAGTATCTTTGGTGATTAGTTCAGAACACTTGGCAGGTCTTTTTTTTTCCCTTTGAGACAGTTATTTCTTTGACAAAATTGTTGAGATTCTGGGACTGCCTATGCCCCTCGCCCCCTCATTTCTGACCATTGTGTCCCAAGTGCCAGTCATGCCTGTCTGTTATGATTACTTCGGCAGTGCCAGCAGACCTGCAGATCACTTAAGTAATGGGGTCAAAATGAAAATAAAATGATTTTTGAAGCTGAAAAAGTGATATTTTGCCTCATTAAAATGATAAAAATATATTTCTGTCAACTGGATTAAAACTAGCAATTAAAGTCATGGCTTGGTTGAGAGTATGTCAGAAATCATATAGGTTTCATAATAAAGCCTTAAATTTATGCGTATACTGGGATGATATTTTCTTGTCGACATCCAGCCTGTTTGTAGGTCTGAAGTCTGTAGTTTATTTTGCTGCTGAGCTCTAAACTTTAAAAGGGAACTCCAGGCAAAATATCAGCAGTAAATATGCAATGTGGATAATGTTTTTTATGTGTGTGCTTTTGTTTTCAGAAGTTTGGCTTCTTTGCCTTGGTGACATTATTACACACAATGTCCTGTCAGCTGTCAGCTTTCAGTCAACAAACTATCTATGGCTGCAAAGGATATTAGTAAAAAAAAAAAATATATATATATATATATATATATATATATATATATATATATATATATATATATATTATATATTCGTTTTATTTACTAATATCCTTTTCAGCCATAGATAGTGACCAGAAGGCATTTCAGAATCTTAAATGGTAAATGGTTGTAATTATTACTGTTGAGTTTGGATTTGTTTTCAATAATTAATTTATATATATATATATATATATATATATATATATATATATATATATATATATATATATTTATTTATTTATACTTTAAACGTAATTCTTGCAAACAAGTCAAAATTCAACAGTAATAATTACAATCATTTACCATTTAAGATTTTGAAATGCCTTCTGGTCACTTTTTAATCCTGGCTCTGAGTGCTGAGAGCAAATGTGAATTTAACTTTAAGCACACAGATGTCCAAACAATAATTTTTCTTAAACTTTAACCTGTCCCTAATCCTAGCCCTTACTTCCAATCAACCCTTTAAAACAGCATTAAGTCTAAAACCAAAAATGAAATATATTGCACCTTACCAATCATTAGATGGTGTCTCTATTAGTTTTCCTTTATAGTAAACACTATTACAAACTAGTAGTTTTTTTTCCTTTAACCCAGCAGGGATGAACAAAAAAAAAAACCTGACAGCTCAGGAGGAACCGATGTACTAACTATCGTATGTTAGTACAGCAATCCCCCCTGTTGTTCTATTGTGTTCAGACAGAGTGGCTGTCCCCCCTGCCAGAACACTCAGGTCAGCGCTTTTAGCTATTGGCTGAGAGCGCTGATCGGGAACCGATCTTTTTCAGTCATGCTCCTTCGACAGCTTCTGTCAGACCGACTGCAGTACACACAGGCCAAATGTTGGGCGGTTTCTATTGAAATAGCAGATGCCGCCCGACATTTCGCATGTGTGTACTTGTCTGTCGGGTTCTGTTCCCTCTGTTTTAATCTGCCCAGTAGGGATGAGCTTCGAGTTTGAGTCAAACTCATGTTCGACTCGAACATTGCCTGTTCGCCCGTTCGTCGAACAGTGAACAATTTGGGGTGTTCGCGGCAAATTCAAAAAGCCGCGGAACACCCTGTAAAAGTCTATGGGAGAAATCTAAAGTGCTAATTTTAAAGGCTTATATGCAAGTTATTGTCATAAATAGTGTTTGGGGACCGGGTCCTGCCCCAGGGGATATGTATCAATGCAAAAAAAGTTTTAAAAACGTCCGTTTTTTTGGGAGCAGTGATTTTAATAATGCACAACGTGAAACAATAAAAGTGAAATATTCCTTTAATTTTTTTAAATTTTTTTTTTTATCAATGACTTTCAATGACTTTTCTCTGTATTGCCGGGAGCCAACAATTCATTATAGCCGTGAGTACTTTTAAATGACTTTTTTTCCTTCAGAAATGACTTTGTGCAGAGACTGTTCTAAGCACGGGAAACAAGCGCTGCTTTACAGGCATACTATACACACGCCCAGGTACGAAATTTAAAGGAATATTTCACTTTTATTGTTTCACTTTAAGCATTATTAAAATCACTGCTCCCCAAAAAACGGCTGTTTTTAAAACTTTTTTTTGCATTGATACATGTACCCTGGGGCAGGACCCAGGTCCCCAAACCCTTTTTATGACAATAACTTGCATATAAGCCTTTAAAATTAGCACTTTTGATTTTTCATGTTCGTGTCCCATAGACTTTAACAGGGTTCAGATGTTCAAACTAATTTATTGCCTGTTCACATGTTCTGGTGCGAACCGAACTGGGGGGTGTTCGGCTCATCCCTACTGGCCAGTAATACACCTCTGGGCACCCTTGGACAGCAGCATTGTCAGACTGGGAGGAGGGGAGTGTTAGATGGAATAGCAGATTGAAATACAGTAACAAACTGAACCAAAACTCAAGCTAATACTTTATCAGGAGTTACAACAAACTGTTTTTATTTATTTTTGAGATAAAAGTTTTAAATTAATAAATAAAAGTTGATATTGTAAGCATCCCCTGCTAGTGTTAAATAGATTGTCTCATCTCTGTAACTGATAAATTCTGCTGGAGAGCTTGTTTTTTTGAAAAGCAGCAAACTTACTGGCTGGATCGCCATATGAAAATAGGAGAAAGAAAGCCTAAAAAAATAAATGCAACGATCACATCTAATGTCTTGTACACACGACGGGATTTTCCGATGGAAAAAGTCAGACGGGCTCTTTTCATCAGATATTCCGTCCATGTGTATGCCCCATCTGACTTTTTCCTTCGGAAATTCCGACCCCAGTCTCGCTAATTTGTTTATGGCCCAATGGGAGGAGGATGTCGTCTATGCCCGTAACAGACCTGAATTGGTTCTGTGGGCCAGGTATATAGACGACATCCTCCTCCTATGGAGAGGCAGTAGAGAATCCCTGGATACCTTCATGACGGTCCTTAATGACAATGACCGTGGTATTGTGCTGACATATGAGGCCAGCCCTTCCTCCATACACTTCCTTGATTTGTAAATTGCGGCTGTCAATAACCTTTTGGAATTTAAGACCTACTTTAAGTCAACGAACAGGAATGGTTATATTCCTGTTGACAGCTGTCATTACCATCAATGGCTGAAGTCTGTGCCTCGGGGACAGTTCCTCCGCCTCAAGAGGAACTGTACTCATGAGGGAGATTTTCTCATCCAATCCAGCATCCTTAAACAAAGATTTTTGGATAAAGGATATTCATCTACTGAGTTGGATGCGGACATCTCTGCTGTGTCTGGAATAGATAGGGCTTCTCTTCTTGTGGACAAATCAAAGACCTCCAGAGATGAGAGGTTCAAATGGTCCTTTTTCACTTCCTACTCCACACAACACAATGAAATCAAAAAAATCCTCAACAGGCACTGGAAAGTATTACAAAGTGATAGAATCCTTGGACCTTCCCTTCCAGAACGGGCAGAAGTGATCTTTAGGGGTGCTTGTTCCATTCAGGGTGAGATAGCTCCCAATACGATCGATCCTCCTAAAAAGGTTTCTTTCTTTCCAGAGGCCAATGGTTATTATCCTTGCAGGAAATGCAATGTGTGTGTAGTGAACGTACTGGGCAGACATAAAACAGAAACATTCACATCTAGTGTCACTGGACGTAGCTACACTATGAGGCACTTTACCACCTGTGTCACGCGGTTCATAGTGTATCTTATCACCTGTCCGTGCAAACTCCAGTACGTAGGACGCGCGATTAGAAATTTTTCAATCTGGGTGAATGAACACATAGCCAAGATACGTAAAGGTTGTGACAAACATACCGTGTCACGGCACTACCTGGAGCACCACGCTAAGGACCCCAGGGGCACCCAATTTCAGGTGATAGACAGGTTCGTCCCTCATTGGAGGGGTGATTCCTGTCTACGGGGTGTTTCTAGACTGGAGACTTTTTGGATACACAAGCTCAGGGACATCAACTGTTTCATTAACCGGGCGTGAGTACCCTGGGCTCGTGTATCCCTATTCTATTTTGTTTTTTTATGTTTTTGAACATTTGTTGGTATTTCACGTCTCATACGCACTTTTTGCTGGTGGTCTGAGCTGTGTCATATTCATAATTAGCTGTATTGATGATTTTTACAATTTTCAGTTTTTGGCCTAACACACCTAGATAGCTCATACATTATGACCATTCACAGCACACTTGCTTTTGCATAGGTGCTGTGTTTAGTTCATGATGTATCATGGGGGATTGATATTTTTATTTTTACATTATTTTTACTATTTTCATTTTTGCTTTTGTTTTTGTATTTAATCCGTTCTGTTTTTTCAATCATGTATTGGTCGATACGTTTTGGGTTTTGACCCTATTAGCAGCATTTGATCTGGGACCTGTAAATACATTCTTATTCATATATATATTATTCATTATAGGTTTAGTTTGCTTTTGTCATTCCTTGATGCATTGTATTCGTTCACCAGCTAGATGGCAATGATTTTATTATCATTAGTCCTTCATGTTATTCGGGCGCTGCTGTCTCTCCCTGCCTCAGGGATATTGCCGCGCCCTTGTGCATCACATGATCCTTCTGTTTACCTTCATCTCACGCTGTGTGCCGGGATGACGCGGCGCGGCTATGGCGTCATTCCCTGTGAGCGTGTGTGGGGCGTGCCTGGGGACTGTGCATCGTGACGCCGCGCCGCGGCGGTGTCCCCAATGGGAATTGCCGCAGCCCGGACACAGCTTACCACCAGACTGATGGCTGCCATCCAGCCACTATCCACCAAGCGTTCCCCAGCATTGGCGGGAAAGTATCCATGGGGACACCGCCATGCATTGGCTGGTTGAATCGTGGAGGTGTTACCCATATTGGTGATCTCACCATATCCTTGTTTTCATTGGCTAATACATTTGGCAGGATTCTACATGATGTATGCTGATAATGATTTTATACATTAGATTTAGGTATAGCATTTGTAGCTTTATCTATATTAGTTAGGATCATATGGATCAATACTTGTCTCAACAGGATATTGTATTCCACGTTTATGAATGTTTATTTGATGCTTAGAGGAATGTGTTGTTACTTCCTGTCCTGACCCCGCCCTTTACGGGCAGGCCAGGCTTTCTTCAGACCTTATAAATGTTGGCAATGTGGGGAGTGCAACAATATGCCCCTGTGGAAGACTTTGGAGTCGAAACGCGTCGGGCTTGCTTGTGTTGCACCCTACATTGCTTTTTATTTACATCTGTGATCACCTTTTACATTTTTTCTAATTTTTGTAAGACACATTTTATTCTAATAAATCCATACCTGGTTTTATTGACCTGCACCATTGGGAGTGTTCCCTTTTTTTGTCCTTTATTTCGTTTTGGATTACCCTGGAGCTCGCATGCTGGAGGAATTGCACTCTTCAATCTGTGGACCGAACCATCTTGCCTGAGATGGCCTGAGACACCCACGGTATCCTGCCTCGTCATTCTTGGTTATTGAGACCACCAAGCTCATCTGACTCACTGTCGTATGGCAGGTGGGTCCACCATTTGTGGTAAGAGTACCCAACTTATTCACCTTTATAGTGTGTTCTGAGTTCCAACAGTCAACATTGTGGTTTCCTCATTGTGGTCCCCCCATGAGAGGCCCCCCCCTTCGAATGTGCACATGTTGTTTGGACTTTTCTCACTTTTTTAGTATTTTTGCACTCATCTGCACTCATTGCTATCAAGGTTGTGTGCAGTAAACACGGGTTACATCCTGTTTTTTCACTCATGGACAGTTCTATAGCTATGGCCATTCATTTGAGCTAATTCCTTTTGGACTGTTCATTGTTGTTTTTCACTCACCAACACATAGCGGATTCTCCTATCCAGGAGACATCTCCATATTTTTTGTTTTTTATGTGCTCTGTTATATTAGTTTAGAACACCATGTCATTCATGTTTGGTGTTACTGCTAATTGGCAGTGACAGCATTATTTCAGCGCTGCACTATTTGTTCTTATATGCTTTACCACTTTGTTTGAGTGCTGGCGGCTTGAGCCATTTTGGGTTTTAGCGCAGTTTTTCACCCTTTCTATTAAGCTAATATCTGCGTTTGAAAAATCATCTAGTGCACACAGTGTTGATTTTATCCTTTGTGGCTATTGAGGACTATATTTTAATGAAAGTTTAATTGGCTGGAGTTCTGCTTCAAATGTAACCATTATTCTCCTACTTACTCTGAATATCAACCCTTATGCCTTGTACACACGATCGGATTTCCGATGGAATAAAATCAGATGGAATTTTCCGTCTGAATTCCAATGAAGCTGACTTCCATCAGACTTGCATACACACTGTCAGACTAAATTCCGACCGTCCAAAACACAGTGACGTAAAACACTATGACGAGCCGAGAAAAATTAAGTTCAATGCTTCCGAGCATGCGTCGACTTGATTCTGAGCATGCGTGGATTTTTCTCCGATGCAGTTCCACACAGACGATCAGAAAATTCCTGTCGTTTTTTTTTCCATTTTAAAATTTAAAACATGTTCTATTTTTTTACACCGATGGAAAAAAGTCTGATGGGGCCCACACACGATAGTTTTTTCCGATAAAAAAAGTCCATCTGACTTTTTTCATCTGAAAAAACGATCGTGTGTACAGGGCATTAACCTAATTTTGAAAACTATCCAAAATTAAAAATAAATGTTTTGCCTATATATACACTTTTAAAATTCTTTACAGTTTATTTGTGTATTGTTAATTATGAATGATGGCCCTAGAATTATTGCTCTCCCTCTAATATTCACAGTGATACCTCACATGTGTAATGCAATAGCTCTTTGCATTTGCGTGTATATGAGAGGGAGATGGAGGATGTTTTTGAATTTAGTTTTTAAATTATTTTTACTTATTTTATTAAAATTTGTTTAACTTTATGGCTATTACAAGGAGGCTAGCAAGCCACCTATGGGATAGCTTTCTTTGGGCAGGTGATAGGTACTCTTTATGAAGACATCAAGGGTCTGTTACCTTTCCAATGTCTCCAATGAAGCTAATTCAGCACAGATCATTCAGTCAAGAAATGACAGCTCTGAAGCCATAAGTAATACATTTGGGTTCATTATTCACAGCGGAGATGGGAAAATGTTTGTTCCTCCATCACTTCTCTAGTTAGCTATCTCGGCTAGAGAGCCCAGGAACCACCACAGGTAGTGATGGGGGTGGGATGTTGGCCCCTTTCATTTCAGTACAAATGCTTGGGTGGCTGTAAAGCTGCCCAGATCACTTTTGCTGAACAGTTGATTGCTGGCTGTGAAAAAAATAAATGGCTTGGTGTCATTTTTGAGTTTGGAGAGATTAGAGTTTTAAGAGTTTGTATGTCAAGATTTCATTGCTGTCTGTGTCTCCATTGGGAAGTGTGACGGATATCAGATACCCCAGATGGGCACATCCGCCAGACTTGTGTCTCCTGTCCTCCAAACGCACCCGCAGCCTGCAGATTCGCCATAACCAGCCCTTAACCCCTCAATCACGAGACAAGCCACACAGGAGTTGAGGGTTAAACACGCAGAGCATAAAAAACAGTTTATTAAATACAAAACATACACTTTTACACACAGTTAGGGACACTCCCCTTAGCCTTGTCATAGAGGGGGGGTAGGGGACAAGGAAGAACCAATGGGAACTGAACACTTGTACATTGAAACAGAGACTACAGATAAACATAAAGGGATTATGGTAAGCAGGCAACCCCTCAATACACATCCCCTGCGGAGAGATGTCTGCAGTCCAGACCATTGTCTATGTGCCATGACTCAACACAGCTAAACACAGCAACAAGAGGGGGGTGGGATGGGGGAGAAGGGATGTAGCATTACATTATCTCAATGCCAGCTTCTCCCCGAGTCTCAGTCTCTTCTGGGCCATAATCTGTGGGTAGGAGGCCCGCCCTCAGTCCCTTCCAAAGCACACAGTGACAGTGGGTTCTGTCACATTTCTCCCCTTTTAAAAACAGACTAACCAGGTTCCTGACCCCCAACTGGTCTGGACCTGCGTTAGTCACAAACTTCCACCCCAGGCAACCAGGAAAAGGAAAAGTACGTCTCTGGCGCTGGGGAGCAAAATCGCACATACGGTCTCCCGTGAATAAAAACAGCCGCTGCAGAGTGGGAACAGCTGTCCGCACTCCCGTGATCCGGGGCTGGGTTGCAGATATTGAGGGGAGCTGAATAATCCTCTGCCCCGATGCCAGCGCTTCAGCTTGTAGGGAACATAGGCTGGCAGTGCTATGCAGTTGGGGAGGAAAAGGTTCTTGCTTTTCTCCTGGAGTAGTTACCAGCCGCTGAGGAGGTATCTTGCAGGGACTATCTCCCAGACTCTCCATCTCTTTTTCTGATACTGGGCAGAGGCCAACAGCGCTCTGCTCCGTAGCCAGCGATTCTGCTAGGGGGACATATACAACGGTAGAGTTCAGCCACTGGAGAGGGGGAAGGGTTTTTCCCCCTCCTGGTTCTGTGACCAGCTGCTGAGGCGACTTCTGACAGGGGCTGTCTCCCAAACCCTCCAAAGACATACTGAGGGCTGGGCAGGGGCCCGTGGCACTCTGCCATGCAGCCAGCGCTTCAGCTGGGGGGATAAACACTGGGGTAGTGTCCAAGTGCTGGGCAACCAGCTCACTGAGGTCATCCCTCAGACTCCCTGGATCCAACTCTGATTGTGGGCAGAGGCCAGCGGCACTCTGCCCCGTAGCAAGCGCTTCTGCTGGGGGGATGAACACTGGGGTAGTGTCCAAGTGCTGGGGAAACAGCTCACTGAGGTCATCCCTCGGACTCCCTGGATCCAACTCTGAGGGTGGGCAGAGGCCAGCGGCACTCTGCCCTGCAGCCAGCGCTTCTGCTGGGGGGATGAACATTGGGGTACTGTCCAATTGCTGGGGAGGGAGAATTGCTTCCTCCACTCCCATTGGGGATATCTGCTGTTGGGGAAACGGCTCATGAAGAGCATCTCTCAGACTCTCCGGGTCCAACTCTTTTTCTGATGCTGGGCAGAGGCCAGCGGCACTCTGCCCTGTAGCCAGCGCTTCTGCTGGGGCACCGGATTCGATACTCTGGACTTGCTGCTGATCACCATTTACCAGCCTTCCAGCGCCCGTCTCAACTTCCCCTTCTGAGACCTTTATGCTTTTATCTTGTCTCGCTGCCTGGGAAACCTCTGGTGCATTCTGGCATTCTAGCACTCGCAGTGCCCTCTGTATCATCGCCGCTTCTTCCATTGCGGTTAGGACGGGAAAACGTAGGGGCACTCCTGGCCCCATTTGCTCTGCATCTTCGCGACTGTCCGCTATTTCTCCAGGACAGTCCCAGGCAACGGGAGCCATGCCAGGCTGCTGATCACCGTCAAACAGCCGCTTGTAGGCAATCTCGAGCTCCCATTCCTGCTCAACCAGGAACTCCAATTCCTCCAGGCCACACGCCTCTTCGGGAAGGTCCAGCACCTCATATCGAAAGTCCAGGATGTCTTCCAGCCGCCACTCTTCGTCGCTCCCAAAGTCTGGGTCTCTGTACATTTTTTGATGGAGCAGCCCCACGCTGCCGTAGCCAACGCCTTCTGTCGGGCTGCCATCTGCTGTACTTGGCCACAGTTGAGCCGCGAACTACCGGAGGGCTCTGTAGCTGGCGTCCAGCCTCATCTCCTCCTGGACCAATCTTCCAAGCTCCATCTTACACTCATCTTGCGGTCGTTCCCTCAGGAACACCTCTCGTGCACGGTACTGCGTCCAGTACATCTCTGTGGAGGAGGGAAGGATCTTCCCCTGATGGTGCCGCTCGTGGCTTAGTGTCTCATGCCAGAGTTGCCAGAGGATCACATCCTCCCAGCCGAGCATGGTGCGCTCTGTCGCTGGTCCCCGATGTTGCTTCCGCATGCCTTGCAGCCTCCTCCCATACTCTGCTCTCATGCTGGCCGGTCCCCGTATCGCTCCTCGGCGGCTGCCCGGATCTTGAATCCTGGTGGTGGTTTGGATGTCCCGGACTGCAGGAGACATACCACTGCTGCCACCACTGTGACGGATATCAGATACCCCAGATGGGCACATCCGCCAGACTTGTGTCTCCTGTCCTCCAAACGCACCCGCAGCCTGCAGATTCGCCATAACCAGCCCTTAACCCCTCAATCACGAGACAAGCCACACAGGTGTTGAGGGTTAAACACGCAGAGCATAAAAAACAGTTTATTAAATACAAAACATACACTTTTACACACAGTTAGGGACACTCCCCTTAGCCTTGTCATAGAGTGGGGGTAGGGGACAAGGAAGAACCAATGGGAACTGAACACTTGTACATTGAAACAGAGACTACAGATAAACATAAAGGGATTATGGTAAGCAGGCAACCCCTCAATACACATCCCCTGCGGAGAGATGTCTGCAGTCCAGACCATTGTCTATGTGCCATGACTCAACACAGCTAAACACAGCAACAAGAGGGGGTGGGATGGGGGAGAAGGGATGTAGCATTACATTATCTCAATGCCAGCTTCTCCCCGAGTCTCAGTCTCTTCTGGGCCATAATCTGTGGGTAGGAGGCCCGCCCTCAGTCCCTTCCAAAGCACACAGTGACAGTGGGTTCTGTCACAGGAAGATTCACCCCTGCATTTTTACTGATGAAAGAAAAGACACAATTTTGAAGTTGTCTCTAGAATACGAGGTAAGGGGAAATCTTCCAATGGGTGCACCTGTTCTGGGGATAAAACGTTTTACCTATACATACACTTTACAAATACATAAATGCTCCAAATAGTAAAATTGGTGTTGAGTTATTCACATTAAGGTCATCACAGAGGACAAGGGGCACTCTTTACCTCTAGAGGAAAAGAGATTTCATCTCCAAATACGGAAAGGTTTCTTCACAGTACAAGCTGTGAAAATGTGGAATAGACTCCCTCCAGAGGTGGTTCTGACCAGCTCAGTAGATTGCTTTAAAAAGGCCTGGATACTTTCCTAAATGTACATAATATAACTGAGTACTAACATTTATGGGTAAAGTTGATCCAGGGAAAATCCGATTGCCATGGAACAGCGCTCTGAAGGAACGGCGCGGATATGCCATTCCTTCAGAGCACATGCGCTGGTGACATCACTGGCTGCCAAAAGAGCAAATATCTCCTAAACGGTGCGCGTTTAGTAGATATATTAATTGTATTTATTATAAAGCTTACCTGTAAGCTAAGACACAAAGCGGACTTTACTACCACTTTAACTTTGAACCTTCCTATGGTGATTTTCGGAATGAGCTTCAATCATTCAGAGTTAGTTTGAAATAAAAAGTTGAAATCTGCTTCATCTTTTTGAATAACCCTGTACTTTAAATTCATGCCAGGTAACAATAAAAAACACACCATTTCTTTAAAAAAAATTGTCCAGTTTCTTAAAATATGTAACAAAAATATGACTTCAACAAAGGCTGTTTTGAAATTAAATGTTATTTAACATTTCCATAATAACCTGCATACAGCCATTTGATTTTATAACTGACAGAATTTTAAATGTCTCTATGTTGAAACCATTGCTTCAATACTTGGCTTAAATTTTTGTTACGTCTCGTTTAGATTCCTTAATTTAGTTATTTTGTTTTGTTAAATTTGGTTGGATCGTTACATTCGTATTCGGGATTCATATTTGGAATTAGTTTTATCTTTCTTCAAATTTTCTTTGAGCTTACCGATTTTTTACGATTTGAAACATTTAAATCGATAACAAAAATTTTATAAATTTTTTAGATTAGAATGCGACAAAATTAACAAACAAAAGAAAATTTGTCATCAAATGATTACAATGACTCTTTAACCGCTTGCCGACCGCCTCACGCATTTATACGTCGGCAGAATGGCATGGCTGCGCAAAGCAACGTATATATACGTTGCTTTGAATTTCGCATCTTGCGCGCGCGCCCCTGCCGCGAGCTCCGTGACTGTGCCCGGGGGACCCGCAGACTCGATGTCCGCCGGTGTCCCGCGATCATGTCATGGAGCTGCAGAATGGGCGGATGCCTGTGTAAACAAGGCATCTCCCTGTTCTGTCTTGTGACAGGACACTGATCTTCTACTTCCTGTCTTTGGGAGCAGTGATCAGTGTTGTGTCACAGGTAGCCCAGCCCCCACACAGTTAGAATCAATCCCTAGGACACACTTAACCCCTTCCTCGCCCCCTAGTGGTTAACCTCTTCCCTGCCAGTGTCATTTACACAGTAATCAGTGCATTTTTATAGCACTGATCGCTGTCTAAATGACAATGGTCCCAAAACAGCGTCAAAAGTGTCCGATTTGTCCACCATAATGTCGCAGTCACGATAAAAAAATGCTGATCGCCGCCATTACTAGTAAAAAAAAAAATTATTAAGAAAAATGCCATAAAACAATCCCCTATTTTGTAGACGCTATAACTTTGGTGCAAACCAATCAATAAACGCTTATTGGGATTTTTTTACCAAAAATATGTAGAAGAATACGTATCGGCCTAAAATGAGGGAAAAAATATATATATGTGTAGCGGGGTTAAAGCGACACAGTGCCGTATCCCAAATCCTCTGGGGCTGAAGTGGTTAAACCACCTTTGGCTCAACAAAAACAGCATTATTTTGAAATGGTACTCTAATCACACACACAGTCTTTGATTTCAGAAATATGTTTACAGTTCAAATTCAAATGGAATTCGATGTAAAATTCCTTTCGAATTTCAATTTTAATTTCGGAAATATGGACGAAATTAGTTTTGTTATTTTGAGCATTTGGTAAACGTTGTTTATACTGTAATTCCTGTATTCGGATATATCCAAATCTCCTAATAACAAAAAATGTGTCTGAATATTACTTTGGAACGAAACGAACCACACATGTCTAGTCATAGATTCTTTTTTTAAAAGAAAGGTAATGATTCCCCTGCAGGAAGCACATTATGATAGACTTACCTGCATACAGAGTCTTCCAGCGCTGCACTGTTATGGCTCCCTCCGTTCCTAGGCCCTTCCAACTTTGTTAGATCTTCCTACCGGGTTCTGTATCTTCAGCCGCTTGAATGACCAGGCTGTGGTGATGTCACTAATGCAGGCATGTGCATTAGAAGACCCGGCTGTGCTGTCTTGCTGAGGTGCCTTGCATACAAAACTGACCACGCAGTATAAGTCTTTGGGCAGGTTAAACAGTTACTATATATCTATTTCAATTGTTTATTTGCCTGCTTGCCTGGAGTTCAAACGTAAAATCTTAATTTATTAAACACAGACTGGCTGACTTTGACATTACCCATTATTTAATTTTATTCATGAATATAAATCCACCTCTCGCAGACAACTTCACCTAATCAGAGCACAATCCCACACTTAGACAAATGTACTCCCGTGGTAACACTGCACTGTACATAATCATTAAGTAGCAGTTTATGATTGAGCACCATAGCTAGCTTGTCTGAGCATGGATCCTGCACCCACTGAGTCTGTTTGTATCATCAGCATGTCCTCGTACTTGACACTTTTTTTTTTGTCATGCTATGTTATAAAATGCAGAAGAATATGCTGGCACTGTATAAATAAATTAATTATAATAATAAGTGATGAGACTGTGTCAGCAATTTTTTTTTTCTGCAAGAAAGCAATCTGCTCTCTCTTTTTTTGGCTACAAGGCACTTGATATAGCAGTTACAACAGCTGGCTTAAACTGTGTGGTTCAGGTGAGCAGTTGTTATCTAAGTATTGTGAGTGTTTTATGTGATTCACAGAACAAACAATTTCTGTTGGTATTTCTCCCACACCTGGGTTTCCTGACTATCAACTGGCAACATTAGGCAGCTGGAAGAGGTACAGGGGCTTGGAATGGGTCACGTGATTCATCATCTACTATCATTATGAGCTGCCACACTGCCACGCTTGTTTTGAATAGTACAGTGCAAAAATCAATGGTGTGCACTAACTCCTTAGCATTAAAGTGGTTGTAAAGTCACATTATTAACTTACTGGTATTCCTTTTGGTTTATAAAGACAAACTACAGTGTGTGTATTTTTTTTAAATGATAATGCTAAATACCTTTTCTCACACCGTTGCTGTGCGGTCATGTGATCTCCTCCGCTCTTCTTCCCTGATTTAAGGAGAGTGGTGGAAGGAGGTGAGATTCCCCTCTGACGTCATCCAGCCAGCAGAGGGAGATCACGTGACTGCACAACGGCCGTGTGAGAGAAGGTATTTAGAATTATCAGTTCAAAAAATATACACACTGTAGTTTGTCTTTATAAACCACAGGGAATACAAGTATAGCGGGTGCCTCACTCTGTCACCAGCGACCCTGCCAAGTTGGCCGTCGAGATGCACACAGGCTTTCCAGCCTAATGCCGCGTACACACGATCATTATTCACGGCGGTTAAAAAACCGCCGTGAATAATATCATTTAAAACGGGGGAACAGCTTGTTCCCCACACACGGTCGTTTTTCACGTCATTTTTTCTCTTGATGAGAAAAACGACCGTCTGTGGGCTCCGCGGCAGTGTTTCCCTATGGGAAACATTGCCGCGGAAAACATGTCGAAAAAAACGACGAGAAAAATTAGAACATGTTCTAATTTTTCTCATCGTTTTTAATGCCGTTTTTCTCGTCGAAAAAAACGACAGAAAGCCCACAGACTATCGTTTTTCTTGTTGAATGGGAAAAATTTTGTTTTTTTCTACGAGAAAAACGGCCGTGTGTACGCGGCATTAGAGAGGGAGAGAGCTGCCTGTCAGTTCCAGCATGGGCTTTTCACCCCCTCCCTCTCCTCACTGACTCACACAGAGCGGTTAACTCTGCAGCCTCCCCTGTGTTTCTATTGGTAGGAGGAAGAAAGACAATTAAAGGCATAGTTACAGCCAATGAATGAGACTTTAACAAGCAGCAGCAGCTGAAAAAGAACTCTGGAATATGAAGTCCCAGCACAAAGCAACCTAACTGACTCTTAAAGGGGCGGGACTACAAATCCCAGCATGCTCTGCTGGCAGGAAAGAAGAGACTCCATTTTGAGTAGGTTTCAGTCAGCATGAGGTGGAGGAAGAGATCAGACCTGAGGGAGCTATGATGTCTCTCAGGTGATCTCCCTGCATGATTCAGGCCTCCAACTCGAGTCGGGACATCCAGCCTGAGATAGGGGGATTCCAGGTGCACATCCAGGCGCAACTGCACCGACGGTGAAGTGTTCCAGTGTGAGGTGACCAGTCAAGTCGCCAGGAGAACCTGGCTGTTCAAGGGCGTTCGTTTAAGCCTTGATGGCAGGATTGGGTGAGGGGGCTTTTTACTCATTTGCAGGAAACAGGGACACTGCACCCTAGAGGGATCTAATTGAACACTGTATACAGACATCATTGCTGGTAGCCATCTTGCTGACACTTGTAGTGCCACATGGATAAAGGATAAGACCATCCATTTCTGAGGACACTGTATACAGACATCATTGTTCTCTCACCTGGCTGAGAAAGATTCTTATATATGATGATTGCATTAGTTTTTCCTTCGATTGGACCTGGTGATCCAGCCAGTAAGACAGTTGTTTTTCAAAAGAACAAGGTCTCCTGTGGATGTAAATGTAAGACATTTATACCAAAAGGAAGCAAACTGTTTGCCTTAACAGATTATAAAGTGCTAACTGAAGTTTGGCTTTTTGGTGTATCTAAATGTGCTAGCACATATATTAACTTCACTTCCTCCAGACTCACAGTGCTGCTCTCCAGAGGTGTCCCTGTGTTCCTTCATCCAGAGTGGGGAAAATGCTAATATAGGAACTGTGTTATTGGCTGGATCACCAGGTAAAAACATAAACATTGTTAAAAAAAAAAAAAAAACTATTGCAGCCACATCAAATGATTGGTAAGCTTCAATATATTATATTTTTGATTTTAAATTTAATTACACTTTAAATTGAAACTGCCGCTGGTATGCAAATACAGGTACCTCCAGATGTCTGCAAGTCACTTTAGTTTCTCTATTTAGCACACTGGGACCCCCTGATCTAAGCTCTGGCATGCTAATTTCAATCTTCTCTCCAAGTTGACAACCTGACTCTTTCTCCTATGCCTCGTTATTGGAAATTTTGTCTGCCATCACAGTGATGGACTAGTAGTGAAGTTTAGATGGTGAAAGGACATGACCCATAGTGCAAGCCTAGAGTTTAGCAGGGTTTTGCAGGCAACTGGAAGAGTCTGCAGTTGCATATTAGTACCATTTTGCTCACCTTTTTTAGTAACATCTGGTTTGCTTTAATCATCTCATAGTAATGTCTAATCTTTCACTCCCAAGCCATAGTCTTGGACTGAAAAGCTCACAATAGAACACAATTCTCCTGCGCTCTGGTGTTTCGCTAGACACGGGTAATGTAGTCCAGTCTTAAGGCAAGGTCTAGAGTCTTTCTTTTCTTTTTCTTTCTTTTTCTGAGAAGCTCACAACACAGTGAAGCTATACAACCATGGAACTAATATGTGGTCTGGGAGTTGTAGAGTGGAAGCTTATCTCTTCAAGGTAAGCTCCATCCAGACAGCCCTTTAAAGTGAGCTAGAGGTTTTATCCTTCCATGCCAAAGCAGCAAGTTCACTTAACCTTTTTTTCCAAGCAGTACATATTTAGCTTCCAATCTCTCTCTCTCTCTCTCTCTCTCTCTCTCTCGTTACTCTGCCTACTTTAAGTCTCTATTAGTCTAAAATAACAGTTAAAATGGCTTGCAGTTTTGAATACATAATGGAAGATGTATTAAAGATTTTGTGATATGTACTTTCACTACAACGGTGCTCTCCAAAACATTGACATGTGTAAAGTGTTCCACGACAAAACCTGCGCAGAAAGAAATATACAAATATAAGGGTCTCTATTGCTGACCTGCTTCTGAAAAAGCTGATTGCCCAGAAGAAGTCCTTTTGTAGTGAAACCAGTTGGGTTGTGAGTAGTGTTGAGCGAACCCGAACTGTAAAGTTCGGGTCCGTACCGAACTTTAGCTTTTTCCCGAACCCGGACTTTGCGTGAAAGTCCGTGTTCGAGTTCGGGTTCGGCAATCTAATGGTGCAGTTAGAAATGCTTCAGGGGCCAGCCAATCACCTTTTGATTAGCTGGTGTGCCCTTAGAAGCCATCATAGCCATGCCTACTAATGGCATGGCTGTGATTGGTCAGTGCAACATGTGACCCAGCTTCTATATAAGCTAGAGGCACACAGCACACACGTCACTCTGCTTCAGAATAGATAGGGAGAGGATCTTGTCTGCTGCTGCTGCTTATTGGGAGAGATTGAAAATACATGAGTTAGTCCTGATTCTGGAATCTGAGGGAAAAGATAGAGAGACAGTGTAGTGTAGGGCCAGGTTCCTGTTGGTGCTTTCAGGGAGAGAGATTTATTATATAGGATTAGGAGTCCAGATTCAGAGATATAACTCAGCGATCTGCATAGGTTTACCTGTTTGTGTTGCAGTGCACAGTCTTTTTACACTGCCATGAGCCCAGTGTCAGAGAAAATCGAACTTTTATCTGCAAGCTCAGTGCACCAGCACTGCATATATTACATTGAGAGATACACAGTTTCCATACTGTGGTTGTATTCTGCTCTTGGAAAAAGACCCACTTTATTGTGCTCTTTTCCAAAAGACCCATTTAGGGCAAAAAAAAAAAATTGCATTTTATTTTGCTTGTGCAAAAAAAGACCCATTTAGGGCAAAAAAATAAATAAAAATTTGCACTTTAATGTACTCTTGCAAAAAGACCCATTTAGGGCCACAAAAAAATATTTTGCAGTGTGTTATACATATGCGGAGGCGTGTGAAATAAACCATTTCTATATATTTGTCTTCTACTGTGCTATGCTAAAAAACATTTTTTTTGAATAGCATTTTCTGCAGTTCTGCAGCTGTGCGATTCAGCGGTTACGTACTGTGGGTGTGTTGTGGTCTTCCAAAAAACGCCATTTAGGTCCCCAAAAAATATTTTGCAGTGTGTTATACATATGTGGAGATGTGTGAAATCAACAATTTCTATATATTTGTCTTCTACTGTGCTATACTAAAAAAAAAACATTTTTTTTTAATAGCATTTTCTGCAGTTCTGTAGCTTTGCGATTCAGCGGTTACGTACTGTGGGTGTGTTGTGGTCTTCCAAAAAACGCCATTTAGGGCCACAAAAAATATTTTGCAGTGTGTTATACATATGTGGAGGTGTGTGAAATAAACAATTTCTATATATTTGTCTTCTACTGTGCTATACTAAAAAAACAACATTTTTTTTGAATAGCATTTTCTGCAGTTCTGTAGCTCTGCGATTCAGCGCTTACGTACTGTGGGTGTGTTGTGGTCTTCCAAAAAACGCCATTTAGGGCCACAAAAAATATTTAGCAGTGTGTTATACATATGTGGAGGTGTGTGAAATAAACAATTTCTATATATTTGTCTTCTACTGTGCTATACTAAAAAAACAACATTTTTTTTGAATAGCATTTTCTGCAGTTCTGTAGCTCTGCGATTCAGTGGTTACGTACTGTGGGTGTGTTGTGGTCTTCCAAAAAACGCCTGTCAGGGTCACCTGTGGCCAGGTGACAGATGCACACCGTAGGGGGACAGGAGTGCACCGCGAGGTAGTGAACCCTATGGCTGGCTTCTGTGGATAGGAAACTGGGTGGTTGTGGAAAGCGGGACCAGAGGAGCACAACCGGGATCCCAACGGAAGCGAGAGCCAAGATTCCCCAGGGCGCGGAGTCTAAGACCCAGCTGGTCTTCTCCAGGGCCTCTAGTGGTGAGGATGTTACGCTGCAGGCTGGGACCAGGTCGCGGCCCCTGGAGTTTCCTAGCTCACGCCCCGTAGGATAAGGGGAAGCAGCAGCACACGATAGAGAGAACCGAATAACAAGCCGAAGGTCAGGGGCCACAAGCAGACAAGGATAACGAAGAACGAGCCGAAGGTCAAGGGGCACGAGCAGACAGGGATGGTCAGGGACAAGCCAATAACGTAACAGAGAGACAGACGTAGCACACGGCAGGCAGGAACCCAAACACACAATGCCTAACAAACACGTTGATCAGCAAAGCAGGCTTGCAGTGCACAGGTTAATATAGTGTTCAGTGATAGGGCCTGGGGTGGAGTCAGGCTGGGAGGAGATTATAAAGGAAGCCAGGTGAAGGAGGTCTGGTCTCTAGATGAACACATGAGGAGGAAGGTAAGATGGCAGACAAACACTACTGCATATCCATGACAACGCCATTTAGGGCCACAAAAATATTTTGCAGTGTGTTATACATATGTGGAGGTGTGTGAAATCAACAATTTCTATATATTTCTCTTCTACTGTGCTATACTAAAAAAAAAACATTTTTTCCATACTGTGGGTGTATTCTGCTCTTGGAAAAAGACCCACTTTATTGTGCTCTTTTCCAAAAGACCCATTTAGGACAAAAAAAAAATTGCATTTTATTTTGCTCGTGCAAAAAAAGACCCATTTAGGCCAAAAAAATAAATAAAAATTTGCACTTTAATGTACTCTTGCAAAAAGACCCATTTAGGGCCACAAAAAATATTTTGCAGTGTGTTATACATATGTGGAGGCGTGTGAAATAAACCATTTCTATATATTTGTCTTCTACTGTGCTATGCTAAAAAAACATTTTTTTTGAATAGCATTTTCTGCAGTTCTGCAGCTGTGCGATTCAGCGGTTACGTACTGTGGGTGTGTTGTGGTCTTCCAAAAAACGCCATTTAGGTCCCCAAAAAATATTTTGCAGTGTGTTATACATATGTGGAGGTGTGTGAAATCAACAATTTCTATATATTTGTCTTCTACTGTGCTATACTAAAAAAAAAACATTTTTTTTTAATAGCATTTTCTGCAGTTCTGTAGCTCTGCGATTCAGCGGTTACGTACTGTGGGTGTGTTGTGGTCTTCCAAAAAAACGCCATTTAGGGCCACAAAAAATATTTAGCAGTGTGTTATACATATGTGGAGGTGTGTGAAATAAACAATTTCTATATATTTGTCTTCCACTGTGCTATACTAAAAGAACAACATTTTTTTTGAATAGCATTTTCTGCAGTTCTGTAGCTCTGCGATTCAGCGGTTACGTACTGTGGGTGTGTTGTGGTCTTCCAAAAAACGCCATTTAGGGCCACAAAAAATATTTTGCAGAGTGTTATACATATGTGGAGGTGTGTGAAATAAACAATTACTATATATTTGTCTTCTATTGTGCTATACTAAAAAAAATAATTTTTTTTGGAACAGCATTTTCTGCAGTTCTGTAGCTCTGCGATTCAGCGGTTACGTACTGTGGGTGTGTTGTGGTCTTCCAAAAAACGCCATTTAGGCCCACAAAAAATATTTTGCAGTGTGTTATACATATGTGGAGGTGTGTGAAATCAACAATTTCTATATATTTTTCTTCTACTGTGCTATACTAAAAAAAACATTTTTTTTGGAATAGCATTTTCTACAGTTCTGTAGCTGTGCGATTCAGCGGTTACATACTGTGGGTGTGTTCTGCTCTTCCAAAAACACCCATTTAGGGCAAGATCCTAAATTTGGAAAATATGAGGAGAAGGTCAAAGAGACCTGGTGGCCCCGGTCGTGGTGCTGCTGGTGGAGCTCCTGTTGCAGGGAGAGGACGTGGTGGATCTGTGCCAACTACACGCACAAGTGAAACACCTTCCTCAGGTGCGAGTAGGCGACCGAGCCTGCGGCGGTATTTTGTCGCGCCTAATGAGGCTTTACGAATGTTTAGGTCAGGACAAGTACAGGCGATAGTAGATTGGGTTGCTGACAGTGCCTCGGGTTCCTTCACATTGTCTCCCACCCACTCTTCTGATGAAAGATCAGAGTTGGCACCTGAAACTCATGTCCATCAGTCTTTCACCTCACCCCCTTGCAAATCAGCCAAGCAGTCTGAGCCCCAAATCATGCAGCAGTCTCTTCTGCTTTTCGATGACTCTGTTAGCAGGGTTTCCCAGGACCATCCACCTAGCCCTGCCCCAGAAGTAGAAGAGATTGAGTGCACCAATGCCCAACCACTTATGTTTCATGATGAGTACATGGGAGGACCATCGCAGCACGTCTCGGATGATGACGAAACACAGGTGCCAACTGCTGCTGCTTTCGCAATTGTGCAGACAGACAAGGAGGGCAGGGGTGAAGACTGGGTGGAAGATGATGTGGAGGACGATGAGGTCCTCGACCCCACATGGAATCAACATTATGCAGGTGACCAGTGTAGTTTGGAGGAAGAGGCAGTGGTCGCACAGAGCCACCTGCACAGCAGAAGAGGGAGCAGGGTGCAAAAGCGGAGCGTCCGTCCACTAGACAGTACGTCTGCTACTGCCCAACGCAGCAAGGGACCGAGCACACCAAAGCCAGGTCCAAGGAGTTCCCTAGCGTGGCAGTTCTTCACACAATGTGCTGATGACAAGACACAAGTGGTTTGCACGCTGTGCAATCAGAGCCTGAAGAGAGGCATAAACGTTCTCAACCTGAGCACAACCTGCATGACCAGGCATCTAAGTGCAAAGCACGAGCTGCAGTGGAGTAGACACCTCAAAAACCAAGAAAGGTCTCTGGCTCCTCCTGCTTCCTCTTCTGCTGCAGTCTCGGCCTCTTCATCCACCTCTGTAGTGACAGTGGCACCTGCCACCCCGCAAAGAGAGGATCTGCCAGCAACACTACCACCTGGGTCACCAACCATCTCCACAATGTCCCATGGAAGCGTTCAGCTCTCTATGTCCCAAACATTGGAGCGGAAGAGGAAGTACCCCCCTAGCCACCCGCGATCCCTGGCCCTGAATGCCAGCATTTCAAAACTCCTGGCCTTTGAAATGCTGTCATTCCGTCTGGTGGAGACGCAGAGTTTAAAAAGCCTGATGGCATTGGCTGTCCCACAGTACGTTGTGCCCAGCCGCCACTACATTTCCAGGCGAGCCATCCCTTCCCTGCACAACCAAGTGGGGGACAAAATCAGGTGTGCACTGTGCAACGCCATCTGTGGCAAGGTCCACCTAACTACAGATGCGTGGACCAGTAAGCACGGTCAGGGACGTTAAATCTCCCTAACAGCACACTGGGTAAATGCAGTGGCGGCTGGGCCTGAGGCAGATAGCAGTTTGGCGCATGTCCTTCCACCACCAAGGATTGCAGGGCGCTTCAGTTTGCCTCCTGTTGCTAACTCCTCCTACTCCGCTTCCTCATCCTCTACCGCCTCCTCATCCGGTCAGCGTAACACCTTCACCACCAACTTCAGCACAGCCAGGGGTAAACGACAGCAGGCAGTTTTAAAACTTTCCTGTTTGGGGGTAAAACCCCACACCACGCAGGAGTTGTGGAGGGACATGGAACAACAGACCAATGAGTGGTTGCTGTCAGTGAGCCTCAAGCCCGGCCTGGTGGTGTGCGATAATGGGCGAAATCTCGTAGCAGCTCTGGGCCTAGCCGGTTTGACGCACATCCCTTGCCTGGCGCATGTGCTGAACTTGGTGGTCCAGAGGTTCCTTAAAAATTACCCCAATATGCCAGAGCTGCTGCAGAAAGTGTGGGCTGTCTGTGCGCACTTTCGGCGTTCTCACTCTGCTGCTGCTTGCCTGTCAGCGCTGCAGCGTAACTTCGGCCTTCCCGCTCACTGCCTCATATGTGACGTGCCCACAAGGTGGAACTCCACCTTGCACATGCTGGCCAGACTGTGCGAGCAGCAGCAGGCGATAGTGGAGTTTCAGCTGCAGCAATCACGCGTGAGTCGCTCTGCGGAACAGCACCACTTCACCACCAATAACTGGGCCTCCATGCGAGACCTGTGTGCCTTGTTTGGAGTACTCCACCAACATGGCCAGTGCCAATGACGCCGTTCTCAGCGTTACTATCCCAGTTCTATGCCTCCTTGAAAAAACGCTTCGGGCGATGATGGAAGAGGATGTGGCACAGGAGGATGAGGAGGAGGAGGAGGAAGCGGGATCATTTCAAAGGCTTTCAGGGCAGTCTTTCACAAGTGGCTCGCCACGCCAGGTACACAATTGTCCAGCAGAAAGGGCACAGTTCTGGAGGATGACGAGGTGGAGGAGGAGATGGAGGAGGAGGAGGAGGAGGAGGAGGAGGAAGAGGAGGAGCCATGTTCACAGCAGGGTGGCACCCAGACCAGCTCGTGGCCATCACTGGTGCGTGGCTGGGGGATACAGAGGACACAGACGATACACCTCCCACAGAGGACAGCTTTTCTTTGCCTCTGGGCAGCCTGGCACACATGAGCGATTACATGCTGCAGTGTTTCCGCAATGACCGCCGAGTTGCCCACATTTTAACTGGTGCTGATTACTGGGTGGCCACCCTGCTGGATCCCTGTTACAAGGACAACGTACCATCCTTAATTCCCTCACTGGAGCGGGATCGTAAGATGTGCGACTACAAGCGCATGCTGGTAGACGCGCTGCTAGTGGCATTCCCACCTGACAGCGGGCGTACGGTGGAAGCACAAGGCAAAGGCAGAGGAGGAAGAAGAGGTCGCCAACACAGCCGGGGCACTGGCAGCACCTCAGAAGGCAGGGTTAGCATGGCCGAAATGTGGAAAAGCTTTGTCAGCACGCCACAACAACCAGCACCACCAGCTGAGATGGAACGTCTTAGCAGGAGGCAGCATTTCACCAACATGGTTAAGCAGTATGTGTCCACAGGCCTACACGTACTGGATGACGGGTCTGCCCCCTTTAACTTCTGGGTCTCCAAATTGGGCACATGGCCTGAGCTTGCCCTTTATGCCTTGGAGGTGCTGGCCTGCCCTGCAGCCAGTGTATTATCTGAACGTGTATTTAGCACGGCAGGGGGCGTTATCACAGACAAGCGCAGCCGCCTGTCCAGAGCCAATGTGGACAAGCTCACGTTCATTAAAATGAACCAGGCATGGATCCCACAGGACTTGTCCGTACCTTCTGCAGAATAGACATGTATACCGGTGTTGTGACAAAAACTGTCCGGCCATCGGATTGTGTCCGGCCCGTACTGCGAAGGCGCAGTGCTTGCGCAGTACAGAGGACAAGGAGATTCACAAAATCTCCGAAGATGAACGGCGCCTGCGCCGTGAGTGCAGGTTCAAGCCCCACCATCCAAGTGGACATACGGTAGCACATAGTAACAGGGCCCCTCACGGGCTCGCTTCGATCGCCACGCTTCGGGCACGGCCTCACTTGGCTCGGCTTGAACCACGAATGGTGTGGCCTTCACCTGAACTCACCACGCAAGCGCCGTTCGTCTTGGGAGATTTTCGAAATCCCCTTGTCCTACATACTGAGCAAGCGCAGTACAGGGTGGACACTATTCGACGGGGGACAGAATTCGACACATCACCGGCCTTACCCAGCCATTGTTGTATTTTTGAACCAGTGTTGGCTACCTCGTCCTCCTCCACTGCCGCTTCCACCTACACAGCCACATCCACTGCCACCTCAACCTCCTACTTCATATGGACCTCGTCCTCCTAGGTCAAGATTATAATTTTTATTTTATTTTTTTGTAGCGCACAGATCCTTTCCCCCTCACCTGCCTTTATGTTGTTGGCTCCTCGCAGGAGGGAGAAAGGCACACCGCACTACCAGCCCGTACCCTCCTATATAAAGAGGTTGAGCGGTGTACTTGACGGGACGTGTCCACAGCCGGAGTCAAAACTCCTCCAGAGGATGATTCTCACCTCTACTGTAGGTAGAGGCAAGTCCTTTAATTCTCAGTAAAGTCAATGTCCACACCAGCTGAAACTACAACTCTTATTCTCTCATGGCAAAATAAACTCTACTCGGATAGAAAAGGTTAGAGCAAAGAAACAGGACAGCTTAAGGTGTGGAGGAGGTCCAGGCACAAACGTAGCACATTCACTTCACTGCTTAGGTTTCTCAAACAGTTTTAGGTGCACGGTCTCTGCCACAGACCTTGAGGTTGGTCTCTGCCACAGACCGGGTGTACAAGGCCCCTGCCACGGACCTGGAGAACTTTGGTCTCTGCCACAGACCAGGGTGTATAAGGCCCCTGCCACGGACCGGGTGAATAAGGCCTCTGATACAGTCAAGATGACCTTGAGCTTCTCCTTCTACGAACCTAGCCCATATCAAGGGGAAGACATCTCTCCAGGGAGTCAACAGACCCTTCCTTCACCGTGAATCCCGCATCGGTCCATCAGAATGATCCTCCCTTCCCTGGAACAGGGTCCCCTACATGAGGTGGCACCCTAAGACTCCTCGACCCTTAGCGGACTCCAGACGAAGGCTCTGGACTCCAGGCTTTACTCCCGCCCCTAGGCCTCCATACCCAGGGCAGCAGGAACTCCAGGATAGTACCTCACCCCGGGCTAAAGGTGCCCGAGATGGAACAGGAACACATGCACCCAGGCCGAAGGCACCTGGGCGCGGACCCCACTGGACATCAGCCCCCAGGCCAAAGGTCTGCCCCTTTTATATGCTCTCCCGGCATGCACAGCAGGTTCCCCGCCCCGCTGTACTACTGCCAAGAGGGGACACAAAAGGCACAGTACTGTATCGGCGGTTCAACCCTAGCCTACCATGGCAGCGCCACCTGTAGGCCGCAGGGAACTGCACACCAATACTGTCCCCCGAGGACAAAATGGTCCATGAATCCTACAGAATTAGGGTGTTTGAGCCTATTTCCCACTCAAACACTTCCCTTAAATTTAGCACCCCGCTACATTTTTATTTCAAAGTATTTTATTTTCCCACTAGCTTATCCATTAAATGTAATAATTTATTCCAGAAAGGGCGTATTCTGGGGCATTCCCACCACATGTGTGGCATCGTGCCGTTGAGTTTCTGAGGTTCTTAATGACTTCCTGTACCTCTTCTGCTGAAAAGGGGGCCTCCAGCATATTTTTTTATTTTTTTTAATGTTATTTTAAGTTATTTCCCTATCCACATTTGTTTGCAGAGCACTTGCCATGCTCTTAACAACATTTTGCTGCCATTTGCAGCCCTCTAGCCCTTTCCATTACTTTTTTAGAGCCTTTTTAGTCCTTAGAAGTCCGGGTCCCCATTGAATTCAATGGGGTTCGGGTTCGGGTTAAAGTTCGGTCCCGAACCTGAACTTTTTTCCGAAGTTCGGCCGAACCCGTCGAACCCCAACATCCAGGTGTCCGCTCAACTCTAGTTGTGAGCTATTTCCTGCTATCACGTTTGTTTGCACAGTGCCTGGATATCTTAAGGCGGCCGCCTATATTGTACCACAATGCTGGTTTTACCTGTACTAATGTAAGTGCAATACTTTATATTAAACAAACCTTTTGGGAATCTACATTACCTGGCGTCTCTTTCATTTTATGATCAATCTGATCGTGGGGTGGATGGAGCCTGGTTTGAATATCTTGCTTATGCCCTGTTGGAAAACACATCTCCAGCTGATGACCCCTGCAAAGATTGTTACATCAAGCCTGATTGACCCTTCATAATAAAGGGTCCAGGCTCTCTGGTAAGAGTTTATATTTCCTGTGGTGACGGTGCATGCACGAGGTAAGGGCTTTTTTTGGATTCAACTACTTATCACGGATTTGTGTTTTCTACAGTTTGATTTAATAACCCAATATGAGATTTGTTTAGCGCATCATCCTTTCTATACGGTAGTTATGTTGATCCCCTTTCTTCAATACTTTCCAAATCTGCAATAAGTATTTAACAATGGGGTTAAGCTACATGGACAATTTTAATCTCTTGCTACTGTATAGTGATGAGCGGAACCCTTCTGGGTTAATTTTGAAACAGATTAGGCGAACATTACTGAAGTTCAGGTGCCAAATCCCAACCCTATTAAAGTCATTGGAAGACAAAAGTTAAAACGCAGTAATGGACATTTTCAAAGCTAACAGGCAAGGGATTGTCAAACAAATGGTACTGTATATGGATGTGGGTACCGCCCTAGGGAACAAAAAAGGGAAAAGAAAGAAACTCCCTTTTGTGGGGAGCATTGATTTTAGTAAAACATTTGTTAATTTAGTGAAACATTAAAAATGCTAAATTCCTTTACATAACATATCTGGTGGATGCCCGGACCCTGCCTGTTAAGTGGCACATCTGTGCAATGTATACAACTATTACAGTAACACTGACATTTACAAAGAAGAACATGAGTTTAAATTGACAGCATAATGACAGCTCCCAGACTGGGATTCTCTTCATCTATAGCAGACCCTTATCCTAGATGCACAAAAGAAAAATAAATGGCATGGGGTTTCTACCCTAATTTGTACCATACCCTTTGGGCCTGGCATGAATTTTTATGGGGAATCCCACACAAAAGTCAAGACAAAAAGTGAGGTCACCCCTAATGATCCACACCAGACCCTTATCCAAGTATGCAGCCTAATAGGCCACGAAGAAGAGGATGACTGTGTGTCCCCTCCTCCTGAATCATGTCAAGCCACATGCCCTCAACATAGGGGTACCTTGACCCCCTGGCAAAGAAACTTGTCCCCATGTTGATGAGGACAAGGGCCTTTTCCCCACAACCCTGGCCCAGTGGTTGTGGGAGTCTGCAGACAGGCAGCTTACCCTCACAGATGTCATATTGGGGCTAAGCGGCTGTGTTCATGCAGCAATCAATGGGACATTAATGGGACTGCCTGCACAGGGATGCATGAAACACCTGTGCATCACTGTATGGATAAACACAGCCCTGCATGGGTGAACGGTAGTTAACACCCCATGTGAACAAAGCCTTTGAAGCTCAGTTGTGCTACTAAAATCAAGAGCAATTAAAAACTAGGAGTAAAAACTGATCACTAGACAGATAGAACACATGGCTCCCTATGGAGTAAGCTACACGAGTAGCATTGTGTAGCAAATTGTAACGAGGCAATGCACATGACTGGAGCTTAATGCGATCATGCAAGATTGATTGCTAACACATCAGGGACAAACTACGATTTTTTAGACAGGGAGTAAGGAATTGCATAATTTCTCTCAGCACTGGAATATTTCCAATGTGGATGCAAAGTAGAAACGTAATGTAATTTCAACAATTTTTGCACCATTTTGGTATCCACTAGACTAAATAATTCCATTTATAACCAACAAAAGATAAACGTAGACCTGTATGTTTTTCTTTGGATGTTGCTTGGTAATGTCCCATGCCTCTTTTGTGTCTATTAAAGCAGCTGACTGCTTCCTGCCTCCGTATTAATTTACCTCATGCTGTCTTGATCTAAAAATATTACATCCATACTTGTAACTGTATCTGATGTTTGTGCTGTCATTATGTAATTTAAGGAGCTCCTCATACTTTGCTAAAAATCACTTTTAGCACCGAAAGGAATTACTAAAAGAAAATAATAGAATATTTATACGCAGAGTGCAAAATACCCCAGCTTCTTATATCGGATGTGGAGCCTTTGAAGTGGGGGGAATGTGGTGTACGGTGTCTGCGGATCACATGTGACCTTGTTTGAGTGTCTTAAGACACCTGCTCCTTAGGGGAATGTTAACACAACATCTTTAAGGGAGGGATAATTGTTATGATTAGCCTTCTCAGAGATGGGAAAGAAATAGGGCACTGCAAGAAGAAGTAATAGATTCCTGTCAGTAAACGCCTCTCCAATCAAATGCCTGCCAGTATTATGATAGCCACAGATGCAGTAGTTGCCTAACAAGTCTGCTTTTATAGTCTGGACCTCCTGTATAAAAGCTGGAAAAGAAAAAAGAAAAAAGCAATGCAACTGATATAAAGCATATCTATGGTCAAAATGTAAAACCGTATATTCACTTTTCTACATTGTATTTCAGCTATTTCTACCCTCCTATTAATCTAAAGTTTGAAAACATAGGCCCCTTTCACTAATTTATTATTACTACAGGTACTTAAATTGCGCTGTCAATTTGCACAGCTTTACATACATATTGTACATTCACATCAGTCCCTGCCCTCAAGGAGCTTACAATCGAAGGTCCCTATCTCACATGTATACATACTGTACCCATACTAGGGTCGATTTAAACAGGAACCAATTAACCTACCAGCATGTCTTTGGAGTGTGGGAGGAAACCAGAGAACCCCACAGAAACCCACACAGGCACAGGGAGAACATGCAAACTCCAGGCAGGTAGTTACATGGTTGGGATTCAAACCGACGACCCTAGTGCTGCCAGGCAGAAGTGCTATACAGAGCAGTCTGATATGATCCACCTGTCAGGTTGTTTAAGGCAGACCTATGTAAGTCTATGGGCTGGCAAATGTAAACAGACAAACAATCCATTTACATCTGCTAACCTTAGAGTTTGCCTAAGTCCAAACATAAATAAATAAATGGAAAAGGTCTGCATTCTTTTCAGTTTTTTTGGACCTAAATGTCATAGATCAGTGGTGGTCTGTTATAAAGTGCTGTAAAAGTCTGTCTACATTTGGCCAACCATAGATCTATTATGGACTTGGAAAGCACTAGGTTGTAAAATGGGGTGAAACACTGAACAGACATGGATATCATAAAAGTGATTCCCATCCTGCTGTTCTCTGAATCAGCAGTAAACCACATCCAAAAAAACAAACATCCCCAGGCAGTTTAAGTCATAATGTACTAGTATGCATTGCATACTTTATGACAGACTTGCCTGAAAACGAAGCCCTCCAGCGGCGCACTGTCACCGCTGAAGGCGCTGCCATCTTCACCCGGTATTCTTCCTGGGTTTGCGTGCTTTGGCTATCTGATTGGCCGAGCCAGTGATGATGTCACTCCCGCACACATGCTGTTTACGGCACGGCTGTTTACGGTCACTGTTTATGGCATGGCTCTGAAGGAACGCTACGGGTATTCTGTAACGTCACCGGCTGGGTCTAAAGTAAGTATCTCCTAAACCGTGCATGTTTAGGAGATATTTACAGTACCTTTAGGGTGAACCTTATTATAGGCTTACCTGTAGGTAAATATCATACATGGGAGTTTACTTTAACTGGATAGCTCACTTTTTGAAGGATCATAAATATTTACTTCCTTAAATTCTTTGTTTACTATGCCTTGTTCATAAGCACTGCTGTGTCACACATTTACAAGAGCCTGCCTTCTGAACTACAGGAGGCACAGTCGGTAATGAAGGCCCCTTGAACCTCCTTTAGGGAAAGAAAGCCTTGACTGCTGGAAGCATGGCATCATTGTGGGCCTGAACCTAAAAGGGAAGTTACGTGGGTCCCTTACAGATTGGCTACAAAGCAAAGAGGGGGGATTTTCGGGACTTTGAATGAGGTGGGTGGGAGTGGCTAAATGATAAGTTGGTTTTGAAAAGGATTCCATTATTGTCAAAAAGCATCACAGCATAACATAAATGCAATGAGTAAATATGCAATCACATGTTAAAGTGGAGCTCCACCCTAAATTACAAGTTCCTCTCATCGGAACCCTCCCCCCCTCCGGTGTCACAATTGACACCTTTCAGGGGGGAGGGGGGTGAAGATACCTGTCTAAGACAGGTATTTTCACCCACATCCGGGAGTCCTCTCTCCGGGAATCTGCGGGAGTGACGTCACTTCCCCCAGACTTCCCGTAGTGTTCTGGGAGACACTCGGCTCCCAGAACACAGGACGACGAATCAGAACGGCGCAGCGCGACTCGCGCATGCGCCGTAGGGAAACGGGCATGAAGCCGCAGGGCTTCACTTCCTGGTTCCCTCAGCGAGGATGGCGGAGGGAGCAGCAGAGCGACGAGCGATCGCTCGTCCTCTGCTGCGGACGTCGCTGGACTCCAGGACAGGTAAGTGTCCAAATATTAAAAGCCAGCAGCTGCTGTAGCTGTAGCTGCTGGCTTTTAATATTTTTTTTTCTGGCGGAGCTCCGCTTTAAAACCATGTATGGTGAAAACAGTAATACAGCATGGAAGGCCCATACAATGGTAAATGTGGAAACAAAATAAGATCACAGATTGGCTATAAAGACCTGAGGTGATTGGATGGAGCCTGAACTTTAGGAAAAGGCTATTGTGGTGCACGTGCAACTGCTCTGAGGAGATTTAGAGGTCACAAGAGTTTCCTATCCTCCTGCCCGTGTGAGTTTTGTTACAGCTTTATTGCCAATTCTGACCTTGCCAGCAATTGATGTTGCATTAATGGGCTATGCCCTCAAGCTAAATTCTGGGGTCAGTCTAATGGACAGGCCTCTTATGCCGTGTACACACGATCGGTTTTACTGATGAAAACAGTCCGATGGACTTTTCTCATCGGACAAACCGATCGTGTATGGGCCCCATCAATCTTTTTTCCATCGGTGAGAAATAATAGAACATGTTTTAAATTTATCCGATGGGAAAAAAAACGATAGGAAATTCTGATCGTCTGTGTGGAACTCCATCGGACAAAAAACCCACGCATGCTCAGAATCAAATCGACGCATGCTCAGAAGCATTGAACTTAATTTTTCTCGGCTTGTCGGAGTGTTTTCCATCACGGTGTTTGGGGCGGTCGGATTTTTGACTGATGGTGTGTAGGCAAGACTGATGGAAGTCAGCTTCATCAGTTTTCCGATGGAAAAATCCATTGGATTAGTATCCATAGGAAATCCGATCGTGTGTACAGGGCTTTAGACTATGTAAGTTTATGTTTTATAGGTGCTCACAGTATAACTGACATTGTTTTTTGGTACATTTGCACAGTTCAATAAAGCTGTGGACTTGCCCTATTTCCAAGTTAATCATCTTCCGTGTCTCTTTGGGGGGCAAGATATTGGTTTATTAGTTGGTCATATGAGCCTATGCTTCTCAGCAGTCAAGAAAACACGCCACATCATTCCTGCTTGCAGGCAGCAAGGTACCATGGGTTATGTAATCCTTAGAAATTGGATGTAAAGTAGAGGAGAAGCTGTGAAGCATGCAGAGAATCCATGAAATTGTGGAGAGAGGTTTGGGTTTTCCTTAAAGTACACCTGCCATTTTTCTCTTTGGTATACAGTATACAATCTCATCAGAAACCAGGCAAACTCACTACCAGAGTGCTGCAATTTTGACAATTTTTTAGGACATTCATTTTGAAGAGAACCCCTTTGATTTGGTTTGCGTAAGTAGATGGAAGCAGTGTCATCTTAAGAGCATTATAGGCCCCCAGGCAATGAGGTGCGCTGGGGCCCTGTCTACACAATCACGCACGAGAATTTTTTACTGACAAAAATCATGACATTTACTGGCAGAACCACATTTTTTACTGCCACTGCAAAAAGGTACCTAAAATTACAGTTTTCAGTGCCAAACAGTGCAAATGTCAGTATTTTAACTATAAACATATAGATCGTGCTATTAGCAATGTGTTTAAGTTAAACAAAAGTAAAAAAAAAACATTTCTTCATTGACATGAAGGTTAGGCTACTATAACCCAGCCAGCACAGAGTTTCCTCTTACATCAGAGTCAGCAGGATTCCCCCTTACAGTAAAAGGGAACTCTTATTTAAAGGGGAAAGCTGCAGATCATGATGTAAGGGGAAACTCTGATGTAAGGGGGGTTGTGGTGACCAGAGACCACCTTATATCAGAGTCCACTGCTTTCTCTTTACATCAGAGTTCCCACTTACATCAGAGCAACAGACCACCCCCGATCTCTTTGTGCAAGCTGCACAGTCAGCCAGACAGCCACTCACCGTACGACACCGACCAGGGCACTCTGTGTCTGTACTGGCTGGTGGCTGGGCAGGTTACAGGCTCACGAAAACCAGCACTGCCGACAGGGGTCCGACTCCGCCACACTCTGCTTCAAGCCTGCTGTGCTGTCTGCTCTGACAACTCTACTCTGTCCATTCACCCTCAGCTCCTCCTGCTTTTTTTTTTCAAGTCTGGTGGGTGTGGCTAACGTCATCATCGGCGGACAGACAGAGGCAGCACTCGTGGAGGATCGGATCTTCTCTGCGATTTCCGCAAACTGCGCATGCACAGTTCTGACCCGCCGCTTCCCACCATTTTTTACTGGGGTCGCTGGGCAGCCGGTGGGGCCCCCCAGGCAAGTGTGGCCCCCGGGCAACTGCCCAGCGTGCCCAATGGAAAAGATGACCCTGGATGGAAGTTACGTCTTTAAAAGTTATAATTATGCAGGCTTACTTAAAAAAATATTCAAACTGAATTTTTTCATATTTATTTATTACATATCTATTAAAATTAACCCGTCTTGCATTCTCTCTAAAAGGTGTTACTAGCAGGTGTTTGCCATTTATGTTTCTTGTTCAGAAAACACAATAATTTTTCAATGCTACAGGTGGACTTTTTTTTTTTTTTTAACAAGAGTGGTAAAAGCATGGCCCTACTTTTATATAGAGCGGAGGACATGCTCACTTTAAATAGGGGACTATGCTTAACTAACATGCAATTAAACAGTATTTAGCCTATTATTTTGATATTGTAGCACTTTTTTTTTTACCTGTAATGCACTCTAATCCTTTTTGTGTTTTGTAACAATATATCTGTTATCAACGAGTTTTGTGCCTAATTCCAACCTATCCAATATCATACGAACTATGCATGGTGGAATTCTTGGTTGTACTAAACTTTTCTGAATCCTGAACTATCACTACCAGTAGTTGAAAATGTTCAACCTAAACCTTTATGTGAAAATGAATATATTAAACAATACGAGCACTACTGGGGGGTTCTTTTAGAATTTTCATAATGGGTATATTTGGGTGTTTGTCCCGAGTGCTGGTTATTAGATTTCATGTGAACTTTAGACTGAAGTTTCATTTAGATCTGAGTGGTAAAAGGACATGTGACCTTGGGTTTTCAAAGTGCAATTTTAATCCAGAGGTTATATGTCCTCTGAGGACAACTACCTACATGCATGGTTAGTACGTGGTCCACTGCTGTTCTAAAGAGCTTAGCTGCCAATGAATCCCAGGTATAAGATGGATTTTATGGCTGCAATGACTGAGTATTTAAAGAATCTTTTTATCTGTTTTTTAATTGATGATTAAAGCCAGCTTTAGGTTTTAATTACGTTTTGAGACAAATGCACTAAGTGATATGGCGAGAGCCTCAAACAGCTTCTACACTGGGTATTGCAATCTTTTCTTCTCTTGCTAAAAATTAAAGTGATTGTAAAGGCAGAAGGTTTTTTTTTCCTAATGCATTCTATGCATTAAGATAAAAAGCCTTCTGGGTGCAGAAGCTCCTCTCAGCCCCCCTAATACTTACCTGAGTCCCATCTAGATCCAGAAATGTTGTAGGGGTGTCTCATTTGCCCTGAACTCCCCTCCTCATTGGCTGAGACAGCAGTGGGGTGCCATTGGCTCCCACTGCTGTCAATCAAAGTCAGTCAGCCAATGAGAATAGAAAGGGGGCAGGGCCAGGCTGCATGGTCACAGGGAGCTGGGACTCGGCTTGGGTGCCCCCATAGCAAGAAACTTGCTGTGGGGGCACCCAACAGGAGGGAGAGGCCAAGAGAGCCAAAGAGGGACCCAAGAACAGGAGGATCTGGGCTGCTCTGTGCAAAACCACTACACAGAGGAGGTAAGTAAAACATGTTTATTATTTTTAATAAAAAAAACAGACTTTACAATCACTTTAAGTATAAGATGGGTCAGGGACAATTGCTTTCTGCTTGCCATAGTCTTATTGTTTTCAGTTCCGCTCTAGTATTACTTTAAGCAGGGCTTTTTTTCTCAAACAATAGGTGCTGGAACTTAACCACGTCCCCACAAAACCCCACCTCCTACACACACCATCCAAATCACATCAAATAGTGGGTGTGTTCAGTCAAATTTCACGAAAACAATAGGAGGGTCTTAAAGGGGCATTAAATACCAGGATTGCATTACATACAGAGTGCAGAGCTGTCACTTGTAAACACAGAAACCGGACTTCTGTGTTTACAAGTGATTGTGGTGAGCAGGCACCAAAGGGTCTGAGCCAGAGGTGGTTGAACTGAGTTCCACCAAGTTCCCCCTGAAAAAAAGCCCTGACTTTAAGCATCATCAATAAAACTGTGGAGACAACATAGGTGAATATTTTAGAGATTTGAGAAAAATAGTATACATATAGAGCAATGGATATGAAACAAGATATAAACTAAGATAGTAAATATTAGCTTGGAATAAATCAAGGAAGACAACATGACAAATGCCAATGGATTTTCTTGATCATGGCATGGGGACACATGTTTTGTTGACAGGCTGCCTACAGTTGGACAACTGTCAGGATACAAACCAAATAATGGTCATCACTATTTCTGTTCACTGAACCAGCTTGTATGCTGCACACCTCCTTTCCTGATCATTCTGTCTCATTAAGTAATGTATCTAAAATGCCAAAAAAAGCTTGTATTGTTTCACGGCAACCAATCAGAACCATTCTTTTCACTCTCCAGTTGTCATTCCCCAGTACTATGGAGCAGGGATCCTCAAACTACGGCCCTCCAGCTGTTGCGGAACTACAAATCCCATGAGGCATTGCAAAACTCTGACATTCACAGACATGACTAGGCATGATGGGAATTGTAGTTCCTGAACACCTGGAGGGCCGTAATTTGAAGACCCCTGCTATGGAGCAATACAAACATTTCTTATTTTAGATACTTAGATAAACAACTTAAAGATTAGCACCTAACTTCACTCTTGTCTGATATCTTCCTAAGTTTCTTGCCCCACACCCTCTCTTTTCTTACTGAAAATCAGATAAATTGGTTTCATGAATAAAATGCAGATACTTAGAGTGGCTTGCATATACCTTTAAACATCTTTAAAAGTGTTTGCCTGGGAAATTCTAATAGAAAACTTCCTTTAGTGAAATCAAGTGCTGGCCTGTCCTTTAAGAGGCTACCATTCTAAGTAATGGGCTGGTAGGAAAGAGCAGGGTTGCAACAGCTTAAAACTTCTCCAAGATAAGTCATATTAGAATTCTCCAATTTTGGGCGCTGCCAGGCCAAAGGTACCTCTGTCACCTCTGGCCACCCCAATTTTATTTAAAAAATTAACAGGCTTACTTTATTTGTATTTATCTCTACTGTCAACATAATGCCCAATTTATCATCATCATCAACGATATTGTCAAAAACCATTTCTATTGAAAAAAAAAAAAAAACTAATTAATATAGCAAAATAATAATAATAATAATAATAATACTTTTCCTAATTACCCATTTGTCTTTGGATACACTGCCAACAAATGATACTTTCAATACTTTCAATACAAAAATTTTGTATGAAATAAATGGCTAACAAACCTTTTTTTCCGTTTTTTTTCCGGTTTGGAATAGAATGTTAGAGACGTTTCATCTTCCAAATGCAGCTGTTTCTCAAAACACTGGAGTATAATTTTATAATGTTCAGCAGAGTATAATTTTCTAATATTCAGCGTAATTTCTCTACAACGCGACCAGTTCTAGAGAGAGTTCATTAGATGCACATGAATTCCTGTTTTATCCATGAAGCTGAAACATCTAATGAGACTAGTGAACTCCCTATTTCTGCCTGTGTTCATGCTGGACCACTCGCTAAATGTCAGTATAGCAATTTTTCTTCCCTTCCACAAAACTCAATTTACATATTGGTTCACTTGTATCAAAATTCCGATCCTGTAACAGAACATTTTCTCCACAACAACGTGCCTGGGAACTGCAGCTTTAGAGTACAAAGGCTGACAAGGGAAGCCATATGAAGTACATCAGCTATGGATGAAGGGTCTCCACTGCAAGACAAAGATGTAGGAGAGGAATGGATGAAAGGTCTTTTGAATGGAACATCTTGGCAGGTCAGTGACCATTGCATTGACTAAAGTTTGTGATTAATTAGTAACCCCTGCATAACTTGCTGTGCAGATCATTCCACAATAAAAAGTGACTAAAAGTTTAGTTTTTTTATAGCTTTTCCACGGATTGGTATTTTTTGGTATTTATTGAAAAAAAAATTATATTAATATATATCGCTCTCTTATTTCCTATTTTTCTAACCCAAAAATACTTTTTGGCATAAAAAAGAAAAAAAAAAAATATATATATATATATATATATATATATATATATATATATATATATATATAATTTGTCCCTACTTTTCCTAAGGCTCAAAATATTATTTTATAGTAATTACATTAAAAAGCATTTGTTTCAGGCAATTACATTATTTGTAACAAATAGGTGCTTCTTCTGTAGATCGTATCAGGAGAGTGAAAATATAGAAGACACTTTTCATTGGCTGAGTGTATTTTGTCTTGTGAGCTTTCAAAATTACTCAGTTCTCTTCATCAGGCATGGTGTCATGTCTTCAGTAAATGTCAGAGTGGTTTGTTATATTGTCAACAAAGGAAATAGAGAACCATTAAAATAATATGTCAATTAGATGTTTGCATTAAATATAGTTTGTTTACTTAGAAAGATTAGTTGCAGTGTCAGTAAAATGTTATTTTAAATAAATCTGAAAAAAAAAAATACTTATGTTAAAAAAAAAAAGTACTTTATGTGAGTTCTTTTTTTTTTTAATTCACATACCATATGTATTGGTAACCATTTCACCTCAGCAATATTATATATTTATGGTTTTTATTAGCTGCTATTTGTGTGGAGCTTTTAGAGTTGAGTTAAAAGTAATGGTTGTCCATGTTCTTTTGTGGAATTGATTGCAGGGGGTCAACTCTCGGTAAAAAATATCATTCTAGTATTCCTCCTACACCATTTAATATATTTAGTACCGGTAAGCTCCTTTTTAAAACGCACATTTATTTTCTTTTAGTGGCCCAAAAATGCAAGTTATTACAATGTAATTAACCTTGCTATTAAAGCACTGAAAGTTAAATGTTCTGTCAGTTCTCAAAAAAAAATTAAAAATCTAGAGTCTACCAGTACAGCAATACAATTTAGAGCAAAAATAGCAAAGACCTACAGTATATCAAAGACTACATCAGACTGCATTAAAGGGGTTGTAAAGGTTTATGTTTTTTCACCTTAATGCATCCTGCCTCTGTTGCAAGCAGAAAATCACAGCCCTGATGAAGGGGAAACCTGTTTGGCCCCAAAAACTTGTTGGAATTTTCTTTGCTCTGAACCAATTTTAACATGAAAACTTCAGACTCTTGGATGTTTGTCTGTATATGTGTGGAAATAAAACCCAATAGATATTTTAACTGCCCCCTACTCTTTGCTAAACTAAAAGAAAAAAAAAAAGTTTGGCTTTAAAAGGTTGGACTTTAAAATAAAAGTTTGCCATCATATACTATTTTTGCACTTATGGTAATTCTGCTCCATGTATAAAGTAACTAAAGCAATTATCTCTCATGCCTTGTACACACGTTCGGATTTTCCGTCGGGATAAACTCAGACGTATTTTTCCAACGGAATTCTGTTCAAGCTGTCTTGTATACACACTGTCACACCAAATTCCGACCGCCAAGAACGCGGTGACGTGCAACACTACAACGAGCCGAGAAAATTGAAGTTCAATGCTTCCGAGCATGCGTCGACTTGATTCTGAGCATGCATGCTTTTTTCTCCGTCGGAGTTCCATACAGACGAATGGAATTTCGGAAAAAAAGAGAACATGTTCTCTTTTTAACTCAGTCGGAATCTCTGATGGAAAAAGTCCGATGGGGCACACACACGGTCGGAATATCCGATGAAAAAATTCCGTCTGACTTTTTCCATCGGAAATTCCGATCGTGTGTACAAGGCATTACTGATCCGACCTTGAAACCCCCCTGAAAATCCTATGCAATACTGACTTTCTGAAAGTATTTACTTAGTGCTTGACATACCCCTGGACTCCAGCTAACAGTGCAGACCTGCAGATAATGTAATGACAATTTATTATTTATACTTGGAAGTGCTGATTTTTTTTGGGAGGTCCTAGGATGGTGCAAAACATTATACAGTAAATACATAAATATTAATTAAATGATTATCATTTAAAATGTATTATATTTTCTGTTACAATATTTTTTATTGAAATATAAAAAGAATACAAATGTAACATTTCCATGCAGGGGATACCAACAGTATATGAAACAAAACAGCGTACACATATGGAATGTATTTTAAAGGATACACTGTTGATCAACAGTAACCCGCCGACCAAGGCATGGGGGTCAACACATAGTGCCTGAGCCTTAGGGCACAGGGGTTGGAGTGTGGAGCAATCCACAAAAATGTATGAAAACAAATCCTAAGCTGGTTGCTTAGTGAAGATAGGGAGAAGGGGGAGAGGGGTAAAAAAAGGGGGCGTCCAAGGAGCAGGGGAGGAAGAGAAAGATGAGAGAAAAGATTATGGAAGGAGAGAGAGAGGCAGAAGAAAAAAGTTCCCTCAGGCTGGGCAACAAAAATGTATTATATTTTCAATGTCATCTGCACTTTGCTTCATTTTTGGATAGGGTAGGTAAAGCTTACACATCGTTTTAGGTTTTAAATGCTGTCTATTTATGTCCCTGTTTAGGAGTTTTGTTTTTTTCTGGACAGAAGCTTCCTGGACAGAACGTGAGAGAGAATCTTGTATTTTATTGTTGTTTGTGACCCCATTTGAAGGATTTCCCCTCCCTTCCTTTTCTGACACAATTAAATATACAGAAAGTAAGGCAAAATCTCCCAAATGGGGAATCAGGCAAAATAAATTGTTTACAGAGGTTCTAACACTTTTACACTCAATGCAAAAAAAAGTTTTGGCTGTTTTCAGCTAAACGCTGGATGTTCTTTAATGCTCAAAAAGTTTAAAGACATTTTGTACAATATAATGTCATTAATTATGATACATCTGTCACTTATTTCTATTGTATATTCAGAGAATCATCAAGCATCACTGTAAACCAGATGGTCAACTATTATAATATATATCAAACATTAGTATACAAATAATTTAGAGATGAAGATTTAGACAAGTCCAACTATATTTAACCCACATAAAACCTTTAATTGATGATCTCTAAAAACATCATTAAAATGGCCATCTATATCTTATTAATGACTAAACCATATCTGATAACATCATCCTGATTATTATCTTGTCCTGGCATAAACAAGGGATAAACTGACTTTTAAAAAATCCATATGACCAAAATCTAATATTCATGGCCCAACAATAGGGATGGGCTATCTGTTAGAGTCGAACATGAGTTCCGAATAGCGAACAATTTTGGGTTGTTCGTGGCAAATTCGAAAGCCGCGGAACACCCTTTAAAAGTCTATGGGAGAAATCAAAAATGCAAATTTTAAAGGTTAATATGCAAGTTTTTGCCATAAAAAGTATTTGGGGACCTGGGTCCTGCCCCCGGGGACATGTATCAATGCAATTTTTTTTTTTAAAACTGCGTTTTTTTCGGGAGCAGTGATTTTAATAATGCTTAAAGTGAAACAATAAAAGTGAAATATTCCTTAAAATTTCGTACCTGGGGGGTGTCTATAGTATGCCTGTAAAGTAGCGCATGTTTCCCATGTTTAGAACTGTCCCTGCACAAAATTTCATTTCTAAAGGAAAAAAAGTAATTTAAAACTACTCGCAGCTATTAATGAATTGTCGGGTCCCAGCAATACAGATAAAAGTCATTGAAAAAAACAGCAGAACCAAAATAAAAAATAAAAAAATGCGTGGGGTTCCCTCCAAATTCCATTACCAGGCCCTTCAGGTCTGGTATGGATATTAAGGGGAACCCTGCTCCAATTAAAAAAAAAATGGCCTGGGGTCCCCCTCAAAATCCACACCAGACCCTTCAGGTCTGGTATGGATTTTAAGGGGAACCCCGCACAAAAAAAAATGGAGTGGGGTTCCCCCAAAAATCCATACCAGACCCTTATCCGAGCACGCAACCTGGCAGGCCGCAGGAAAAGAGGGGGGATGAGAGAGCGCCCCCCCTCCCAAAAGCGTACCAGGCCACATGCCCTCAACATGGGGAGGATGTCCCCATGTTGATGGGGACAAGGGCCTCATCCCCACAACCCTTGGTGGTTGTGGGGGTCTGCGGGCGGGGAGCTTATCGGAATCTGGAAGCCCCCTTTAACAAAGGGGACTCCCAGATGCCGACCCCCTAAGTGAATTGGTAACGGAGTACATTATACCCCTACTATTTCACAAAAAAATGTGACAAAAAGGTAAAAAAACACACAGACAGCTTGGGACAAGTCCTTTAATAAAAAATAGAAAAAAGACACCCAATATTCACAGAAAATTCATTGTTAATAGTAACCACATCCCTATTTAGAACATGAAAAAGGCAATAACCCCCTTGATTGGGACTTTAAAAGTGACTAGAAACAGTAGAGTATATATGTAAAAATAATTGATTATAATATGATACAAAAAACATTCATGGATTAAAATGACATGTGAAATATACAAATCCAGACAGAATATTGATTGAATACATGTAACTGACTCTATGTAAAAAATAAAACAAAAAATTCCAGTGCTGTAAATCCTTCTACGACCTGGACCTTCCGCTACGAACGATACAGCCTCCTCCGAGGCTCCCGGCGGAATGACGAGCTACCTGTCTGACAGTTCTTATATAACCGAGGTCAGGGCCCCCGTGACGTGGATGGGTGATCCCGCCCCCCTGTGAAGCAACGGGGATTACCGTGACGTGTCAGACAGGGGTGGGGTCACCTGTGACACCATGGGAAACTGCCAGAAACCCCCATTCCGTCACAGGGGGGGCGGGGTGCAGGGAAAGTTGTAAACACGGGAAACATGTGCTACTTTACAGGTATACTGTAGACACCACCCAGGTACAAAATTTAAGGAATATTTCACTTTTATTGTTTCACTTTAAGCATTATTAAAATCACTGCTCCCGAAAAAACTTTTTTTTGCATTGATACATGTCCCCCCGAGGCAGGACACGGGTCCCCGAACACTTTTTATGACAATAACTTGCATATTAACCTTTAAAATTAGCATTTTAGATTTTTCATGTTTGTGTCCCATAGACTTTAACGGTGTTTGCGTGTTCGAACAAGACTTTTGCCTGTTCGCATTGTTCTGGTGCGTACCGAACCGGGGGGAGTTCGGCACATCCCTACCCAACAATAGTCTATATTTATAATTACAGACATACTAGCAGCATGCATTTCTTCCTAAACAGCTGTTTGAAAAAAATGCATATTTAATATAATGCAAATAGTACATAGCTACATAATATAATCTCAGTGTCAGGTTATTTCTTTCTTTGGGAGATCTACATAATAACCATTAAATGCTGAATACTATATACAGTTAGCAAAAACCTGACAACTGTACATAGCACTCAGCATTTGGTGTGTCCAAGGTGGAACAGCCTTTTAATGGAGCTTAAGGGTTAGGGACATCACTTTTAACTATTCTGGCCTGTTCTTGGATCATAAAATAGCCTCCTATTAGCTGGGAACATGATGTTAGATCATGGGTGCTCAATCTTTGTTGCTCTAGCTATTTAGAAAATACAAGTCCCATGAGGCATTGCAAGGCGAATGCCCCATACACACGATCGTTTTTCATGCCGTTAAAAATGCCATTAAAAAAAATGGCCATTAAAAATGATCGTGTGTAGGCTCCAGAGCATTTTTAACGACGTGAAAAACGGCCATTAAAAATTTCGAACATGCTCTCTTTTTTCACGTCGTTTTTCATGTCGTTTTTTTTAACGACGTGAAAAACGATAGTGTGTATGCTTTAACGACGTGAAAAAAAACGCGCATGCTCAGAATCAAGTATGAGACAGGAGCGCTCGTTCTGGTAAAACTAGCGTTCGTAATGGAGATAGCACATTCGTCACGCAGTCACGGACTGAAAAGCACGAGGCTGAAAAGAGCGAATCGTCGCTCAACAAACTTTACTAACATGAAGGGTGGCGCCATTCAAACGGAACTTCCCCTTTATAGTGCCGTCGTACGTGTTGTACGTCACTGCGCTTTGCTTGATCGTTTTTTTAAATGATCGTGTGTACGCAAGACAGGCTTGAGAGGAAACATGAAAAAAAAACGACGTGAAAAACGGCAAGAAAAAAAATGGCAAGAAAAACGATCGTGTGTATGGGGCATAGCAGTTACAAGCATGACTCCCAAAGACAGAGGCATTGTGGGATAGATGCGTTAGATAATGAATAGAACAGAGGAACCCTGACATAGAAATCACATTGCTTTGTTGGAAAACAAAGCTATGTATTTAAACATTTCAAACTGATTCTGACTAAGCAGTCCACATATCAAAATCTCAAAATCTGTGCCTAAATTTAGAATTTCAGTGATATTTTGGGTATTGTAAAATTGAACAAATGTTTAAGCATGTATAAATCTGTGCCATTGTAGTGACACAATTACAGTACATGGGATAACAGCAACACAGACACAATGAAATTTATGTATTGGTAAAATATATTTTCAGGTAAAGGTGGCATAAAATATTTTATCATTAAGGGCCAGTTCACACTTGGAATTGCACAGAAATGCATTCCTGTGTGATTCAATGGGCTGAAATCGCACTACACCTCTGTACACCAAAAGTAGTGTATGCAACCGGACTGCATGGTACTGTTGTGCCATGTGATCCAGTGCTGGCAAACCTACTGCATGGTTTTTGGGTGTCGTTAAAAATGACACTGACTCCCGCTGCAAATCGCGAGGGCAGTGCAATTTGAATGCAGTGTGGAAAACACGCATGAAACGCAGGTTTCTGGCACCACGTTTAGTGCCAACGGGCCCTAAAAGAAAGGTAGGAGATTAAAAAAAAAAAACATCTATACTCACCTAGGTGGATGTAGCATTGGTCCGATGCTGCATCGGTCCCCTGCTGCCTCTAACAGCTGAGAACTGAGCTATCAAAGATCACTGATTGCTTGGTTCATGGTCTTCAGTGAACAGTCAGTAACTGTCAGTCACCGCCTATGTGCGGCTCGCTGAGAAGCTGAACTAACTGCTGGTCAGGCATCTGGGTGCATCCTAATATTAGAGTCGAGATCTCTCCAGAGTGTGGACCGGATGAGTGATGTCAGCTGACAGTGGACTTTAGCCCGCTGTGTGCTCTATCTGGTTACAGGAGTACGAAGTACACTCCTTTGACCCACAAGAGAAGTAGGGCTAAAAGAGCTTTGGCCCTACTTCTCCTTTAAAATATATAGTTTGCATTTCCTATTTTAGCAATTTTTTTGTGCAAAAAAAAGATGCAAAAGAAGATGCAAAAGAAGCAAGCACCAAATTTTGGTAAGCCAAGCACATTTGGGGATGCACATTTTTATGCATTTTTCAAAAGAAACATGCACAAAAAGATGCATGATTGTTACCCGTGTTTGAAGCACCTTTTAGTGCATTTCTGCATGCATTTCTGCTACTCTCAGATGTGAAAGGGGCCTTATGTATGTTTTTATAGGTTATTATCAAAACATTTTAGCTGTCAGCTTAGACAAGCTGGGCTTGTCTAAGTCTTTCTTTTATAGTGTAGGGGAGTGACGGCTGGAGTTTTTTTGAGGGGGTGTCTGACAACCCCCCCCCAGCGGCCAGCTGCACCTTAAACCCCCAAGCCCCCCCCCGCCCACTCGCTGTCTTACCCCATCTAGGTGGAATATGGCAGGCAGCGGCGGTGGGCATCAGGCAGCGGCATCGGGCATCAGGCTTCAGGCATTGTGCATCAGGCAGTGGGCATCAGGCATCAGGCGGCGGGCTTCAGGCGGTGGGCATCAGGCATCAAGCGGCGGGCATCAAGCGGCAGGCATCAGGCAGCGGCTCCTGTGTCCTTTTCTCCATAGCTGCGGCCGTGCGACTCCTCCCCTCCTCCTAGGCATCTAATAGGATTGCCTGTCCTTTCAGCCAATCGGGTGACGGGTCTCATGACCCACTTCCTGATTGGCCAGGAGGAGGATCAGTGTTAAAATAGCTAATATTCATTTGCTATTGTAACACACCTGGATGGGCTCTGTACGCATTCTCTGCACCCCGAGCCCACCCTATTAGAGCCTCAGGCTCTAATCAGTGCTTCAAAAAAACACTCCCCCCCATTGGAATCCATGCATCGGGTGTCCTATAGGGGCCGGACGCATTGGATGCAGGGGCGGCACCCGAGCGCCCTTAATGCGCCCTGCTGCAGGGTGATATATTTTGTGACTGCTGAGCCTCTTATGCCCTGTACACACGATCGGTTTTACAGATGAAAACAGTCCGATGGACTTTTTTCATCGGACAAACCGTTCGTGTATGGGCCCCATCGGTCTTTTTTCCATCGGTGAGAAAAAATAGAACATGTTTTAAATTTATCCGATGGAAAAAAAAAAGGATACTAAATTCCGATCGTCTGTGTGGAACTCCATCGGAGAAAAAACCCACGCATGCTCAGAATCAAGTCGATGCATGCTCAGAAGCAGAGGCGTTGCTAGGGGGTGCGGGGGGTGCGGTCCGCCCCCGGGTGACACCCGCTAGAGGGGTGACACCCTCCCTTTTTTATTTATTTTTTTTTTTTTTAATTTTTTTTAATTTTTTTTTTTTTTTTTTTTAAATTTTTTTTTTTTTTTTTTTTACAGCTGACCCATTCATTGATTAATTTCACCCCGCTGGGCTGGAAGCCTGGAACAACACCTCCAGCGCCGCGGCCGCGCCTGGTGTGTGTCCTCCGGCTCCTTATTCTTCCTATTCCTAAATTCCAATCCTCCTCCCTACCCTACAGAGCCAGCGAGCGACTCAGCCTGTCACATCATCACACTGCACTGTGATGATGTGACGACACGTCACTGCAGCACACACACAACTTTCTCCACCCGGGCGGCGCGGCTGCTGTGTGTGACGGTCGCTGCCCACAGTGCCCAGCCCTCCTCCTCTCCACTCTCCAGGAGTACAGACTGTCTGAGACTCCAGCTGGCGGCGGCGCGGCGCACAGAATAAGAACAGGTGGGGGGGGGGTTCTCCACCGTCGGCCCGCCGGAGCACAAGATGAGGTGTGTGTATGGGGGGGGGTTGCCTTTGTAAGAGAGCTAGTGTGGGACCGTGGGAGGACTCAGTTTCAGTGTCTGGCACCCTGCCCCTGACGGCCTGTATATGATATGATAAGGAAGGGGGGGGGATGCAAGGTGGTCTGCTGCTAGACACAGCTATAGATTTTATATATATATATATATATATATATATATATATATATACTATGTAATATAGCTGGTCCAGCCGCCCCTCCCCCCACCAGACCAGCTAACTCCTGTGCTACTGTGCCTATTATATGTAATATAATATATCTGTGTCCAGCAGCCCCCCCCCCATTATCAGACAGCCAACACTCACAATATAATTTATATTAGCTGACTGAGACACCCCCAGCCTGAGCTGGTCTGATGATGATGATGATGGGGGGGGGGAATTCTGCTGGCCACAGATATATTATATTAGATATAGGCACAGTAGCTGAGTGACACACCTACCCACCCTGAGCAAGCTGGTCTCATGGGGGGGGTGCTCTGTGTCACCAGGTATGATAGCTGAGCGGAGCCGCCCTAATCTGGCCTGATAAGGGGGGGGTGTCCACAGACCACAGCACAGGTGTAGGCAGACAGTGATCCACACCCACATCAGATCCATCCAGCAAGCAGAAGGTCACAGCAGCATCTTCTCGTCTTCTCTGTGGCCATCAGATCCGGTCCAAGCAAGCAACACGCCTTGTTGTCAGCAGGTCACAGCATCTTCTCGTCTTCTCTGCGGCCATCAGATCCAGTCCAAGCAAGCAACACGCCTTGTTGTCAGCAGGTCACAGCATCTTCTCGTCTTCTCTGTGGCCATCAGATCCGGTCCAAGCAAGCAACACGCCTTGTTGTCAGCAGGTCACAGCATCTTCTCGTCTTCTCTGCGGCCATCAGATCCAGTCCAAGCAAGCAACACGCCTTGTTGTCAGCAGGTCACAGCATCTTCTCGTCTTCTCTGCGGCCATCAGATCCGGTCCAAGCAAGCAACACGCCTTGTTGTCAGCAGGTCACAGCATCTTCTCGTCTTCTCTGCGGCCATCAGATCCGGTCCAAGCAAGCAACACGCCTTGTTGTCAGCAGATTACAGCATCTTCTCGTCTTCTCTGTGGCCATCAGAACCGGTCCAAGCAAGCAACACGCCTTGTTGTCAGCAGATTACAGCATCTTCTCATCTTCTCTGCAGCCATCAGATCCGGTCCAGCAAACAACACACCGTTTCAGCACGTCAGTTCCAAAATCCAAATCATGCCAATGATGCCATTATCTGCTGTCCCCAGGGACAGATCCGATCCAGAGATCACCATACAGTGGGATCTCTGGATTGGATCTGTCCCTGGGGACAGCAGATAATGAAAAGTGTGGGGGCAGAGCTGCGATGAAGTCACTCATCGTGTTGGAGCCCTCGGTTAAGCCCCTTTTACACTGGGGCAGTTGGTGCGTCGGGGGGGGGGTGACACCATGTTATACCGCACCAGGTGACACCAACCCTAGTGACGCCACTGCTCAGAAGCATTGAACTTCATTTTTCTCGGCTCATCGGAGTGTTTTACGTCACAGCGTTTGGGACGGTCGGATTTTTGACTGATGGTGCATAGGCAAGACTGATGGAAGTCAGCTTCATCGGAATTCCGATGGAAAAATCCATCGGATTTGAATCCATAGGAAATCCGATCGTGTGTACAGGGCTTAAGAAGTCCAGTATTTGTTTTAGTTTTTTATTACCTCTCAGATTTTGTTTAGAGGAATACTTGGCAATAAGACACATGTAATAACACAATTTAAATAGTATTTCTGTGTTGGAAAATTTATATTTAAGAGAATCATCTCTTTATGTTGTCAGTTTCATATTGCTCCTCATAAACGTGCCAAGCTTGAATGCTAATTCATCACACTGCATCCCACCTAATCTACAAATTAATAATTTAAGTCTGAGTTTTAATGTGTTTACTCCAGACGCGCGCACAAATTAACTTTTGATGCAAATGTTTTGGCGTTTTGTAAACTTTTTTTTCTGTATGATTAGAACTCATTCATTGTACGTTTAGATTAAAATCAACTCTTTTTTTTTTTTTCTAATTTCTTCCTTTTTTGTGTTTATTAATAATTAATTTGCTTTGCAGAACCTGTTTGATCTGTTGATGTTTTTCTAATTGGAAATCATTAAAATTTTCTTGCAGAGAGTATAAGGGATGGAATTATTAGACAGCTGCTACGTACTTGTTACTAAACAAAATAGATTTAGTTTAGTACAAGTTTTGAACAGATACAGAACAAGATATAAAAACATATACGTCATACACATAGAGCTTTTTTTTCCGATCAGCTGGATCCCTGTGGTTATTGCATCAATAGGCAAGACTTAAAATGATGCCCTTAACACGCCCACTGCTGGCAATATGCCATACCCCACACAGCACAAGGGCTGGTTTGCTAATATGGACTCCTGGAAGTTGCATAGATGTAGCTTCTGCATTCTGTGATTGTGACAGCAGTAAATTGGGCCCTTGGATAGGCAAGGTGAGCTTCTTGTCTCATTAGATATTGGTAGTAGGTGCTGTAATAACAACTATAAATGTTTAGCTTTTAAACAGCCCCTAAAACCCAGTGGCAGCCCGTCCATGTGTCCAGCCCCCTGATCTACATCCAGGGAGCCATGCACATGGATTCCAATCAGGGGCTTTTTTTTTTTGACACACATAATTAGAGCCAGAGGCTCTAATAGGCTTCAAAAAAGGGTGGGCTTGGGGCGCAGAGCACTGTGCTGAAGCCCACCCAGTTGTGTTACAATAGCAAACTAATATTCGCTATTGTAACACTGATTCTCCTCCCGTACAATCAGGCAGTGGGTCTGAGACCTGCCACTCCATTGGCCGAAGGAGATCCGATCTGATTGGCTGCCAGGAGAAGGAGTGAGGAGATGCAGGGGAACCGAGAAAGCAGAAGCACACAGCCTGGAGGGAAGCCACCCGGAGCGCTGCTCGCGAGATGGGATAAGTGCGGGGGCCCAACTACCAACCGTAGGTGGGGGGGTAGGTGTGTCATCCATGACCCGACCAACTGACCGCAAAATGTCTGTACGGTACTTGCGAGGCACTTTACATACACTTGCGGGTATGTCCGTACTCGTGAGTGTACGTAAAGTGAGTGTACTTAAAGTGGGGAATGCCTGTATTACACAGTGTAAAGCTTCTGTTTCTTTCAAACCTCTTATAACTTGCTGGATTGTATTGAAGGAAGTAAAGTGTATGATGTATTATCTATTTGGAGGCTTGTCGGATTGGTGCTCATTTTGACCTACCAATAATTTAAAGGTTACAGCTCTTTGTGAGTTCTATTCCAAATTGGTGGAGGTCACACAGAGAGTGGAGAGCACAAGGTGGTTTGACATTAATATCTTTCAACACTGCATGTAAATAATTTGTCATTTTGGACACTTTAAAGAGTCATGATGTAGACATTTTTAACACCTTGAATGTTGGAGAATTACCAGATGAACTGGTTTTAGTTTTTTTATATATATATATATATATATATATATATATATATATATATATGTAGCGCTACACTCGGAGGAGCCACTTAAGTTTGTTCAGTCTGTTACTCTGCCTCTCAACCCCAGTAACAGTCTCAGCCCCCTCTGGCACACCTGGCAATAGTGTAAGTGCAATAACAATTAGAAAAACACACGTTACGATAAAACACAGACATTGTCTTTACTGCAATATTTCTGTGGTAAAGTAACAAACAGTAACAACATATAGGTTCAAGGAATGCAATGGGAGAGCAATAACTGAGGTTATGAGCAATATAGCTCAATACTATATTCAGGTTGCTTTCAGGGGATTCAAAAGCTAAGAATAACCCCAAAAGCAGAGGTACACTTATATGGAAAATAAATTACAATATGGCAATCCGTATAAGATCGGTTACCTTTACTCAGGTTGGCCCTATGAGTCCAGACAGGAGGAGAGCAGAAGTATGACCTTCTTTGTGTCAAGCCTCTCTCTTCTGTCCCCTGACACCACAGGCCCAACTATAAACACTTTATTCAAATCAACATGTAATGGTTTAACTTCCTAGATAAACCATCCCACACACCCACTGCATATACAGAGCCCTGAATATGTGTGTGTGGGTCCGTATGGCACTAGTAGATTCAGTCCTTTTGAAGAAAAGATAATACTTTGTGTCTTCAGCTAGCCACTCTCGTTGGTGTACTTAAACTTCTGAATAGCAGGGCCAAACAACACAACTGGCCCGGATTATCAAATGAGGAAGGCAGGATCTTTCTCAGCAAGGTGAAAGGAGGGGAACAGTCTCATTGCAACAATGTTGCAGAGTGTCTTTTGATACTGCAGGTAAGATTGCCAGCTCCCTGCACATATATATTGTGTTTCATTACAAATTTTGTACTGAAGGTTGCACTGTATTATTTACTGATTTATTTATTTTGCACTGTGTATAATTAATGTTCGGGATTCCCACTGGGGGATAGCAACTGTACTTTTATTTTCTCCATCAGCTCATCTACTACAGTTATTACCTTTTGTATCACTCAACCCTCCCTTTTAGATTGTAACCTCTAATAAGCAGGGCCATCTGGTTCCTCATGTTGTGAAGCACTGTGCAAACTGTTGACTCTATGTAAATCCTGTATAATAATAGCAATAATAATCATTTGTAGACATTTAGATTAAGTTTATATTTTAGTGCTGCCCTATTGGACAATATTTGTTCTGCACATTGGTAATCGGATAGCAACTGTGCAGGGGGTATGTTGAGTGTGCAGTGTTTACGATTTAAGCATTTACAAATTACTCCACCAATATGGCACCAAATGTTCGAGAATGACAGACTATTGGCGAGTATGAAACAAGATAATAATCACAACAGGCCACTCTTGCTAGCGTATGTGAAACACAATAGGGAGGTTTAGCTTCAAATAGCTGATACAGCATAATAGGACCATAATACACCCATAGTCACAATAACTGCTGATAATAGCCCATCCTGTGGTTAATGGCTCTCAGTAAAGCCATTAGATAACTCACTCTTGTTGCCACCATTTCCACCAGCATGGTACAAAGAGATATCAATGCACTTACATACTATATGACTTGCAATAATTTGTGAAACCCAATATCTTGCTCTCCAGTGATCTCCAAATTAAATCTTGAACAGGGATATGCTGAGACATCTGGAGCCTACTGTAAATTTCATATGTGCTGATAATGTGTGTACAGATACTGTACAGTAAATTGTATTTCAAATTGCTGAGAAGTTTATCATTTTGCAGTATGAGGAGTCTAAAAAGCCCACACACACAATCACTGTACCACAGGCAGTTAACCACTTATTGTGTTTCACCGAGTGTAGCAATTTCTGTAAAGATGAAACTGTGTCTTCTTTGGATCAGCAAGTTTTGAACAACAGTGTAATAAAGAATTTTTATTTTTAAATTTCAGTATAATAACTCAATCTTCTGTTAAACAACAATTCCTGGCTGGCATTTAAAATATCATCTACTATGGATGTGTTCCCTGCCATTTCATTGCTTCATTTTGCAATTTACATAGATATATCGCCTATAATTCTCCCTAATGCCAGCCTGCTGTCCTCCAGATGAAATTTGAAATGAGGCTTACAGCATAAATGCCTGCTCTTTAAGCCGGTGGGCAGCAAGGAAGCAATTTTGTTATGGCACAAGATTTTATGGAGCCTGAAACCCAGCACGGTATAATGAGATGCAGGATATTTAGTGTTTGTAAATTTCACTCTAAGTACCCATGTCCTGCCCCAACTTTTACCCATTTCTAAAATGCATCATGATCCAGTTTACCCTGGCACTTATCTTAACCCTTAACATTTCCAACAACTCACTTAACTTTTAAACCCCCCCCCCCCGTCCTTACTCTTAATGTCCTCATTTCTAACTCTAAGCCTATTTCCGATTCAGCCCTTAACCATTCCTAAAGTGGAACTCCAAGGTATAGAGAAACCCCTGTGCCTGATATGTAAATAAATGTTATCTCAACTAGGTTGTCTATTACAATAGCAATAATGAGACCATCTATGAAACCAGCTCTCATACCAGGAGCAGGCTGGAAGTTCAGTGGGAGTTGTACCATCTGGCAGATACAAAAGTACTGTAATGAATGGCTGGACTGCTTCAAAAATCAGGAACGGTAACATGTATGTATACATTGGGCATAGAGATTGTTCTGATTTCCACTTTAACCTAGCTAAGCAAAAAAAATACACTATCGCCATTATGTTATACGGTCATATAGCACCTCCATTGTGTTTCATGCTTAGTGCCTTACAACCCTATATATACACAGGTGTACCATTTATTGGTTCTGTATTGGTAAGTGAGTTGGAAACAATGGGTAACACATCTTATCATTTGCAGAGGACACATAGGACTGTAGGTCCCATGCCATCTAATAAACACAGAAAGGAAATTGTATATTTTTTCATGAGGTCTAAATCTCCTTATGAAGTGTTAGGACCCAAGTGAACTCTTTACTAGTTATATATAAATGCTAAATATCTGCCCAGGAAAACAGAACCTCAGTGTCTGTTTCTGCAATCCTTCTTTAAAGCAAATTAGCTGGGGTTTGCTTGTCACCAACTAAATCTAAATTTGTAGATTATTATAAAATAATCTCCAAAATAGTTAATATCAATGTTATTAACCCTTAGGACTCCAGCATGAATTTCATGAATAAATCTAGTTTTGGAGATCACTAGAAAAAGTGGTGGGGTAACATCTGAAGAAGGAATACAGTTGTCAGGGTTTGTTTTTGGTACAGAATAGAAAATGTCATCCACTAATTTGGACTGATTTGTATATGTATTTGTTTTTTGATTTATATTCAACAAAATATTATTGCAAAAAACAAAATGAAGAAAATGTAATTCAGTGTCTAACTAGGTACTATTAACTGCATCTCCATTTTCAGTTTCTGCCAACTGTAACATATGTAGTTCAATGTGTGCCACTACATTCATAAAATTGTATGAATTGTATGATGTTTAACATTGCTATATTAGATCAATACATGAACTTAGTCAAGGAATCCCTGATAAGACCTGCTAGTAAATGAGTCAAAAAAACTGTAAAATGCCTGAATCCAGCTGGGGAGAATAGCAAGTGTGCTGATAGATCCAATTCAGATTTTCTATACACACAACATTGTACTGTGAAATACCATGTATGTTTTTACAGTTTCTTATGCCCTGGAGGAACCTCTCTTCCTTTGTGGACTTTGATACCACCCTGGAAAAAGTTGTTTTTTGATACTTTTGCATTCCATAATAAAGTTTTTTGCATTTAGCTGATGTTTTTTTGTGGTGATTCACCTATAAATTTTCTGTTGGGACCTCTCGTCTCAACATCTCCAGCCCTTTTCTATTAGTAAATGAGTCACGCAATGTATATCACCCAATTACAAAACATATCATATATAAGCACATTTAATTATTTCAGAGTTAAAAAAAATGCAACTGACATATGGTATAATATTTTATTTTGATCCAATGGTGTGCCATTTTAAGTTTATTTACCGTGGCCTTGTGTACTCCATTCCAGCATCAATACTGAATCTATACCATACTTGTCTCTGTTGTTGGGTGCCACAGCCCACCTTATAGTTGAGTCATTCACTGTCATGGTACTAAATGCAGTAATAGAATAATTAAATCTGCCATCCATTACATTAAATGTGTAGATACTGTCTATTACGCCATGAAAATCACTTACACTAATGTCTCATGCAGTTTACATGAAATGCTGCTTCATTTAAGGTGATATATTTGAGGCTGTAGCCTCTATGGAGTTCATGGTTAGATAAACAGAATTTACACTATCATTTATAAAATCAATAGTAATTACAGAACTCAAACTACATGGTCAAAAGAAAAAAAAAACAGCAAACAAAATGTCCTAGGAATAGTATGAAGCTATCCAGGACGATTATTGCTTAAAAGAGCAATTTATGTTCAAGGCAAATAAAATGTTGACTCATCATGAAAATGAACGTAAATCACCATCTATTGATGTTGCATACAACTTCAAACTTTTGACCTCACAAAGTTTAAACCTTTAAGAGAAAAGGTTGTGAAATTTTAGAGCATTTGTGTGATTTTAGCCACATGGACCCGACTCGCCTGGGGACTTGGATCCGCGTTAGCTATGGGTTATTGGGGTCAGTATTTGTAATCACTGGCAAAACCAGTAATTTATTTTTTCCTCTATAGGTCCCCAAGCAAATACATTTTAGCAGGTTGGAAGAAAAGCTGATGTATATTCCAAGAAAGTTCACGATTATCAGTTTGAATACATGCTTTATCTTGTAATTAAGCTTACTTAGTGTTGTAAATGAGGTGATTTAAAGCTCATCTTCAGGGAGGAAAAATCCTTTGCAAAATCTGCATTTTCACGAAAAACTGACTAACAGCCTAATTACATATCTAAAATTCCAATCCCGTCACATACTAGTTCCTATGTCTTTTTCTTCTTGTCTGTAATGTGGGAGGGTCCATTTTGTGCATATTACTTCATGATGATGTAGGCATTGCCCATTGGTTGCCAGAAGAGTTCTCATAGGCCTTGTGACGTCATGACATGAGGTGGACACAAGACCAGTCTGCTAAGCAGTGGAGAGCACCGAGAGGAGCTTCCAATCACCACAGGGGATGAAATGACAGCAGATTTGGGAGAGTTTTTCTGTATTTTGGAGGCTTTGTTTTTAAACAACACAGACAACACATATTGGGTCTGTGCAGGTGGGATGGGAACTGCATCTTTTTAGGGTTCAGCTTTAGGGATAAAGGAATACTGAGCTTTTAGTAGAGCTATTTTTCAAATGATCCTCCTCCCTCCCATGATCTTCCCTGTTCAGTCTTCCGAGAGTGAAGACTGAACAGGGAAGATCTTTTTTAGGTTGCCTGGCTGCAGTTTTGCTTCTGCCTTGCATAAGCAGAACAAAGTCTATTAATTCCTATTGAAAGACCATTTGCCACTGACAAATTTAACATGGATTTTCTTGGGAATGAATATAGAGTTTTCTGCAAACAGCTTCTGCCCGAGAAGGCCTTGCAGATCCCAGTGGGATACAGTTAAGCTCTTGGTAAAGATCTTGGTAAAGCAAGGTATGTGTAACTTTATGTAAGACTTGGGGGGTCCAGAGGTGAAGGGGCTATCCTAAGGTTTATTGTACTAAAAATACAGTTCTCCTTCAAAGGCAACACAAATAAGTCGTCCAGACCTTCTGTTTCTCTCCCAGGCATAGCTGTGGTGCTTTAGGCCAAATTGTTTAAAATAGTTTTGCTGTTTATTTAATGATGCTGTAAGAACAAATATGTGAGTGCTGAGACCATGAGGTTCATTTACCAAAGGCAAATAGGCTGTTCACATTGCAAGTAAATTTGCGCTTTGCAAGGGATGTTGTGCTTTACATGGAAATTTTCCCCAGAGCGTAGTGAATGTGGTGAAATTTCACTTTGCAAAGAATATCCAATCATGGGCAAAGAAAAAAATAAAACATTTTTGTTTGCACATGATTCGATGATTGAAGTCATCAGAGCTTCACCTTGGGATAAACTCTCAGGCCTCGTACACACGACCGATTTTCTCGTCGTAAAAAACACGTCGTTTTTTTCGACGAGATTCTTGTTAAGCTTGTCGATTTTCTCGTCAAGCTTTCTATGCGTACACACTGTCATTTTCCAATTTCCTCGTGGTTCTCTGCGCTCACGTCCAGCACGTACGACGGCACTATAAAGGGGAAGATCTTTTTTCTTGGCGCCACCCCTTGGGCTGCTTTTGCTGATCTCGTGTTGCCGCGTGTGAAGTAAAAGTTTGGGAAGAGACGATTCGTGCTTTCAGTTCGTTTTAGCGTGACGAATGTGCTATTTCCATTACGAAGGCTTGTTTTACCAGAAGATGCGCTCCCGTCTCATACTTGATTCTGAGCATGCGCGCTTTTTGAAGAGTCGTAAAAGCATACACACGAACCATTTTCTCGTCACAAAACAGGCCGACGAGAAACACGACGAGGAAATCTGGAATCCTGACGAGAAAATAGAGAGCAGGTTCTCTATTTTCTCATTGAGATTCTCGTCAAGTTTCTCGTCGTAAAACCATACACACAAACGTTTTTCTAGACAAAAAAACTCTCGCGGCACTTTTCTTGACTGTTTTGGACGAGAAAATCGGTCGTGTGTACGAGGCCTGACAGAAAGTGTGACTTCCTTTGCAAAGTCAACAGTCTATTTGCCTCTAGGAGATGAACCCTCATGCAGTCTCATTTCTGTTCATTATAGGCTTCTAACCTTCTATATTGTGGCAAGAAGATGTAATGCTGACAATGCACCAATTACTCAGAACATACTAATAGTAATAGTAATTAGGACATCCTGACAGTCAGGAAACTAGCATTTTTGGGGAGCACAACATAACAGTAACAGACTTGTATCTTTTTTCAGTACAGGTTTACCTTAACTGGTTTAAATCAGAGTTTAGTAAGTTGGAAAAAAAGTTCAAGATACACATGCTAATAAATAATGCAATAAAAAAATACATGTAGCATAGCTCCCAATTGTCCTTAACCACTTAAGGATCAAGCCTCTTTTTCAGATGTGTTGTTTAAAAACAAGTTTTTTTGCTAGAAAATTACTTAGAGCCCCCAAACATTATAATTTTTTTTTCTAACACCCTAGAGAATAAAACAACGGTAATTGCAATACTTTTTGTCACACCGTATTTGAGCAGCGGTCTTACAAGCGCACTTTTTTTGAAAAATACCCTTTTTTGAATTAGAAAATAAGACAACAGTAAAGTTAGCCCAATTGTTTTTTATATTGTGAAAGATAATGTTACGCCGAGTAAATTGATAACCAATATGTTACGCTTCAAAATTGCACCCGCTCGTGGAATGGCGACAAACTTTTACCCTTAAAAATCTCCATAGGCGATGTTAAAAAAATTCTATAGGTTGCATGTTTTGAGTTACAGAGGAGGTCTTCAGCTAGAATTATTGCTCTCGCTCTAACGATTGCGGCGATATCTCACATGTGTTGTTTGAACACTGTTTTCATATGCGGGCGCTTCTCACATATGCGTTCGCTTCTGTGCGCAAGCTCGGCGGAACGGGGCACTTTAAAAAAAAAAAAATGTTTCTTCTTCATTTTACTTTATTTTATTTATAAAAAAAAAAAAATCTGGGTCACTTTTATTCCTATTACAAGGAATGTAAACATCCCTTAATAGAAGAAAAGCATGACAGGTCCTCTTAAATATGAGATCTGGGGTAAAAAAGACCTCAGATCTCATATTTAGACTAAAATGCAATAAAAAAATAAAAAAAAATTTTGTCATTTGAAAAAAATGACAAAAAAAAAATTGCCCTTTAAGAGCTATTGGCGGAAGTGACGTTTTGACTTTGCTTCCGCCCTGCTATGGTATGAAGACGGGTGGGGGTCATCTTCCCCTTACTCGTCTCCATACCCAGCCATGGACAGGACCTGATCGCCTCCGCCGCTACCGACGGCTCCGGTAAGCGGCGGAGGGCGCGGGAGAGTGCCTGGAGGGGGGGACCCTCTCCCGCCACCGATAACGGGGATCTCGCGGCGAATCCGCTGCAGAGACCACCATTATCATAAACCGGACCGCCGCCTGAAGATGAGGATATCTGGGTTATGGCAGCTAGCTGCTGCCATAACAGAGATATCCCGCTTCAAAGAGAGGACGTATATAGTCGTTCGGTTGTCTGGAAGTGGTTCATTTCGAGGAACTGTCCTGATTTGAAACAAAGTCCTTCTGTCCCTCTTTCCTCCTCATGTGTTCCCTATTTTGGTCTGATCTATATAGTTGCGTACAAAATGCACTATTTATTTTTCAAAAAGTGTTTCTCAGTGCTAAACCATTCATACAGTTTCTAAATTTCTGCATCAGTAAATTTTCAAAAGCCAATGTAAAGAATAGTAGTAGTAAAAAAAAAAAAGCACTTGTGGGTTTAACATTTTTTGGGGGGGATAATTCACCTTTAAAGGTGTGTGGCAGGGAGTGTGTCCTATACCTACATACTTTTGCTAATACAGTGGGGCAAAAAAGTATTTAGTCAGCCACCAATTGTGCAAGTTCTCCCACTTAAAAAGATGAGAGGCCTGTAATTGTCATCATAGGTATACCTCAACTATGAGAGACAAAATGTGGAAACAAATCCAGACAATAACATTGCCTGATTTGGAAAGAATTTATTTGCAAATTATGGTGGAAAATAAGTATTTGGTCAATATCAAAAGTTCATCTCAATACTTTGTTATATATCCTTTGTTGGCAATGACAGAGGTCAAATGTTTTCTGTAAGTCTTCACAAGGTTGTCACACACTGTTGCTGGTATGTTGGCCCATTCCTCCATGCAGATCTCCTCTAGAGCAGTGATGTTTTGGGGCTGTCGCTGGGCAACACAGACTTTCAACTCCCTCCAAAGGTTTTCTATGGGGTTGAGATCTGGAGACTGGCTAGGCCACTCCAGGACCTTGAAATGCTTCTTACAAAGCCACTCCTTCATTGCCCGGGCGGCGTGTTTGGGATCATTGTCATGCTGAAAGACCCAGCCACGTTTCATCTTCAATGCCCTTGCTGATGGGAGGAGGTTTGCACTCAAAATCTCATGATACATGGCCCCATTCATTCTTTCATGTACACGGATCAGTCGTCCTGTTCCCTTTGCAGAGAAACAGCCCCAAAGCATGATGTTGCCACCCCCATGCTTCACAGTAGGTATGGTGTTCTTTGGTTGCAACTCAGTATTCTCTCTCCTCCAAACACGACGAGTTGTGTTTCTACCAAACAGTTCTACTTTGGTTTCATCTGACCATATTACATTCTCCCAATCCTCTTCTGGATCATCCAAATGCTCTCTAGCAAACCTCAGACGGGCCCGGACATGTACTAGCTTAGGCAGAGGGACACGTCTGGCACTGCAGGATCTGAGTCCCTGGTGGCGTAGTGTGTTCCTGATGGTAGCCTTTGTTGGTCCCAGCTCTCTACAGGTCATTCACTAGGTCCCTCTATGTGATTCTGGGATTTTTTCTCACCGTTCTTGTGATCATTTTGACCCCACGGGGTGAGATCTTGCTCGGAGCCCCAGATCGAGGGAGATTATCAGTGGTCTTGTATGTCTTCCATTTTCTAATTATTGGTTCCACAGATGATTTCTTCACACCAAGCTGCTTGCCTATTGCAGATTCAGTCTTCCCAGCCTGGTGCAGGTCTACAATTTTGTTTCTGGTGTCCTTTGACAGCTCTTTGGTCTTCACCATAGTTGACTTTGGAGCGTGACTGTTTGAGGTTGTGGACAGGTGTCTTTTAGGCCGGGTTTACACTGGGGCGACAAACGCTCCGACATTGGGAGCTCATGTCTCATGACGTGTGAAAATCAATGTTTCCCTATGGGAGCCGTCCTAACTGGTCCTAACTGGTCCGACACATGTCGGTCCGACTTTGAAAATGCTCCCTGTACTACTTCGGTCCGACTTTGATCCGACTTCAGCCCATTGACTATCATTGAAGTTGGATCAAATTCGGACCGCAGTCTTGCATGATCCGACTTTGGCATGCGACTTGTGCTCTGCTGCTCTTGAGGGGGAACTCCAGGCCAAATTTTAAATAAAAAAACGGCATGGGTTCCCCCTCCAGGGGCATACCAGGCCCTTGGGTCTGGTCTGGATTTGAAGGGGAACCCCTACGCTCTCCGGTTCTTTCTTCCGCCGGGCCTCCGCTATCTTCTTCCAGCTCTTTTGCTAGCGGAGAGGCCCGGTCTTCCCGTCGTCTCGTCCGGCTCTCCGTTGTCCTTCTGCCGGCCCCTCCACTATCTTCTTGCAGCTCTTTTGCTAGTGGAGGGGCCGGTCTTCCCATCGCCGTCGCCGTCTTCTTCTCTCTTCTCCTCCTCGATGTTGACTCGTCGCTTTCTCTCGCTGTAATACTGGCTGTTCGCTCCGCTCCGAATTAATATAGGCTTCTCATGACGTCATGGCCCCGGGGCATGTGACTGTGACATCATGGGAGCATGTGACTCATGAGGAACCTATATTAATTCGGAGCAGAGCGAACAGCCAGTATTACAGCGGGAGGAAGCGACGAGTCAACATCGAGGAGGAGAAGAGAGAAGAAGACGGCGATGGCGACGGCGACGGGATGACCGGCCCCTCCACTAGCAAAAGAGCTGCAAGAAGATAGTGGAGGGGCCCGCAGAAGGACAACGGAGAGCTGGACGAGACAACGGGAAGACCGGGCCTCTCCGCTAGCAAAAGAGCTGGAAGAAGATAGCGGAGGCCCGGCGGAAGAAAGAACCGGAGAGCGGGAGAAGAAGCAGGCGACGGAGAAGACCGGGCCTCCGCTAACTAAAGAGCTGGAAGAAGATAGCGGAGGACCGGCAGAAGAAAGAACCAGAGAGCCCGGCGCTGTGCAATAAATTAATTAAAAAAGCTGTGTTGTGTTTTTATTGCCATTTTTTTCCACCAGGTGAATGGGTAGGGGTACGATGTACCCCATACTCATTCACATAGGGTGGGGGGCCGGGATCTGGGGGCCCCTTATTAAAGGGGGCTCCCGGATTCTGATAAGCCCCCAACCCGCAGACCCCGACAACCAACGGCCAGGGTTGTCGGGAAGAGGCCCTGTCCTCATCAACATGGGGGCAGGGTGTTTTGGGGTGGGGGGGCCGCAGGTCGCCCCCCTGCCCCAGAGCACCAAACCCCCCATGTTGAGGGCATGCAGCCTGGTACGGTTCAGGAGGGAGAGGGGCCGCTCTCTCGCCCCCCTCTCTTCCCCTGCGGCCTGCCAGGTTGTGTGCTCGGATAAGGGTCTGGTTTGGATCTTGGGGGGGACCCCCATGCCGTTTTTTTCGGCATAGGGGTTCCACTTCAAATCCAGACCAGACCCAAGGGCCTGGTATGCTCCTGGAGGGGGAACCCATGCCGGTTTTTTATTAAAAATTTGGCCTGGAGTTCCCTCTCAAGATTCATAGCAAACACAGTGCCTGGTGTTGGCGGGGATCCAAGTCGGATCCCCGTTTATTGAAAGTCGGACATATGTTGGCTTCATGTCACGGGGCAAAGTCGGATCCAAAGTAGGACGGCTGTCGTGTCTCACTAGTGTGAACCCAGCCTCATACTGATAACAAGTTCAAACAGGTGCCATTAATACAGGTAATGAGTGGAGGACAGATGAGCCTCTTAAAGAAGAAGATACAGGTCTGTGAGAGCCAGAAATCTTGCTTGTTTGTAGGTGACCAAATACTTATTTTCCACCAAAATTTGCAAATAAGTTCTTTCCAAATCAGACAATGTGATTGTCTGGATTTGTTTCCACATTTTGTCTCTCGTAGTTCAGGTATACCTATGATGACAATTGCAGGCCTCGCTCATCTTTTAAAGTGGGAGAACTTGCACAATTGGTGGCTGACTAAATACTTTTTTGCCCCACTGTAAGTGTCCCTTGTTCACAAAAAGTTGGGAGGTATGCATATAGTGTTCAATAATGGTGGTTTCCAAACATTGGAGGTTATCTGCAATATAATATTAAAATGTGAGAAGGTTTTTGCATTAAGAAATTACATCTTAATGTAATAAGCCAATACTAATGTGTACTATGCAACTTTATTGACCATTTCTAAAATGTAATGCCTCAAAATTCAGACTTTAAGACTCCAGAGTTTTACATGGGGATGTTATTATTATCTAGACAATTACAGCAATGACCATCGTCTAGAGTCAGAGCTTTAAATTCACATTTTAATCCCATTTGGGGAAGTGGCTGAGCTTAAAGTCAGTGCAAAATATGACCCATCGGGAAATGGCTTGTTTATATAGCTCTATGATGCATTAATTGTTTTAATGAACATTTTCTTTGAAATGTATTTTTAGTGGTAATAGTAGGAATAGGGTACATTTTTGCATGATAATATTATGACATGAGAAAGCATATCCAGCAGAAAATAAGCATTTGTATAATAAAGTCATTTAGGAAAAAACATATATTTGTTCAGTGGTTGGATTTTCTAGATGTATTCACTTTAAATACAAAATACTAGAAGAATTAACATAAGTATATCTGAGATTACCTCTTAAATCCTTATGCCAACCCAAGAATTTGCACATATTTTAATGACTCTAAGGCTATATGTCAGCTAACACTTTCATTTGCACCTGTCTTGCACTATACCTGATAGACTTGCAGAATTTAGAAGGTGAGGATTTTCTATACATACGGCAAAGCAATTGTACATTGAGGCCAGGTTCACACCTATGCGTTGCGTTTTTGAGCTTGGAGTCTTTGCCAAGTTCGCAATCAGTCGTTCAGCGGTTCAATTGTGTTTTTAGCTGCGGACTTGCCGACCTGGGAAGTCTCGCCGCTGTTATCATGAGGGGGAACTCCACACCAAATTTTAAATAAAAAAACGGCATGGGTTCCCCTCCAGGAGCATATCAGGCCCTTAGGTCTGGTATGGACTTTAACGGGAACCCCTACGCCGAAAAAAACTGCGTGGGGGTCCCCCCAATGTCCATAGCAGACCCTTATCCGAGCACGCAACCTGGCAGGCCGCAGGAAACGAGGGGGGACCAGAGAGCGGCCCCCCTCCCTCCTGAACTGTACCAGGCCGCATGCCCTCAACATGGGGGGGTGGGTGCTTCGGGGCAGGGGGGCGCACTGCGGCCCCCCCACCCCAAAGCACCCTGCCCCCATGTTGATGAGGACAGGGCCTCTTCCCGACAACCCTGGCCGTTGGTTGTTGGGGTATGCGGGCGAGGGGCTTATCGGAATCCAGGAGCCCCCTTTAATAAGGGGGCCCCCAGATCCCGGCCCCCCACCCTATGTGAATGAGTATGGGGTACATCGTACCCCTACCCATTCACCTGGTGGAAAAAAAATGGCAATAAAAACACTACACGGGTTTTTTAAGTCATTTATTAGTCAGCTCCGGGGGTCTTCTTTCAACTTCGGGGGTCTTCTTCCAACTTCAGGGGTCTCTTCCGACTTCGGGGTTCTCCGGTGTCGTCTCCGCCGCGCTCTCCGGTTCTTCTCTCGCTCTCCGGTTCTTTCTTCCTTCTGCCGAGCCTCCGCTATCTTCTTCCAGCTCTTTTGCTAGCGGGGCCCGGTCTTCTTCATCGCCTTCTTCCCTCTTCTCTCCTGGAGATGTTGACTCGTCGTTCTCTTCAGCTGTAATGCCGTATGAGCGGAGTGCATTCACTTTTATAGGCATGGGCGTGGTCACCAGGGGATGACACCATTGACCCCGCCCCCATATGCCGTCACAGTCCCATCATTCCCCGGGACTGTGACATCATATGGGGGCGGGGTCACTGGGTGTCATCACCCGGTGACCACGCCCATGCCTATAAAAGTGAATGCACTCCGCTCATACGGCATTACAGCCGGAGAGAGCGACGAGTCAACATCTCCAGGAGAGAAAAGGGAAGAAGGCGATGAAGAAGACTGGGCCCCGCTAGCAAAAGAGCTGGAAGAAGATAGCGGAGGCCCGGCAGAAGGAAGAAAGAACCGGAGAGTGAGAGAAGAACCGGAGAGCGCGGCGGTCGGAAGAGACCCCCGAAGTTGGAATAAGACCCCCGGAGCTGATTAATAAATGACTTAAAAAACCTGTGTAGTGTTTTTATTGCCATTTTTTTCCACCAGGTGAATGGGTAGGGGTACGATGTACCCCATACTCATTCACATAGGGTAGGGGGCTGGGATCTGGGGGCCCCCTTATTAAAGGGGGCTCCTGGATTCCGATAAGCCCCCCGCCCGCATACCCCGACAACCAACGGCCAGGGTTGTCGGGAAGAGGCCCTGTTCTCATCAACATGGGGGCAGGGTGCTTTGGGGTGGGGGGGCCGCAGTGCGCCCCCCTGCCCCGAAGCACCCACCCCCCCAAGTTGAGGGCATGTGGCCTAGTACGATTCAGGAGGGAGGGGGGACGCTCTCTCGTCCCCCCTCTTTTCCTGCGGCCTGCCAGGTTGCGTGCTCGGATAAGGGTCTGCTATGGACTTTGGGGGGACCCCCACGCCGTTTTTTTCGGCGTAGGGGTTCCCGTTAAAGTCCATATCAGACCTAAGGGCCTGGTATGCTCTTGGAGGGGAACCCATGCCGTTTTTTTTTTGTTTTTTTTTGGCGTGGAGTTCCCCCTCAAGATCCCTGTTCAGAACGCAACACATGTGCGAATCAGATGCGTGCCCATAGAACATAATGGGCCTGAATTCGCACCTGAGCCGCACCGCAATGCCTAAAGAACGCACACGTTTTTTCGGCAATGCGCAGTGCGAATGCATCGCACATATGTGAACCAGCCTCATTGGAATCAATGTATTTTATAATGTTATGCGAATTGGATGCGGTGTAAGCCGCAACCAATTCGCATAGGTGTGAACCGGGCCTGAATGATTAAAAATGGTATAAATGAATTACAGCAATACATGCTTTTATAGATGCAGTCAAGTGGGCAACATGTTCCACATCTGGTAGATAAGCTTTAGACTTAAAAAGTTCTGTTCTGGGATTCCAGAATAGAAGTTTTAAAAATTAACCAACAGAAACCAGCTGCGTAACTCTTTCTTGCCACCAAACAAACCAAAGCTACTCCTGGGAAAAAGCAGAGTGAATTTAGCTAAAGTAAAAATTGTATGAATATGTTACCAGTGAACAAAAACCCTACAGTAAACTATCTATGAAAGGGAAATAACAGGTCTATACATCCACCTCCAGGGGATGGGACTTCATTTCTCAAACCCATGTCTCTTTACATGTCATACTTGACTTGGCCATCTTAAACTATCCTATTATATTCTTGTTAGGTCACTCCATGCATTCTCCACTACCTTACTCTTGATCACACTCTTCCTTTATCCATTTATATTCCTATTTCTTGCAACTTGTATCTCCAAATGTATTAATTCCTGTTGTTCCCCATTAAATTCCTTACACCATCACAGTGTAAAATGTTTTACAGCATAACTCTACACGACTGTACATGACTAAATAACACCCTATATGTGGACACCTTTTGCTCTTAACAGCTCTTTATTGCTGTATACACTAGCCTTTTTCACTACGAGTGCTATTCACATATTGCGCAGCTTTATTTTTCTTTAAGTACAGGTACATCCCTTTAAATTTGCCGCCTTGCCCGCGGGTCCCGCAAACTCGATGTTCGCCGGCGGCCCGCGATCGTGGAACCGAGAGGCAGAACGGGGAGATGCTTATGTAAACAAGCATTTCCCTGTTCTGCCTAGTGACATGTCAGGGATCTACTGCTCCCTGTGATTGGGAGTCACTGGAAGCCCATCCCCCCACATTTAGAATCACTCCCTAGGTCACACTTAACCCCTTGATTGCCCTCTAGTGTTTAACCCCTTCCCTGTCAGTGTAATTTACACAGTAATCAGTGCATTTTTATAGCACTGATCGCTGTATAAATGGCAATGGTCCCAAAATAGTGTCAAAAGTGTTCGATGTGTCCGCCATAATGTCACAGTCACGATAAATATCACTGATCGCTGCCATTACTAGTAAAAAAGAAATTATTAATAAAAATGCTATAAAACTATTCCCTATTTTGTAGACACTATAACTTTTGCGCAAACCAATCAATATACGCTTATTGCAATTTTTTTTACCAAAAATATGTAGAAGAATACATATCGGCCTAAACTGAGGAAAAATAAAATATATATATATATATATTTTTGGGGGATATTTATTATAGCAAAAGTAAAAAATATTGCTTTTTTTTTCAAAATTGTCGCTCTTCTTTTGTTTATAGCGCAAAAAATAATAATCGCAGAGGTGATCAAATACCACCAAAAGAAAGCTCTATTTGTGGGAAAAAAAGGACGTCAATTTTGTTTGGGTGCAACCGCGCAATTGTCAGTTAAAGCAACGCAGTGCCGAATCGCAAAAAGTGCTCTGGTCAGGAAGGGGGTAAATTCTTCCTGGGCTGAAGCGTTTAAAGTGTTTCTAAAGGCAGAAGGTTTTTATCTTAATGCATTCTATGCATTAAGATAAAAAAAAAAAAAACAACTTCTGTGTGCAGCAGGCCCCCTAATCCCCTCTAATACTTACCTGAGCCCCATCTCAATCCAGCGATGTTGCACAAGAGCCTCAGCTATTCAGGTTCTCTCCCTTATTGGCTGAGACAGCAGTGGGGGCTGATGGCAATCAAAGTCAGTCAGGAGAAAGAGCGGGCCGGACCAAGCTGCGGCTCCATGTCTGAATGGACACAGAGCAGCAGCGTGGCTCAGCTCGGGTGCCACCATAGCAAACTGCTTGCTGTGGGGGCACTTGACAGGAGGGAGGGGCCAGGAATGCCAGCGGGGAACCCCGAAAAGAGGAGGATCTGGGCTGCTCTGTGCAAAAGCACTGCATAAAGCAGGTAAATATAATATGTTTGTTATTGTTAAAAATAATAACAAAACGGGCTTTGTTAAGTAATTATCAACCGTGTGCAGATACAAAGCAGGTATCAGACATTTAAAGAGTAACTCCACTTTTGTTGAGAAAAAAACATTCCCCTCTGGGTGAACTATGTACATTGCAAGGAATTTAAACAACTTTTGTAGCAGATTCCTACCTTTTGTTATTCTGAAGTAATCCCTGTGTGTTCCTCTGAGCCTCAGTGGTGAGTGGGTCTAATGGGAGGAGTTTTATAAATATCTATCAGCTGTGCACCTGCAGGGCTCTAATGAGGAAATCTGCTGGGCCTGCATCCCTTCAGACGTGTCCCCACTGGGAGTGTCTCAGACCCGGTTCACACCAGGGCGGCACGACGCGGCACGACTTGTGGGGGCGACCTCGGCGGCACGATCTCAAGACGACTTGAGACACCCGCCGAGGCGATTTGCATGAGACTTCTGTATAGAAGTCAGTGCAGGTCCCCTTGGGTCGCCCCCAAAAGTAGTACAGGAACCTTTTTCTAAGTCAGAGCGACCTGAGTCGCTCTTACTTAGAACGGTTCCATTGAAAAGCGTGGGACGCGACTTGTCAGGCGACTGAGTCGCCTGACGAGTCGCCCTGGTGTGAACCGGCTCTCACCAAAAATTATATTTTGTTGCAGGGGATGCCTGAAATCTGACTTGTATGTTAGGCAGACTTCTGGAAAAATTGGGGAGCCAATCACACAAGCAGGAAATTATGTTTCTGGGGGGTGGTCAGTACACACTCTGTGTACAGAACAACTCCATGTAGCCATATTGCAATGCATTGTCAGAACATTTTATTTGCTGCAGTTTGAAAAGGAAAGGCAATTTTTAATAACATTCAATCTCAATATGACTTGTTTTGCAATTGTATACGTTTTATTTTATTTTTTCCTACTTTCAATAATTTTTTTTGATTTTTCAATGAAAATGAAAATACATTGAAGTATACGCTTTTTTTATTTTTTCTTTATTTGCTATTTTTTCCCCCCACAAAAGTGGAGTTACCTTTTGAATAAAAGTCTCCAAAACTGCTGGTTTTCCACTGCTGATTTGGCAGTAGTAGCACTGTGATACATTTTCTTTTACAAAATACCGACTAAAAAAAAGAAAAAAACACGCAAGTTAGCAGTCACATTTTCAATGAAATTTTACACCTTGTTGGCTGCTGTTGTAAACAGAGCTTTTATGTACATGAATGTGCAAGGTGAAATTATTTGATGCCGTTACTTTTGCTCAGAGTCTCTGAGGTGACAGCAGGAATAAGCTGAAACAAGAGGCACAATGATTGTGAGTTATGAGATCTCAATAGTTATAGTTGCAGAGCTCTATGGGGAACACCAGCAAATTACTGTTATGTTTTATCTTCCTTGGAGATGATAATCTTGCATTTCTCATTAACTGCACCACTGCCATGCTTCATCTTAAAGCCGTTCTTCAGTCAGGTTTAAAAAAGTCAGCAGCTACAATATCTACAAATGCTGTAGATGTTGACTTTTAATAAAAGGGCACTTACCTCTCTAGGGATCCACCACTGTTCTCACCCAAGTTGGTTATTTGTCGATCTTCGGGTCCCCAGCGCTAGCATGCTTAGTGTGGGAAGTGGGCTGTGGCACCTTGTGGCTTCACAGCCAGCTTCCCACTGTGTATGCTTGAGCCACGCTGCACTGTGTTAATGGTCTTGCAGGCTTCTGGGACCTGTGACCTGTCCTATAAGGTTGCTTGTGTGGAAAGGGGGGGACTTCCAGTGAAACTGCCTAGGCGATTTCAGCAGAAGTGGGGGCAAGTACCTGAGAAAACTAGGAACCCACTCCCCCCCCCCCCCCCCCAAAAAAAAAGCTCAAAAAGAAGAAGAGGAGGTGGGAAGAAGACATAAGGTGGAACTTCCCCTTTAGGTTGAAATTCCACTTTAAAAACACCCAACTTTACAGAGAGGATAGAGAAAACAATTCCTGCTACTGTTTGCAAAACACTCCAGGTTTATTAGCTCAGCAGTTAATTTTAATTGCTGCATAGATACTAAAGCTTTATTAAGTAGCAATTTAAACTTTGGTTTAGGTATTCTGTTGTATAGTTATTTTTTTTTTACTTGCTGTTTAACAGACACCTCTATGATGATTCTTTTACAACTTTTAGGTTTCCAATTTCAAATTTTTGTGAAAAACTGTCACAATGCAAGTACGTGTGATCTACGATGGCTGTCAAACCTTTAAAGTATATAGATGTTCTAGAAGCTTGCTATGAGAAGTTTGCCTTGCAAATTTTAAGTATGTTTAAACCCAATCACTAAAATCTCATAGAATTTTTTATTTTTATTTTTTTAAAGTTTGAAATATCAGGCTACCAATACTAAGATTTTAGTGCAACATATCAGAAATGATCAGGGAAGGCTGGTCACAAATGACGGGGAGAAGGCAACTGAAGTAAATACATTCTCATCTTCAATTTGTATGTATGAAAATGATGAGGGGGGGGTATAATAAATAAGAGAGTAATGTTTATAATAGTATATTGAATGTACCCTTGTGGCTGGTAGAGATCAGTGTTCAAAAAGAGTAGAAAAATTGAATGTGAAGAAATCACTGGACTGGGTGGCTTACAACCGCAGAGTTCTCAAAGAACTGGGCCATGTTATAGCCAGACCATTGTTCCCAATTTTTATTAACATCTGACTGACTGGAATAGTACCAGCAGATTGCAAAAAGGCAAAAAGCAAATGTGGTGCCAATAATCAAAAAGGGCAGAGATACAGTATATACCTGGCCATTACAGACCAGTCAGCCTGACATCAATAGTATGTAAAGTATTACCTAAAACAGAAAATTCCATGCTCGGATTATATAATCCAAAAATAAAAAAGCAGCTGGCACAAAGTTTTTTTTTTTTTATATACAAATACTACTTAAAATATAATGTAAAATAGTGCAGTGCTAAATAATAATCAGATCAATTGTGAGTGTGCAAACATTCATAATGACTAAAAAACATTTGAGCCCTGGAGGTGAAACATCACATTGTTGTGTTGATGACTGTATAGTGCTGTGTTCACACTGAAAAATATATGATTTTTGGATTGTTTGTTAAATTCATCGAGATTGGTCACTAGTTGTATGATCTGTTGATTTACTACAACTCTTTCACAGACACACATCAATTGCCATATTTTGCACGTGCACAGATTTTTATATTTATGTCAGCAATTTTTATGCATTTATTTATGTATTTATTTACATATATTTATTGCACAAAGCTTGCTTGTCATTATGAATGTTTTTTGCACACTCACAATTATTGTGATTATTATTTAGCACTGCACTATTTTATGTTATAGTATGCAAACTATTGTAAGTAATGATAAGGGACCCTATTCCAGAATTTGCTGATGAAAATAGTATCTTTAGCAGCAACCAACATGATTTTTTATAAAGAATTGCTCTTGGCAGACCAAGCTTTTACCATTTTATGAGGAGGTACCGTATTTTCCGCACCATAAGACGCACTTTTTCCCCCCAGAAATATGGGGGAAAATGTCTCTACGTCTTATGGTGAGAATATACAACAGGCACCGCCCCACCGCCGCCACTGGCACCGCCCCCGCACTTTGCGGGGGGCAGCATCTCCGCACGAAAAAAGCCCTCCCCTGCCGAGTCCCGCCTCCTGCACACAATCCGTCCCCAGGTACAGACCTCCAGGCAGGCCTGTAGTGATGAAACAGCGGCGTGACTTGGCCGGGGAGGGAGGGCGGGGACTAGCGCCCCATAAGCGGCCAGTGATTGGCCGCACTCTAAGCAACTGACGGAGGCTCCGCCTACCCTCCTTCGTGACATCTAGGCTCAGTGCAGGTGTACTCACCGCTCTGTCTACTGTTACTAGTAAACACAGAAGCCCCGCTGGCTGGCTTCCACAGAATCTCCGAGCTGCTGCACCCAAACAACGGGGAGACAGTTGCCCGGCGCTGTGTGATCATGGGCAGGAGGTGGAGGAGGGGCATTACATGCTGAGCTTCAGATGTCCGGATGGCGACCCCATGCCTGATGATCCCATGGCTGCCACTGGCAAGTGAAAAGAGTTGCAGCCACAAGTGCTGTACACTGCGTGGGTAAAGCCAAAAAGAAGGGGGTTGGGGGGGCTTATGCAAAGCTGAGGAGATACAGAGGGAGCTGAGTTAAAGAGATGCAAAGCTTAGCTGTTGGGGGGTTTCAGAGATAAGCTGTAAAAAAAGGTGCAAAGGCGAGTTGTGGCCAGGGGTGCAGAGGTGAGCTGTAAAAGGGGGGAAGTGCGATAAAGTGAGCTGCGGTCATTGAAGGGGGAGGCGTGCATAGGTGAATTGCAGAAGGATGAGGGGTGCAGAAGTGAGTAACAGACATGGGGTGAAGAGGTGAGTTGCAGAAAGAGGGCGCCGGGGTGAGTCGCAGAAAGAGGGTGCAGGGGTGTGTCGCAGAAAGAGGGCACAGGGGTGAGTCGCAGAAAGAGGGCGTAGAGGTAAGTCACAGAAAGAGGGTGCAGAGATGAGTCGCAGAAGGAGGGTGCAGAGGTGAGTCACAGAAAGAGGGCACAGAGGTGAGTTGTAGACAGGGGGTGCAGATGTGAGTTGCCAAAGAGTGTGGGTGGGTAGATGTGAGTTGGAGAAGGGTGGGGGGTGCAGAGGTGGGTTATGGATGGGTGGGTGTGCAGATGTGAGTTATAGACAGGGGGTCAATGGTCAGTCTGCGTTCATGGCAATGGTCAGTCTGCATTTATGGCAATGGTCAGTCTGTATTTATGGCAATGGTCAGTCTGCGTTTATGGCAATGGTCAGTCTGCGTTTATGGCAATGGACAGTCTGCATTTATGGCAATGGTCAGGCTGCATTTCATGGGCTCTTGGAAAATATTTTTTTACACCATTTGGTTCAGAATTTTTTTTTTCTTGTTTTCCTCCTCTAAAACCTAGGTGTCAGGAAAGGTTCCATCCGCTGGTAATATTTATTATTCGGCTTGCAGTACTGTGGTCCTCCAGCAGGTGTCTCCTGGCAGTTTGGAACTGTCAGGAGAATCTCTCCCTGCTGGTGTTGTATTATCCTTTGGACGCAGTACTGGTCTCCACCAGCGGCTGGATCCTGGCAGCGTGGAGCGAACTGCCCTTCCTTCGCTCAGCTGTGACCTGAAGCTAATCACAGCCTTCCTATAAATACCCGGCAAGTACTAACACTCCTTGCCCTGGTATCTCTCTCCCTGACCCAGGACCTGTGACCCTGACTTTGATCCCTGCATCCTGCCTGACCTGACCCGATCCGATCCAACCTGATCCCTGCATCCTGCCTGACCTGATCCAACCTGATCCCTACCTTGAGCCCATCCTGTATCCATCCCTCCTGTCTCCTGTTTACCACAGATACCCGTCCTCCTGTTCCCTGAGTGCTTTTCCCTGCTCTGCAGCCTATCCATCAGTCTCCTCCCTGTTCCTGTTGTCTCCCATCTGCTGACATTCCCTTGTGTATGACCTCGGCCTGGCTTTTTACTACGATTCTGGTATCTCCCATATTTGTATATATATTGTTTATAGTCACTGTTTATTTGATTGATTTATTGCACTGTGTTCTGTTGGAGGTGGTTGTATGTTGTTCACTTATCGTAATAAATTGTTATATTTTCACCTACACCCGTTTGGTCTCCTCTGTGCAGTCACACAGTCTGGTCTATTAGCCTTCTCTGACAGTATACCAGGGCCATCCCTGATCAGACGTGGCTGTATTGAGGAACCATCCTGGTGTTGTGAATTCTGCTGATATGGATTCGGACGAAATCCTTTACTATTCTCTGCTGGCGGCAGAGGATGCGAGTATTGTCGCCAGGTTCTAAAGGGATGGACTAGTGACTAGCTGATGGAAACGATCCGATCAGCTAATTTCTTGGTGGATCAGGGTTACATGCAGCCTGAGGATGTTCAGCCGTTAACCCGGTTATATGTAGAACCAGCCCTTTCATTTGTTCCCGAAGGAGGTGATGACTTCTCTCCCCCTTTCAATGGTGACCAAGTTGAATACCTAGTTTGGTTATTAGAGGATTATCCAGCTTCTTTTGATGAGCATTATTTCCCCTGCTCCCAGCAGGTGTTATCCGATTGTGTTAGTTCTGTGCAGTCTCTGATTAGACAGGGTGTGTGCGAATCAGTTTTTGTTCAACCTGTGCTGCAGGCATGGTCAGATCTCCTGAATTCAGCCAAGCCACAACATTCCAGCCCTACCATTAATCACCTGCCTTCCCAAGAATTTATCCGCCCATCGCCTATGGCAACCCCAGCTACAGCCCAGTTTGCACAACCTCCCACCAAATATTATTACCCAGTCTCTACTTGTCGCACCTACCCTGCCTTCAATCCACCTGCTTCTTCTCTTCCACCTATAGCAAATCCACAAGAACCTCCTCCAGCCACTATCCCTGTATCTCTGCCGCATTCCAGTCCTTCCTCTTATTCAATTCCATCTTTTGCATACATCCCCCCTGTTATTTACAAATCTGCAGTGGCTAAGCCTAAAAAGAAGCGGAAGTACTTTCCGACCCACACAATTCTACCAGCAACCCAACCTGCCTCCTCACCCACCAACCTGCTCCAGCCTGCATTCATGCCAGTTGAACCTGACTATCCATCTAAATCTGCCAACCCTATGCCTGTTACCCAATCTGACGTCCCAGTGCCCTTTACCCAGTCTGACATTCCTATACTGGTCTGCCAGCCTGAAGTTCCTGTGCCAGTTTACCAGCCTGAAGTTCCTGTGCCAGTCTGCCAGCCTGAGGTCCCTGTGCCAGTCTGCCAGCCTGCGGTTCCTGTGCCAGTCTGCCGGCCTGAGGTTCCTGTGCCAGTCTGCCGGCCTGAAGTTCCTGTACCAGCCTGCCAGTCTGAAGTTCCCGTACCGGCCTGCCAACCTGAAGTTCCTGTGCCGGCCTGCCGGCCCAAGGTTCCTGTGCCAGTTTGCCAGCCTGAAGTTCCTGAGCCAGTGTTCCAGCCTGATGTTCCGGTGCCTGCCTTCCAACCAGAAGTCCTGATGCCAGTATCCCAGTCCGAAGATCCGGTGTCCCCGCCGGAAGATTCAGTGCCTGTTTCCTCGCCTGAAGATCCGGTGCCCGTTTCCCAGCTTGAGGTTGTGGTGCCCGTCTCCCGGCCTGAGGTTGTGGTGCCCGTTTCCCGGCTTGAGGTTGTGGTGCCCGTTTCTCGGCTTGAGGTTGTGGTGCCCGTTTCCCAGCTTGAGGTTGTGGTGCCCGTTTCCCGGCTTGAGGTCACAACTGAGTTAAGGAAGGGCAGTTTGCTCCACACTGCCAGGATCCATCTGCTGGTTGAGACCAGTACTGCGTCCAAAGGATAATACAACACCAGCAGGGAGAGATTCCCCTGACAGTTCCAAATTGCCAAGAGACACCTGCTGGTGGACCACAGTACTGCAAGCCAAATAATAAATATCACCAGCGGATGGAACCTTTCCTGACACTAGGTGCGTTTTATGGTCAGATGCGTCTTATGGAGTGAATAAGCTGTAATTTGGATAGAGGAAGGCCTGTAGATGTGGTGTATTTACATTTCGCTAAAGCATTCAATACAGTACCCCAAAAATTATTAATTTACAAAATACGTTTTTTTGGCATTGATGATAAGGTATGTACCTGGATAGAAAATTTGTTGCAGGAGCATGTCCAGAGGGTAGTGATTTAGGGCATATTTTCTGAATGGGGCTCTGCCCTAGGACAGTATTGCCAACTGTCAGTATTTTTCCTGGCAGCCAGTAAAACCTGGGCACTTTCCTCCTGCCATTAAATGCCAGTGACAGGAAAAGGTTGCCAATTAAAAAATATGTCTCAGAGCGTGTGGAGGTTGTGCCTGAGCATGTGACGTGTGGTGTCATGGTTCAAGGGTGCTGAGCAAGTCGGGAGTGGGACTGCCAGTGCTGGTCGGACTGGAGTGGGCTAAATGGACCAACTGGCGTGGATGTAGACTGTCACTGTGACTCAGGAGGGGACGTGTCGTGTCGGTGAGGTGTCAACATCACCTGTACTGCGGCACACTGCTGTCAGTGTCCCTGTGAGAGTCAATTTCATGTGAGTGTGCCGCCCATCCTAATTTCTCGCCCTCCTGAGTCCTGTCCCTAAGCTACTTACTTACCATATCGAAAATAAGATATATTTTTTTTGCCTTAATATCTTTCTTAAATCACATTGCTAATTGTTTATTGCACTTGTTTGTAGCCTAAGTACAGAAATGTGCATTTAAAAACTGTAATTACATAACTTTTGAAATATCAGTAAATACTGGACTGTGCCAGTACATTTTAGGTGTTTTGTCAGTATTTTTTTTTCTGGTAGGTTGGCAATACTGTCCCAGGACCATTTCTGTTCATCTTGTTTATAAACAATATAGAGGTTGGAATAAATAGTTCAATCTTAGTGTGTGCTTATGACACAAATCTATGCAGGTCAGTAACTTTGCAGCAGGATATAGCAACTATACAAGAAGACCTGGTTATAATAGAGGAGTAAGCAGCTATATGAGAGATGAGGTTTAATGTAGAAAAATGTAAAGTAATGCACTTGGGAGCTAAAAATATGCATGCAAGTTACATGCTAGAGAAGGAACCTCTGGGTGAGGATGGTAAAGGATCTGGGGGTCCGCAGCAAGCAAGGCCAGCAGACTATTGGCATGCATTAAAAATAAATTTACTAATTTACTATAATTCTACCACTGTACAACACTCTGGGTCAGCCACATCTTGAGTTTGTCATCCAGTTCTGGTCACCAACCCTAAGGAAGGATGTGCTTGAACTGGAGAGAGTCCAAAGAAGGGCAACACAACTAATAAGGGGACCAGATTGCCTCAATTACGAGGAATAACTACAAACATTAAAAGTATTCTCCCTGGAGCACAGGCATTTAGGAGGAAAAGGGATCACAATATACAAATATTTGAATGGTGACTCCATCAGTCTCTAAAAAAGACACACATTTACACAATGAAGTTGGATGAAGCGCTTGAATCTTAAACCGTGTAAGGGTTTCTTTACTGTTATGCCGCGTACACACGCTCGGAATTTCCGATGGAAAAAGTCTGACTGAATTTTTTCATCGGATATTCCGAACGTGTTGCCCCATCGGACTTTTTCCTTCGGAAATTCTGACGGACTTAGAAAGAGAACATGTTCTCTTTTTTCCGGACGGAAAACATTTCTATCGGAAATTTTGTTCGTCTGTATGGAATTCCGACGGAGAAAAAAACATGCATGCTTAGAATCAAGTCGACGCATGCTCGGAAGCATTGAACTTAATTTTTCTGGGCTTGTCGTAGTGTTGTACGTCACCGCGTTCTTGACGGTCGGATTTAGTGTGTCCGTGTGTATGCAAGACAGCTTGAGCAGAATTCCGTCGGAAAAACCCGTCAGAGTTTATTCCGATGGAAAAACCGGTCGTGTGTACGCGGCATAACTTGTTATGTTATTGTTGCTGGCGATAAAGATGTGGAACTCCTTTCCACAGTTGTTGGTGTCAACTTTGATGCCGCGTACACACGTTCGTTATTCATGTCATGGAAAAAAACAACGTTTTTCTCAATGTGATTTTTCGTGTTTCCTCTCAAGCCTGCCTTGCATACACACGTTCGTGAAAAAAAATGCTCGAGCAAAGCGTGGTGACGTACAACACGTACGACGGCACTATAAAGGGGAAGTTCCATTCGAATGGCGCCACCCTTTGGGACACTTTTGCTGATCCTCGTGTTAATAAAGTTTGGTGAGAGACAATTCGTGCTTTTCAGTCCGTTACAGCGTGACAAATGTGCTATCACCATTATGAACGCTAGTTTTACCAGAACAAGCGCTCCCATCTCATACTTGATTCTGAGCATGCGCATTTTTTCCCCCCTCGTAAAAGCATACACACGACCGTTTTTCACAACGTTAAAAAGAACGACGTGAAAAATGACGAGAAAAAATAGAGCAGGTTCTAATTTTTTTCGGGCATTTTTATTCTCGAGAAAAATGCTCTGGAGCATACACACCACCGTTTTTCACGACCATTTTTAAAAATGGAATTTTTCTCGTCATGAAAAACGGTTGTGTGTATGCGGCATGAGATGTGTTTCTTAGCAAAAACAATGTACAGGGATATGGAAAACAGTACACACACAAGTTGAACTTAATGTTTTTAATCAACCTTACCAACTCAATGTAAATTCAAAAGTAATTTCCAATATTTTTAAATCTGCAGCTTTCATTAAAATAATATCTGGTGATCATGCAATAAAGGTTCTTGTTTAGTCACTTCCTGGTATATGATGACAGGAACTGTCCCTGTCTCCCTCTTGTGCTCTTGCCTTGTCACCCTGTCACATAGGATTCTAATGGAGACTGTGGCTGTTTCCAACCACATTGAACAGCCATTGTCCCAGTTGTGTAAACCCTGAAAAATGACATGCGGCCATCACTGGAGTTATTGGTCCATAGGATGTGGCTGAAAAGAGCCTGCAGGAGATTATGGTTTACATCTACTTTGAACAATAGTAAAATGAGATGCTCAAAGTTGGTTTTGAGACATTACAAAAGAGGTCAAGGAAGGCATGTAAATGTATTGTCTTTCATGAAGCTGGGATATAGATTGTATCACATGGATTAACCTGATATTAAGAATCTGTAGATTAGCCTTTTGATTCATGTTTTAGTGAATTTGTTTATGTATCACCCTCCTAGGTAAGTGCTAGAAAATAGTATAGTTTTTGATCTTTCTGCTTACCAGGAAGATGGTCAGGTAAAACTTGACTCTACCTACCAGGGAGCAGGATTTATTGGTTAGGTCTGCTCATTGTACTCAGGTGAAGCTCAACTTGTTCTGACTTCCCCCCCACTGGTCAAATAGGGAGGCATATTGGACAGTGGGAGGGGACCTGACAAGTGAGTGCATAGGCTTTGTTACAGCCCTGGCAATTGGCAGAAGGAAAGTGCTGCATTGCATTGTGGGATACTGTATATAAAGCCAGAGTACATGTGCTCAGGGGGAGTTGAGCCGGGGAGCAGAGTTCAGGAGGGGTGGTCAGCCCAGGGGCCTAGAGGGAGAGAGAGAGAGAGAGAGAGAGAAGCTGAACCCAGAGGTCCTGCAGAGCTGACTGGAAGGGAGACACCAGGAAGGATCTGATTCTGCCTCTGTGAGTACAGATCTGTGTCTTTGGGGCCTGTTGAGTGAGGGCCGCCCCCTTCAGCTAGAAGAGTCAGTAGACGGGTGTCAGTAAAGGGGATGCTAGAGAGTGTCCTAAAGATAATGTAGTGCATCAAGTTTGCTGCTAGTGAGAGAAAGAAGACTGAACACTTCCATACATGTGGCTGTATGGTCAAAGCAGTGTGACTGCTTCTACTACCAATCTGGTGAGGCCAAGTTGTCCTTATCCTTATCCTTTGTGAATAGTTCCAGTTGGAGTATGCCACTCATCCATTCTCCCATCCAAGTTCCAAAATAAAATACAAAAACACAAATACTCTGGACTGGTTATTGAGTAACGAGCAAACGGGAGTAAGGGTGGGACAAGCGGGAACTCCTAGCAACAAAGTGTGAAATCCTCAGCAATCAAGTGGGAACCCTGAGCACCAAAAGGGGAACCCTCAGCAACTAAGTGTGAACCCTCAGTAACTAAGTGGGGACTATAGCAACTAGCTGCAGGTAACCAGAGAGAGGCCTATGAAGTCAACACTCAGCAAGCCCTACGGGAATAGTGGTACATTTATAATCCCATTTTTATTGATATTTTCATTTTTTTCAAATGTCCCCTCCATCTTTCTTTCTGCCCACCTTCATACATAAGAGCCAATCATGTCCACTAAAGCTATATACAGTATTCAGATGCACAGATCTACAGCTCACATTAATCTGTATGCTAACATTAATCAAGGCTCCCTTTCACAAAACCCTAAGGGACCTTCACACCCTTTATGGCAGGGATATGCAATTAGCGGACCTCCAGCTGTTGCCAAACTACAAGTCCCATGAGGCATAGCGAGACTCTGACAGCAGCAAGCATGACACCCAGAGGCATAGGCATGATGGGACTTGTAGTTTTGTAACAGCTGGAGGTCCGCTAATTGCATATCCCTGCTTTATGGTTTAACTGAAAGCACATATTATTTTGGATGAAACATCTGCTTTTACATAGCTGAGAATGCTAAAAAAGATCATTTAAGATTTGTTATGTGTGGTTCATTTAAACGCAACACTAGCATTCTCCCTGATACATTAACACTTAACAGCAATAATAATAATCATGCCAATCAAAGAGATGTGGCAAGCAAAGTGATGAAACATATTACTGACATATCAGTGCCTCTCTTTACTTGATGCACAGGCATGTACAAACCTTAGGAAGTCTTATTGGCTATTGAGTGCCTTTGATCTGACTTGCAAATCATATTTCTTATATCTTCAGATCTCTGACTTTGTGTCAAACAGTATTAGCTATAATAATAACATAAGCTCTCCGACATCATTTCAGACCTTCATCTGCTCTATGCGATGTATCGTTTTTTCTTCAAAAAGTCATGTTTCCTTGACATTAAAGGAAGCAAAAGCTGAAGTATTGCTAGGTGTAACTAACACTCATTCATTTCTTTTTAAATTCCACTGCTAGGTCACTGGGAAATAACACGTGTCTTCATTTTGCTTTCATATTTTATTTTCCCCTGGCAAATAAGCAATATATTTTATTTGTCATATTATTTTGTTGGATTTGAAGCTGTGAACCATGGCTTAGCACATTGCACTGTGGCGTTGGTCTAGGTAGCTGAGAGATCTAGTCAAATGGTTTCTGGGGTGAGGTGATTTAGTTCAGTGTTTCTCAACCTTTTTTCAGTCAAGATACCCTATAAATGTATGCACAATCTCAGGGCATCTCATTCTAAAACGTAAAAAAATAAACTAATAGTTTTACATATTACAGCAGCATCCACACACATGGGCCATCAAACATTAGAGGTGATTTATTCCTCCACATTTGCAAACTGGTACTGGCTCATATTCTAGCATTTCTTTTATCTCTCGTCTTCTCTCCCTTTCTTTGTTAATGTGATCCTAGTACTGATTGAAAGGGGAAGGATCAAACAAGGATGCTATGCAGGCACCTGATGTCCTCCTTATCAATAAATGACATTATTGGTTGTTAGGATGCCAGTGGCTGGCCCACACGGTGTCAAGGTTTTAATTCTGCACAATATAAACATGTGGCTTTGTGTAATAATAAGGCAGGCTTGATCTGCTCGCTGACTTGTTGACATTTTAAGAAATTTCTGTAAATTTTTAGGCATTTTGCCAAGGCATTCCTGAAGAACCCAGAGGGCACACCAGGGGGGCCACCACACCCTGGTTAAAAGAATCTGATGCAGTCCACCAGCATCTGGATGGCCTTTTTTAAATTAAAATAGTATACACAACATATAAGCACATAGACATAATAGGCACATTCTATTTTTATGGTATTTCTTTACAAAAAAAATGTTTAATAAATCCATTGTAAAGTTGTAGTAATTCAGTATGGCGCCACTTGCTAAAGATCAGTTAAAGACAACAATTGAAAACACATTTTGTGTTTGCAGCTTCAATATTATGCTTGACACATTTTATATTGTTTGCAGTAGCTACAGGTGTAGTTTACTTCAATAATTCCTATTCTTTTTTTCAGCATTTCAGAAAATCAGTACACAGCAAACAGAATGACAATGTGCCCTGGCTGAGCTTTTCCTACAGGTCTTATTGGGAAAACAAATGAAAGCTGTAAACAAAATGGTTTCACATTTAACTCCACTCTACTCACCAATTCTGACAAATTTGATATTGTAAGCAGGGTGGTGGGATGATGACCTCTATAAATAGTATGCATCATGGGTACACTTCAGTCAAACGTAGAAAGAAAACCTTGAGATTTCTACAGGGAACATAGCATATCTGATCAGCACTTTCTATTATTTTTTTTTATCCAGGCAATTCTGTAGTGTACCAGGTAACCTCACTCGCTTTTGCCAGTAAGCTGGTGATCTAAGAAACCCTGCTTCCAAAGGGGGAGAACTGTCCCCAAACATACTCACTGCAGATTTATTGATGTCTTTTATATACAAAAAGGCTAATTTACAATATATCATTATTAGGAGATTTATTTAAATCTTTGAATATGTTTAGTGCTACAGAAAAGACAGTCAAAATAATTTATAAAGTGAAGAGGGTTCCTGACTAGTGGCCATTATCATTAGGTGTTTTATGGTTTTCAGTTCCATAGTTCAGTGTGCTGCATGCCAGTTCCTGGGTAAGGATAGGACTATTCAGTTACAGTCTAATTACACAGGTCAGTACCCAGGGAGAAGTTGGATAAACCCTTCTGACACTTCCAGTTAAAAGCCACCCTAACTTGGACTCAACAATTACTGACACACCACTGATGAAGCAAACCCATTAACAGGCAGTCCCTGGGTTACAAACAAGATAGGTTCTGGAGGTTTGTTTTTTCAAGTTTTTTTGCTGTCTGTGCCCCTGTTCTGAAGATTTTACCTAATTTTCAGTCCCTGTGACAATTGGATTTTGAAAATCTAAGGTTCTCTATTCTATCCCATCTATTTTATTTTATATTATCTATCTAATTTTATTTTATCCTATTTTATTTTGATATCTTTACTTCTTTTTCTCTTTTCTTTTCTCTATTATTCTTACTTCATAACGCACCTTATTGAAGCTACAACAAAGTATTACTCTACATTACTTTTTTCGAAGATACAGATCAATTTATAATTAATATGTTAAATATTTCTTTCAACTACAGTCTTGAATATATTAGTACAAGGATTTATTTACTTTCTATCTCATTTAAGTCCTTATAACTTTCATTAGGATATATTCTGTAGACCCTATTATTTGTTATTTTTCTATATTTGTAATAATTGGACAAATATCAACAACATGTATTACATATGAACTGTATGTGACTAATATATATGTCCAATAAGATAATTTGACAAGGAAAATCTAAGGTTCTCATGGAAACAAGGATTGGTGATAAAGCTTCATTGGAGACACATTTTTCCCACGATAACTCTTACAAGAGAGAATTTCCCTTCCTAGGGGTGAATTTCCTCACACTTCCTGTTGTCTCCCTCTGTTTGTAAGTTTGTAAGTATGAGTTGTATGTAAGTCAGATGTATGTAACTCAGGGACTGCCTGTAAAGCCAGGACAAGCCCTGAGTTGAAAGAAATGATTTAACAGACTTATCAAAGACAGTATTAACAGATCACCCTCCTCAGATTTCCAACAAAATGGCCACCAACCATCCTGCACTGAGGACAATTCCTCTTCTGCTCTGGCAGATGACCAGGGCTAAATCTGTATTTTCTGCTGAGGCAGGAATGATTCTTGACTGTGGTCAAAACAAGACACAAAATGTTGTCACACTGCTCTTGGTCTTGTGCAATGTATTGGCATAGTAGCACACACAAGATGACAGGTTGGTGAAGCTGTGAACTCAAATGAAAAATTCTTGCCACTGGTTTCCTATAGAGATAGAAAAAGCAGCTTGATGACTAACTTGTCTGTTTCTATCTAAAAATGAAATTTCAGATGTAAGTAAATGCGGCCTTTAAAGGAAACCAGTACCAAGAGAAATCAGGATATTGCCATTGCTGCCTTCCGTGTCTTTGTCCCCTTTTATGTCACACCAATCACTTCTTGTGGCAATACCAATGCCATCTACCAACTTCCAGTCACCAATCCCAGTACCAGATCTCTTGGGTCCCATTACACAATCGTTACATTCTTAAAGTAAACCGTTTTTGAGAGAGACATGAGCGCCACTATTGCTCTTTTTTTATTCTGACTTTTCTAATCTGTCTATGTGTCCCAAGTAATTGACTCTGAAATATTGAAAACAGTGGTGTCAGAAAAGGGTACTCACCGAGGCCGAGATGCAGAGAGCGGCTCACTTTTGCGACTAAAAGCACTCCACCCCCTGGAGATGGGACAGAGGGTGGATGGCACAAAGAGGCACCAGCTACCGATAGGCTGAGCAGGACTTGCGAGAAGATCTCAGAAGACAGGTGCAGAAACTGGTGGAGAACATAACTCAGCTGGTATGGTGGTGCAAAAAGTCCAGGACAGGCCGAGGGTCAAACACCCAAAAGGAGGAAAGTCCAAAGGCAAGCAGAGGGTCAAGTACTGGAGACTGTAGATAATCCGGGTCACAGGCTGGAAGGTCAGGTAGATAATCCCGTTCTTGGAGCCAGGCCTGTAGGAGATATGAAAATTGAATCTAGAAAAAAAAAGAGCCCATCGGGCCTGTCTGGGCCTTAGGCGTGTTGCAGTACTGAGGTATTCTAAGTTCTTGTGATCCGTAAAGATCATGATGGGATGAGATGCACCATCCATAAGGTATCTCCACTCCTCCAGGGCAAATTTGATGGCCAATAGTTCCCGGTCGATTACGTCATACAGTAGTTCCTCTCCGGAGGACTTAATTTCCAGGAAGCAAAGGCTACAGGATGGAGGAGGGCCTTGGGACCCTGTCTCTGGGAGAGAATAACTCTGGTGGCAGTTTCTGAAGCATCCACCTCTAATATGAACGGCAAAGCTGGATCTGGATGCTTTAGAATTGGTGCAGTAGTGAATAAGTCTTTGAGTTTGATAAAGGCTTCTTGAGACCATTGGAAACGGGTGTGCTGGTGGGTGAGCAAAGTGATGGGTGCAAAAATAGAAGAAAAGCCAGAAATGAACCTCCTGTAGAAATTGGCAAATCCAATAAACCACTGTACCCCCTTCTTATCGACTGGAGCCGGCCACTCCTGGATAGCTTTGACCTTTTGAGGGTCCATTGCGACCCCATGGGTGGAGATGATGAAGCCAAGAAATTGTACCACAGTCTTTTCAAACTCACACTTTTCCGCTTTGAGATACAATTTGTGTTTCCTGAGGATGGTAAGAACAGTCTTAACATGGATCCGGTGCAATTCGGTGGTAGCGGAGAAGATGAGAATGTCGTCCAAATACACAACTAAAAAATGATCTAGGTATTCCCGAAAGATATCATTAACCAGGTGCTGGAAGGTGGCCGGGGCATTGCATAGCCCAAACGGCATCACCAGGTATTCATAGTGACCAAACCTGGATCTGAAGGCAGTCTTCCATTCATCTCCTGGGCGGATTCGTATGAGGTTATAGGCACTTCGCAGATCCAATTTTGAAAAGATCCAAGCGGACCGGAAGAGTTGGAATAGTTCTGTAATGAGTGGCAGAGGGTACCGATTCTTTATGGTTATTTTATTTAGTTCCCTATAATCGATACAGGGTCTAAGAGACCCATCTTTCTTTTCTACAAAGAAGATGCCGACCCCGGCCGGAGAAGAAGGACGAATGAAGCCTTTATCCAGGTTCTCATCTATGTAGGCCTTGAGGGCCACCAATTCAGTCTCAGACAGAGGGAATATGCGCCCAAAAGGTACTTCGGAGACAGGCAGCAACTCGATGGGGCAGTCAAAAAGCCGGTGAGATGGTAGGCAATTGGCCTTTTGTTTATCAAAAACATCCTTGAATTCAAAGTACTCTGTGGGGACGTGTTGGAGACTATCAGGCATTGGTGGTATAGTCAGACAGGTGGCCAGAACTGGAGAAAGGCAGTGCTGGGAGCAGAAAGGGGATGTGAAGAGGACCTTTCTTTTATTCCAGCGGATATTAGATTCATGTGTCTGCAGCCAAGGAAGTCCCAAGATGATGGGGAACATGGGAGAAGGAATGATATCAAAATGTAGGACCTCTTGGTGACCAGAGTCTGTGATGACCGGGATGGGGTTAGTCTCATGTGTAACAAGTCCAGAGTGTGGAAGGGAGCCATCAGCAAGGTGGACCTGAAGACTCTGTTTCTTGACCTGTAGTGGGATATGTAGTTTTTGAGCCAGTGATGAGTCCAGGAAGGAGCTGCAGGCTTCAGAGTCAATTATTGCTGGGAGGTGGATTACCTCTTCCACTAACTGCAGAGAAACAGAAAGGGTGACGCAAGTCTGAGAAAAGTCAATGGCTTGATAGTTCATAATAACCTGTGAGCGTGACTTACTGGGTCTCACAGGGCAGGTGCGAAGGAAGTGTCCTGTTCCCCCACAGTACAAGCAAAGATTGGCCTGTTGCAGTCGCTGTCTTTCCTCTGGAGCTAGTGGAGCACGGATTATCCCTAGCTGCATGGGTTCGGCTTCAGGGATCGAGGAAACAGGAGGAACTGGAAAAGGCGCTTGCACAGGAGAAGGCCTGGGGGGTGCCCAGCCAAGCCGGGGGACCTGGAAGTGCTCTGAGCATCTCTCACGCATGCGCCGGTCCATCTTGGTGGCGGTTTGTATTAAGTCCTCCAACTTGGCTGGGGTCTCAACCCAGGCTAACTCATCCTTTAAACCCTCTGACAGACCCTGGCGGTATTTAAGGCCGGTTCATTCCACCCAGTGTCAGCTGACCATTTGCGGAAATCTGTAGTGTAATCTTCAACTGGCCTTCTGGCCTTCTGCCCTGGGAGAGAGTGTGCAGGATGGCTTCAGCTGTTGCGGTGCGTTGGGGGTCGTCATAGAGTTGTGCAATACTATCAAAAAATGTATCAACAGAGTTTAATAAATTATTTTTCTGCTCCATTAAGCCATGGGCCCAAGCTTGCGGTTCTTCAGCGAGGAGGGATATAATAAATCCTACTTTTACAACTTCAGATGAAAAAGTCCTGGGCTGGAGGGCTAGGTACAGGGAGCAAGTGTTCTTAAAGGCCTTTTTGCGATCGCCTGAAAATCGCTCCGGCATGGGGACCCTGGGTTCAGGAGCAGCCATAATCACCGCAGGGCCGGAAGCAGCTTGAGAAGAGGAGGCCCCACTGGTTGGTGCCTGAGTTGCGGTTGTTGATGCAGGTGAGCCGGACAGCTGCTGGAGGTGGCTGTCTATCTGGACGTAGCCCTCCTGTAATTTTTGTACTGCGTCAGTGAGAGCTGTGACTTGCTGGCATAAGACATCAAGGGGTGATCGTGCTCTGTCGGCCTTTGACATGGCTGTTTTGTACTGTCAGAAAAGGGTACTCACCGAGCCCGAGATGCAGAGAGCGGCTCACTTTTGCGACTAAGCGCACTCCACCCCCTGGAGATGGGACAGAGGGTGGTAGCCACAAAGAGGCACCAGCTACCAATAGGCTGAGCAGGACTTGCGAGAAGATCTCAGAAGACAGGTGCAGGAACTGGTGGAGAACAGAACTCTGCTGGTATGGTGGTGCAAAAAAGTCCAGGACTGGCCAAAGGTTAAACACCCAAAAGGAGAAAAGTCCAAAGACAAGCAGAGGCTCAAGTACTGGAGACTGGAGATAATCTGGGTCACAGGCTGGAAGGTCAGGTGCAGGAGGTTGGCAGCAAAGTCAGGGTCACAAGCAGGGGGTCAAACACAGGAGATAGCAGCGAAGTCCAATAAGCAAAGCCAAGGGTCAGGTAAGGAGAGATCAGAGTAGTCCAAAGGCAATCCGGGTCACAGCATTAAATCAGGCAGGCAGGAAACAGGAACTCAGAATCACAGGAAGCTGAAGACAAAACAGCAATTTGCTTGGAGATTTGCTCAGCTTATATAGGCAGCCAGGATGTCATGTGACACGCTGAATCAGATTGAGGCTGTTTACTTCCTGACAGGCAGCCAGGATGTCATGTGACACGCTGGACAGATAGAAGCTGTTTATTTCCCTGACAAGTGGATCACTATATTAGCTAGGCAACTATCATCTTCAAAGGGAGTTCAGCTATGGCAGTACCAATGTTTATTTCAGCAAAAATTTACTTTAAGGCAACATCATGCATTTCCCATTCAGGCCAAGCTATCAGGTTTACTTTGGTGCCCCTATCCCCAGTAACAAGTCTATATTTTTCCTTCACTAACCCAGAGCCAGAATCCCAAGAGAATACCCATTACTTCTAAGTATGTATAATCATGTGACTCACTTCATGGACCAATCAGCACTGACACATTGGGGAATCTATAGCCCTGTGTAAGATATGATTCTGGTGTCTCATAGCTGAAACTGGACTTGCCTTCACTCCTGGCAAGGAGGCAAATGAAAGGTATGCACCTGGGAGGGTCTGGTTTAAAGGGCAACTGTTGTTTTGCTTTCTGTGTGCAAATCACAGGCTCACTTTAATTCCCAAACAACAAAACAAAATACTCCTGTGCACGAGTGAGCCGACTCTATAGTAACTCAAGTACCTGGTCAAGTGATGGATAATTCCTTAGATTCCTTGCTGCCCTCTGGGACTGGGGTCGTCCTGACCGTACTGAAAATAGAAAAAGAAATTAGGGCACACTGGCCTAGTGCATTATTCGAACCTAGGGATGGGGGGTCCTCGATGAGACCCCAAGCCTGAAGGGTCTCATCCAGGACTCCCCATCCCTAGGTCCGGTGATCCTAGCAATTTGTGAGTGGCCATATGGGCGAGTTGTAAGCTTACTTTTGTGAGTAGACATCTTTAAGGTTTTATATATTTTTTAATACATTTGTTGAATAATGCACTAGGCTGGTGTGCTTTTCTATTCTCACTTTAATTCCCACCCTCCTGTCCCAGGCAGTTCTGCATCTACAATAGCTTTAAAATAAAAGTTAGCTGGAAAGTTGCCAGTGAGAGTTTTTTTAAATTAAGGAGGAGGTGTGAGAAAGGCAAACATTTTCTATATCTGGTGTGATGTCTCAGTATAGAAGATTTTAATATTAAATATATGCAGATATTCAATTTTTCAGCAGCACAGTGTACCGAGGTAAGTCATCAGTTGACTCATCAACTGACACATTAGTGTGTCTGTCATAGCTATGCGTCACTTATACTACAAGGATTGAGGTGACTTCATTTGAATGCACAGGGAGCGTGAGTTGTGTCTATCTAGTAAGCGCTTATGGCAGGCGCATGTGGTAAAAGACCACATAATTAATGCGTACATTCTTACAGCATTTAGCCGACAACAGCTCATTTATTACTTAGTGATGATATTGTAAAGACAGGGAGGTAGCCTCTCGAGAAATAGCTTACAAAACACGGATGCAAAATTAATAAATTTCAGTGTAATTATATCCTGGTTAGGTTTACAAACTTGACACATTTAGCTATAAAAAAGATGCAGTTTTATGGAAGGTGCTGAATTACTGATTAAGCAAGAACATTAGCATCTCAATGGGATAATACAAAGAAATCAACTGAAATCTGCAAAAGAGTGCAATCTAGAATGTACTGTATCTAATTTGAATTGATTAAAAGCTTATGTATTTAGAACTTTTCTTTGGAAATGTTCCTTTTTAGCACACTCTGTAAGGACTTTTTAAGAAATATCATATTTAGAGCAAAGTCATGCAATAATTGAAATTAAAGTGTGCAAAATAACTTGTTTTTCCAATAATTAAAGCCTCTCAAAAGCCTCTCAGACCTAATTACATCAAGCACCCATGTCTATGATGTCATCCTACTGCTGAGATCCTGGGAATATGGAGTATCCCACATTTTATGCTAATACCAATGGAAGTCGCTGCTCAAAGCTTTCCAATCTTCCCATCTCTGTGGCTTCAGGTGCCAGCAGATGGAGCTTGTCAATGCTCCATATGTGGAATAAACTAGTAAGTCACCTGCACTCCAATGAGCCTTTACAAAGCTTTATAGCTTCAGGTCAGGATCACAGAGTCTGCCCAGACCCAATCTCACTGTGCTATGTTTCACCCAAAAAAGTGCCTAGTCATAGAGATTGCTCTGATTGAGAGACTATAGAGCTCTCTATGATTAAGTATTTTTTGGGCGAAACAAGTCATAGTGAGGCTTGGTCTTTGCAGACTATTTTGTGAGCTTGTCTTGGAACAATAAAGCTTTGTGAAAGCTGATGTCTTCTCTTGAGATTTGGGGTCCTCGTCCTCAGTGCTGGATCTCATCAGAAAGAGTATGGATAAAGTTAGTATTATTTCTAAATTTTCTGTACATTTAATTATAAATTATAAATAGGGCGCACGATTTAGTATATATCGTAATCCTTTCATTTAGTGCATGTCTACATTACAGTATAGATGGAGCTGAGCCAGCCTTTAACTTAATCTGTTTTGGATACACCAATTATATGAGAGCTCGCCACAGTCACAGTGGTCACATGATCAGATACTGGTCCCTCCAGCTACCGATATTTAACACGGACCAAGAGCTGTCTTGGATGGCTTTGTCTTTGTGCTGAGAGCGAACACGAGTGCGGTCTGAGCACATAAACAATAGCCACCAAATGATGCATATGTGGGACATGTGGGCACTAAAGCCCATCCTTTTGCTGCAGCACAAATGTGTTGGACAGTTGTAAAGGATTTAAGATTAGTTTAATGCACTAGCTTTTCATACATGTTGAGAAAGTATATCAATTCATATCTTCCTGCAGCAGAAGTTTATATATGAGTCAAATTTTTTTTACTTACGATTTATCTGATCCTCTTCTGGCCTTTGCCATGATGAGTGTGGGCATATGAAGCCCACTCGCAACCTCTTCCTGGATAACATATCGAGAGGTGCATGCTGGGTAACCAGCATGCACCTCTCGATATTGCACCTGCGCGATGCTTCAGCGGCCGTAGCGCTGATTGTTTATCAAGTTGCCATAACAACGGGTGGCGACGGAGGAAGGTCCCGCCCTGTTGTTATGGCAACCTAGATAGGTAGATAGATTCACCTTAAATTGCGTAATTTCCTGACGGAAATGTAGCGATACCTCCAACTAAGAAGGCCGCAGATTTAGTTTGGGCCCTAAAGACAGCTTCGCCAACCCCCGGCAATGTACTCGACCCCCTACTGGCACAGTTAGTTATGGCAGCAATATTTACTTATACTGTATGAGAAATCTCAGACACCAAGGCAATAATGAAAGGGGTATCAAATTTACTTTAACCACTTGACAACTGGGCACTAAACCCCCTTCGTGCCCGGACCAATTTTTAGCTTTCAGTGCGGACGCACTTTGAATGACAATTGCGCGGTCATACAACGCTGTACCCAAATGATATTTTTTTCATTTTTTCCCCACAAATAGAGATTTCTTTTGGTGGTATTTGATCACCTCTGCGGTTTTTATTTTTTGCGCTATAGACAAAAAAAAAGACAGAAAATTTTGAAAAAAAACACAATATTTTTTTACTTTTTGTTATAATAATATCCCAATTGTTTTAAAAAAACTATTTTTTTCTCAGTTTAGGCCGATACGTATTCGTCTATATTTTTTTGGTAAAAAAAATTGCAATAAGCGTATAGTGATTGGTTTGCGAAAAAGTTATAGCGCCTACAAAATAGGGGATAGAATTATTACATTTTTATTATATTTTTTTTTTTTACTAGTAATGGCGGCGATCTGCAATTTTTGTCAGGCCTGCAATATTGCGCGGACATATCGGACACTTTTGACACCATTTTGGGACCATTCACATTTATACAGCGAACAGTGCTATAAAAATGCACTGATTACTGTATAAATGTGACTGACAGGGAAGGGGTTAACACTAGGGGGCGAGGAAGGGGTTAACTATGTTCCCTATTTGTGATTCTTACTGGGTGGGGGAGGGGACTGACAGGGGGAGGTGACCGATCTGTGTCCCTATGTACAAGGAAGACAGCATCGGTCTCCTCTCTCCCTGACAGGACATGGATCTCTGTGTTTACACACAGAGATCCACGTCCTGCCTCTGTCACAGCCGATCGCGGGTGTCTGGCGGACATCGCGGCCGCCAGGCACACGCATTGGCATCACGTGACCACGGCGGGCACAGCTGTTCCCCCGCCGCGCGCCCTCGGGGGGAGAGAAGCAGCAGGACGTCCATGGACGTCCACTCAGCACTTGAGAGCCGCGCTGCAGACATCTTTTGTCTATAGCGCGGGTCTCAAGTGGTTAAGCTTATGGTAAAAAGGTTAACAGTGGTAACAGTGTACAGGTAATAAGTTGCAGAGCCCTGCAGCAATTAACATACTTTGCATTCAATGAACAGTAAAGGTGCGCCGCGTGGGCGACCGTTAACTAGGCGCCCTGTGGCGCAGTGACTAAATGAACTAACTAGCTGGCCAGGCCTGGCTCAGATATCTACAACTCAGTCTATAGGGGATGATGGTTTTCTTCACTGGCAAGTCTTTAAAGGTGGTGCACATTAACAGAATACCATTTGTAATCCAATGGGAAGGTAAAGATGAAATAAACACTTTGCTATGTGAACTCTGAGTTCAGCTCTGATAAGGTTCTTCAGTGAGAGTATCAGAAATAACTTGTGGGCCACGGCAGTCTATAGGCACATTAGCAACAACAGTATATGGTCTGGGCATACGCCCTCTCACCCATCCGGACGCGGTCCCAGTCCGGGAACTTCCACCGACTGTGTCACACACACAGTGTCTCCAGCGATCGGGTCCCCGATCCAACCAAGGCTGTAGGTAAGCGACGTCAGATGCCACCCAGGCTCGCAGTGGGGTGGAAGGCTCTTTGGTGCTGCGCAAGGCCTCAGGCTTCAGGCCCTGCACTCCAAAACATCCGCACAGGAGGATCAGTCACAGAAGTCTTGTGTCCCAAAGAGGCCGAGCCCTGCCTCGCCTCCTCCTTTTATAACCCCTCCCATAAGTCTCTGCGGTGGAAACATTGCCGAATGGGGTTCTGGGTAATGTAGTCTCTCTCCTCTGCTTTCACTTCCAGTAAAGTCTTTTCTCTCTTCCTCCCGACTCACCTCTCACCTGGAACTTCTTGTCTCTCTGCATTAAAGGGGAACACCCCGCTACACAAATAACACAATTTTTTGACACACTCCTGCCCACTGACTCCTGGGAAGTTATAACTCACATTTCCCAGAAGCACAGGCAAGGAAGGAAGTGATGCGGAGCACCGCGGAACCCGAAGTGGCAGATTAGGGGCGACCAGCCCACCACCTAGCAACAGGGCACTTCGGGTAAGTAAAAAAAAAATTTCACTTCAAATGTTTGTCATTTTTGATCAAGGACTGGGAAAATGTCAAAACAAAATTCAGGGTGGAATTTGAGTAAATAGATACCTAACATGTCATGCTTTAAAATTGCGCACGTTCGTGGAATGGCGACAAACTAAGATACTTAAAAATCTCCATAGGTGATGCTTTAAAACTTTTTACAGGTTACCTGTTTAGAGTTACAGAGGAGGTCTAGCACTAGAATTATTGCTCCCGCTCTAATGTTTGCAGTGATGCCTCACATGTGTGGTGCAAACACTGTTTAGATATGCGTGCATGACTTAGGTATGTGTTCGCTTCTGCATGCGTAGGGATGGGGGCGCTTTAATTATTATAATTTTTTACACTGTCCCCTTAATTTTTTTTTTTTCATTAATTTTATTTCTATTACAAGTTATATAAACATCACTTGTAATAGAAAGAGGGGATGACAGGTCAATAAGACCACAGATTTCTCCTCTTTCTTTAAAAAATTGATCTTTAGCTTTAAAAAAATGTGATCACTTCCGCCCTAGAATGAAAGTGGCGTTGATTCGGTCCTCCAAGACCATAGAGGTGATCAGAAAAGATCTGGTCTAAGGTAACCTCCATGGCCAGCCGTGCGAACCATCGTATCATTTCTCGGGCACGCTGCTAAAAATGGTAAGCCTGAGAAACACCTGCGAGTGGTGGGAGGGGTATCACAACCCCTCCCACTGATTCTGAAAACTATCCAACGGCTAATTGGGCACTTGGGCTGCTTTCATGAGAAAACCAATCGGCGACTGAAAAAAAACAAAAAAACGGGGTAATGGCTGATAGCTTCAGCAATAACCCTGGTAAATCACTTGCAAGCTGTAAGGTATATACGTATTGCGGTCGGCAAGCGGAAATGGAGTAAAACTCACCTTGGTCTAGGACCCCACCTTGGAATAGCAGCTTTCTGCTATACCTTCTAGCCTGTGCAATTGTCTTGGTCTGATATTTTGACTTCACCCTTTTATACCTGCCTAGTTTGGCTCTTGACTCCAGCCTTTGATAGTTTGTTAGTTTTAATGACTATAACCCCAGGTTATGACCAAAAACAGCCAGCAATATCACAGGAACCACAGGAGTGGTTAAGCTTATGGTAAAAAGGTTAACAGTGGTAACAGTGTACAGGTAATAAGTTGCAGAGCCCTGCAGCAATTAACATACTTTGCATTCAATGAACAGTAAAGGTGCGCCGCGTGGGCGACCGTTAACTAGGCGCCCTGTGGCGCAGTGACTAAATGAACTAACTAGCTGGCCAGGCCTGGCTCAGATATCTACAACTCAGTCTATAGGGGATGATGGTTTTCTTCACTGGCAAGTCTTTAAAGGTGGTGCACATTAACAGAATACCATTTGTAATCCAATGGGAAGGTAAAGATGAAATAAACACTTTGCTATGTGAACTCTGAGTTCAGCTCTGATAAGGTTCTTCAGTGAGAGTATCAGAAATAACTTGTGGGCCACGGCAGTCTATAGGCACATTAGCAACAACAGTATATGGTCTGGGCATACGCCCTCTCACCCATCCGGACGCGGTCCCAGTCCGGGAACTTCCACCGACTGTGTCACACACACAGTGTCTCCAGCGATCGGGTCCCCGATCCAACCAAGGCTGTAGGTAAGCGACGTCAGATGCCACCCAGGCTCGCAGTGGGGTGGAAGGCTCTTTGGTGCTGCGCAAGGCCTCAGGCTTCAGGCCCTGCACTCCAAAACATCCGCACAGGAGGATCAGTCACAGAAGTCTTGTGTCCCAAAGAGGCCGAGCCCTGCCTCGCCTCCTCCTTTTATAACCCCTCCCATAAGTCTCTGCGGTGGAAACATTGCCGAATGGGGTTCTGGGTAATGTAGTCTCTCTCCTCTGCTTTCACTTCCAGTAAAGTCTTTTCTCTCTTCCTCCCGACTCACCTCTCACCTGGAACTTCTTGTCTCTCTGCATTAAAGGGGAACACCCCGCTACACAAATAACACAATTTTTTGACACACTCCTGCCCACTGACTCCTGGGAAGTTATAACTCACATTTCCCAGAAGCACAGGCAAGGAAGGAAGTGATGCGGAGCACCGCGGAACCCGAAGTGGCAGATTAGGGGCGACCAGCCCACCACCTAGCAACAGGGCACTTCGGGTAAGTAAAAAAAAAAATTTCACTTCAAATGTTTGTCATTTTTGATCAAGGACTGGGAAAATGTCAAAACAAAATTCAGGGTGGAATTTGAGTAAATAGATACCTAACATGTCATGCTTTAAAATTGCGCACGTTCGTGGAATGGCGACAAACTAAGATACTTAAAAATCTCCATAGGTGATGCTTTAAAACTTTTTACAGGTTACCTGTTTAGAGTTACAGAGGAGGTCTAGCACTAGAATTATTGCTCCCGCTCTAATGTTTGCAGTGATGCCTCACATGTGTGGTGCAAACACTGTTTAGATATGCGTGCATGACTTAGGTATGTGTTCGCTTCTGCATGCGTAGGGATGGGGGCGCTTTAATTATTATAATTTTTTACACTGTCCCCTTAATTTTTTTTTTTTCATTAATTTTATTTCTATTACAAGTTATATAAACATCACTTGTAATAGAAAGAGGGGATGACAGGTCAATAAGACCACAGATCTCTCCTCTTTCTTTAAAAAATTGATCTTTAGCTTTAAAAAAATGTGATCACTTCCGCCCTAGAATGAAAGTGGCGTTGATTCGGTCCTCCAAGACCATAGAGGTGATCAGAAAAGATCTGGTCTAAGGTAACCTCCATGGCCAGCCGTGCGAACCATCGTATCATTTCTCGGGCACGCTGCTAAAAATGGTAAGCCTGAGAAACACCTGCGAGTGGTGGGAGGGGTATCACAACCCCTCCCACTGATTCTGAAAACTATCCAACGGCTAATTGGGCACTTGGGCTGCTTTCATGAGAAAACCAATCGGCGACTGAAAAAAAACAAAAAAACGGGGTAATGGCTGATAGCTTCAGCAATAACCCTGGTAAATCACTTGCAAGCTGTAAGGTATATACGTATTGCGGTCGGCAAGCGGAAATGGAGTAAAACTCACCTTGGTCTAGGACCCCACCTTGGAATAGCAGCTTTCTGCTATACCTTCTAGCCTGTGCAATTGTCTTGGTCTGATATTTTGACTTCACCCTTTTATACCTGCCTAGTTTGGCTCTTGACTCCAGCCTTTGATAGTTTGTTAGTTTTAATGACTATAACCCCAGGTTATGACCAAAAACAGCCAGCAATATCACAGGAACCAACCAGCTTCCAACTGTCATTTTTCATTCCAGCTTTGAAAACAAAACACACATTCTAATTGGATGAGCTACAAAAAAAATTGCCTGTCAGCACACTTTTCATTCATCACTTTTATTGATTTCAAGGTCTATATATCTGCCGGACAAGTGAATCAAATGCTTACACTGCTTTGAGAATTGTTAATGTTTAGGTGTATATAGTGTATAAAATGAGCAATTCATTATTAAAATGAAACATGGCAAGATAAGGAGTGGCCATTGTGTTTTATTGCTTTTTAAATCTCTGTGTTTAGAGCACAAAAATCCAGCTACATTTCTTTTACTGCTCGGTGCTTTGGAGAATGCATAACAGTGCTTTGTATATTACATAGATTTGTTTCTAGACCGATTATTATTACATAAATCAACTTTGTATTAAATTTGCTGCAAGATGAATAACTTGATTTCACCACCATTTGGTTTAGTGTTCTGCTTGAAATCATGTCTTCTATATTCCGTGCAGTTATTGCACATGTAAGCATTACTAAAGATCAAATACAGTCATGTAAAAATATATTGAATGGTAATGGAGACTGACGTTGAAATTTCCTGCTTAGGCATGTGGGTTGGTGACATTCAAACATATGCAGATGATGGGCATCCTGTGCCTAATTAGATCTATTATCCACCCCACTCACATGCACTCATGTTCTGAAATATCACTGTAACATTTGCCTTTTCAGCTGTACAAGCCTCTGCATGCCAAGATGGAGAGCTATTTAGGAAGGAATAAATTGGAGGTCATGTGGCAACAAATAGAGACAGGCTGGGCTCGTTTCGGCCTGGAAGCCCATTTCCAGCTGCTATAGGTGTAAAATCACAGCACTTATGGTTTTAATATTGTAGAGTTACCAAAAAGAGAACACCTTGATGCTTTCAACTACAACAGTGCTAGAATTACTGCCCCCTATTATGGAGTATTCTTTATCTTTATCCATATTGATCAATGTTCTACATATATCAGAGGGGTTATTTTTCACCCTTTCCTGTGTGTGGTGTGCTGTATACTGCCCCTGGTCCCTGTGAGGTGCAGCTGTTAAGCCCTGTACACACGATCGGATATCCTATGGATTCTAATCCGATGGTTTTGTCCATCGGAAATCCGATGAAGCTGACTTCCATCAGTCTTGCCTACACACCATCAGTCTAAAAACCGACCGTTCCAAACGCGGTGACGTAAAACACTCCGATGAGCAGAGAAAAATGAAGTTCAATGCTTCTGAGCATGCGTCAACTTGATTCTGAGCATGCGTGGGTTTTTTATCTGATGGACTTGCCCATAGACGATCGGAATTTTCTAACGGTTTTTGATCCATTGGAAAAATTTAAAACATGTTCTATTTTTTAAAACCGATGGAAAAAAGACCGATGGGTCCCATACACGATCGGTTTGTCCGATTAAAAAAGTCCATCGGACTGTTTTCATCGGTAAAACCGATCGTGTGTACAGGGCTTTAGATCTCCAATTTTCATCTGGTTTCCTTTAGCCCTTATGCCCTGTACACACGATCGGATTTCCGATGGAATAAAATCCGATGGAATTTTCCGTCGGAATTCTGATGAAGCTGACTTTAATCAGTCTTGCCTACACACCATCAGACAAAATTGCAACCTTCCCAAACGCTGTGACGTAAAACACTCCGACGAGCCGAGAAAAATTAAGTTCAATGCTTCTGAGCATGCGTCGACTTGATTCTGAGCATGTGTGGGTTTTTTCTCCATTGGAGTTCCACACAGACGATCAGAATTCCCTATCGTTTTTTTTTTCCATCGGAAAAATTTAAAACGTGTTCTATTTTTTAACACCAATGGAAAAAAGTCAGATGGGTCCCACACACGATCGTTTTTTTTTTGATGAAAAAAGTCCATTGGAAAAACCGACCGTGTGTACAGGGCATTAGGGGTAGGATTCATAAGATTTCGTTATTTGAATCTTCCCATGGTGAGGACGAGGCTCTCTGATATTTGTTTTTTGATTTTGTTTAATTTATGAGCTTAATATGTTTATGAGCTGTCTGTCCAGGTATCTGAATGGAACCCATAATTGAAGTTGGAAACTTTCCAGAGCTTGAACTGGCTGAGTGACGTCAGCTGACAGCGGACTTCAGCCCGCTGTCGGCTGAATATGGGTCACAGGAGTGCAGAACTAAGCGCACTCCTTTGACCCACAGGAGAAGTAGGGTCAACAGAGCTTTGGCCCTACTTCTCCTTTAACACCATAGGTGTGCACAGCCTATTGCATTAGGGTGTGCACCCCAAAGCTCAAACACATTTGTGTGTGTGTGTGTGTGTGTGTGTGTGTATATATATACTGACAGTTTCAGCAAAGCAATTGATGGTGTCCATAGGGCAGCGATTGGCGTCAGTAGAGCAGTTGATGGAGTCAGTAGTTTTTATTTTTATTGTTTAATTTATTTATTATTGTTTATACAATAGTTTTTTTTATTTATTTTTTTACAGTTTTTATTAGGAGCCCCGTTGGGGGCTTTGGTGAAGTATGAGGGGTCTACACAGGGGGAATCTGCGCCACACTAGGTGATTAGGGTGTGCCCAGGCAAACACCTGACACATCCTGTGCCCATGCCTAAATTTAACACAGTAGTATATTGCTGTATATGTGCATTGAGGTGCATTGCAAGTCATTTTAATTGCACTCTGAAGTGCATATACAGTAAAAACAAACATCTGTGCAATGGTGCACCACAGCACACAGATGTGAATGATCTGTATGTTGTTGTACATTGTAAGGCTAAAATTAGTGCTTGCTGAATTCTTTGTGCATTGAAGTGTGTTTTAGGGACATGACTGCCTTATCACAACATGTCAACACATGAAAACACATGTGTAAATGCACATGTATTAAAGTGGTTCTAAAGGCATGTTTTTATGCTAATGCATTCTATGCATTAGGATAAAAAACCTTCAGTGTGCAGCAGCCCCCTAATACTTACCTGAGCCCCATCTCGACCCAGAGGATGTTGCACAAGAGCCTCGACTGTCCGGCACTCTCCTTCCTGATTGGCTGAGACACAGCAGCGGGCGCCATTGGTTCCCGCTGCTGTCATTCAAAGTCAGTGAGCCAATTAGGAGAGTCACATCTGACCATGCTGAGGAAAAGCATACTCTCATTTGTCTCCAGCAAAAGACACGTTCAATGCACTAGCTTTTCTGCTAGCCAATTATGAGATAATGTATTCTCATGTTGTTTTTGTTTTTTTAATCAATACTGTCTGCACACTTTTTAAGAAAGAAAAACAAACTTTTTATTTTGTTTGCTATACAAAGAACCACATACGTATTTCAAACAATCAAAAAAAAAAAAACACAAGGGAACAGCGCCCTCTAAATGCAGCAAATTAAAAACAGTTTTAATTTAAAATGTTAAAATACACTCACATTTGAGCAGTGGTAATCAGGCATGTAAGGGGTTAAAGAACTTCATCCGCAGGTCCTCTGATGTGATGGTGGTTTCACAGGCAGCTGGAATGGGGTCCTCGATCCTGTGTCTCTTCCTGCCTGCACTGGATGTAGAGTAGCGCCGGCCGGGGGCTTGGATCTAGACTGTAGACGCTCCGTGAGGTCGTGGGGTCATCACTTCCGGGTCAGAGGTAAGCGGGAGGTGCTCGCGATACAAGCCCGAAGAAGGGACACACATGTCCGGAACGCGAGCACCTCCCGCTTACCTCTGACCCGGAAGGGATGACCCCACGACCTCACGGAGCGTCTACAGCATCTGCCCGTGAAGCCACCATCACATCAGACGACCTGCGGATGAAGTTCTTTAACCCCTTACATGCCTGATTACCACTGCTCAAATGTGAGTGTATTTTAACATTTTAAATTAAAACTGTTTTTAATTTGCTGCATTTAGAGGGCGCTGTTCCTTTGTGTTTTGTCTGTTCCAGAGCCTCTTCTAGCTTTTAACCCGAACTGGCAGCCATCTAATTATCTCAGCAATCTCGCCCTAAATTTCTTCCTTCCACACATGGACATACATGTGTATAAATGAACTACTAATGACTGATCCCGCATAACCCTACCTAGTGCACAATCCCTTCCCCCTTGTTTATATCTCTATACAGCCATCTCCAATGCGCGCCATACCAAACCCACCTTTTTTGTTTGTATTTCAAACAATGCCTTAATAATTGTCTACTGAAACCTCTATGGCCAGCCGTGCGAACCATTGTATCATTTCTCGGGCACGCTGCTAAAAACGGTAAACACCGACCCGTTGGTATTACACTCCTCTGCGCCTCAGCACGATATACCCACAGGTGTCGCCCTCTTGCTTTCGAGGATGCGATCTCCCGGGGTCCCTCTTTCATTTGTTCTGGGAATGTGACAAACTGCGTCCTACATGGGCTGCTGCTCTGGAACTTATTGATAAACTTGCAGGTGGGCATGTAGCTCTGACGCACACTCAATGTCTTCCTTTTGAGATTGATTGATTCAGTCTGTTTAGCTGTACAGTGGGCTATAGCCCTATCCTGGAAGACTAGTTCGGGTTCCCTTTTCGCTGGTTATATCCAGAGTGGATCAAATGATGCTGGCCGAAAAAATGCACCACACATTAAGGGATTCTACTCCTTTGCATGATGCTAAATGGAACCCTTGGTTCATTTATAGACTTAAGCACTGACCTTTCATTTATATTTCATTATTTGTTTTTTAATATTATTCTTTATTTTATTCTCTATTTACGATTTCTTTTTCTTTCTCTTTTTATTTTCTCTCTTACTTATTATTTCTCGCCTCTTGAATTTCTATTCTTCTATCTTTATTGTGTACTACTGATTTTGCTTTATTGCACTGTTATGCATAGCTAGGTACCAACTGAATTATTCTGATTAACCCTTACATATCAGACTTGTACTCTGAGTTATTTGTATATTTGTTGATCGGTTGGATATGAGGACTAGCTATGTCAATTTTTATTTTTTTCTTTACTTTGTATGTACATGGTATATCTATGCTCTGCTTCTAATAAAACTCTTTGAAAAAAAAAAAAAACGGTAAACACCTGCGAGTGGTGGGAGGGGAATGACAACCCCTCCCACTGCTTCTGAAAGCGATCCCGTGGCTAATTAGCCACTTAGGCTGCTTTCATAAGAAAACCAATCAGCGCCTGGAAAAAAACAATCAAAAACAGGGTAATGGCTGATAGCTTCAGCCATAACCCCGGTAAACCACATATACGTATTGCGGTCGGCAAGTGTATATGGCGTAAAACTCACCTTGGTCTAGGACCCCACCTTGGAATAGTAGCTGGGTGCTATACTTTCTAGCCTGTGGAATTGTCTTGGTCTGATCTTTTGACTTCATCCTTTTATACCTGCCTAGTTTGGCTCTTGACTCCAGCTTTTGATAGTTTGGTAGTTTTAGTGACTATAACCCCAGGTAATGACCAAAAACAGCCAGCAATATCACAGGAACCAACCAGCTTCCAATTGTCATTTTTCATTCCAGCTTTGAAAACAAAACACACATTCTAATTGGATCAGCTACAAAAAAAAATTGCCTGTCAGCACACTTTTCATTCATCACTTTTATTGATTTCAAGGTCTATATATCTGCCGGAAAAGTGAATCAAATGCTTACAATGCTTACACTGCTTTTAGAATTGTTAATGTTTAGGTGTATATAGTGTATAAAATGAGCAATTAATTATTAAAATGAAACATGGCAAGATAAGGAGTGGCCATTGTGTTTTATTGCTTTATAAATCTCTGTTTAGAGCACACAAATCCATAGCTACATTTCTTTTACTTTGTGCTTTGGAGAATGCATAACAGTGCTCTTTTCCACAGCATGGTCAGATGTGATTGTACATTTCCACTTTTTTACTGTTCCAATTCCTCCTCAATCACACCTTAAAGTGATATTAAAGAATAACAAACATGTTATACTTACCTGCCCAGTGTAGTGGTTTTGCACAGAGCAGCCTGGATCCTCCTCTTCTCGGTCGCTCGCTGGCACTCCTGGCCTCTCGCTCCTGCCGAGTGCCCCCACAACAATCAGCTTGCTATAGGGGAACCCGAGCCGAGCCGCTGCTCTGTGTGTCCATTCAGACATGGAGCCATGGCTCAGCCCCACCCCTTCCCTCTCCTAATTGGCTCACTGATTTTGAATGACAGCAGCGGGAGCATTTCAACTACAACAGTGCTAGAATAATGTATTCTCATGTTGTTTTTGTTTTTTTAATTAATAATGTCTGCACACTTTTTAAGAAAGAAAAACAAACGTTTTATTTTGTTTGCTATACAAAGAACCACATACGTATTTCAAACAATGCCTTAATAATTGTCTAGCAGCTGTATGTTACCATTCCCATAGAATACATTGCCGCTCATAGTTCATTTTACAAAACAGTTCTTGAAGATTGATGGTAGTATAAAAGATATTGACTAATATTATGAAATTGTGTAATTGCAGGACAATCGATATGTTTGTTTATGCTCATATTAGGAAACGCGTTCAGTACACTTATGCAATTCTTCTTCAGCTTGTAGCAATTAGTAATGTACATATTGATATATCCCAGTTGGTGTGATTACCCGATTGAGCAACTGTTCATGTAATACAGGTAAAGCCCAACTCCCACCAGCTAAAAAATTATCCCTTGTAATGGGGCTGGGCACTGCAAGGGTTAATTGCTCCTTTAGGTCTAGGGGAACAAAAAAGAAGATTTACTCACCCGCGCCTCCACTTCTCCCTGCATGCTAGATTGGTCCCTGCAGCTTTTTCTCCCCAAGGCTCCAGCAGTCTAGGGTCCTGACATCATCAAGGGCAAAGCACGGTCCACAGTCCCACACTGGATGTGAGGACACTAAGGGACAATCCACCATCAGAGCATGGGGGAGCACCCTCTGCTGGGGATGCAGAGGATCGAGTAAGTAAAAGTGTTTTTTCTTCATTGGACAAAAAAATAATATTTTAACCCTTGCAGTGTGGCTGCAGCCCAACTGCAAGAGATAATTTAAAATTTTCCTGGAACTGGGCTATAATTTAATTTACTGATAGGGGCATAACTAGAAATCACAGGGCCCCATAGCAAAATGTTGTATGGGCCCCCCCCTGCAAACAGCCCCCCCTGCCAGTGTGTCGATCAATTGCCGCTACTGTGCCCCATCAGATTCTGCCAGTATGCCATGTATGCAGTATGTGACCATCTCTTGTGCCATGTCCGCAGTCTCTTGTGCCATGTATGCAGTCTCTGACCATCTCTTGTGTAATTTCCGCAGTTTCTTACAGTCTCTTATGCCATGTATGCAGTCTCTGATTGTCTCTTGTGCCATGTCCACAGTCTCTTACAGTCTCTTGTGCCATGTATGCAGTCTCTGATGGTTGGGGGGGCACCAAAATGCACCTTCGCCTAAGAAGACAAAAATCTTTGCACCGGCTCTGGGTGGACCATCTCTTGTGCCATGTATGCAGTCTCTTACAGTCTCTTGTGCCATGTATACAGTCTCTGACCAACTCTTGTGCCATGTATGCAGTCTCTTACAGTCTCTTGTGCCATGTTTGCAGTCTCTGACCAACTCTTGAGCCACGTATGCAGTCTCTAATCGTCTCTTGTTCCATGCCTGCAGTCTCTTACAGCCTTGTGTGCCATGTATGCAGTCTCTAATTGTCTCTTGTGCCATGTCCACAGTCTCTTACAGTCTCTTGTGCCATGTATGCAGTCTCTGACCATCTCTTATGCCATGTCCGCAGTTTCTTACAGTCTCTTGTGACATGTATGCAGTCTCTGATCATCTCTTGTGCCATGTCCACAGTCTCATTCTGTCTCTTGTGCCATGTATGCAGTCTCTGACCATCTCTTGTGCCAAGTCTGAAGTTGCTTACAGTCTCTTGTGCCATGTATGCAGTCTCTGACGGTTGGGGGCACCAAAATGCACCTTCAGCTAAGTAGACAAAAATCCTTGCACCGGCCCCATGTCAGTCTTTTAGACGGACACGATCAGGCCATCCATTGCCCTCTATGGAGCTACGGATGTAAACGGACATGTGTCAATTTACACCCACCAACATCCAATCCTATCTGCTAAGAACGGACAGATTGGCGGATGGGATGACAGTCGGATGTAAATGCACAGTCTGTCTGTTTACATATGACCTCCCATAGAGGAAGGCGGGCTGTGTCCATTTTTGCATAAGCGGAGAGGACCCGGACCTGTCATATTCCTGCTCAGCGGGAATCAGCGGACAGATTCCCCTTTAAGCAGGTGGACCCAATGATGGACTCCGCCCGTGTGAAAGAGTCCTATCACTAACTGGAAGCAGGTTACTTTATCTTATTAGTTAGTTGCTGCATGCCCAAGTGCTGTTTTCTTGGTGAAGGACTTCCTTTACCAATGCCTAAAATAATATATAAACACACATTCAAACATGCTCACATTAATCTAGACACATCTGCATGATACTTTTTTCTCTCTGTATCCTCATGTGATCCGTTTTAGTTTTCTGTACACCATTAAAAATGGCTTGTAACTTTTGTAGTGAGCATTTCCTCAGGGAATGTCTGCCACCGAGCACTTTTAGCAATACATACTGTTCAGCTGTTTTACAAACTTTCTTTAGAAAATAAAGTAAAAATAAAATAAGGTGATGTTTAGCATGATAAGTCTAAGCATGGATGGAGAAATCTGTTTTCTTTTCATTCAGCCTACACCAAGAGTCTCCAAAAACATTTCAGTACTAGGGCCACTTTGTATATTTTACCAATATTCACAGGCCAAATTTTTTTTTTTAAATAAATGAATAAGTCTCCCTTTACATCCGGGTCCCCATCAGAGTTTCTCTTTTATTAAGGTCCTTATCAAAGTCCCCATTACTTCAGTGTCCCCATCAAAGTCCCCCTTTACTTCAGAGTCCCCTTGAGAGCACGTCCTTACATCAGGTTCGCAAATGTATCCCTCCTTACCCCACAGTCCTCCCTTTACTTCAGGATCCACATTTGAGTCCCCTTTACATCAGAGTCTTTCTAATGTAGCGCCACCCCCGTGAGGGCCGCTTGAAGATGACTGACCTCAAAGATTGCTTTGACCTGGCAAGTCTCCCGACACCTCTGACACCCTGGGTTCGGACATTTTTAATTGACAATGCAATTGCACAGACACCACACTGCAGTAAGGTAACCAAGTGTTCTCTAACTTGACGCTCTTAGAATAGGTAGAACAATATTAGCTTAGAGGTAGAACAATGAGGTAGAACAATATTAGCTTAGGCAAATATTTTTACAGTTTTAGACTCTTATGCCACGTACACACGACCGTTTTTCCTGTCATGCAAAAAAACAACGTTTTTCTCGACGTGATTCGTTGTGATTCCTCTCAAGCCTGCCTTGCATACACACGTTCATGAAAAAAACACTTGAGCAAAGCACGGTGACGTACAACATGTACGACAACACGTACGACGGCACTATAAAGGGGAAGTTCCATTCGAATGGCGCCACCCTTTGGGCTGCTTTTGCTGATCTCGTGTTAGTAAAGTTTGGTGAGAGACGATTTGCGCTTTTCAGCCTCGTGCTTTTCAGTCCGTTACAGCGTGACGATTGTGTTATCTCCATTACAAGCGCTAGTTTTACCAGAACGAGCGCTCCCGTCTCATACTTGATTCTGAGCATGCACGTTTTTTTTCCCCTCGGAAAAGCATACACACGAGAGGTTTTCGGGACGAGAAAAAGAACGACAGGAAAAACGACGAGAAAAAATAGATCAGGTTCTATTTTTTTTGTGGGCAGTTTTCTCGTCGAGAAAACTGCTATGGAGCATACACACAACCGTTTTTCACGACCAATCTAAAAAACTGCAGTTTTCTGGTCATAAAAAACGGTCGTTTGTACGTGGCATTACTTTTGGCACACATAAACTGGTTTGCAATGTAAAGAAGATTACAGTAAGACAAACAGAAACAATTAATAGACTCTGATAGAACCTATGACCCCAGGCATAAAATAGGGAAGAAAAAGGCTCTTCACACTGACTAGGCCATGGTTCTCCTCATGACACTCTGACATCCAGGTCCCTGCTTCCAGTTGAAGGCCGTGGTCCCAAGAGAGCAACTCCTCCCCAACACAGGCTATATATCACCTCCCCCAGCATTCTGTTCTCTCTCTCCAGCCGGCTGGAAATTGTAGTTAAGACGATCGGTCCCCAGTGCAAACAAGGCTCTTTGGACTAAATGTCCCAAGATCCTTTTTTCTTCTTTCGGGTCTCGATCTGCATTCAGGACATGAATATATAGTGTTTAGGCTGAGCACTGGAAAGAACAGCCTCGCTGTTGTAGAGTGTCCCCCCAATGACACAGGCGATTTAGCCAGCACCTGGCTAGGTCAAAACAGAGACCATAGGCAGCTTCAGATGATCCAAATCCTAAGTATGTGTACATTGAGGATATGCCACTGACCCTTGCTGTGGGCCAGATGGGTCCCACAGGCTGTAGCATGAAGACTCTTGGTCTACACTTTTAGTGTATGACCAGTGTTAGAAGTAGTGTGAGGTCAAGCGCTAGGTTTTGGGAGTTAGGTTAGAATGAAATGAGTTTACAGTTAAGTTTAAAAGTTTAGGTCTAAGATTAGGGTTTTGAATTAAGTTGAGTGTAGTGCTATCCCTGAAGGGGCCGCTTGGTAATTTTGCAATAACAATGCCAAAGAAGCTTATAATAGAGTTCTGTACCACTAGACTGGAATCAACACATGAATCAGCAATAAACAGTGCATAGAAACATTAACTGCAATGTAAATAATAATACTGCTCTAAAGGGAACAGTTAGGGTATGGTGCAGCGTCCCTTAAAAGGTACCTCTTTAACTAAGCAAGGGTGCAAAGGTCTCTATGAAGCAACTGTAAAGAGGCAGCCTTTAGCCTTGACTCGTTGGCTGGCTAAAGATAGGGACCAATGGTACTTTTTGCATGCATGTGGAAAGTTAAAAAAGCCTGCAGGCAGTAATAAGACTATAAACAGCTGTGAAGTCAGTTCCTAAGGGCTCAGTCTCTAGTGGTGGCCATGGACAAGTCATGGCCACAAGGCCCTCTCACCAGACCTAGCGACACAGCAGCAGTGGTGCCTTTTAGTTAGGTGCTCACTCTAGGATACCTGGGAGGGCTCCAACCCTCAGCACAGAATAACTGTATTCTGGTAATGGCTCAGTCCCTCAGTGCACATATCACAGCTCTGCACAGCTCTGGTTGCTTCTACCTAAAACAACCAGATCTTTTTGGAAAACGGATTAAAGTAAAAGTAAGGCACAGGAACAACCTAAAAAATTTGTGTCTGCAACCTCCCATAGCTGGGTTCACACCCTGCCCTGCCTCCCATCACTAGAAGCCTATGTATTCAGCTCAGTGTAGAACAGTCATCCCATCTTGAATCAGTGACCTCTAGAAGTGACCATGAGTAGGATACTTCATATACTTCATATACTCATATTCTTGGCAACATTGGGGGGGGGGGGGTAGGGAGCTGCCCATAGATAGGTCAGTTTTTTTTTTTTTTTAATCCCCAACTTCTCTGCTGTCAGAATACACTGATCAATGCTGTAGCTGATGATGAAATTAATATTTTTCCAACATCATTAGATCTACTTCTGTTGAGCGGGAATTGCCATATATAGATCATAATTTGCCTAGTTCTTGCTGAACTGGCCAAAATGTGATCCATCTATGGCCGATTGTTTGTGCCAAATGACCCAAGTTCCACTCCACTTTTTCTTGTATAAGACTGCAACCCACTGCTGGTAGTTGTTAGCCTTTGCCATATTTGTCATATGCCTTCCCACAACATCCATGGCCACCCCATAGGTGTGGGGTGTCTGGCTACTGTGCGCCGTATGCCTAATGTTCCTCCCCTTCTGGGCTTTATATGGGCACTACACTCATGGCATCACTACAGGAAAGTGCAGCAAAGCAGCTACAGCAAAAACAAATTCTATTCTGACATGTTCCAGGCTAGGCACAGCGCTTTCTCTTCAGAATATAATTTGTCTTGCTGGCTTTTTATATTAATGGAAGATTATTTTACATCTTGGTGTGTGGCATTCTTGTTGCTGATAGAAGTGTTTACTTAGATAGAGACAAGCCTAACCTGCACCTGAGATCTGATTGTGGAGCCTGATCTCGTCTGAAGCAGCATGTAAAATTTTTGGCACTTTTAATGACTGCCAGTGAAGCAATACTGCTTATTGCAGGGGCACCATAAAACAATAGTAGTCAGTTGCAAAATGAAGGCCCCTTGAAACGCCTTTAGGGAAAGGGAGCCTTGACTGTTGGAAGCATGGCATCAATGTGGGTGTGAACATAAAAGGGAAGTTAAGTAGCTCCCTTAGGATTGGCTACAAAGACCTGAGGTGAATGGGTAAAGCCTGAACTCTAGGAAAAGGCTACGCTGAGGCTCAACCAACTGCTCTGAGGAGATTCAGCTGTCACAAGAGTTTCCCACCCTCCCGCCCGTTGTGATGTTTTTATCACAGCTTTATTGCCGGTTTTGACCTTGCCAGCACTTGTTGTCGGTTTATAGGCTATGCCCTCAAGTTAAATTCTGGGGTCAGTCTAATGCCTGTCTGGCACTGATGGTAAGGACAGGCCTCTTAGACTATGTGAGTTTATGTTTTATGGGTGCTCATGGTATACTGTGACTGGCATTGTTTTGTACATTTGGAAAGTTGTACTTTTGAAAAGTTCAGTAAAGCTGTGGCCCTGCCCTATTTCCAACTTAATAAGCTTTTGTGTCTTTTTTGGGGGGGAAGCATTGGTTTATTAGTTGGTCATAAATGAGTCTGCTTCTCAGCAATCATGTGTTTACACTTTTTGTGCACATTATTTTTGGACTGTTTACAACAACAGCTAGATAGGTATAGTCCCAGTATGGCAAATGCCAGAGTTGCAAGTGTGGACTCTTTCTGGCAATAACAATTGAGGTTGATTTTACTAAAGACAAATAGACTGTGCACTTTGCAAAGTGCAGTTAAACTCTGCAGGAGTAGTTTTTTTTTTATTTCACTTGCATGTGATTGGGTATTCTTTGCAAAGTGAAGCTTTACCTCATTTACTAAGCTCTGGAGGAGCTTTTCTAAGTGCACAGTGTACAGTATTTGCCTTTAATAAATAAACCCCATTGCAACAAATTCACTGAAAGAAAAATGAAAAGTCCTATAAAGCAAAATCAGTCATACAGAGGGCAGCAGTGAGCTGATACTAAACATGAAGCCTGTTCATTCTGAGACTAGATCTCAATTAGTTATATTTGATAAACAGGGAAAATGGTCGATTAGACAATTATTATCTGATTTTGTAAGAGATCCTATGTACTCTCTATTCACTCCTGTTATACAGATAATAACTGTGTATTGAGCTTGTCACATCTCTTTTGCACAAGGCTTGGTGTCTGAGGTCTCTGTGAGTTCTGCAGTCTATGATGTGAAGACGGCAGTTGAGTCTCTTCTACTGTCAGTGGAAACTGTAGGCAGAGTCATAATTGCCACGCTAAGCATCAATTATCCTTAGTGAGGCTGTCTATCAGCAATCATATCTATGAAACCAAGATACAGAGCAAGGGAGCTCTCTGCGTGAAGGCCAAGTGACAGGCAATGACTTCTAATTTTTTTTTTCTCCACGGTCAAAATGAGATGTTTAATAATTACTGCTACTATCTGACTACACACGGTGAGAAGGGTGATACGGCACACAGACCTGAGTCATCATGTGTGCAGATCTCAGTGTCATAGAACTCTGTATGCAGATTATTGAAACTCAGCACAAAGTTTAGTGTGGTGATTCATGTGCTATTTGCATATGTCGTCTACAAAAGGACAGTAGAGATAATTATTTCTAAAATGACTGTTAGTTCGTGCAGTTTGGGGCATATTCTGTGAGTGATGGAGGTAGTGTGGGTGGATCTTTTTTTTTGTGTCTTTAGTTTCGTTTTTTATTTATTTAAAGCTATAAAATAATGATTACAGTGGACCTGTGCCCATGCAATTTTTTGTGTATTTTTAGCATGCAGAAAAAATGCTTTAAAACAAGTTATCCCTTACCTCTCTTGCTGCTTTTATTGTGAAGTTATTTATTCTCAAATATACTCAAAGATCACAACAATGACTCTGATTACAATGACTATTGTAGTATGCTCCTCAGCTCCAATTAGGGCCATAATGCAGTATTTTCCACAGCCACACATTTGAACTGTAGAGAATACAGCCCGACGGCATTTGACTCCTTAGCCAATTGGGTCTCAAGACCCACTTCCTGATTGGCGGGGAGGAGAATCAGGAAGACAATACTGAATATTAATTTGCTATTGTCACACAACTGGGTGGGCTCAGGGCGCTATGCGGAGTGCTCTGCGCCCTGAGCCCACTCTTTTTTTAGCCAGTTGGAGCCTCCTGGTCTAATCATAAGCTAAAAATAAATTAAAAAAACCCCAATGGAATCCATGCGTCTGGTGCCCTGCATGTAGATTAAGGGCCGGGCACATGCATTAGGGGGCAGCACCCCTGCGCCCTTTATGGACGGGCCACCACTGCCCCTTAGTGTGCTTCAAATATTTCCTCCACACCTTTGCAGTAATTTAGCGAGAAACTTTTCCTTTGTGTGTAAGCTTTTTGTAAAAAAGACCGGTCACTACAGCTTTCCTCCCTTGTACTGAAGAAATTGGTCTTGTATCCACCCCCCCCCCCCCTCCCCTCCTGTGTTGTTTGCAGGCAGCCTGTACTGCATGGACCTCCTGGGTTCCTCCCAAAGCTATTCTGTCTAGGCTGTGCAGCACAGTAATGATGTCACTACTCGTTTTTGAGGTAAAACTGTGGGGTTTTCACAAAGAGAAAACGTTTTAAAGAAACCTATGGCCTGAGTTATGACCTGAGTCAACAAGATTTTATTCACCTTAAAAACTGCTTCTCTATGAAACAGGTTGATGCAGCTTAGAAGGAAGTCAAGTGCATAAAAAAAGAGAAAGGGGAGGGCAGGAGGTCACATGCCTCGGGATTTTAACAGTGTCAAAAATATAATGACCAAATACCGATCAACACAAAAATATAGAAAAATTTAAAATAATTTTATTCCAAAATTGATAAAAACATGAGACAGTACATATCCAAAAAACTTAGTTCTTTCTAAGAGAGTACATATAAGACCATTTCTCTCGACATGTTTCGCTCCCAAAAGAGCTTCTTCAGGAGATGAATTTGTGGCGTTTTAATGTACTCCTGACCATAAATGTCCGTTCGCAGCGATCGTATGTTTTTAGCTGCTTCCTCGAATCTTCATGTCTCTATAATGTCGAATCTTTTCTCTTTATGTTGAATAATCTTGGACTAATAGAGTTAGGTTAGGCACATTCGCCCGCAGGTTCGATAGACTGAGATTGCTATTGGCATCATCGAATCTTTTATCTATATCGAACTGTTGTTGCAACGAAACGAAAATAAAACATTTTTTATGTCGGATCTTACGGATTTCGGATTCTGCGTGTTCAATATCGTTTGTTAAAATTCGGACAAAAATGCATTCGGACAAAAACTAATGCACATGTCTAGTGATCAGTAAAAGAAGGAGGCATGTCGTAGTGGGATTAGGACAGGGCAGCCCTGCAGTGAAGACATTCTTCATTACAGGGAAAGAAATATTAGAAATGGACTGCGCTCCAAACAGTAACAATTGTTCAATCAACTAAAATTCATAAGTGTGTTCAATAAACATACATATATAAAAAAATATATGTCACATAACTCAAATACAATTATTAATCAATAAAACAAATTTCTATCAGCGCAAAAAATAATAGAATAATGTCCTTATTCACTAAATAGTGATATGTGTAGTGGGTGATTTAGCAAAATCCCACAAAAAAAACAAGAAGTGAAAAAATTGAAAAAATACCCCCCCACCTGGCTGCTGCACACACAGAAAATGCGTTCACTTCACATGTAGAATATATAAAACAAAACAGTGTTGCGCTTCCTAAATAAAAAATAACTCCCCATAATCCTTAAATGAGAATTAGTGATTAACTTGCAATATAGCAAGATACTAAGTGCACAATCAAATATTCGTGTTCCCTGACTGGGAATAGTAAACCAAAAATGAAAAATAGGTGTTCCCTGAATAGGAATAGTGAACAATTAAACAAAACAATAAAGTCCACACACTAAAAAGAAATTAAGAGTCCAAATGCACAAGTATAGTCCTCAGAATCTTCTGCATAAAAACACACAACACACCACTAGTGCCTGAATGTTGAAAATGCAAGTGCTCTCTTCCACCTCTATATCCTAGCCGCTCACCTCACGTTCTGAGTTCTGACCCCTGTTTCACGTTCTGACCCCTGTTTCACCAGCAGGTCAGAAAAAGCAGGTTCCCTCTCAGGGATATAAACGGATCAACTGGTCATGGAGCTCCTATTCCTTTCGTGCTGCCTCCGGCTGATTAGATGGATACTAGCCAGTACAGATTCCCTCAATGGGGTCCGGTGCACATAGGAATAGAAAAGGCAAAATCTAGTGCTCTCTGATTATAAAAAGTTTATTTGCTCATTAAAACTTTAAAACGTTACTCACAAAAGCAGCACTTAAGCAGTGCAGGCTCAGGATGCATAGAAACGACAAAATGCTTGCGGGATGACGTAGCTACTGCGACTCCTTCCCCCCTATACGCGTTACGTCGAATGACTTCTTCAGCAAGGGGCCTTTCTGAAGAAGTTATTCGACGTAACGTGTATAGGAGGGAAGGAGTCGCAGTGGCTACATCATCCCGCGAGCATCTTGACGTTTCTATGCATCCTGAGCCCGCACTGCTTAAGTGCTGTGTTTGTGAGTAACGTTTTAAAGTTTTAATGAGCAAATAAACTGTTTTTATAATCAGAGAGCACTAGAATTTTGACCAGCCCATTTTTGGAGTTTTGTGTGACATTATGTCCAATTTGTTTTTTTTCCTTCCTTTTTTTGTTTTAGTTCCAATCCACACAAAGGGAATAAACACGTGTATAGCAAAACATGTGTTACTGCACTACTTTTCTGTGAGAAATACTTGATTTTCTGGAAAAATTTCTGGGATGCCAACAATTTCGGCCATGACTGTATATATATATATTTTTTTATAAAAGAAACATACTTATGTATTTTTATATGTGATGTATTATTTGTTAAAATGCTCAAATAATACTCTGAATTCAATCCAGCAAGCAAAACTCTACCATGGACCTATCAGGAGTAGCCCCCAGGGTATCATTTAACACTGGCGGAGAACCCATGGGCTAGGCCAGGGATATGCAATTAGCGGACCTCCAGCTGTTGCAAAACTACAAGTCCCATCATGCCTCTGCCTCTGGGTGTCATGCTTGTAGCTGTCAGTCTTGCTATGCCTCATGGGACTTGTAGTTCTGAAACAGCTGGAGGTCCGCTAATTGCATATCCTTGGGCTAGGCTATTCTCATTTATACTTCATCCTCTGTGATCCGTATTGGTTTATTTCCATAGATTTAATCTGCACCATATGTACAGTACTTATAATTAATACATCCATTTAGTATAATATTAGTTTCCACACATGCTGTAGAATGACGATATTCAATTAGGCTGCTATCTGTGTGTAATCCTTGATCATCTTTTTTTTTTTTTTTCTCAGCTAGCGATTTTCTGCTGATTGTTACAAAAAAATGACTTCAATTTGGAAAACACCATCTCCTGGGTTTTGAATAAAATGTTTCCCATAATTTGGGACAAGGATAATTACATGCCTGGCATATTTTATCTCTAAGTGTTTTAATGGCACAATAACAGTGTTATGTACTGTGGTTACCATGGAAATAACACATATATGAGCATAACACGTCCACCTGACATATACTGTGGTATTTCTGAGTTCCCTCAGGTTTGCTCAGTAAAGCAGTCAGTGCAGAGAACAGTACGTATGTGCAAGGTGCAGAGACAAATCCAAAATTTCCTGATGAAATCTTGTTGCTATGGGTTGTGATTTGTATTTCTCTCCATCCAGTTCTGAGAAATTAACAGCACTGCCTTGGAGTTACACAGCACAACCATGTCTGGCAGGACAGGAGACTTGATTTTTCTCTGCTGTGGTAAGTAACATTTACAGATCTTGTCCTTTCCCTAGCCTGTGATTGGACAATGAAAAGAGAAGCAGCAGACTGATCTCTTTGTCACTTTGCTCTCCCCTCCTAGCAGCGTGTTTTTTTATAAGCATATAGTATGAACTATATAGCATAGATTATAACTGCTGTGCATTAGACTGCAAGAGACTGATTCCAAGTCAAATTCAGGTAATTACACTGCATACATTTAGAAATGGATTTGATGATGTACATACCTTCCAAGTGTAGCGGGTGTCAAATTTAGTGGGGTGTATCTGGGCAATAGATGGCCCAGATACATTGATTTTAGGGATTTATGGACACTTTGGAGTGTGGGAGGTATGAATGGTGTCATGTTCCCTGCGGTCCCTAGGTGGCGCTGTCACCTGGGACCGGGGTTGAACTACCATTCTAGAGCTGTTCCCTTTTTGTCCTCTCGCGGCAGTAGTACGGCGGGGCGGGGAACCCGTTGTGCCTGTTGGGAGAGGATATAAAAGGGGGCGGACATCTTGCCCACGAGGTCCATTCCCCAGGCACCTTCAGCCTGGGGGCTGCTGCGGTTCGTCTGTGCTCAGGCTCCCTTGGCCTGGGCGTGTGGAGTCGAGTTCCATCCCAGGCACCTTCAGCCTGGGGTGAGGTACTATACCAGGAGGCCTGGGGCCCAGTACCTTCGACTGGGTCCCACGAGGGCGAAGCATTCCTAAGGTGCCCCCGGTATTGGGTGCCTGTATCCTGGGCGTAAGGGACCGGAGACGTGACCTCCCCATAGAGCCAGCGCAGCATTTGCTGGGGCCGATGGAGGCCTCTGGTGACCGTCCGGATGGATGTCTTCCTCTGACAGGGGTCGTTTGTTCTAAATAAGGTACTTCATGTTCTCATGGTCTGTGGCAGAGACCCAACTTTCTCAGGTCAGTGGCAGGCCTCATCCAAGGCCTGTGGCAGGGGCCTCATCGTTCACCCAGGTCAGTGGCAGTGACCAAATTCACGGTCGGTGACAGCGACTGTGCGCCAAGCCTGTTTGCGCTAAACGGAACAGGAGAAACTTTAATTCATTAGTTGTGCCTGGACCTACTCTTCCCTACACCTTGTCTGTTCTTTTAAAAGTCAACCAGTTTCAAGGCAATAAAACAGTGTTGGACTTTTCTTGGTGTGGAATTCGTGTTACTGGAAGCTAAGTGTCCCTGTCAGTGACAGTGACAATCATCCTCCACAGAGGAAGCTGAGGCTCCGGCCTAAAACGCAGACCCGAGGGAAAATGGTTTAGCTCATATCTCTTCATCCTACATCAGAGAGCCGAGCTGCTGGTGGTGTGCATCTTTCCCCCTTCTCCCAGATACCCCTAGATGAGTAAAACCAGCCGTGAAGAGAGGGGAAATTGCTGGGGGAGGACCGCTACACAAGTTTTTGAGATGTGAATGAGGGACACCTATCAGCAAAAGTATGCAGGCATAGGACACACCCCTTGCCATGCCCCCTTAAAGGAGAATTGTACAAAAAAACAAGATTGGTTAAACACACAAGTGCTTTTTTTACCACTACTATTCCTTTATATCGGCTTTTAGAATTTACAAATGCAGCAATTTAGAAATCAAAGGTTTAGCACTGGAAAACACATTTTGGTAGATAAAAAGTGCATTTTAAATACATCTATAGAGATCAGACCAAAATGAGGGACACATGAGGAGGAATGAGGGACAGAGGGACATTGCTCCAAATCAGGGACAGTCCCTCAATATCAGGGACAGTTGGGAGTTATGGATGTATTATGATGAGGTATTAAAGTCAGCAGCTACTAACACTGTAGCTGCTGACTTTTAATAAGGACACTTACCTGTCCTACTCTCCTACGCTGATGGCCCCCCCCGATGCCGATCCCTTGATCGGTGCAGATCCCGCGCCGCCATCCACGCTAAGGGAAACAGGCAGTGAAGCCTTACGGCTTCACTGCCCGTTTCCCACTGCGCATGCACGAGTCTCGCGCCGACTTGTGAATGGGCGGCTGCTCTCTGGGATTACACACAGTTCCCTGAAAGCAGTGCCCCCCATTCACTAGAAGAGGATGGGGAAGAAGACAGACCGTGGTTACAGAAGAGTCATATTACGGACTTCAGCATAGCAACAGGTATTTCGGGTAAGTATATAAAAAAAAAAAAAAAATCTATTCTTTTTTCTAGTTTTTTTAGGATTTTTTGTGAAAATAAAAATTTCTGGGTGGAACTCCACTTTAATAGATAAAGAGCTTCATTCATTTGTTTATTTGTATCTGCTTGGAGTTGAGCTTTAACCACTTGCAGACCGACCACCATACATTTACTGTGGCAGGGCGGCCGCTCTGTGCCAGATCATGTACCTAGTACACAATCTGACACTTCCGGCCGGCAGCCCGCTCCCGCTGTGATTCTTCTCCTAACACCCCTGATGTTAACTCCTTCCCAGCCAGTGTCATTAGTACAGTGACAGTGCATATTGTTTAGCACTGATCACAGTATTCATGTCACTGGTCTCCAAAAAGTGTCAAAAGTGTCAGTTATGCCATGTACACATGATCAGTTTTACCCATGAAAACAGTCCGATAGGCATGTGCATTTTGTTTCGTTCCGAATCAAAATTCGGACAAATTTTAATTATTCGGACGTTCGGATGCATCCGAATTAACGAATTACAATGCTAACAAATTCAACCGAATCCGAAATAACGTTTCGAATCGAAAAACCACGGACGAAAATCGAATCGAATTCGAAAAAAAATTGAATCGAATTCGAGAAAAATTCTAGTCGAATCGAATTTGAAAACAATTAGAATAGAATCGAAAATATTGGAAAGAATTGAATAGAAAAACAATAGAACAGAATAGAATAAAATACAATATATATATTATATTTTATTCTATTCTGTTCTATTTTTTTTCTAGTCTATTTTCTATTTCTATTCTAATCTTTTCTAATTGGAATACGAAAAATCGTCGCATTCGAAAATATTTAAACCAAATTCGAAAATATTTCTACCGGATTCGATAATATTTCATCCGCATTCGTTAATATTTCAACCAAATTCGATAATATTTCAACCGGATTTCGAAATTATTCCAGCCGAATAGAAAAGATTATAATAAACCATGTTCCGACATTCGAATTTCATATAGAATTAATTCAAATTCCAATTAGAAAAGATTAGAATAGAAATACAAAATAGACTAGAAATAGACTAGACTAGGGAAATGGCTGCTAATAGTTTGCAGGAGACCTGCAAAAAAAAAAATGAAATAGATGCTTATAGTCTGCAGATCGGATTAGAAAATGAAATAGATACTAATAGTCTGCAGGAGATCTGCAAAAAATATATATAAATGCTAATAGTCTGCAGAAGATCGGATGGAAATAAATAGCATTGAACTTCATTTTTCTCGGCTTGTCGGAGTGTTTTACGTCGCAGCGTTTGGGACGGTTGGATTTTTGACTGATGGTGTGTAGGCAAGACTGATGGAAGTCAGCTTCATCGGATTTCCGATGGAAAAATCCATCGGATTAGAATCCATAGGAAATCCGATCGTGTGTACAGGGCTTTAGTGTCCGATTTGTCTGCCGCAATATCGCAGTCCTGCTATAAATCACTGATCGCCACCATTGCTATTAAAAATATATGTATATATATATAGATGCTATAACTATGTGTAGCAGAATTGGCCTAAATTGATGAAGAAAAATGTCCTGGTCATGAAGGGGGTAAATCTTCCGCCAAGTGGTTAATAAGGCTATATTCATATTTAAATTACTCTCTTGCCCCACATTTTCACCTGCAAAGTTCCCATCATTCACATCAAATAAAATAAATACCAGCATATTACAGAGTATTGCTAACACCTTTTAATTTCATGCTCGCAATGAAGCTTATATGAAAATTTATAAATGTAATAGGTAGTCTTGCGAGCAACTAAAATCTGAATAATGTATGCAAGCAGCAAGTAACACACTCCCAATATAAATGTGCAAGTAAACTCAAAACAAATAATTCTGCGCTAGTGATAATAAATGTATCCAACTACTCAGTGTATCAATTCTCCTGTGCAAATATGAGTGCCATCATAATAAAATGTGAATATACAATAATATAATACATTCATGTGTATTTCTTCTTGTAATAATATAAATCCCGTGCTTGAGTCAAATATTTAATAAATGAAAATGTCTGAAAAATGTCTCAAAATCCGTGCTTTGTATCTATGCACCTCAGTGCTCCCCTATAAGAAATGCACTCACCTCACAGAATGTGATATCACACTTATGCCACGTACACACGCTCAGAATTTCTGGAATAAGTGGAAAAAGTCCGACGGAATTTTTTCATCGGATATTTAGACCATGTGTATGCCCCATCGGACTTTTTCAGTCGGAAATATTTTCTCTTTTTTTCCAATGAAAAAAAATCCTATCGGAATTTCCGTTTGTCTGGATGCAATTCCGACAGACTAAAAACCACGCATGCTCGTAAACAAATTCAACGCATTCTCGGAAGCATAGACTTTCATTTTTCTCAGCTCGTCGTAGTGTTTTACGTCACCGCGTTCTTGGCGGTCGGATTTTAGTGTGACCGACTGACCGTGTGTATGCAAGACAGCTTGAGTGGAATTCCGTCGGAAAAAGCCGTCAGAGTTTATTCCGACGGAAATTGCGCTCGTGTGTACAAGGCATTAAAGTGGAGTTCCACCCAAAAATGGAACTTCCACTTTTTGGAATCCTCCCCCCCTCCGGTGTCACATTTGGCATGTTTCAGGGGGGAGGAGGGAGGAGATACCCGTCTAAGGCCTCATGTACACTGCTGCTGGCAAACGGACGTTTAGGAGCAGTTGAGCATTTTTTCAACTGCTCCTGAACCCTCCTCTATGTTTTCTTAAGAAAATGCGCTTAGAAGCTGTGTTTAGAGGCAGTTGAAGCGCCAAACACGGCTAAACGCGGCTAAACGCAGCAACTCGTGTTTAGCAGTGTTTCGTTTAGAGACATTTTTAATTTTAACAAAAAAATAAAGTAAAATTTCAAATGCTTCTAGACGCAAACGCGGCTAAACGCAGCTAAATGCGGCATGTAAATGCGGCTAAACGGCCGTTTTTAGACACTGGTTTAATACAGGTATTTACTCCCACGTCCTGGCATAGATCACTGTGATCGGTGATCACGGTGACTTACGCCACGTCCGGCGCCTACTCTTCCCCCCCCGCTGTCTTCTTGGAGACACACAGGTCCCAGAAGACAGCAGGGACCAGTGAGGACGTGCAGTGCGACTCACACATGCGCAGTAGGGAACCAGGAAGTGAAGCCTCAAGGCTTCACTTCCTGATTACCTTACCGAAGATGGCGGCGCCTCCACCCGAGAGCCGAGGAACGGATTGGCTTCGGGGCCCGACATCGCGGGCACCCTGGACAGGTAATATTCAGGTAATATATTAAAAGTCAGCAGCTGCAGTATTTGTAGTTGCTGACTTTTAATTAAAAAAAAATTGGCGGAACACCGCTTTAAGTTTGGTTAAATAAAGCTTTTTAGTCACCCCGGACCAACAGATCATGCTTTCCTCCTCATTGCTCCATTGATGTGCCTCCATTATGACTCAATATACAGTATCTCACAAAAGTGAGTACACCCCTCACATTTTTGTAAATATTTTACTATATCTTTTCATGTGACAACACTGAAGAAATTACACTTTCTACAATGTAAAGTAGTGAGTGTACAGCTTGTATAACAGTGTAAATTTGCTGTCCCCTCAAAATAACTCAACACACAGCCATTAATATCTAAACCGTTGGCAACAAAAAGGAGTACACCCCTAAGTGAAAATGTCCAAATTGGGCTCAATTAGCCATTTTCCCTCCCCGGTGTCATGTGACTCGTTAGTGTTACAAGGTCTTAGGTGTGAATTGGAAGCAGGCTATAAGTAGATTGCCAAGACCCTGAAACTGATCTGCAGCACGGTGGCCAAGACCATACAGTGGTTAAACAGGACAGGTTCCACTCAGAACAGGCCTCTTGCCATGGTCGACCAAAGAAGTTGAGTGCATGTGCTCAGCATCATATCCAGAGGTTGTCTTTCAGAAATAAACATATGAGTGCTACCAGCATTGCTGCAGAGGTTGAAGGGGTGGGGGGTCAGCCTGTCAGTGCTCAGACCATACGCAGCACACTGCATCAAATTGGTCTGCATGGCTGTCATCCCAGAAGGAAGCCTCTTCTAAAGATGATGCACAAAAAACCCCACAAACAGTTTGCTGAAGACAAGCAGACTAAGGACATGGATTACTGGAACCATGTCCTGTGGTCTGATGAGACCAAGATAAACTTATTTGGTTCAGATGGTGTCAAGCATGTGTGGTGGCAACCAGGTGAGGAGTACAAAGACAAGTGTGTCTTGTCTACAGTCAAGCATTGTGGTGGGAGTTTCATGGTCTGGGGCTGCATGAGTGCTGCCGGCACTGGGGAGCTACAGTTCATTGAGGGAACCATGAATGCCAACATGTACTGTGACATTCTGAGGCAGAGCATGATCCCCTCACTTTGTAGACTGGGCCGCAGGGCAGTATTCCAACACAATAATGACCCCAAGCATGTCTTTCAGACCTTAACCCTATTGAGCATCTGTGGGGCATCCTCAAACGAAAGGTGGAGGAGCACAAGGTCTCTAACATCCCCCAGCTCCATGATGTTGTCATAAAGGAGTCGAAAAGGACTCCAGTGGCAACCTGTGAAGCTCTGGTGAACTCCATGCCCAAGAGGGTTAAGGCAGTGCTGGAAAATAATGGCGGCCACACAAAATATTGACACTTTGGGCCCAATTCGGACATTTTCACTTAGGGGTGTACTCACTTTTGTTGCCAGCGGTTTAGACATTAATAGCTGTGTGTTGAGTTATTTTGAGGGGACAGCAAATTTACACTGTTATACAAGCTGTACACTCACTACTTTACATTGTAGCAAAGTGTCATTTCTTCAGTGTTGTCACATGAAAAGATAGAATAAAATATTTACAAAAATGTGAGGGGTGTACTCACTTTTGTGAGATACTGTATATGAGAGAAAAAGAGCTCCAAATAGTGCTTATATAGTTTTTAACCACTTAAGCCCCGGACCATTTCGCTGGCCAAAGACCAGAGCACTGTTGGCGATTCTGCACTGCGTCGCTTTAACTGACAATTGCGCAGTCGTGCAACGTGGTTCCCAAACAAAATTGACGTCCTTTTTTTCCCACAAATAGAGCTTTCTTTTGGTGGTATTTGATCACCTCTGCGGTTTTAATTTTTTGCGCTATAAACAAAAATAGAGTGACAATTTTGAAAAAAATTCAATATTTTTTACTTTTTGCTATATTAAATATCCCCAAAAAATATATAAAAAAACGTTTTTTTCCCTCCGTTTAGGCCGATACGTATTCTTCTAGATATTTTTGGTAAAAAAAAATCACACTAAGCGTATATTGATTGGTTTGCGCAAAAGTTATAGCGTCTACAAAATAGGGGATAGAATTATGGTATTTTTATTATAATTTTTTTTTTTTTACTAGTAATGGCTGCAATCTGCGATTTTTATCGTGACTGCGACTTTATGGCAGACAAATCAGACACTTTTGACACATTTTTGGGACCATTGTCATTTTTACAGCGATCAGTGCTATAAAAATGCACTGATTACTGTTAAAATGAAACTGGCAGTGAAGGGGTTAACCACTAGGTGGCGCTGAAGGGGTTAAGTGTGCCCTAGGGAGTGCTTCTTACTGTAGGGGGGAAGGACTGTGTGTGACACGACAGTGATCACAGCTTCCGATTACAGGAAGCTGTGTACACTGTTCTGTCACTAGGAAGACTGGGGAAATGTTTGTTTACATTAGCATTTCCCCGTTCTTCCTCACCGTGACACGATCGCGGACATCGCGTCAGCGGGACCCGCGGTCAGAGTCACAGAGCTCGCGGTGGGCAGGCGCGTGCGTCCACAATGCCGCTTTCTAATGGGGACGTATATATACGTCCTTTTGCGCAGCCGTGCCATTCTGCCGATGTATATCGTCGTTCGGCGGTTGGCAATCGGTTAAACAATATTCAACTCAATAAAAAATGTGCATAGAACTCGCATTTAAAAGGTGCTCCAGTGCACCAACTGTATACAGCGTACATCATATAAAACCACGATGATGCAGCTAATTCGTGCCTCTCCATGAGAGATGCAAAAGCATCTTGCCAAACCAATCTGCCCCTCCTCTATTGACTCATTAGGGGGATTCCTTCGTGCCTCTCACTGCCGCGGGACGGAGTTTTTTTTTTCCAGGACATTGGTGAAAGTAGTTAAGCGGGGGGGGGGGGGTGCAGTGGGGTGGAGGCTTTTTGTCTCCATACATCAGTGAAATTTGCTGAGCGGGGGGGGGGCATAGGGCGCGGTGTGCGGTTTCACACATCAGGGACAGATGTTGAGGGGGGGGGGTGCCGCAGGCGCAGGACGAAACTTACCGACATCTGGGGAGAAGTGTGGACTTACCGTTGCCGCCGCCGCCTGCCTGTCCCTCCTTCCATTGCGGGAAATTCGATCCTCTCGCGGGTGTGCGGGAAATTAGTGTCGGTGCGGGAAGTTCCCGCACAATCCGTGCGTGTTGGGAGGTATGCCAGCCCTTCACTTTTTTATTTTTGCTTCGGGCTTATCTGGAGAGTTGACAGCTCTGATCCCACAATTAGCTTCCCTAAGCCTTATTGTATTGTATATGACCTGTCTACAAATCTTATTTTATCCTAGTATATGACCTGTCTACAAATCTTATTTTATCCTATTAACCACAACAGGCCCGCGCTATAGCCGAATGGCGGCTACAGCGCGGACCTAGAATGCCGGGAGGACGTCAATTGACGTCCGCCCCTTGCTTCGTTCCCTGTGGCCACGAGGGGGCGTGCGCGCATGCCCAGCGTCTCACTGAGATGCCGATTCGTGTGCATGGCGGCCGCGATGTCTGCCAGGCACCCGCGATCGGCCGGTACACAGACAAGGACGTGGATCTCTATGTGTAAACAAAGGATCCACGTCCTGTCAGGGAGAGGAGACCGGTGCTGTGTCCCTTGTACATAGGGACACAGATCGGTCACCTCCCCTAGTCAGTCCCCTCCCCCCACAGTAGTAATAACTCACTTAGGCATACTTAACCCCTTCAGCGCCCCCTACAGTTTAACCCCTTCACTGCCAGTGTCATTTTTACAGTAACCAGTGCATTTTTATAGCACTGATCGCTGTAAAAATGACAATGGTCTCAAAATGGTGTCAAAAGTGTCCGATGTGCCCACCATAATGTCGCAGTCACAATAAAAATCGCTGATCGCCGCCATTACTAGTAAAAAAAAAATATTAATAAAAATGCTATAAAACTATCCCCTATTTTGTAGACGCTTTAACTTTTGCGCAAACCAATCAATAAACGCTTATTGCATATTTTTTTTACCAAAAATATGTAGAAGAATACGTATCGGCCTAAACTGAGAAAAATTTAAAAAAAAAAAAAAAAAATTGGGATATTTATTATAGCAAAAAGTAAAAAATATTGTGTTTTTTTTTTCAAAATTGTCGCTTTATTTTTGTTTATAGCGCAAAAAATAAAAATCGCAGAGGTGATCAAATACCATCAAAAGAAAGCTCTATTTGTGGGAAAAAAAGGACATCAATTTTGTTTGGGAGCCACGTTGCACGACCGCGCAATTGTCAGTTAAAGCGACGCAGTGCTGAAAGCTGAAAATTGGCCTAGGCAGGAAGGGGGTTTAAGTGCCCAGTAAGCAAGTGGTTAAATGCATCTGAAATAGGAAATGTCTGTGTTGTCCAATACCACCAGTTTAAAACGTTTTTTTTTTTTTTGTGTAGGATTCTTTTTACTTTGGTCATATTTTTTTAAATAATGACCATTGGGTCTTAAGTATGAATAAAGTAAACAGCTGTTTCCAGTATTTTCACCATTCGTTTCCAATCAAGTTTTAGAATTTCATTTTCAATTCCATAAAAGCTTGTCTGGCCTTCTTTATGCTTGGTAGGAAGATCAGAGGACCATAGCTTCAACCATTTCTGGAAAAATTGACAGGACTCTTTAATGTGGGTGAGAAACTGGCACTAAGCTAAACGTGTGTGTTGCCTTATCTGGTGGGACATTCTACAGGACATGAACATGGTGTGGGGGGTACAGAACAATTTCCAACATGGGGGTACAAGAGAGGACACTTTACACTATGGATGTTATCTCCATATTACCCGAGAGTGATGTCACTGTCAAAGAGCTAGCATGCGGCCTGTGTTGGGGAATGGTAGTTTGGTTTAGTGAGCAGTTATCTAGTTTCATGAGAGATTCCCATTATGATTATGTGTGGAGGCTCGCATGGAAGAGCATTAAACCTAATTGAACTTTCAGTTTAAATTAGTTAAAGTGTCACTAAACCCACATCATAAAAAACAATCAATAAGATAGTACATGGTGCCAGTGAGAGTGGTGTCTTGTGTCTCGGGGGCCTCCCCGCTGTGCTTTAGAGGCTTTGGAACGGAGGGCACAATGTTTCACGTTTGGTGGACCTGCCCAAATGTATAGAGATTTTGGATCCGCACCCATAATTTAATTTATTTTCTCACCCAGGTGAACCTCATTAAGTCACCTATACAGGCACTTATGGGGCGCCCTGTGGAGGGGAATCCAGGATACAAAAGACGGCTTGTAACATACATTTTTCTGGCCGCTAGTATTGCCATCGTCAGATCATGGAAATCTCCTACGATCCAGTTCAGCCTAGTTAAGTCTAAACTGTCCTGGATCATGGTGAATGAACGCCTTTCAGCAGTCCTAAATAATAAAATTGCCTTTTTTGACAAAATCTGGGACCCATGGATTAAATATCTCTTGGATGCCGCATAGGACATTTATATTACTGTTGTCTTTACAGGCTAGAGTGTACACCTGTCTTTGTATTGTCCTTCTACGTTACTCCTTTTTCTTTACTTTTTCCTACTCTTTTTCTTCTCTCTTTTTGTTTTCGAAGGTCACATGGCCAAGTGAAGTATCATATGTTACATTATGCGCCCGCTTCTGTACACTGGGGAAGTGCTGTGGGATGAGGAGACAAGGACGCTGTTTGTCCCCACTGGTCCCCCATTCATAGGGCCCTAGTAGAGGGGTTGATTATCTGGCAATACACCACAGCATCTTCACCTTCTCCTCCCCCTGCGACAAGCTGTTGGGGAGGGGGGGAGGGTGAAATGTAATTGGGTAGGAGATGGTATATTTTTGTTGTGCACAAGTCTGGACCATTATGAGTAATTCATACTGACCGTATGATGGTTTGGTTCATAAAGATTTTTTGTATTCTGATGCAAAACTGTTGTATCTTAATTGTAGCCAATGTACCTGTTGAATATTACATTTTCTACTGAAAACCCTCAATAAAAATCATTGGAAAGAAAATAAATAAATGGTGTATTACATGCTGTTCATACTCACTCAGTCACCATGGGATTCCTTTTCTGTATTCTGCAAAAAAACTAGTTGATTCTGCTGCTATCTATCTCCACCTTCTGTTCATGTTCCCAATTAAGCTAGGCATTTTACAGCTGTGGTGGCAACTCTGCACAGTGATTTCTATGCTGAACATTTCCTCCCTATTGCATTTGGGCAGCCCATGTGACTATAGAGCGTGGGCGTATACACAGTGGTTACTGACAGCCCGCTCCCTCCCTCCTCCATGCCCACTGTCCAGCTAAATACAATGGGGGCAGGATATTATATGTAGATTAACCTCCTTAGCGGTATTCCCGAGTCAGGCTCGGGGTGAGTTTTTCATGCTAAGAGCGGTAACTCCGAGCTAGACTCGGGCTGCATCGCAGTATCTAGGGGAAGTTACTTACCTTGTTCCCTGGATCCTGCGATGTCTCCCCGCAGTGTGTGCGAGCCGTCATCTCGCTTGATCCTCACTGCCGAGTGCCGAGCTCCGTTCCCTGCGAGCGTTGCGACGCCCGGGGACGGAGTTCGGCACCAAATTCAAAAAGTGAAAAACACAGTATAGATACAGTATACTGTAATTTTACTGATTATAGTACTGTATCAAATAATAACACATCCCCTTTGTCCCTAGTGGTCTGTCCAGTGCCCTGCATGCAGTTTTATATTTTAAAAAAACTGTTGTTTCTGCCTGGAAACTGGAGATTATCCATAGCAACCAAAAAGTGTCCCTTTATGTCAAAAGTGTTTTTAGACCAGCTAGAAAACAATGATAATAAATTAGAATCACTTGCAGAATTGAGCGATAGCGATTTGTGGGGAAATTTTTCATCAAACACTAAATCTAATGACAGCGACAATTCTGCAACTGAGCAAATTTCTGTGTTTTTGATTTGATTACATTAGTGAATAATTTTTATTATAATTACATTACTATTTGTTATAATTATTTATATTTATTTATTATATTATAATTTATGATTTTGTGTTTCAAACTTTATCATACCCGGGATGTCTACTAGACTCTTGTTTGGTCAGGATTAAGTGAGTTATTCCTAAGAATTGCAGGCCTACAATATAAAACGCCAAATTTCCATGCAAAATAATTGTACTGCTTTTGGTACAAAATTCCAGACAGAATCATACCGCCAGGGAGGTTAATGGATTAATTGGAGCCTTTACCTCCCCCTTATTCTAAGACACAGACTGCAGGAGCGTGTTACTGGCAGAAATCTGCCCACATCATGTTATTTCCCCAAAATAATATATTTGTATGACGATTTAAAACAGTTAATTGATATTATTTATTTATTTTTACTCTGTATTCCAAAGACTGTTTTTTTATTTTATTTTGAACTTATGACCAACAGCAGAGGACTATAAGCTCCTCCTGCTTATGTTTCCCTGCAGACAGGGGAAGATCTGGGTCATGTGATATCAATTAGGAAAAGGGTACTTTGATATTTTTAAAATTAAAATAATTACAGTGCCATCATCCACATACAGAAATTGAAGGGACAATGTTAATTAAACAGTGTGTGTTTAGTATCAATTTAAATACATTCCAGGTACATTAACCACTTAACGACCGCCCACTGTAAATATACGTCAGCAGAATGGCACCGGCAGGCAGAATCACGTATATGTACGTGATTGCCTTTGTATAGTTGGGGGGTCCGATCGGACCCCCCTTCTTTACAGTGGGTGGTCGTTTTACCTTCGGGAGCGATCCAGCATGAGGGGACGGCCGTTCGATTCCGGCCACCCCCTCTCGATCGCTCCCGGCGAATGAGAGAGCTTCCCCTGCCTGCCAGGAAGGAGGAAGTGATGTCATCTCTCCTGGGGCGCTCACATATACCGAGCGCCGTACAGGAGAAGATGACAGGTTAGTACACAAAACAGCACACTGACACCAGGACACATAGGCACATAAATCGCCCCCCCAGGCCCCCCCAGACACCCCCAGATCACCCCCCAGCCCCCCCAGCCCCAGTCACAGTGTCACTGATTGCAGTGACCATTTATTTAGTGATCACTGCAATCAGTGACATTTGTGACTGTAAAAGTGTCACTACATTTAGTTTTAGGTCCAGTGTAGCCCCCTAACCCCCCCCCCCTAATAAAGGTTTAACCCCCTGATCACCCCCCAGATAACCCTTTCACCCCCTATCACCACTGTCACTAAGCAATCATTTTTCTGATCGATGTCTTAGCGTCGGTGATGCTGATCGGTAGCCAGTAATTTTTTTTAGGTTCGCCGCAGGTTTTTATTGCGTCGGGTACCCCCATATATTACCTAATGAAGGTTTAACCCCCTTGATCGCCCCCCAGGTAACCCTTTCACCCCCTATCACCACTGTCACTAAGTTATAATTTTTCTGATCGATGTCTTAGCGTCGGCGATGCTGATCGGTAGCCAGTAATTTTTTTTAGGTTCGCCGCAGGTTTTTATAGCGTCGGGTACCCCCATATATTACCTAATAAAGGTTTAACCCCCTTGATCGCCCCCCCAGGTAACCCTTTCACCCCTATCACCACTGTCATTAAGCGATAATTTTTCTGATCGATGTCTTAGCGTCGGCGATGCTGATCGGTAGCCAGTAATTTTTTTTAGGTTCGCCGCAGGTTTTTATAGCGTCGGGTACCCCCATATATTACCTAATAAAGGTGTAACCCCCTTGATCACCCCCCAGGTAACCCTTTCACCCCCTAGCACCGCCGTCACTATGCGATCATTTTTCTGATCGATGTCTTAGCGTCGGTGATGCTGATCGGTAGCCAGTAATTTTTTTTAGGTTTGCCGCAGGTTTTTATAGCGTCAGGTACCCCCATATATTATCTAATAAAGGTTTAACCCCCTGATCCCCCCCCCAGGTAACTATTTCACCCCCTATCACCACTGTCGCTAAGCAATCATTTGTATGATCGTTGTCTTAGTGTCGGTGATGCCGATAGGTAGCCAGTAATTTTTTTTTAGGTTCGCCGTCAGGTTTTTATATAGCGTCAGGTACCCCCATATATTACCTAATAAAGGTTTTAACCCCCTAATTGCCCCTAGTTAACCCTTTCACCAGTGATCATCATATAAGTGTTACGGGTGACGCTGGTTAGTTAGTTTGCTTTTTATAGTGTCAGGGCACCCGCCGTATATAACCCAATAAAGGTTTAACCCCCTGATCGCCCGGCGGGTGATATCAGTTAGGTTTTAGCGTCAGAGAGGGTCTGCGTCACACCCCAGGCAGCGTCAGGTTAGTGCCAGTAGCGCTAACACGCACACGTGAAGCATACACCCCCCTTAGTGGTATAGTATCTGATCAGCTCAATATCTGATCTGATCAGATCTATACTAGCGTCCCCAGCAGTTTAGGGTTCCCAAAAATGCACTGTTAGTGGGATCAGCCCAGATACCTGCTAGCACCTGCGTTTTGCCCCTCCGTCCAGCCCAGGCCACCCAAGTGCAGTATCGATCGATCACTGTCACTTGCAAAACACAACACACATAACTGCAGCGTTCGCAGAAACAGGCCTGATCCCTGCGACTCCAGTGCTGTAGGAGGTAATTTCACCACCACAGTTAAAAAAAAAAAGCATATATGCCGAAGCAGGGGGCAGCAGGAGCGGAGGAGCGATTTTGCTAATAATGCCGCGTATATACGGTCGAAATTCCGACGGAGGCTTGCCCGTGGAAAAGTCTGACCATGTGTACGCGGCATAACTTTTGCGAGAAGATGCCCCCATGCTTCGGCATATATAAATGGTGCATGTATGCCCATCATTAGAAGTGGGTGGATGAAGGGCGGTATTCTAATGGTGGGCATACCCACCGATCAATCTTTTTTTTTCGTTCAGCCAACAGGCTGCATGAAAAAAAAGATTACAATACATGTCCAACAAGGACCAGCAACGTACTGGCATGTTGCTGGACTTTGAATGTTTATACCAGAATGATGCCTGCGGGTTTAGGTATCATCTTGGTATCATTCTTTTCAGCCAGCGGCCGGCTTTCATGTAAAAGCAATCCTAGTGGCTAATTAGCCTCTGGACTGCTTTTACAAGCAGTGGGAGGGAATGTCCCCCCCCGGATATAAAAAGCGCCATTGGGAAATTGGGAAAGCATTTTATCACACCGATCTTGGTGTGGTCAGATGCTTTGAGGGCAGAGGAAAGATCTAGGGTCCAATAGACCCCAGTTTTTTCAAAAAAGAGTACCTGTCATTACCTATTGCTATCATAGGGGATATTTACATTCCCTGAGATAACAATAAAAGTGATAAAAATAAATAAATATGGAAGCAACAGTTTAAAAATAAAAGAAAAAAGCAAAATTAATAATAATAAAAAAAAAAAGCACCCCTGTCCTGCCCTGCTCTTGCCCAATGGTGAACGCAAGCGTCGGTCTGGCGTCATATGTAAACAGCAATTGCACCATGCATGTGAGGTATCACCGCAAAGGTCAGATCGAGGACAGTAATTTTAGCAGTAGACCTCCTCTGTAAATCTAACGGGGTAACCTGTAAATGCTTTTAAAGGCTTTTAAAAATGTATGTAGTTTGTCGCCAATGCGCGTTTGTGCGAAATTTTAAAGCATGTCGTGTTTGGTATCTATGTACTCGGCCTAAGATCATCTTTTTTATTTCATCAAACATTTGGGCAATATAGTGTGTTTTAGTGCATTAAAATTAAAAAAAGTGTATTTTTTCCCCAAAAAATGCGTTTGAAAAATCGCTGCGCAAATACTGTGTAGAAAAAAAAATGCAACACCCACCATTTTATTCTGTAGGGCCTTTGCTTTAAAAATATATATAATGTTTGGGGGTTCAACATAATTTTCTTGCAAAAAAAATATGTTTTCATGTAAACAAAAAGTGTCAAAAAGGGCTTTGTCTTCAAGTGGTTAGAAGAGTGGATGTAAGCTTCCTAATGTTGTGAATAAAATGCCAGAACAGTTCAAAACCCCCCCAAATGACCCCATTTTGGAAAGTAGACACCCCAAGCTATATACTGAGAGGCATGTCGAGTCCATGGAATATTTTATATGTTGACACAAGTTGCGGAAAAAATACAATTTTTTTTTTTTTTTTTTTTGCACAAAGTTGTCACTAAATGATATATTGCTCAAACATGCCATGGGCATATGTGGAATTACACCCCAAAATACATTCTGTTGCTTCTCCTGAGTACGGGGATACCACATGTGTGAGACTTTTTGGGAGCCTAGCCGCGTACGGGACCCCAAAAACCAAGCACCGCCTTCAGGCTTTCTAAGGGTGTCAATTTTTGATTTCACTTCTCACTGCCTATCACAGTTTCGGAGGCCATGGAATGCCCAGATGGCACAAAACCCCCCCAAATGACCCCATTTTGGAAAGTAGACACCCCAAGCTATTTGCTGAGAGGTATTGTGAGTATTTTGCAGATCTCGCTTTTTGTCACAAAGTTTTGAAAATTGAAAAAAAAAAAGAAAAAAAAAAATGTTCTTTCTTCATTTTCAAAAACAAATGAGAGCTGTAAAATACTCACCATGCCTCTCAGCAAACAGCTTGGGGTGTCTACTGTCCAAAATGGGGTCATTTGGGGGGGTTTTGTGCTATTTTGGCATTTTATGGCCTTCAAAACTGTGATAGGTAGTGAGGAGTGAAATCAAAAATTTGCGCCCTTAGAAATCCTGGAGGCGGTGCTTGGTTTCCGGGGTCCCGTACGTGGCTAGGCTCCTAAAAAGTCCCACACATGTGGTATCCCCGTACTCAGGAGAAGCAGCAGAATGTATTTTGGGGTGCAATTCCACATATAACCATGGCATTTGTGAGCAATATATCATTTAGTGACAACTGTTTGTAATTTTTATTTTATTTTTTGTCATTATTCAATCACTTGGGACAAAAAAAAAAAAATATTCAATGGGCTCAACAGGCCTCTCCGCAATTTCCTTGGGGTGTCTACTTTCTAAAATGGGGTCATTTGGGGGGGTTTTGTGCTATTTTGGCATTTTATGGCCTTCAAAACTGTGATAGGTAGTGAGGAGTGAAATCAAAAATTTGCGCCCTTAGAAATCCTGAAGGCGGTGTTTGGTTTCCGGGGTCCCGTACGCGGCTAGGCTCCTAAAAAGTCCCACACATGTGGTATCCCCGTACTCAGGAGAAGCAGCAGAATGTATTTTGGGGTGCAATTCCACATATAACCATGGCATGTGTGAGCAATATATCATTTAGTGACAACTTTTTGTAATTTTTTTTTTTTTTTGTCATTATTCAATCACTTGGGACAAAAAAAATAAAAAATTCAATGAGCTCAACATGCCTCTCAGCAATTTCCTTGGGGTGTCTACTTTCTAAAATGGGGTCATTTGGGGGGGTTTTGTACTGCCCTGTCATTTTAGCACCTCAAGAAATGAGATAGGCAGTCATAAATTAAAAGCTGTGTAAATTCCAGAAAATGTACCCTAGTTTGTAAACGCTATAACTTTTGCGCAAACCGATAAATATACGCTTATTGACATTTTTTTTACTAAAGACATGTGGCTGAATAGATTTTGGCCTAAATGTATGACTAAAATTGAGTTTATTCGATTTTTCTTATAACAAAAAGTAGAAAATATCATTTTTTTTCAAAATTTTCGGTCTTTTTCCGTTTATATCGCAAAAAATAAAAATCACAGAGGCAATCAAATACCATTAAAAGAAAGCTCTATTTGTGGTAAGAAAAGGACGCAAATTTCGTTTGGGTACAACATTGCATGTCCGCACAATTTACAGTTAAAGCAGCGCAGTGCAAAATTCTGAATTCACCTCTGGTCCTTTAGCTACCAAATGGTCCGGGGCTTAAGTGGTTAAAACAAAAGGTGTACAAAGTCTTAGGATACATTTTAAAAATATATATATATTGAAAGTTGATAACCTATATTCTGATATACTGCATAGAATATTTCCAAGAATATGTAGTGTAGCACTACCCCCGTAAGAGCTGCTGGTTAGTTTTGGGTTTTGCACGTTACCTCTTCAGCTTCGTTGTCCGGGTAGGAAAGTCTGTAGTAATACAATGTCCACACAGATGTAAAACCTTCAACAGTCAGGCTTTATTTTCTTATGCAGTAAACGTTGAGAAAGTAGAAGGTAGAGAAGAGCAAGGGAAGGTTCAGGCACTCGCCACAGCTATGCAAAGGTGTCAGTTTAAAGTCACTCACCACTCTCAATGTTAGAGTGGGTATTGGTCACCCGGATAGTCCCCTCTCACATGGCCTAGCAGCCGGGATGACACACGAATGAGCAACGGAACAGTCTCTGCCACAGACTGCCCTAGGTGAAATGGGTCTCTGCCACAGACCTTTTAAAGAGAACAAAGTCTCTGCCACAGACCTTTTAAACTTGAGCGAATGGATAGTCCAGGAATCCTCCTCCACAGGATTTCAAAGTCCCAAACTTCCAGCCGTGCAGTGAAAAGAGCCTTTAAGCCAATCCGGCGAACTGCAGGGCTTGTAGTATAGTGGATTCCTCCTTAATAAAGTTGCCAGGCCTCACCCGGGACAGCAGCACGGTCTCCTCTGGGGCAGGTCCTCCCCTGGTCTCCTTCATTAAGACAGCTTCCTCCCATTTGGACGGACAGCTTGGGATCCCCTCTAAGTATGTAGGCCCCAGCCAGACTAGCTGGGCCTACTATGTAGCGATGCAGCCTCGGGCCAACGTGGCCCCGAGACAAGAACCACACACACATACCTCACGCCCGGAGGGCCACAAGGCGAAAATGAACGAACCCCTATCAATGGCGTCTGCCCGTGTTCCAACAGGTGCCTGAGGTGGTAACGCCACCTTCAGGCAAACAGGGAAACTACCATTGGGCGAACGACAGCAAGAACAGAAGCAAATCTCCATGTAATTCAACAGTCTGAGCCCAGCTACTGGCTCAGACATCCCTCTAAATTTAAATAGCGTCCCAACCTTTTGGAGAGGGCGCTATAGTAGAATTTAGAATTAACAGTTTAAGTAATGCTTCCTAATGGGAATGCCACCAAGAAAACAACATTTGGACAAGACAGCAGTTTACTAATGAGATAAAGTAACATGTTGCTGCAAAGTCTGTCAGTGTCTGGATTGATGTTTCAATGTAATGTTAAAATCAATATGGGGGCAACCATTTTGAATAACTGTATGCAGTACAGAGACATAGAGCAGAGTTGAGAGCTCCTGACTTTTGACATGCAGCCTGCTACGGAGATTTAAACAGAAGGCACCTCCAGTAAGTGTGTATGTGCATGTATAAGGTTTTCACATTTCCGCTCACGTTAGGGTACTTGTACTGCTGCATGGACATCACATATTCTGATGTTCATGTCAGATCATATATATGCAAGAATGGACTGTATAGCATTCTCCTGCACATTCGCATACACACATGTAAAAATTCTTCTACTTTTTTTTAATCAAGGGAGTGTGTCTTATTTGCACACATAAAATTACTGAGCAGCAACACAGATTTTTGTATTTTTGTATTTTCTTTGTTCTTATTACTGATCTATATGCAGTGTAAGTTTGCGTGACTGTGTCTACAGACCTATTAAGTTGTTTAAATTATTTTTAGAAAAAAAAAAGGTTACAAAAATAAGAAAACATTTAGATATTAATACACACAACAACATACATACTATAACAAACATGTATATAAAATGCGTATCTCCTAGGAACTTATCATAGCAACCATATATATCATATTTCTTCCCTAAAGAGGAGGCAAGAGACATTGTGAGAGGTGGAGGCACACCTCATCTAAATGCAAATACTCTGGGGGGGGGGGGGGGGGGGGGGGACAGGAGGCAACTGAAAACAGGTTTCCAAGCCAGTCTCGTTCCATCTTACATCTGATGTCTCTTTTACATATTATGAAGTATCCTCCACCATTACTCTCTCTTTCTCTCCTCCTCCAAAGCATTTTCATTACCTACGTATGTAAACCAAAGACTGTTTAAACTCAAACCAACTCCTCCAGGTTCCATAAAATTTTGAATAGGAGTCATTTTGTAAATGAATCAGCTCGTCCATCAAACTGGTTCTATCTATCTCTCTAAACCATTCTGACGTAGTTGGTATTTTCTTTGGTTACCAGTATTTCAGGATGAATGTCTTCGCTGTATTCAATACAAATGGAGCGATAGCAATTTTATATTTTTTCTTTGTTTTACTTGTAGCATGAAATGAACATTGCCAGGGGTCTTGCCCAATTTAAAAATTACTGATCATCTTAATTATGTTTTAAACGTTTTCCCAGTATAACTGAATCATTGGACAATGCCACCAAATATGGACATGTGCCCACCCCCCCCCCCCCCCCCACTCTCTCCAGCATTCAGACGGAAGGGTTGAGTTGATCTTATGTAGTTTTGATGGAACATAATACCACCTAGTCAACAGTTTATAATTAATTTCCGTTATTCTCATATCTATTTAAAGTAGAGTGTACATAATCTATAACTTTACGCTCTAGGGCACACATAAAGTTACTGACCGGCAGCACAAATTTTTGTATTTTCTTTTTTATTACTGATCAATATGCAGTGCAAGTTTACATGACTGTGTCTACAGACCTATTAAAAACTATGTGCTGCGGTTTCCCCCAGGAGAGGATATCCGCTTTTTCCGTTCTTGGGGAGCGAATAGAAATACGTTGTGCGATAAATTTGCTCCCGAGGGGCAGTTACTGCCAGTGGCTATTCTGCGAACCTGCTATGGGGACTTCCTGAAGTCATCGTGGAGGCACAGACAATCGACGGACTTCCTCTCTAAATTACAGCCAACGTTACGCCAAGAGGTTACGCTATCTCCCTTTGAATCCTGGTGTGTACGGCCCATAGACTCTAGACATCTGCTATCCCACATATATAAGTTGCTTGGGTTGTATTCACAGACAACTCCTTATTTTATCAAACAATGAAAGAGGGAGCTGGGTAATGAGTTTTTCCCTCCACAGATCCAGAAAATTGTGCACCTGGTCCACATTTCCTCCATCAATACTCGCATTCAAGAATCCTCGTACAAATTGTTGACGAGGTGATACATAGTTACATAGTAGGTGAGGTTGAAAAAAGACACAAGTCCATCAAGTCCAACCTATGTGTGTAATTATATGTCAGTATTACCTTGTATATCCCTGTATGTTGTGGTCGTTCAGGTGCTTATCTAATAGTTTATTGAAACCATCGGTACCCCCCGCTGAGACCACCGCCTGTGGAAGGGAATTCCACATCCTTGCCGCTCTTACAGTAAAGAACCCTCTACGTAGTTTAAGGTTAAACCTATTTTCTTCTAATTTTAATGAGTGGCCACATGTCTTGTTAAACTCCCTTCTGCAAAAAAGTTTTATCCCCATTGTGGGGTCACCAGTACGGTATTTGTAAATTGAAATCATATCCCCTTTCAAGCGTCTCTTCTCCAGAGAGAATAAGTTCAGTGCTCGCAACTATACAGAACACCCTCCCACCTTATTTAGATATTTCCAGGGTCTGATCCTAGTTGTTGGTATGGCTGCTCCCAACACAGTACATTCCTTCACCTTTGGTGGGATTGTCCAAAGATTAGGGTTTTCTGGGAATAAATTACTTCCAGGATCCAGAAAACATCCATACGGTCCTTTTAATGTGCACCTATTCAGTTCCTCTTTCTTGATGTTAGGTCCTCGGTTAGGCGATACAAAAAGAGAGTAACTCCCTATTTGTTGAATTCTGCCAAATGCTAACTGAATGGAAGAGAGAATAAAACTAAATAATAGAGGCTGAATGCTGAGTGCTTACTGTTAAGGACCAGCTGGACCGTTTTCGCAATACTTGGGTGGGCTGGATGTACTATTCTGATTAGATCTCTGATGCTTAATTACCGTATATATTTTTTTGCACTTAGTAGCAACCCCCTGTAGGCCCACACTTTAATCCCTGTTGGAATTAGAGGCCCTTATGTAGTTTTAGGTGTAGCTGAGGCAACCCCGACACTACGTGGCCTTACCTGGTTTTGCTGTTCGGTTCTACACTTCGAGGAAGTTATCCCCCTTATTTCTTCTTCTTTTTTTTTCTCTCGTAATTTCCTCCTTCTTAATTATCTACCAACTGTTATGCCGTGTACACACGATCGGTTTTACCGATGAAAACAGTCCGATGGATTTTTCTCATCGGACAAACCGATCGTGTATGGGCCCCATCAGTCTTTTTTCCATCAGTGAGAAAAAATAGAACATGTTTTACATTTTTCCAATGGGAAAAAAAACGATAGCAAATTCCGATCGTCAGTGTGGAACTCCATCGGGAAAAAAAACCCACGCATGCTCAGAATCAAGTCGAAGCATGAACTTAATTTTTCTCGACTTGTCGGAGTGTTTTACGTCACAGCGTTTGGGACGGTCGGATTTTTGACTGATGGTGTGTAGGCAAGACTGATGGAAGTCAGCTTCATCGGATTTCTGATGGAAAAATCCATCGGATTAGAATCCATAGGAAATCCGATCGTGTGTACAGGGCTTTAGTATTGGTTACATATGGTATATGCCTGATGTCCTTCATCAGGGTGTGCCGATCCAGTTTACAGGTTAGACTTTGATGAGTATATGAAATTATGTAATTTGTTTGGGCTAGGGACTAAATCTGTTGATATGCAACCTACCGTGTTGATCTGTCCCACTAGATATTGCATGTACTATTACTTTGAGTATTGTTCCTTTCTTTTACCAATATTAGATTTATGCCGTGTACACACGATCGGTTTTTCCGATGAAAAAAGACAGATGTACTTTTTTCATCGGAAAAAACGATTGTGTGTGTGCCCCATCGGTCTTTTTTCCATCTGTGTAAAAAAATAGAACATTTTTACAATCTTACCGATGGAAAAAAAAACGATATTAAATTCCGATCGTCTGTGTGGAATTCTATCGGAGAAAAAACCCACGCATGCTCAGAATCAAGTCGACGCATGCTCAGAAGCATTGAACTTAATTTTTTCTCGGCAAGTCGGAGTGTTTTACATCACCGCGTTTTGGACGGTTAGAATTTTGTCTGATGGTGTGTATGCAAGACTGATGAAAGTCAGCTTCATCGGAAATTCCGACAGAAAAATCCATGGATTTTACTCCATCGGAAATCCGATCGTGTGTACAGGGCATTATTGCATCAATGTCTTGTGCAAACTTTCAATAAAAAAAGATTATATTAAAAAAAAAACTATGTGCTGCATTTAGATTAGGCCCTAGTTTGTCTCTTAAAACAGTATTTCAAAAAAATAATAAAAGGTCAAATTACAAAATAAAAAAAAAACCACAAGAAATAAAGGCCTATGGCAACTGCACATATAAGGTAAACGGATGTACGAAATTCATTATAACATTCAAATGCCATATGTGTAAGTCTCAAAAGGAACAGACCGTGTCAAGAAGCTGGAACCGTACCCTGCGGCTTTATGTATTTCCCATGTCTTGTATGCATACATACATCACTTAATTGCTGCTCGCCCTGGAATCCATTTTGTTTATGACAGTGAAAACAAATGTTTCCAGTTGCTGCTTCAGACAACTACAGTGAATAATAGCAAGGTGATCGTGAAAGAATTATCTGAACAGCAACCTATAAGGAAATAATCAATTTTATGAATGGCTTTCAGTACCGTAAGCGCAAACAGTGGAACACAGAGGCCTAATAGAGTATTTTTTCTTCCTGAGGAAAACAACCTCCATTAAAAGATAAACCCCCTGGTGCTTGAAGGATCCAGTGTGATATACTAGACTTGCTAACCCATGGGCCAAACAGCTCTGATGGCACCATCCAGTCACTTCCTTCCAGTTATAGTCAGGAAGAGTGATTTATAACTGTGCTGGGTGCATTATCTGAGCCTAGCTTAAAGGTAAGAGTAGCTCTGCTGTTCAGGATTACTGTAAAGGCTGTGATGTGTTTGACTGGAAAAAAGAATTCATATTTCATTGTTAGTGACACAGATGCAGCACAGAATAATATTGCTATATGCCGGCTCCTGTTCCTTTTGTCTTTGCTGCTTGGATTACTTGTGATGACATACAGAGTATGCTAGGAAAGTGTCATTATTGGTATTGTATTCATAAGATGATATGTACGGTAGTGGATATAAGAAGATTACAGTGTGCGGTGGACTGGGTAAAAAAATATATATATATATCTTCTGTTGTATAAAAATCACTACACTTCATGTTTAACCACTTAAAGGGGTTGTAAAGGTTTGTTTTTTATTTTCTAAATAGGTTCCTTTAAGCTAGTGCATTGTTGGTTCACTTACCTTTTCCTTTGATTTACCTTCTAAATGTTTTTTTTTCTTTGTCTGAATTTCTCACTTCCTGTTTCTCCTCAGTAAACTTCACACCATCATCCGAGTGGTGTTTAGTCACCCAGAACAGCTCACTGAACAGCTTACTGAGGAGGAACAGGAAGTGAGAAATTCAGACAAAGAAAACAAAGAAAAAAAACATTTAGAAGGGAAATCTAAGGAAGAGGTAAGTGAACTAACAATGCACGAGCTTAAAGGAACCTATTTAGAAAATAAAAAACTAACCTTTACAACCCCTTTAAGGACCAGCGCACACACATATACGTTGACAGAATGGCACGGACAGGCAAATGGGCATACAGGTACGTCCCTTTAAATTTGCCGCCCTGTGGTCGCTCGCACGACCCTGCCGCAAACTCCGTGACCGTGCCCACAGGACCCGCGGACTCGATGTCCGCTGGTGTCCCGCGATCGTGTCACGGAGCTGAAGAACGGGGAGATGTCACTGTAAACACAACATCTCCCCGTTCTTCCTAGTGACATGTCACTGATCGTCTACTCCCTCTCATCGGGAACAGCGATCAGTGACGTGTCACTCGTAGCCATGCCCCCTAACAGTTAGAATCACTCCCAAGGACACACTTAACCCCTTCCTTGCCCCCTAGTGGTTTACCCCTTCACTGCTAGTGTCATTTTTACATTAATCAGTGCATTTTTAAAGCACTGATCGCTGTATCAATGACAATGGTCCCAAAATGGCATCAAAAGTGTCCGATGTGGCCGCCATAATGTCGCAGTCACGATAAAAATCGCTGATCGCCGCCATTACTAGTAAAAAAAAAAATAGGATTTTTATAACAGCTTACCTGTAAAATCCTTTTCTTGGAGTACATCACGGGACACAGAGCGACATAGTCATTACTAATGGGTTATATAGATACCGTCAGGTGCTGGCACTGGCAACTTCCAAAACCGGAAGTACCCTCCCCTATATAAGCCCCTCCCATCCGGGAGCACCTCAGTTTTGTAGCAAAGCAATAAGTGTCCCCAAAGAGGGGCGGGAGCTCTGTGTCCCGTGATGTACTCCAAGAAAAGGATTTTACAGGTAAGCTGTTATAAAAATCCTATTTTCTTTCTCGTACATCACGGGACACAGAGCGACATAGTCATTACTAATGGGATGTCCTAAAGCAATGCCAAATGAGGGGGGGATACACCATATATAAGCTGAGCGCTATCAGACATGAGGATCTTTTGCGGCCTGCAACACACTGCGCCCAAAGGCGACATCCTCCTGACTTCTAACGTCCACCTGGTAGAACCTAGTAAACGTGTGAACTGAAGACCATGTTGCGGCCTTACAGATTTGAGCCAGGGAGGCCTGGTGATGCACTGCCCATGAAGTTCCAACTGCTCTCGTGGAGTGCGCTCTAACTTTGAACGGAGGCGGTCTCCTTCTCAAGCCATAGGCTTGTATTATGACCTGTCGAATCCACCTGGCTAAAGTAGATTTTGACGCTGCCTGACCCTTTCTGGGGCCTTCCGGCAGAATAAACAAAGTATCCGTTCTGCGAATCTGAGCAGTGGCTTTTAGATAAGCTTTAACTGCTCTTACTACATCCAAAGAATGCAATAACTTTTCCTCTACCGAAGTAGGTCTGGGGAAAAAAGAAGGAAGAACCACATCTTGGTTCAAATGAAACCTCGATACCACCTTAGGAAGAAAGGCTGGCTGAGGACGTAATACTACTCTGTCCTTATGGATAACCAGATATGGCTCTTTACAGGACATAGCTGCTAATTCCGACACTCTTTTAGCCGAACAAATGGCTACTAGAAAAATCTATTTCCTGGTGAGAAGCACCAAGGAAATATGCTGTAATGGTTCAAATGGTTGTTTCTGTAAAACCGACAGAACCAAGTTTAGATCCCATGGACATATGGGAATATTAACCGGAGGACTAATACGCATCACTCCTTGTATAAAGGCTTTGACTAGTGAATGCGAAGCCAAGGGCCTTTGAAAAAATATTGACAAGGCCGAAATCTGACCCTTGATAGTACTCAAGGCAAGCTTCCTATCTACAGCCCATTGTAGGAAGTCCAGAATCCTACCTATTACGTATTTACGTGGATGCCATTTCTTGGCCTCACACCAGGCGATGTACGCCTTCCAGATTCTATAGTAGATCTGCCTGGATACCGGCTTCCTGGCATTGATCATGGTAGATACCACAGCATTAGAGAGCCCTCTCTTTTTTAGAATGTGGGCTTCAATAGCCAGGCCGTCAAACCTAGGGCTGGTAAGGAAGGGTGGTATATCGGTCCTTGCGAAAGCAGGTCCGGACGATGTGGGAGGGTCCAAGGACTCCCCACAGACATTTTTACAATCTCCGCGTACCATGCTCTTCGGGGCCACGCTGGAGCCACCAGAATCACTGGTTTCTTTTCTACCCTGATTCTGCGGAGTAATCGAGGTAACAATTGTGGCGGTGGGAATGCATATATCAGCTTGAACTGATCCCAAGGGAACACTAGGGCATCCGAGCCGCAAGCTAGGGGATCCCTTGTCCAAGAGACAAACCTGTCCACTTTTGTGTTGAATCTGGATGCTAGCAGATCTACATCCGGTGTTCCCCACCGCTGACATATTGTCCGGAAAACCTCGGGATGAAGGGACCATTCCCCTGGGCATAATTGTTGGCGACTTAGAAAGTCCGCCTTCCAATTCTCCACTCCTGGAATGAATACCGCAGATATGGCTGGGACATATCTTTCTGCCCATCTCAGGATGTAATTTACTTCCCTTTGGGCTGCACGACTCCTGGTGCCCCCCTGACGATTGATATATGCCACTGCTGTGGCATTGTCTGATTGAATTCTGACAGGGGACCCTTGGAGTTTGGATGTCCATGCTACTAGGGCATACCGGGCTGCTCGTATCTCTAAGAGATTGATGGGCAGGGCCTTTTCCGCATCCGACCATCTGCCCTGGAGAGACCATTGCTCCAGTACTGCTCCCCAGCCTATAAGGCTGGCATCTGTAGTGACCACCTTCCAGGAAATCGGACTGAAGGATTTCCCTCTTTCCAGATTCTGGGGAACCAACCACCAGCGGAGGCTCTTGCGAACGGAAGGGGACAAGGACATTGGTAAGTCCAGAGCCTGAACTTTTTTGTTCCAGGCTGACAGTATGGCCCTTTGCAACTTCCTTGAATGGAATTGACCGTAGGGTACTGCTTCGAATGATGCCACCATTTTTCCCAGCAGCCTCATGCACAGGCGTATGGATGGCTGTCTTTTTGAACCCACTAAGTGGATCAAATCTCTCAAAGACGACCCCTTTTCTTGAGGCAAGAAGATTTTTCTCTGGTCTGAATCCAGCCTTAGCCCCAAGTATTCCAGACTTTTGACTGGTTTTAGGGCTGACTTGTCTCGGTTGGTAATCCAACCGTGATATTCCAGATACTTGATTGTCTCGTGAACAACCACTTCTAGTTTTTCCACTGAGTGGTCTATCAGCAACAAGTCGTCTAGATATGCCATTATCGTTACACCTCGTGTTCTTAGATTGGCCAATAATGGGGCCAGAATTTTTGTGAACACTCTTGGTGCTGTGGCCAGACCGAAGGGTAAGGCTCTGAACTGAAAATGGCGCCCTTCTACCGCAAAGCGTAGAAATTTTTGGTGGGCTGGAAAGATGGGAATGTGCAAATAAGCATCTTTGATGTCGATCGAGGCTAACCATTCCTCCCCTTGTAGGGCAGTGGCTACCGATCGGATCGACTCCATCCGGAAAGTCCTGATATGTAGGAATTTGTTTAGCCCTTTTAGATTTAATATGGGCCTCACGTCCCCGTTTGGCTTCGGGACTGTAAAGAGGTTTGAGTAAAACCCGAACCCCCATTCTTCCAGGGGAACCTCTATAATTACTGCTTGGAGCAATAATTGTTCTAGTGCCAACAGGAGGGATCCTCTCTTCTGGGGATCCCTTGGCACGTTTGACCTTATAAAGCGGGAAGGAGGGGAGTTTTTTAACTCCAATTTGTATCCCAGATTTACTGCGGAGAGCACCCATCTGTCTCGGATCGTGTCCCGCCAGGTCTCTGTGAACAACTGAAGTCTTCCCCCCACCCGATTGGGTGGGGGCAACCCTTCATGCATTTGACTTTGGGGGAGGTTTTGTACCTCTCCTGCTCCAGGGCTTCTTGTTGCCCTGCAATTGTCCCTGATTTTTACCTCCGGGATTTGACCGAGGAGGCCGTCGGAACTGTTTCACAGCCGATGTCCTAGGGACTGGAGAAGCAGGCCTCTTAAAAGAGGGACCTCTAACTCTACTTTTAACCGGCAAAAGTGTACTTTTACCGCTGGAAATTCTCTGGATATATTTGTCCAGGTCTTCCCCGAATAAGCGTTCACCATGAAATGGGAAGCTGACCAGCAATTTTTTACAGGGAGCTTCAGCAGACCAGTTTTTGAGCCATAGAAGCCTGCGCATATGTACTACAGACAGCGTAAGGCGGGAGGCCTGATGGATTGAATCCTTTATAGCGTCCACCGCAAAGCATAAGGCTCTAGGTAGATCAGCTAGGGCAAGAGCCTGCTGATCTGGCAAGTCCCTTAAGACCTGTTTCAACTGATCCTTCACTGCTTGGCAGACCCCAATAGCTGCCACTGCTGGTTGTGTCACCAATCCTGCTGTAGAAAAAGCAGATTTTAATAAGGACTCCAATTTTTTATCTATTGGGTCCTTGAACATTTGGACATTATCCACCGGACATGTCAGTGATTTATTCACACAAGAGATGGCTGCGTCCACTGTAGGGACCCTCCATTTTCTGATGAACTTATCCTCCATGGGATAGACCACCGGAAATCTCTTGGGGGGAGTAAATATTTTGTCAGGATGCTCCCAATCCTGGTAAATGAGCCCTTCCAGTAAAGGATGGATCGGAAAGGAACAAACAGTCTGGGGAGCTTTTAGCGACCCCAACGAGGAGACAGAAGTGGATGATGGCTCCGCAAGTGGCATTTTAAATGCTGATCGGACCATATTAGTCAGGGACTGAACCCATAACCTTTCAGCATGTGATGCTGAGAACGGCTCTTCCACTGTTGATTCCTCTAAAACCGAATCGACCTCGTCCTGATCCCCTTCAGGTAGGTCGATCCCTGTATGGGACTGTTGCTCTGTTAACAGGCACTCTGAGGGAGGAGACGGAGATCGGGCGCTTTTCTCCTGTGACAGGGAAGCCGCGATCAATGCTGACAATCTCTCTTCCAGCCCTCCCAGAGCTGAGGAAAAAACCTCCTCTGTTACATACACAGGAGCAGGTGAACTGAGGACAGCCACAGTACCAGGTACTCCTGAGGGTGCTCTACGGTCACTAACCTCTGATTCTTCAGGGGAGACTGGTGCAGCCAAAGCATGCCCAAGATCCTCAGAGCCCGATGGAGACCCCCTATTCCTCCTGGAATTTCTAGTCCCAGAGTTTTTAGACGGCATATTCCTAAGCCACAAAGCTGAGGTATTCCAGCCGAAATACACCAGTTACTGACAATAGTCTAGCATAAATGCTGCTATAAGAAACAGTTGGTGTCTACTAATGTGCCTTTCTAGGGGATGCCTGTATCAACCGCTTGCTGTATGCCTTCTTTAAATGTTGCCAGCTCTGTCTCTGTACTTCATAGCCAGCTCACCACACAAAATTGTGGTTTTTAACATGCTGGGACGCCCGCACATGCGCAGAAGCGCTGCGGCGCGCACAGAGCGTCATCCCCCAGGCTCCGCCCCCTTTCCCGGCTCACCTCTATATATAGAGGCGCGTGCACGCGCGCGGCCACGTGCGCCTTCGGCGCTAATTTCGAAAATGGAAACCAGGGACAATAGCCAGGGCCCCTTTGCCGCAGACCGGGGGATGGACGAGCATTGCAACATGGCAGAGGAAGCAGTTTCCCATAAGAGAACTCACCATCTGCCTGGACTCGCTCTGATGAAAAGAAACTAGTCCACATGACAAGAAACGTTCCACAGCGGCCTCTAGTGGACAAACACAGGTACCGCAGTCTAATATATTAAATATATATATAAAAAAAAATTCTTGACCACCATTAAAAATTATTACATTTTTTTAGTAGTTACAGGCATGCACAGAATTTTGCGGGAATACCATTAGGTAACAGACAGAAAGACAAATTAGGCTTGGGGGTCCCCCAATAGAACCAAGTTCCTGGGGGCCCCCACTTACCTGTTCCCCGCCGCAGGACTTTGTTTGGTCCACAAAAGCCCAAACTTCACCTATCACGGCAGGCATTGTAATCAAACCTTCAGGGACCGGGTTCCCAAGGATTCCACTCCCCTGGACCTGTATAGCACCCTGCACAGAAAACATCTTGGTCGTGGGTATGACCAGAGCTCTGGATCCCAGGGTCCAGCTCTCCTAAGAGAAGCATTACAGGCAAAACCTTGCTCTTCTCTGTAAGGCCCGGGTACCGACCGTTTAGCTATGAAGCTTTTTTGGTCGGATCCGGAATAGCTTACTGAGGCCCAAAAGAACCTGTACGCAAGCTCAGTGAAAAACACATGTTTCTTCTTGGCCAACACCTTAGACACTGGCAAAAAACTGAGGTGCTCCCGGATGGGAGGGGCTTATATAGGGGAGGGTACTTCCGGTTTTGGAAGTTGCCAGTGCCAGCACCTGACGGTATCTATATAACCCATTAGTAATGACTATGTCGCTCTGTGTCCCGTGATGTACGAGAAAGAAATATTAATAAAAATGCCATAAAACTATCCCCTATTTTGTAGACGCTATAACTTTTGCTCAAACCAATCAATAAACGCTTATTGCGATTTTTTTACCAACAATATGTAGAATAATACGTATCGGCCTAAACTGAGGAAAAAAATGTTTTTTTATATATTTTTTGGGGATGTTTATTATAGCAAAAAGTAAAAAATCTTGCTTTTTTTTTCAAAATTGTCGTTTTATTTTTGTTTATAGCGCAAAAAATAGAAACCGCAGGGGTGATCAAATACCACCAAAAGAAAGCTCTATTTGTGAGAAAAAAAGGAAGTCAATTTTGTTTGGGAGCCACGTCGCACGACCGCGCAATTGTCAGTTAAAGCGACGCAGTGCCGAATCGCAAAAAGTGCTTTGGTCTTTGGCCAGCCAAATGGTCCGGGGCTTAAGTGGTTAATGTGCCTTTTCTGGAGCCCAGAGGCCCATTAGAAGGGCTAACAACTGTAGGTAGTCAACCTCAAAGAATTCCTTGCACTTGCTGAAAATCATCTCGGCCCTTCTTTTGGTGAAACAAAGCAAAATAATAATGCGTAAAGAATTACTCCACTTACATGGAAAAATATAGCAAATAAGAAAAATATAGCATGTACAATTGCTTCACAAGCCATGTTGAATTTTAATGTTATTAAAAATTACCTTTCCTTTTTAAACTGCAGCCGCTATTATTTTGGTATTCAAATGCAATATGGCAACCTGTACTGAACGCATCCAGAAATATCATTTCCTGCTTGTGTGATTGGCTTACTGATTTTCTCAGAAGTCTGCACTGATGCCGCGTACACACGACCGCTTTTCTCGACGTGAAAAACGGCATTTTTTTTTTTCGCCGAAAAAAACGATCGTCTGTGGGCTTTATGTCGTTTTTCTCGTTGAGAAAAACGACAGAAAAAACGACGAGAAAAATTAGAACATGTTCTAAATTTTCACGCCGTTTTTCAGGTCGTCGTTTTTTTCATCATGAAAAATGATCGTGTGTAGGCTTTAACGACGTTAAAAAAGCGCGCACGATCAGAAGCAAGTGAGGAGAAGGGAGCGCTCGTTCTGGTAAAACTACTGTTCGGAATGGAGATGGCACATTCGTCATGCATGAAATTATTACATCGTTTAATGCAGCGCATTCTTTTCTTCGTTCTAATGCTGCAATATTCCAATTCTCTTGCTGCTGATATTCTCCCAGAGTTAGGACAATCTTTGGTCTTTATGATTTATTGTTTTATCATGATTAATCTCTATTTTGGGGAGCCAGATCTCCCTAAATACCCAAAACTTTTAAAAATTATTTTTATAATTTTTTTTTTTTGCTTTAATTTGTGGTCTTAGATTTTAGACTGTTTTTACATATTATTTGCTATTTTGGAGTGTGTCAAGTTACCACAACATTATTCTTTATTCTAATTTTGCCTCAATGAGGTTAGTGTCCCTCGTTAATTTCTCAAATTTGTATCCACTGTCCCTGCCTACTCACTTACAAACTGGCTATTTAGAAGAAAAACACATGTTAATTTTGTATCTTCAAAAAAAAATCCAATTTATTATGGCCTAATAACAAATTAAAAGGTAAGCCAAAACAAAACCATATGTAAACTACAAATCAAGAAGCCAGGAAGACAGCACTGGAGACCCTGCTGAAATTAGTGCACACCCAGATCACCACAGCAAACACCAAAGCATCTGAAGACCAAAACTAGCCCCATGTGAGGCACATATCCTGGGTTCATTTTCCTCTTTTTTGTTTGACCTTCCCTGCAGCCTTCCTTGGAGGCTGTGTCCGTGGAGGAGGGACTGGAGCAGGAGCAGGGTCTGGAACAGGAGCAGGGACTGGGACGGGAGCAGGGCCTGGGACGGGAGCATGGAGTGGGGCAGGAGCATGGAGTGGGGCAGGAGCATGGAGTGGGCCAGGAACTTGGGCAAAAAAATAGGAAAGGTCCACAACATCTGTGAACTCCTTTAGTTTGTTCAACAGGCCCATATTGACCACCTTCAATATAAGTGTTTCACACTTCAGCCTCTGGTCCAGTCCCATTTGTGGCAGTTTCTCCCCAATAAGGGCAGCAAATCCCTCTGCAGCGGTGGGGGGCTCTCGGAGTGCAGCAGTAGCCTCCCTAATTAGGGCCTGTGTCTCCTCCTCCATTTGAACCAGCCTCCTAGATCTTTTGGCAGGAATCCGCAGCAGAGGGATCTGGGGCCTGGTGTTGTGCTGGGTCCCACTGGGGCCTGCCTCTTCCTGGGTCCCACTGGGGCCTGCCTCTTCCTGGGTCCCACTGGGGCCTGCCTCTTCCTGGGTCCCACTGGGGCCTGCCTCTTCCTGGGTCCCACTGGGGCCTGCCTCCTCATCCTGTAAAAAAAAGGTACATCGAGTTAGTTTTGCCTTCATCTTTCACACACATTTGTCACCTCATGACATTTGGTAATTGAATGCTACTAAATATTAAAGTCAATCATTCTGACACCAGTATATTTCTTTTTGGTGCCCTTAATTTGTGGCCACTGCTGTCTATTGATATGTCAGACACTTTTTTTAAACTGTTAACATTTTACACACTTTTTTTGAAACGTTTACAACATTCAACTTTTATTACTCTAAATATTTTGTGAAATATTATACCTGGCTCCAAATATTTAAATCCGGCTCCTCCAGGACTTGAGGTTGTTCCTCCAAAGAGACCTCAACTTGGCTGGAGGCTTGGCTGCATGGAATGCTGGAGGGAAGGCTGGAGGGTTGGCTGGAGGGTTGGCTGCAAGGAAGGCTGGAGGTCGTTCTGGGTGGAAGGCTGGAAAGGGATTCCCTGGATTCCAGATGTTCATCTAGGAAACTCAGGTGCTGATAGTACTACAGATTTGGTATGTATCGGTCCTCTGCACCTGCTCCTGACCGCAGGGATTTTTGAACCTTATTCCTTTGAGCCCGGTATGTGCCCCTAATGGTCCCAATTTTGTTCTTCAGATCCTGTAGTGTTGCTGTGGGGATCTGAGTTTTCACAAATTCCAGCAAGGTCTCCAGTGCTCTCTTCCTGGCTTCTTTATTTTTATTATTTTTATTTTTAGTCTCCCATAAAATTGGAAGATTCTTCCATCTTTGGAGGAATTCCAGCATAAAATCGGGGTCCTTAAATGCCTTCATTATCTGTGCAATTCAAAACCAAAAACCAAAAAAGGAATGTCAGTCAGGACTACTCCAAATCTTTCTAACCATATATAGGCCACTAACGTAGCAATTGATCAGTCATCATAGAGTTGAGTGGACACCTGGATGTTTGTGTTGAGCTCTTTTTAGCTAACTTTGTAAAAAGCTAGAGTTCGTGACCTGACTTTACCCGAACCCAAACCACATTTAAGTAAATTAAGCCCTGTAAAGAGGGTGAATAAAAGGACACCCCAAAAATAAAGGAGTACCTCGAACTGTCCCTGCACCAAGTGTCATATTTTATTAAATTTTAATTAACCCTAAATTCACTCCTGGGTATAATTAATTGTTGTCTCCTGTCAATTGCAATACATAGAAAAGTCATTGATACAAACATTGGGAAAGCATTGTGGTTCCCCCAAATATCCATATCAGGTCTGTCAAGGATTTTAAGGGGAACTCCCCCACAAATTCCATTAAAAAATGGCGTGGAGTCCCCCCCCCAAATCCATAACAGACCCTTATCCGAGCACGCAACCTGGCCGGCCGCAGGGGAAAAGGGGGGGACGAGAGAGCGCCCCCCCTCCCTCTTGAACCGTACCAGGCCACATGCCCTCAACATGGGGAGGATGTCTCCATGTTGATGAGGACAAGGGCCTCATCCCCACAACCCTTGCCCGGTGGTTGTGGGGGTCTGCGGGCGGGGGGCTTATCGGAATCTGGAAGACCCCTTTAACAAAGGGGCCCCCCAGATCCCGCCCCCCCCTATGTGAAATGGTAATGGGGGACATTGTACCCCTACCATTTCACCTTAAAAAATGGCATTATCTGAAAAATGACACTACACGGTTTTTGACAATTCCTTTATTATTGGTTTTGTTTTTCAACCATCTTCTTCCTTCTTCTTTTCTGCATTGGAGTTTCTTCCTCCATCTTCCTCTTCATCTTCATCTTCCTTCTTGCTTCGGGCTTCTCGTCCGCATCTTGATTCGGCTTCTTCTTTGTTCTCCCGCTGCTCCGTTTGAATTTGAGTTTCCCGCTGTGTGACGCAAAGTTAGGCAGTTCTCCTCTAGGTCCGCTGCGAGCCGGGGGACCCGCCCCCCTCTGACTGCACGGGGAAAGTACCTGTGAAATCTCTGTGCGTCAGAGGGGGGCGGGGTCGCCGGACCAAGAGGAGAACTGATGAACTGAGCGTCCCACAGCGGGAACCTCCAATTCAAACGGAGCGGCCGGAGAAAGAAGAACCCGGAGCAAGATGCGGACGAGAACACCGAAGGAAGATGAAGAGGAAGAGGAAGATGGAGGAAGAAACACGAAGCGAGAAAAGAAGAAGAAGGAAGAAGATGGAAGAAAGACAAACTAAAAATTAAAGGAATTGTCAAAAACTGACTCTTGTCATTTTTTACATTTTGTACGCTTTCATCGTGAAATGGTAGAGGTACAATGTACCCCTTACCAATTCACATAGGGGGGGGGGGGGCGGGATCTGGGGGTCCCCTTTGTTAAAGGGGTCTTCCAGATTCCGATAAGCCCCCCGCCCGCAGACCCCCACAACCACCGGGCAAGGGTTGTGGGGATGAGGCCCTTGTCCCCATCAACATGGGGACATCCTCCCCATGTTGAGGGCATGTGGCCTGGTACGGTTCAGGAGGGAGGGGGGGCCCCTCTCGTCCCCCCCTCTTCCCCTGCGGCCGGCCAGGTTGCGTGCTCGGATAAAGGGTCTGTTGTGGATTTTGGGGGGGACTCCACGCCCTTTTTTTTCCTGATTTGGGGGTGGAGTTCCCCTTAAAATCCTTGACAGACCTGAAGGGCCTGCAACTCGAATTTGGGGGAACCCCACGTTTTTTTTTTCAGGTACAAATCAGTTTTCAATGTCTTGCCATTTGCCGGGAGGCAAGAATTCATTTAGAGCCGCGATTGACTTTTCAAAGTTTATAGTCCCAATTCAAAAATGACACTTTGTGCACGGCCAGTACTAACAGCACGGGAAGCAAGCGCCAAGTTACATGCATATTGCCCAACTCCGGCCCCGAACATACAGTGAATGAATGTTTATAGGTTTAATGCTCCTGGACACAGCCATATCAAGTAAGAAAAATGTTACGTACCCGCGATCTACACGTTCGTCTCCTCCGACCTTCTTCCACTCACTGAACGTCGCTTTCAACGATGTTTTTTGGAGTTATATACAGTGCGCATGCGTGACGCTCCGCACGCTTTCCCGCCCCTGACGTTCGTTACACTACTTTCCCCGCCCCTTCTCGCTACTCCTTAATGACGGAGAGTGTAAACATGTCGGCGAATCACCAACATGATGTGGAAAGTGGGGAAGAAAGCAGGCCCCGACACAGAAGGTATAAAGCCACTAACATGAGCTTTGAGGAGATGGTGGAGATGGTCACCATATTGCTCCGGGATGATTACGACGCCAAACATGGGCCCTACAAAAAGCCAAATCAAGTGAAGTCCAAGATCATGGATAAAGTGGTCAAAGCGCTATGGCAGAAATTTGGTGTTCGCAGGTCGCGGGAACAGATCCGGAAACGATGGTCGGACATTAAGTTGCGTGAGCCGGATCAATATAAAAAGATTAAAAAAGTCATCAAAAAAAGTAAGTAGATTAACATTAAATGTGATTTTGCCTAATAACGTGGTGTTGCATGTGCTTTTTAAATAATGTATGTATTACAGTGAAAAATGTCATGTTTCATGTTTTTGGCCACACGAATCGATCGTATAAATGGTCGTTCAAACGTTCACTCAATCACAAGCTTTTGCCACGATTCATCATTGTTCGCACGACATTTTATCAATCACATAATAATAGGCATGTTCGAATGTTTTTAGCAATGTATTCCACCAAAACATCGTTTGGGTGGTATTGAACGAGGATTTCAACGTTGGATTCTTGTGCCCAAGAACATGAAACAGAACATCATGAATCGTTTATGTGAGAAGTAATTATAAACATGTTTGTGTAGTTGTTGGTAATTAGATTTGGCTAATGTAACTAGATTCAGTGTACGTTTACAAGAGTATGCTCAGCAGCTGCTTACACATCTGGACTCATTAGCACAAGTGTGGGCCACAAGAACAACCTTTTGATGGTGTCACACACAGGTGATCCAGTGGATACCTGGTGTGTTTCCATGTGTGAAACATGACCTAAAGAGATTAATCTACCATCTTGGGAAATGGATACAATCATGTGTTCATCTTCTCCAAAATTATCAGTAATACAATTGTAACACACTTCCCAAGAATGATTAATATTCCTCTTTCACGCCTAAATATATTTAGTTACACAAGTCGACCTTTTGGTTATATCTCCTAGGGCTTCAAAGAGCTAAGAGACACGAGGCTGCAAACCCCGCACCACCAACTCAAGACCCACAACTGCAGGATGTGGCAGAAGAGGGAAATGGCAACTCACCAGGTCAGTGTCATACACCACAGCCTCACGTAATAGATGTTGGCCTGTATATTTAGTAAGACATTTCCTTTTCACAACTTAAAGGGACTTTAATGCCTGCGGCACCAGCAACCTTCACCAGAGCCACTGCCCAGATGTTGCTTCAAGAAGTGAGGGTCTGCTCTCGGGAGGTTGAAACCATCAAACACAACCTGGTCCAGATGTACCAAACAAACAAAATGATGGAGAAAAAATTACAAAAAATTGAGCATATTCTTGGGAGTGTTTAAAACTTGTATATATTTTTATTTTATTTTTTTTTGGGGGGGGAAATGTTTTATTTCTATAAAGGGATATTGTTCATGTTGTACAGTTTTGTACTGAGTTGTAAAAAGCAAATATTTTTGAAATTCCTCCAAAAATTGGGGTTATATTTTGATACAAACCTTACCAATTTTATACTCATAAATTTTTTTAAACAGTAAACAATGTGTGGCTTCTTATATCAATGTTGACCCCCCCCCCCCCCCCCAACAAAAATGTGTGTGTTTAGACTCTATAAATGCTTGTAATTTACTTGTTAGGAAAAAACATGGGACTACAACTGCACTAATATAACCAAGGACAGTGATGGTGAACCTTGGCAACCCAGATGGTTTGGAACTACATTTCTAATGTTGCTCAGGCACTCTGCAGTGTAGTTGAGCATCATGGAAAATGGAGTTGAAAAACATCTGGAGTGGCAAGGTTCACCATCACTGACCTAGAAGAAAGAACAAATACAACAAAAGAAAAGCAAACAAGATGTTTTCAAGATATTATTTTTTATCATGAGCAATATTGATTTAAAACTGATCAGGCATTGCAATGGCCCCCCTACCCATAAAATATTCGACATAGCGTTGCCGCACATCACGGCCGCTTTGGGGGGCCAAGCCTGTAAGGCCAGCTAACTGGGCTGGCAATGGTCCATCCAAACCCTGTGTGCCCTGAAGGTCAAGTGTAGCAAGATAATTTGTGGAGTGTTTGATTAAAAAATTGTGCAGTATGCAACAACACATGACCAAATGGTTCCATTTATACTCCGCCATGTTTATTGCAGTCAGAAAAAGCCGGAAGCGACTGGCCATGATGCCAAAGGCGTTTTCCACCACCCTTCGCCCTCTGGCCAGACGATAATTAAACACCCTCCTCTCAGGGGTGAGGGACCTTTGGGGAAAAGGCCTCATCAAATGTGGTCCAAGCGCAAAAGCCTCATCTGCCAGGAACACAAAAGGGAGGCCATGTTCATTATCTTCAGCAGGTGGCAATGCCAGGTCCTCTAAAAGAAGCCGGTCTGCAAACTCGGTCTGGGCGAAAACACCACCATCAGACATCCGCCCATTTTTCCCAACATCAACAAATAGGAATTCATAGTTCGCAGACACCACCGCCATGAGCACAATACTGTGGAAGCCTTTGTAATTCCAAAAAAAAGACCCAGAATGGGCTGGTGGCACGATGCGGACGTGCTTGCCATCAATGGCTCCTCCACAGTTGGGAAAGTTCCACCGCTGAGAAAAATCAGATGCCACATTCTGCCATTCCTGTGGCGTCGATGGTAACTGTGAAGTCAAAGGAAAAAAAAACAAATATATACTTTACTACCTATACATTGCAAGCATGTTAGCACAAAACACTCTGGGCAAAACATCAGGATAGCATTAATTTGGAAGGAGGATTTTAGAGCGGAGCTACGCAGCCAAAATACTATAAAATAACACAGCAGCTCCAGCTACAGCAGCTGCAGAGGTTTGCTAATTGTACACTTACCTGTCCTGGAGTCCAGCAACGTCCGCAGCAGAGGACGAACAATTGCTCGTCACTCTGCTGCCCCCTCTGCCATCCTTGGTGAGGGAACCAGGAAGAGAAGCCTTGCGGCTTCACTGCCCGGTTCCCAAACGCACATGCACGAGAAGCGCTGCGCAGTTCTGACTGGTCCTCCTGTGTTCTGTGAGACAAGTGTTTACAAGAACACTACGGGTCTTCTGCGGGAAGTGACTTGGCTCAGGCAGATTTGCCGCAGAGATGACTCCCGGATGTGGGTGAATATACCTGTCTTAAACAGGTATCTTCACCCCCCTCCCCCCTGAAAGGTGTCAATTTTGACACCGGGGGAGGGTTACAATGAGCGGACCCACAAAATTTAGGATGGAGGTGCGCTTGAATAAGATAGAAAAATAAGCAACAAAAACATCACCCACTCTGATGGACCTGAGAAATTCGGAGAGGGTGGAGGGTTTGAGATGAGTTGGGGACATCATAATTAAAATCTATAGTACGATGTAATTTATTTGGGTAGATTAGACAAACTTAAAAAATTAGGGGGGGGGGGGGTGGGAATCAGGCAATCTAAGCACTACAATGGAGCGTACAAAACAAAAATGAGGATTGACTAGGCTAGGTGTGTTTGGGCCCAGGATCTAATGCTGGAGATTGCTTGACCAAAAAATATGCATGTAGCCCAAAAACATAGAACATTCAAAGCTTACAACATGCAGGGGGACAAAGGGGACATTCACAGCATATTCAAATCATGGTAATTAGAGACAGTTCAAAATATACTATACATTATCAAGCATAAAAAAACATAGATTGTGATGTTTATAAAGGAGAAAACTTACCTTAAGATAGTCCTCCTGAAGGACCTGGATAATGGCAGAGCAGGTCTCTGGGATAATGACGCCCAGAGCCTGGGGGGAGATGCCTGTCGAGAACTTGAGGTCCTGCAAGCTTCTCCCAGTCGCAAGGTATCGCAACGTGGCGATGAGCCTCTGCTCAGCAGTGATGGCTTCCCGCATAACGGTGTCCTGCCTGGTGATATAGGGGGACACCAAAGCCAAGAGCTGCTGAAAAACGGGGTCAGACATCCTAAGAAAATTCCTGAAATCATCAGGGTTATTCTCCCGGATCTCCCGCAGCAGAGGCATGTGACATAATTGGTCCCTCTGGAGCAACCAATTCTTGGTCCATGAACTCCTCCTCACCCTCCTCATGGACCGGATCTGGGACATAGCAACAAGCCCAGCAGCAAGCACAGCACGATCTCGGCGACAAGAACGTACGCGCAACATGGCTTAGAAACGGTCGTCTAATCAGAACGAACTAAAAGAACGCACTGAAGAACAGCAAGGCCTATGAAGAACGAGCTGAAAAACAGTAACGCGCGGACAAGAACGCACTGCAAAAACAGATACGAACTCACTACACGCACTGAAAGCCAGATACGAACCCACAAGCACAAACTGAACTCCCGAAAACGATCTTTAAAGCACGAAGACTGAAAAGCGCGAATCGTCTCTTCCCAAACTTTTACTAACACGCGGAAACACGAAATCAGCAAAAGCAGCCAAAAGGGTGGCGCGAACAGAATGAAACTTCCCCTTTATAGTGCCGTCGTACGTGTTGGACGTCACCGCGCTTTGCTAGATCAGTTTTTTTCACGATCGTGTGTAGGCAAGGCATGCTTCAGAGGAAACAAGAAAGATAACGTCGAGAAAATCGACGTTTTTTTTCTTGACATGAAAAGCGGTCGTGTGTACGCGGCATAAGATACAAGTCAAATTTTAAACATCCGTTGTAATAGGAATTTAAAGTGGTTGTAAAGGCAGAAGTTTTTTTTAAATCTTAATGCATTGTATACATTAAGATAAAAAAACATTCTGTGTGTAGCAGCCCCCCTAATACTTACCTGAACCCCATCTCAATCCAGCGATGTGCATGAGTGCCTTAACCATCCGGGACTCTCCCTCCTGATTGGCTGAGACACAGCAGAAGCGCCATTGGCTCCCGCTGCTGTCAATCAAATTCAGTTAGCCAATGAGGAGAAAGAGGGAGCAGGGCTGAACCACGGCTCCGTATCTGAATAGACACATAGAGCGCCAGTGAGGGACCGGAGAAGAGGAGGATCGGGGCTGCTCTGTGCAAAATCATTACACAGGGAAGGTAAGTATAACATGTTTGTTATTTTTTGAAAGAAAAAAAAGAGTCTTTAGTATCACTTTAGGTTTGGTGAGATACACCCCAAGCATTAAATACTTCTAAAAGGATGCAGACACTGCAGCTTTCCTTATTAGAACACAGAAAGTGCATCAGCTGATTATATTGAAGCCGCCCCTCCTATTTAGAAGCAGAAGGCAAACCATTCTAGTAAAATAAACAGCTATTTCTTCAGAGCAACAAATGGTAGGAATCTGCTACAAAGTTTGTTAAAATCCCTGCAATATACAGTACATTGATAACCCAGAGGGCATTGTATGATTTTAACATACAGTGTCAGTGACACCACATTCTAAATCAGGCATCACTAAATGGCGGAACCGCGGTCCGGTTCCGGCCCCAGTAGCCATACTACCCGGACCGCAGCCTCGCCAAATAGTTGCCTGTGTGTCCCACTCCTCTCACCGCCGCTGGCTTCCCCGCCTGCCTGCCTGTTGCTATGTTCACAGCATGGCAGACGCATCGCTCAAGGGTTAGTCTGTCCCTTCGGTTTCGGATCACTGCAGTGTCTCCGCCCTCTGCCTGTCTTACTTACACAAGATGAGAAGCGCGGCTGCTCTGGACAAAGGGCGGGACTTTTTAAGTTAGGAGGCGGGTGATTGGTTGCTACGCAGCGTGGCGGTCCCAGTAATCAATCTCTCACCTTTAACTTGAAGTCCCGCCCGTTGTTCAGAGTGGCCGCGCTGCACGTCTTGTGTGAAAAGGGTAGGGCTCTGTGGGGAGGGGGAAGTGCTGTGCTGTTATAAGGACAGGAGTCTGCCATCTGGGGGGGGGTCTGTTATGGGGGGGACCAGCCTGTGATGGGGGGAACAGCCTGTGATGGGGGGACAAGTCTGTAATGGAGGGGGGGGCAAGTCTTTAATGGAGGGGAAGGAAAGTCTGTGATGGAGGAGGGGGGACAAGTCTGTAATAGAGCGGGGGACAAGTCTGTGATGGAGGGGGGCAAGTCTGTGATGGGGGGGACCAGTCTGTGATGGGGGGGACCAGTCTGTGATGGGGGTCTGTGATGAGGGGCCTGTGACGTGCACAGGAGGCTGCGATGTGGAGGATATCACGTGGAGTCATAGCACCAATATGACACTCGGACCTCCGCTAGGAGAACATTTTTCTGACCAGACCCCCATGAATTTTAATTCACTACCCCTGTTCTAAATCATACATTTGGCATGTGTAATTTTTTTTTTTTTTACATTATTACTTAGTAAATACAGCAGCAGCAACTCAGTCTGATACAGTGCTTGTTTTGACTGCGACACTTGATTTTTTATTGGATTTTTTTGAATGGTTGAAGCAGGAGCCATAAAAAATCTAAAAGCTATAGAAAAGTGTAGCGGTACCCCCGTGGGGTCGCTGCGTGTTTCAGCTCCACACATCACCCTGCTTGGCCAGACATCAATTTCAGGCACACTTTCTCCAGTCAATGAACAGTCTCTTGCTTGTTTTTGTTGTTTTTATTTAGGGGATTAAACTTGGATGGGGAAAAGGGACATGGGATGCCCAAATGATGAATCTTTCTTAGTGGAAATAAAGGTAGTTGAGTCTAAATTGACAGTCTCTGCTACTTCACATCTCCTCCAGCACAGTACTTAAGATCACTTGCTTTCTTTTTACTGTCCAATTCTAGATTTGTGTCACCGTTAGCAGATGGCTAGGCCTCATTCTGAATAAGTCCTAACATTTTCCTAGTAGCCATTTGCAGGCGGGGTCTGCAGTCCCCTCTGTGGTAGCAACTATTTTAAATGAAAAGGATAGTTGTGCTAACTGGTACTTGGTGGACTACTGATCCCAGCAAGTCTGGTGCAAATCCTGCCAACCCTCCTGGCTGTAGCAACTTGACTTCAACAACACCACAATCTCTCCATCTGGCTCCACATCCAATCCTGGTATGTCTCTCCCAGAGGCTCTCTTACTGTGCTTCTTACACACCGACCCCAGCATGGATCCCTCCTGAATGACTTTCCTGGCAGTGCTCCCTGCTGTCTTCAGCCTGCTCCTTTTCCAGGACACCTCTCAATGACCGTGTAAAGAGAAGCTCCCTCCCAGCTCTCAAGCTCCAGGCCTGAGGTCACCCCCCCCCCCCAGAAAGGGGGTCCCTCAAGGGCCACCACAGCCTAACACGCCATCATTTAGTTCTTCCACTCGACAACTCCTCCCCAGCAGGCTGACCATGGGTATATATAGGAGGCCTTCCCCCTGCCAATCCTAGCAAAATCCACAGCTAGGCCTGCCTAAACTTACCTGCACTGGCTATACAAACACTACTCTAGCACCTACATATCTAAGATAGAGGTTGCTACAAAAGTTTAGGTAAAGCTACAGCCATCAACATTGTACCGAGTGCCCAGTAGCAAACGAGTTTCATAGTATAGTTTGTGAGGCTTCATTTTTTTTCTTTTTTTGGCTGTACCACACAACATTTTCTTAAAAGTTTAACAAATGCAAACTAGTGCACAAAAACACTTCAAAACCACAACCCCAGGTTCCCATAACCCCTTCCATCACTGCATCCCCAAAATATTCAAAATAGACTTGAGGTACTGTATGTGTTTGGTAGAAACTAAATAGGAAGCAAATGGAAAACCTCAGCAGTGTCAACTTAGTGTATCTGCTAGGAACAGCAGAAAGGAAGGGATGGACAGCCGCACTCCAAAAAAAACTTAAAGGTTGCTTTTATTGTAAAAAAGATAAAACACATGCACCACAGGTCACAGCAAGGCAGGGATCAGCTGATGCGTTTCACACTACAAATGTTAGTGCTTACGCACAGCTATGAGTAAGCACTAACATTTGTAGTGTGAAACGTGTCAGATGATCCCTGCCTTGCTGTGACCTGTGGTGCATGTGTTTTATCTTTTTTACAATAAAAGCAACCTTATGGCCCCTTTCACACGGAGGGTCCGTTCAGGTCCGCCTGTCAGTTTTTTAGGCGGACCTGGACGGACGCTCCATGTAGCCCTATGGAGGCACAGATGTCAGCGGTGACATGTCCGCTGACATCCGCTCCGCTCCGCCAAAGTGTGACGGAGGAAAACCCTATTTTTCCTTCCGTCGGCGGAGCGGATCGGATGACAACGGACTCTACGGTCCGTCGTCATCCGATCCCCCATAGGGGAGAGCGGCGCTCTGACAGGGCGGTCCCTGCACAGTGTGCGGGGACCGCCCAGCCATCCGCCGGCTCAGCGGGGATCAACTGAGCGATCCCCGCTGAGCAAGCGGAGCTTCACAGGGCAGATCATGACTGATCCGCCCCGTGTGAAAGAGCCCTTAAGGTTTTTTTGGAGTGCGGCTGTCCATCCCTTCCTTTCTGCTGTTCCTGTTTGCCTTGTGCATTGCCAGCACCCATGGTTTCCTGATTGCTGAAGGATTAACAGAACTCACTCACCTGGAGCGGTAATTTTCTCTCTTCTTAGTGTATCTGCTAGTTGTGGTCTGTAGTCTTTGCCTGCAATGTATCAGCCATGGTAAAAGTAACAGCTGTATTGCTGTCAACATGGCAACACATCCTCCTCTTTCCTCAAGGGCACATAGCAGCCTCTTTAAAAGTGCTTCTAATGCTCAATTTTCTTCCTCTTCCTCAAAGGTGCATGGTAGCTATTTTAGTTTGAGGACTGCTAATGTGCCCTTTTCCTCCTACTTTTCCTCAAGGGTGCATAGCATAGCATACATTTTCACTTGAAGCTTGCTAAGGGTGCATAACTACCATTCTTTTTGGAGGACTGCTAATGAGCTCCTTTTCTTCTCCTTTTCTTTCTTTTTTTTTTTTGCCAATCCTGCCATAAGAGGAGAATTGGGGTGCTGGTGGTTAGGAGGAGGAATGTTGTGTTGGCAGAGAGGAAAAGTGTAGCAAAAATAAAAAGGTTGTCCACTCTTCCATAGTGCAGGGGGTAGGACAGGCAGCATAAAAAGGGGAGGGAAACTATATGATCAGGGAAGGGCAGGAAGCAGCAAAAACTAACTGTAGAATCGTATGTCCATAGGCCAGTTCTCAACCACCATGTCATGGCCTGATACTGGGCCACAGCCTACTATCTCCTTCCAGGCCCTGGTTTTCAGTTTGTCCTAAGAGCTAGAAGGCCTATCCTTCTCAGTCCTGCCTCTAGTGACTGCTGTTCTCATGAGATTTTGAGGTTCGTGAGCATTAAAGGGAGACATGGGGATGCCACTACTGTGCTGTTTATTCATTAATATGAGGGCCTACTGGAGTGGAAGCTGTACCTGGAAATCTGTACTGCATGCATGCTCCTCCTTCTGCTTCATTAGTTCTGTGGATCTGTGTTTTACCCACCTTTCTTGCTGCATCTTAATCATTACTCTATCAGTCATCATAAGGACATATATGAAATTTTGAGTATAGCCTCAAGTAGAAAATTCAGTAATACATTAAACAAATACCATCATTCATAATATAATATAGAGACATTGGACCAAGTGAGTATAGGATTGCGGCTGCTAGTACCGCCTAAACCAATAGTCACTTGAGAGGGGAAGGGAATGTTGATTGGATTTTCAAGGTACTGATAACCTTCCTCCCGCCCTCCCCCCTTTCCTTTCCCCTCCTTTCTTCCCCTCCCCTCCCCCCCTTTTCCCTCCCCCCTTCCCTTTCTTTTCCCCTTTCTTCCCCCTCCCCCTCCTTGGTGGTTTCCCCTCCCCTTTCCCCCCCTTTTCCCTCCCCCTTCCTTTTCTTTTCCCCTTTCTCCCCCCTTCCCTTCCCAGTCCTTCCCCCCCTCCCCTCCTTCCCTTCCCCCCTTTCGCTCCCTCCCTTCCTTCTTCCCCCCACCCCCCCCCTCCTCTTACCCTCCCTCCCTTTCTTTCTTTCTTTCCCCCTGTTTCAAGGTGTCCATCACATCCTTATACGGTGTGTTCTTTTGCGTCATCCCATGCATCTTTAACAGTACTCAAATTATTCCTTCAGAGAGCAACACTCCTTTTTTCCCCCTCGTTCGCCACGGGGGGTCCTTCATGAGCCTTTCGCCTGACCCATGGCCTTCAATTGGTGAGCAGACCTGCATTAATGCCAAATGACCTTACATGCTAAATATGTTGTAATTTTTTGTATTTAATGTTTTCTATGTTTTTGCTAGCTTATTATTTATATGTATCGTTTGTCATATAGATAAATCCTCCTGAAGAAGCGGCCAAGCTGCGAAACCGGTTGAGGTTTCTCGGCCTCACTCCACCGCAACAGACATCTGACAGTCTTTAACTGTCAATAGCTAATGCTATCTTGTATGTGGGGTCTGGCTCATATGTTTTTAACATTGTAATGGTTTTATGTGTAATAAATATATTTTTATATATCAATTTTGCTTTTTGTTATCAGTACTTTGAAAATCAAATCAAAATTGCCTTCTTCTCTCAAGTGACTATTGGTTTAGGCGGTACTAGCAGCCGTAATCATATACTCACTTGGTCCAATGTCTCTATAAGGACATATATGACATCAAGTAGAAAAACCCTGCTTCTCTACCAAGGTGGCCACCTCCACACAAATGCACAGGGTGGGGATAAGATCAGTAGCAGGTAGCCTGCAAACAATCCTAGTTACTAGCTTCCATTGTATGGATCACCTTTAATTACCCTCCTGGAAACCATGTAAACTGCCCAAGCCACCTAAAGCAGCAGAAGCATTATATATTTGTACAATAATTTTTAAGTGCACATTTTATGATATATCCCTTGATTATGTGTCTATTCTTTATTTATCCACTGAAATACAAAAGAAAAAAACCCTGTATAGTTTAAGCACAGTTCATTTTGAAAACAAAACAAAAAATGGAAAGCTGACTTTTGTGGAAAAGCATTATATATTGCTAAAAGCTGCCACCTTACAATATGATTAATAGCACTGTACCAACGGTTAGAAAAATGCCACAGCGTTGCGATCAAAGTGAGAGAACGTTTTTCTAGAGTGTGAATACAAAGTTTACCAATTTGATTTCCCATAGAGGGCAGTGCTTCATGACAAGTGATCTGATCAATCCGTCTTTCACTGCTCAGTCCCTGCAACTCTGACATACAGAGCAAGATGAAAAGATTAAAATGTCATAAAATGACCAACTTGTCACCTTCACCTATAATTTGTATCACAGGAGCAGATATATGATAGATCAGAATTCTAGGACTTTAGTGTTTTGTGGAGACTTTTTAGTTAAAAATAGACTAAAACTGATATTTAAAGTGTGATTTCAGCACTGAGTACATTTTCAGGAATATGTAAGTGAAACTGTAAACAAAATGTAATGGTCATAGATTTCTTACCTCTCACATTTATCTAAAAAATATTCTCATCGTCATACAGAATATACAGATATAATCAAGTCCACCCATCTCTCTGGTGTATATAAACCATCAGCTTTATTCAATACAGGATTTCAAAATGTTCGTGTAGTCTTATGCCGCGTACACACAGCCGTTTTTAATGTCATTGAAAAAAACGAAGTTTTTCTCGACGTGATTTTTCGTGTTTCCTCTCAAGCCTGCCTTGCCTACACACTATCGTGAAAAAAAAAATGCTTGAGCAAAGCGCAGTGACGTACAACACGTACAACGGCACTGTAAAGGGGAAGTTCTATTCGGATGGCGCCACCCTTTGGGACGCTTTTGCTGATCCTCGTGTTAGTAAAGTTTGGTGAGAGCCGATTCGCGCTTTTCAGCCTCATGCTCTTCAGTCCGTTACAGCGTGACGAATGTGCTATCTCCATTACGAACGTTAGTTTTACCAGAAGGAGCGCTCCCGTCTCATACTTGATTCTGAGCATGCGCATTTTTTTTCCCCTCGTAAAAGCATACACGCTACCATTTTTCACGACGTTAAAAAGAACGACGTGAAAAACGACGTGAAAAAATAGAGCAGGTTCTAATTTTTTTTAGGCCATTTTTCACATAGTTAAAAATGCTCTGGAGCCTACACACGATCGTTTTTAATGACCAATTTAAAAAATGGAATTTTTCACGCCATGAAAAACGGTTGTGTGTACGCGGCATTATAGAATGTTTATACTGTGTTTGTCCAGGGTGTGTAGTGGGACTACCTATGCTGTGGGGCAATTTGATAGTCATTGCATGTCTACTATTGACTAGACATGTGCATTCGTTTTCGTCCGAATGCATTTTCGTCCGAATTTCAGGTATTTTCGTTATCGTTTTAACAAACGAAAACGAAAATGCAGAATCCGAAAACCGAAAGATCCGACATAAACAAATGCTTAATTTTCGTTTTCGTTGCAACAACAGTTCGATATAGATAGGAGATTCGACATGAGGCTGACAATAACAATCTGTGTCCATCGAACCTGTGGTCGAATGTGCCTAACCTTAACTCTATTAGTCCAAGATTATTCTACATAGAGAGAAAAGATTCGACATTATAGAGAGAAAAGATTCGACATTATAGAGAGAAAAGATTTGACATAGAGAGAAAAGATTTGACATTATAGAGAGAAAAGATTTGACATAGAGAGAAAAGATTCGACATTATAGAGAGAAAAGATTCGACATAGAGAGAAAAGATCACTGCTGGAATTGGGTGGGGGAAGTAAAATAAAAAAATGATGATGATGAATGTTATTGGCTGATTGTAACCAAAGAGGAGGAGCAGTAAAATAGCTAGCACTAACTTGACAATTCGACATGAACGACGAAGATTCAACGAAGCATCGAAAAACATACAAACGTCGAATCTGTCATTGAAGGCTTATGGTGTCTGTTGAAAGTTCTAAAAAGATTCTACGGAGCAGATAAACTGTACGACACTGCAATCGTACATTTCCGGTCAAATGCTCGGCCCATAGGCTATAGAAGAATTCTAATGTTGGTTGACTAGTAGGGATGAGCTTCGAGTTCGAGTCGAACTCATGTTCGACTCGAACATTGCCTGTTCGCCCGTTCGCCGAACAGCGAACAAATTGGGGTGTTCGCGGCAAATTCAAAAAATCTATGGGAGAAATCTAAAGTGCTAATTATAAAGGCTTATGTGCAAGTTATTGTCCTAAAAAGTGTTTGGGGACCGGGGTCCTACCCCAGGGGACATGTATCAATGCAAAAAGAAGTTTTAAAAACGGCCATTTTTTCGGGAGCAGTGATTTTAATAATGCTTAAAATGAAAAAATAAAAGTGAAATATTCCTTTAAATTTCGTACCTGGGGGGTGTGTATGATATGCATGTGAAGTGGCGCATGTTTCCCGTGCTTAGAACTGTCCCTGCAAAAAATTTCATTTTTGAAAGAAAAAAAGTCATTTAAAACTCATTCGCGGCTATTAATGAATTGTCGGCTCCCGGCAATACATACAAAAGTCATTGATAAAAAAGAAAAAAAAAGCGTGGGGGTTCCCCAGAATTCAATTACCAGGCCCTTCAGGTCTGGAATGGATATTAAGGGGAACCCTGCCGCAAATTAAAAAAAATTGACGTGGGGTTCCCCCAAATATCCATTCCAGGCCTTTCAGATCTGGCATGGATTTTAAGGGGAACTCCACCCCAAATTTAAAAAAATGGCGTGGAGTCCCCCTAAAAATTCATACCAGACCCCTTATCCGAGCACGCAACCTGGCCGGCCGCAGGGGAAAAGGGGGGGACGAGAGAGCGCCCCCCCTCCCTCCTGAACCGTACCAGGCCACATGCCCTCAACATGGGGAGGATGTCCCCATGTTGATGGGGACAAGGGCCTCATCCCCACAACCCTTGCCCGGTGGTTGTGGGGGTCTGCGGGCGGGGGGCTTATCGGAATCTGGAAGACCCCTTTGACAAAGGGGACCCCCAGATCCCGGCCCCCCCTATGTGAATTGGTAAGGGGTACATTGTACCCCTACCATTTCACGAAGAAAGCGTAAAAAAATGTTTAAAAAAACACACAAACACCTTGAAAAAGTCCTTTATTTAAAAAAAAAAAAAAAAACATTCCAGTGGTGAAATCCAGTGTCCCGCGGCGATCCCGATGTCCAGCGCTGTCCTTCATTGGTTGTGCCTGAGCGGACCTGATGGGGAACTTCCTTCACTGTGTAATTTAAATTTACATAGTGAAGGAAGTTCCCCGCTCAAGCCAATGACGTAGGCGGGTCCGACATACCGAGGGGGCGGACCTGATGGGGAACTGCTCTCACTTTGGTAATACATGTATAGACCCGCCCCTTCTCATGTTCCACATCTGGTCCGCTGAGCGGACCTGATGGGGAACTTTAGAAGGGGCGGGTCTATACATTTAAAATACTGAGAGGGAGTTCCCCATCAGGTCCGCTCTCTCGTCCCATGTTGAGGGCATGTGGCCTGGTACGGTTCAGGAGGGAGGGGGGCCGCTCTCTCGTCCGCCCCTCTTCCCCTGCGGCCAGCCAGGTTGCGTGCTCGGATAAGGGGTCTAGTATGGATTTTTAGGGGGACTCCACGCCATTTTTTTTTAAATTTGGGGTGGAGTTCCCCTTAAAATCCATGCCAGATCTGAAGGGCCTGGAATGGATATTTGGGGGAACCCCACGTCAATTTTTTTTAAAATTTGCGGCGGGGTTCCCCTTAATATCCATTCCAGACCTGAAGGGCCTGGTAATTGAATTCTGGGGAACCCCCACGCTTTTTTTTTTTTTTTTATCAATGACTTTTGTATGTATTGCCGGGAGCCGACAATTCATTAATAGCCACGAGTCAGTTTTAAATGACTTTTTTTCTTTCAAAAATGACATTTTTTGCAGGGACAGTTCTAAGCTCGGGAAACATGCGCCACTTTACATGCATATCATACACACCCCCCAGGTACGAAATTTAAAGGAATATTTCACTTTTATTTTTTCATTTTAAGCATTATTAAAATCACTGCTCCCGAAAAAACGGCCGTTTTTAAAACTTTTTTTTGCATTGATACATGTCCCCTGGGGCAGGACCCAGGTCCCCAAACACTTTTTAGGACAATAACTTGCATATTAGCCTTTATAATTAACACTTTAGATTTCGAACGTTCGAGTCCATTGTATTTAATAGGGTTCTAAAGTTCACACGGCTCATCCCTGTTGACTAGTAATAGTAATTAAAAAATATAATTATTACTAGTCATACAATAGAATTCATCTATAGCTTGTAGGCGGAACATTCGACCGGAAATGTACGATTGCGGCGTCGTACAGTTTCGCTGCTCCGTCGAATCTTCTTTGAACATTCGACAGACACCATAAGCCTTCAATGACAGATTCGACCTTAATTAATTCAGATTTTCGGACGAATGCAATTTCTAACGAAAAACGAAATAAATAAAAACGAATTTCGGGAGTAACTAAATAAATTTATTTTTCTAACAAACGAAATTCCGAAACAAAATATTTCAGTGTGCACATGTCTACTATTGACAACTTTGGCTAAACCGCTAAATCTGTCATTAACCTAGGAAATTGAGTTGGGACATATAATAAAAAATGTATAAGTATCTACATGTCAACATGATGAGTAGATGCAGAAATATAGTTTATGATACAGTATATGCAAATATTGACTTTTCTAGTATGAGTCAAGTATTTTGCTGCCTGTGTCCACCTTCCAAGACTGCGTATAAGAACAATAGGCATAGGGTTTTTTCCATTTTACAGGTGATATTCGAAAAATTTGAATATCGTGCAAAAGTTCATTTATTTCACTAATGCAACTTAAAAGGTAAAACTAATATATGAGATAGACTCATTACATGCAAAGCAAGATAGTTCAAGCTGTGATTTGTCATAATTGTGATGATTATGGCTTACAGCTCATGAAAACCCCAAATCCAGAATCTCAGAAAATGTGAATATTACATGCAATCAATAAAACAAGGATTGTACATAGAACAATATCGGACTTCTGAAAAGTATAAGCATGCATATGTACTCAGTACTTGGTTTGGGCCCCTTTTGCAGCAATTACTGCCTCAATGCGGAGTGGCATGGAAGCTATCAGCCTGTGGCACTGCTGAGGTGTTATGGAAGACCAGGATGCTTCAATAGTGGCCTTCGGCTCTTCTGCTTTGTTCGGTCTCATGTCTCTCATCTTTCTCTTGGCAATGCCCCATAGATTCTCTATGGGGTTCAGGTCAGGCGAGTTTGCTGGCCAATCAAGCACAGTAATCCCACGGTCATTGAACCAGGTTTTGGACCACTGAGCAACAGACCGGGTCTGTTTTTCTTTAGCCCAGGTAAGACGCTTCTGACGTTGTTTGTTGTTCAGGAGTGGCTTGACAAGAGGAATACGACATTTGAAGCCCATGTCTAGGATCAGTCTGTGTGTTGGTGGCTCAGTCTTGATGCACTGACTCCAGCCTCAGTCCACTCCTTGTGAAAGTCCCCAACACTTTTGAATGGCCTTTTCCTGACAATCCTCTCCAGGCTGCGGTCATCCCTGCTGCTTGTGCACCTTTTTCTTCCACACTTTTCCCTTCCACATAACTTTCTATTAATGTGCTTTGATACAGCACTTTGGGAACATCCATCTTCTTTTGCAATTACCTTTTGAGGCTTTCCCTTATGGAGGGTGTCAATGATGGTTTTCTGCACAACTGTCAGGTCAGCAGTCTTTCCCATGATTGTGATTCCTACTGAATCAGACTGAGAGACCATTTAAAGGCTCAGGAACCCTTTGCAGGTGTTATGGCTCAATTAGCTGATTAGAGTGGGACACTTTGAGCCTAGAATATTGCACCTTTTCACAATATTCAAATTTTCTGAGATTGTGAATTTGGGGTTTTCATGAGCTGTAAGCCATAATCATCACAATTATGACAAATCACGGCTTGAACTATCATGCTTTGCATGTAATGAGTCTATCTCATATATTAGTTTCACCTTTTAAGTTGCATTAGTGAAATAAATTAACTTTTGCATGATATTCTCATTTTTTGAGTATCACCTGTATGTTCATTATGAATTGCTTAGGTTTGTTGCATTGTTACTTTAACCCCTTCTCACCTAAGGGTAAAACAAATCTAAATGCCTAAGCTAAATTTTGCAATTTTGACATGTGTTAGTAAAACCGTACATATCATCTTTGTGCATCCAGAAGCAATAGTGCACATTTTGCTTTTTTTTTTTTTTTCCTACCTAAAACACACTGACACACTTTAAAAAAAAATGTCCACAATCTACTGCCCCTGACCTTTGACCCTGACATTGACCTTTGACCCTGACCTTGACCCAAACACTAACCCTGACACTGACCTAGACCAAATCTTGATCTAGATATTTATCTTTATTTTATTTTTTAATATGTATTTATTTAAACATTTTTTATAAACACTTTTTTTTCCTTCTGCAAGGAACGAGAAAGATACACTGGGGGTTATTTACTAAAGGCAAATCCACTTTGCACTACAAGTGCGCTTGAAATTGCACTGAAAGTGCACTTGGAAGTGCAGTCGCTGTAGATCCATGTGGGACATGCAAGGAAAATAAAAAACAGCATTTTAGCTTGCACATGATTGGATAATAAAATCAGCAGAGCTTCCCTTTATTTCAGATCTTCCCCTTAGATCTACAGCGACTGCAATTCCAAGTGCACTTTCAGTGTAATTTCAAGTGCACTTTGCACTTGTAGTTTGCACTTGTAGTGCAAAGTGGATTTGCCTTTAGTAATTAACCCCCATGGCATCTTCTTCTCCATTCACAGAGAGGAAAAAACACAGGCCAATCAGTGGCTACCACAGCGATCGTTAGTACGGGCCCAGGGTTCTCCGTGAGACCCCTGTTTGGCGCGCTCCTAGCTCAAAGTGAGAAACACATATATGCGGCCCCACGTAAATAAGCCCAGTGCAGTGAAGCCGCATATATGTTTTATGCGGCATGAAGGGGTTAAGCTGTCAGTTGAAGGATATCTAAAGCCATTTGTTCTAGTTTTGGACAGAGTACGGAATGGTTAAGTCAAGTTTTTTTTCCCCATGACCATTGGAAAGATTTGCCATCACTTCTTGTCTTGAGACACAATAGGATATTAAGGTAGGTCTCTCTTAACTAAAGGGAATTCTCAAAGATGTAACCCAAAAGCTGGAAGTACATGGTTTAGTTTTTTTCGTTCAGCCAGCTGGCTGAAAGTAAAAAACTGAACCAATTACCCCAACCACACTATTGAGGTGGATGAGGGAATCCTTCCTGCTGCATCATTGTATTCCACGCTCAGAATACATTGATCAACATTGCAGCCAATTGGCTGCATGCGCTAATCGAGCGTAAATTTACCAACAATTAAAGTTAATCGATAGATCGACTTCTCATGAACGGGAATGGCCAAACATGGATTGAAATTAATTTGGTTCCTGCTGAACTGGCCAAATTGCGATCCATGTATGGCCAGCTTGAGATTTCACCCTTATTCCTGTTTTAGTGATACCTTGGAATGTCACATCTTTCAGCTCTGGAGACATTGGTCACCAGGACAAATGGAGAGGATGCATTTCCCTGGTGGGGACATAAAAAACATAAAACCCTAACAAGGGTTCCAAAATTTCACTGCTCTAACCAAGGCTAAAATAAAGGCTTAAGATACTTAAAAGAAGCAAAAAAAAAAACTTGTGAAGAAAACAGCATTTTCTTGTTCATACATCAAGGGACACAGAGCAGCATAGTCATTACTATGTGGGTTATATAGAATTACCTTCAGGCGCTGGCACTGGCAACTTCCAAAACAGGAAGTACCCTCCCCTATATAAGCCCCTCCCATCCGGGAGTACCTCAGTTTTTTGCCAGTGTCTAAGGTGTTGGCCAAGGTTAACATGTATTCATCTGGGCTTGTGTACATGTTCTCTGGGCCTTAGCAAGCTATTCCGGATCCGACCAAAAAAGCTTCATAGCTAAACGGTCGGTACCCGGGCCTTGCAGAGAAGAGCAAGGTTTTGCCTGTAATGCCTCTCTTAGGAGGGCTGGACCCTGGGATCCAGAGCTCTGGTCATACCCAAAACCAAGAGGCTATCTGTGCAGGGTGCTATACAGGTCCAGGGGAGTGGAATCCTTGGGAACCCGGTCCCTGAAGGTCTAGTACAATGCCTGCCGTGAAAGGTGAAGTTTGGGCTTCTGTGGACCAAACAAAGTCCTGCGGCGGGGAAAGGTAAGTGGGGGCCCCTCAGGAACTTGGTTCTATTGAGGGGACCCCCAAGCCTAATATGTCTTGCTGCCTGTTACCTAAAAGGTATTCCCGCTAATAGCTGTATATGCCTAAGAAATCCTAGAAATGTTTTTTCATAAAGGAAGTTTTAAAAACTGTAAACCTGGAAATGTTTTTCATAAAGGAGGTTTTAAAAAAAAAAAAAAAAAGACAAAAGTGCGGTACCTGAGTTTGTCCACTAGAGGCCGCTGTGGAACGTCTTTTTTCTTGGGACTATTCCTTCCAGGGTAAAAGTCCAGGCAGATGAGTGAGCTCTCTATCAGGGAAGCTGCATTCCTCTGTCATGCTGCCAAGTAGTTTCCTTCCATCCCTGAGTCCTGGTGAAACAGGGACCCTGGCTCCTCTCCCTACATGGCGCCAAGAGCGCACACGTGCACGCGCGCGCGTGCACACACGCTTTCTTTTTAAAATATTTAGCTTCAAAAAAGGGGGCGGAGCCTGGCGGATGACGCGCTCTGTGCGCCCAGCGCTTCTGCGCATGTGCGGGCGTCCCAGCAAGATAAAAGGACTCAGTCCACGCTGCTTGCTATGGACACAGAGCATGAAAAGGAGCTGGTAGCATGGTATAGGGGCTTACAGCGGGCGGTTGATACAGGCATCCCCAGAAAGACGCATTAGTAGACACCCACTGATGTACATAGCAGCAAAATTGCATTAGACTATTTCAGTAAGGGGTGTATTGCGGCTGGAATACCTCAGCTTTGAACTAAGGAATATGCCGCCTAAAAAACTCCGAGATATACCTCTCAGGAAGTGTAGGGGGTCTCCATCGGGCTCTGAGGATCTGGAGCAGTCATCTGCACCCTCCTCCCCTGAGAAATCAGAGGTTAATACCCATAAGGAACCCCCGGGAGTGGCAGGTACTGCGGCTGTCCTCAGTCCACCTGCTCCTGCATATATAACAGAGGAGGTTTTTTCCTCAACTCTGGAGGGATTGGAGCAGAGATTGGCAGCATTGATCGCTTCTTCTCTACAGGAAAGAAAGCGCGCCAGATCTCCATCACCTCCATTAGAGTGCCTGTTGGCAGAGCAACAGTCCCAGGAAGGGACCGACCTACCTGAAGGGGATCAGGAGGAGGTTAACTCTGTTTTTGAGGAATCGACAGTAGATGAACCATTTTCAGCATCACAGACTGAAAGATTGCGGGTCCAGACCCTAACTGACATGGTTCGATCTGCATTTAAAATGCCTCTTGTTGAACCATCAACTACTGCTGTCTCCTCATTGGGGTCGCTAAAAGCTCCCCAGGTTAATTGCTCCTTTCCAATACATCCATTATTGGAAGGACTTATATACCAGGACTGGGAACATCCTGATAAACTATTTGTTCCGCCTAAAAAATTTCCGGTGATCTATCCCATGGAGGAAAAGTTCACCCAGAGATGGAATGTTCCTACGGTGGATGCAGCCATCTCTTCTGTGAACAAATCACTGACATGTCCAGTAGATAATGTTCAAATGTTCAAAGATCCAGTGGATAAAAAATTGGAATCTTTATTAAAATCTGCTTTTTCCACAGCAGGGGCTGTTACACAGCCAGCAGTGGCAGCTATTGGGGTCTGCCAAGCTTTAAAGGATCAAATGAAAATGGTCCTGAGGGATTTGCCAGACCAGCAGGCCCAGGCTCTGGCTGATCTGCCTAGAGCATTATGCTTTGCGGTTGACGCCATCAAGGATTCTATCCATCAGGCCTCCCGCCTCACGCTGTCTTTGGTACATATGCGTAGGCTTCTGTGGCTCAAAAACTGGTCTGCTGAAGCTCCCTGTAAGAAGCTCTTAGTTAGCTTCCCATTTCATGGGGAACGCCTTTTTGGCGAGGACCTGGATAAGTATATCCAGAAGATTTCCAGTGGTAAAAGTACTCTCTTACCGAGTAAGAAGAGGTCTAGGGGTCCATCTTTTAAGAGGACTACCTCTCCTATCCCTGCGACGTCTGCTACTAAGCAGTTCCGACGGCCTCCTCGGTCAAACTCAGGGGGTAAAAATCAGGGACAGTCACAGGGTAATAAGAAACCCTGGATCCGAAGGGTTACTAAACCAGCCTCCAAGTCAAGCCTATGAAGGGCTGCCCCCACTCAAACGGGTGGGGGGAAGACTTCAGTTGTTCACAGAGACCTGGCGGGAGACGATCAAAGACAGATGGGTGCTCTCCGCAGTAACTCTGGGATACAAGTTGGAGTTAAAAGAGTCTCCTCCTTCCCATTTTATGTGGTCAGGCATGCCAAGAGACCCTCTGAAAAGAGGGTCTCTCCTATTGGCGTTAGAACAACTATTGCTCCAAGGAGTAATTATGGAGGTTCCTATGGAAGAGTGGGGGTTGGGTTTCTACTCAAACCTTTTCACAGTCCCGAAGCCAAACGGGGACATAAGACCCATATTGGACCTAAAGAGTCTAAACAAATTTCTAAACGTCCGGTCTTTCCGGATGGAGTCGATCCGATCGGTCACCGCTGCCCTACAAGGGGAGGAATGGTTAGCCTCGATCGACATCAAAGATGCTTACTTGCATATTCCCATCTTTCCAGGTCATCAAAAATTTCTACGCTTTGCAGTAGAAGGGCGCCATTTTCAGTTCAGAGCCTTACCATTCGGTCTGGCCACAGCACCACGAGTGTTCACAAAAATTCTGGCCCCACTGTTGGCCGATCTAAGAACACGAGGTGTAACGATAATGGCATACCTAGACGACCTGTTGTTGATGGACCACTCAGTTGCCAAGCTAGAAGTGGTAATTGTCGATACAATCAAGTATCTAGAATCTCACGGTTGGGTCATCAACCTGGACAAGTCAGCCCTACAGCCAGTGAAAAACCTGGTATATCTAGGGCTACGGCTGGATTCAGACCAGAGGAAGATTTTCTTACCTCTAGACAAGGCATCCTCTTTGAGGGGCTTGGTCCGTCTGCTTTGTGCAAAAAGACAGCCGTCCATACGCCTGTGCATGAGGCTGCTAGGAAAGATGGTAGCATCATTCGAAGCTGTGCCATACGCCCAATTCCACTCAAGGAATTTACAGAGGGCCATATTGTCAGCCTGGAACGGAAAAGTTCAGGCTCTAGACTTCCCGATGGCTTTGTCCCCTTCCGTTCGGAAGAGTCTCTGCTGGTGGTTGATCCCCCAGAATCTCCAGAAGGGAAAACCCTTCAGCCCGATATCTTGGAAGGTGGTCACTACAGATGCCAGCCTTATAGGCTGGGGGGCAGTACTGGAGCAATGGTCTCTCCAGGGCAGATGGTCAAATGTAGTAAAAACCCTGCCCATCAATCTCTTAGAGATACGAGCAGCCCGGTACGCCCTAGTAGCCTGGACATCCAGACTCCAAGGGTCCCCTGTCAGAATTCAATCAGACAATGCCACAGCAGTGGCATATATCAATCATCAGGGAGGCACCAGGAGTCGTGCAGCCCAGAGGGAAGTAAGTCACATCCTGGAATGGGCAGAAAAGCATGTCCCATGTATATCAGCTGTCTTCATTCCAGGGGTGGAGAATTGGAAGGCGGACTTTCTGAGTCGCCAACAGTTATGCCCAGGGGAATGGTCCCTTCATCCCGAGGTCTTCCGAGCAATATGTCAGCGGTGGGGAACACCGGATGTAGATCTGCTAGCATCCAGATTCAACGCAAAGGTGGACAGATTTGTCTCCCGGACAAGGGATCCCCTCGCTTGCGGCTCGGATGCTCTGGTGTTCCCTTGGGATCAGTTCAGACTGATATATGCATTCCCTCCGCTACAATTGTTGCCTCGACTCCTTCGCAGAGTCAGGTTGGAGAAGAAGCCGGTAATCCTGGTGGCTCCAGCGTGGCCCCGAAGGGCCTGGTACGCGGAGATCATCAAAATGTCTGTGGGGAGTCCTTGGACCCTTCCACGTCGTCCGGACCTGCTTTCGCAAGGACCGATATACCACCCTTCCTTACTAACTCTAAGTTTAACGGCCTGGCTATTGAATCCCACATCCTAAAGAAGAGAGGTCTCTCTAACTCTGTGGTATCAACTATAATCAATGCCAGGAAGCCTGTATCCAGGCAGATCTACTATAGAGTTTGGAAGGCGTACATCACTTGGTGCGAGGCCAGAAAATGGCATCCACGTAAGTACGTTATAGGCAGAATTCTGGACTTCCTGCAGTGGGCTGCAGACAGGAAGTTTGCCTTAAGTACTATCAAGGGCCAGGTTTCGGCCTTATCAATACTATTTCAAAGGCCCCTGGCTATGCATTCACTTGTCAAAACCTTTATGCAAGGGGTGACTCGTATTATTCCACCGATTAAAGCTCCCATATGCCCATGGGATCTAAATTTGGTTCTGTCGGTTCTGCAGAAGCAGCCGTTTGAACCTTTGCGGCACATTTCCTTGGTTCTACTCACCAGAAAATTGATATTTTTAGTAGCCATATGCTCGGCTAGAAGAGTGTCGGAATTAGCCGCCATGTCCTGTAAAGAGCTATATCTGGTTATCCATAAGGACAGAGTAGTATTACGCCCTCACCCAGCCTTTCTTCCTAAGGTGGTATCGAGGTTTCACTTGAACCAAGATATGGTTCTTCCTTCTTTTTTCCCCAAACCAAGCTCGGTAGAGGAAAAGTTATTGCATTCTTTGGATGTAGTAAGAGCAGTTAAAGCTTATCTAAAAGCCACTGCTCAGATTCGTAGAACGGATTCTTTGTTTGTTCTGCCGGAAGGCCCCAGAAAGGGTCAGGCAGCATCAAAATCTACTTTAGCCAAGTGGATTCGACAGGTCATAATACAAGCCTATGGCTTGAGAAGTAGACCGCCTCCGTTCAAAGTTAGGGCGCACTCCACGAGAACAGTTGGAACTTCATGGGCAGTGCATCACCAGGCCTCCCTGGCTCAAATTTGTAAGGCCGCAACATGGTCTTCAGTACACACGTTTACTAGGTTCTACCAGGTGGACGTTAGAAGTCAGGAGGATGTCGCCTTTGGGCGCAGTGTGTTGCAGGCCGCAAAAGATCCTCATGCCTGATGGCGCCCAGCTTATGTATGGTGTATCCCCCCCCTCATTTGGCATTGCTTTGGGACGTCCCACATAGTAATGACTATGCTGCTCTGTGTCCCGTGATGTATGAACAAGAAAGTAGGATTTTTAAAACAGCTTACCTGTAAAATCCTTTTCTTGGAGTACATCACGGGACACAGAGCTCCCACCCCTCTTTTGGGGACACGTATTGCTTTGCTACAAAACTGAGGTACTCCCGGATGGGAGGGGCTTATATAGGGGAGGGTACTTCCTGTTTTGGAAGTTGCCAGTGCCAGCACCTGAAGGTAATTCTATATAACCCACATAGTAATGACTATGCTGCTCTGTGTCCCGTGATGTACTCCAAGAAAAGGATTTTACAGGTAAGCTGTTTTAAAAATCCTACTATACCTACCTGTACATTGGCCTGTTTGCTGAAAATTCACCCCACGCTCCAGGGTGTGTAGAATAGTGTGTGTCCCTCGGATGCTGTAGTTCCTGCCAACTCCTACATCTCTATTGCGGCCCTCAGTGAGTAGGAGTCATTAGCAGGAACCACAGCAGCCAACGGAGGGCCCACTATATGACCAGCCGGAGAAGTTGAGTTGGAACTCTTCTGCACACCAAAGTTTTAGCTGGTGCTTTTCACAAACTATATTTCTTTTATGGTCTCCTTTAATGGTTGCCTTATGCCCCGTACACATGGTTGGGATTTCTGACGGGAAAAAGTCAGTCGGGAATCCCAACGGGAAAAAAGAGAGCCAGTTCTCTTTTTTTTTGCCGGCCGTCGGAAAAACTCAGATGGAGCATACACACGGTCGGGATTCCCGGCCAAAAGCTCTCATTGGAGTTTTTCCGATGGGAAAACCAGCCGTGTGTACGAGGCATTAGAAATTTCATTCAGTTTTATTCCCACATAGTATGTGCATCGCATTTTTTTTTTATTCATACCTTTGCTTAGCTGGCCTACTTTCGGACACTGCAGCATGCATTCAATAGCAAACCCCACTTTGGAACTTGTGCCTATCACGCTGCAATCTATGTGTGCACACATTGTAAATTTTGTGAGCATATGATAAGCTTGTTTTCGGTTGATCAATGTGCAAGTGTACATGCATATCTTTTCAAAAATCAGTTCAGATTATGTATGCAATTCCCTGAATTTCATTGGAAAGAGGTTATTTTGCAGTTTATTTGGCGGGTGTTCTGAAAAAAAAGGGTTAAAGCTGGGTTTACCTTTAAATAATTGTTGCTGTATACATAACTAGCATATGGGCATCTGTTCTATTCTACCAGGTTCTTTTCTGTGAGGTTTTTCCTCCTGCTGAAATAATATCAGTTTACTGGATTCCCTCACAATTTGCTTTTGTTGTGTGATTAAATCCGTCTATTAAAGTAATCGAATTCCACTGCTTTGTCTGTGTGTTGACTGGATGCCATCTGTACTGAAAACTCGCTATCATTTTGTCTGTAACTATGTGTTGTAATAGCAAAGACCCATCTGTTTAGAAGGAGGTATTAGGAAGGGGTGACAGATATGTAAATAGGAATTTCAGACCTGCCAAACTAAGTTAACCCTTAAGTAAGGAGTCCCTGAATCCCTGCTGTGCTATGTCAGGAGGCATGACATTGAACCTGGTGCTTATCTAGTAGAGAAAATGCAAAGAGAAAGAGGGGAAGAAGTGTGAGAAAACAAACGCTGGAAAATGTAAGCTCAAAGTATACCTTATATCACTAGACAATTAGGAGCCCTTTATGGGAATAGTTTATCCTGTGAGTCCCTTTTCTAGTGAAGCTTACTATCTAATGTATTTACAGTACCAGAGTAAAACGAGAACCCACATTCATAAACCATGATCAGCCGTAACAAAGCAGATTCTTAGCAGTTAGACAGTTCCCAACATAAAGAACTACATCCAGGGGCACTTGGCTGGTGGGATTATATAACTGAACTAGTGCCCCAGTATCCACAGGACCATGGACAACTATATATACAAGTCACTGTTGATTACTGAACTGGACTGTCCAGTTCCTAGTGTCACTATCTGTTTTTAAATTGTTTACTTAAGGTGGATGTAAATCTGATTCATGAAATTTGATCTAAGCAGATATATATCTAGTGTTTTCTTATCTCTCTCCAAAGCCCTAAGTCCCATGTGTTTCTGCTGCTCCGTTCTTCTGTTATCAGCATGATAACTTCTGACAAGTTCTCCGACAACCAAGATAAAACCAGCCTGAAATTTGTGTCGGGTGGGTGCTATAAATAGATTAGCAGAGAGCTGCTCTATTCACAGCACATTCCTTCCTTCTTCTGTCTATGTGGAATGGAGGTGTGTGCCTTTCCTCCAATCAGCTGTCACACAGTGTATGCCAAGACTACACTCCCAGTGCTGAAAAGGAAGAGAACATTTCTAACAGGATGTTCACTTTCTAAATAATATAGCAAGCTGAAGAAAGCAGATATGCACGTAAAACTTATGTAGAGAGATTTGTTTCATCCCTGTGTATCATCTGAGGCTATGTGAGGGTTTACATCCACTTTAAGCATTTTCCCTCTGTTAAGACTATAGGGGCAGGTGGGTCAATGTCACAGCACACCGTGGATCTTCAGGTTGAGTTCAAATGTTTTTGTTTTTTTTATTGCAGTATGATCACATCGCAAACAAGAGCTAGTGCTACCAATCAAATGAACCATAACTGATTTAGTGAGCCATTTGCAGGTTCACTGTACCGGCCATGTGTACTTACACGTGTATGGTTTAATCTTTAAGACAGGCATATGCTACTGGCAGGATCAACCAGGTAGGTGGGTTATTGTGCTACAACATGATGCTACAAAATATATACAGTAGATATTTGTCTTTTCAATGATACATCTCATCAATGTAGAGCAGGGCTGTAGATAATTTTTCTTCCTGGGAGGGGTTTCTATTCTCTCAAATTGCAAGAGTGACACAAGATGTTGGCCATAATTGCTGATCTGATCCAGTGCCCAGAATGAGAGTGAGGTGGGAAGGACTTAAAGTAATTGTAAACAACCCATTCCGTTTAAAATGAAAGGCAAAGCCTTTTTGTATAGATATAAAAATACAGTATAAATGCATTTTTTCCCTTTTTTTCAAGTGATCACATTCCCTCCATTCTCAGCTGCATAAGAGCTAAGGGAGGAGAAGCAGAATCATACTGCAGTGAATGGCTGTGCAGCAGGGGCGTGTCAGGGCAAGTCTGATCATTGGAGGAGAGCACACTGAGTTCCCAGCATAGCTAAAGAACTGACCACAGTGTGTTCTCCTGCTTAGTGTGGTCAGTTTTTAATAGGAAAGCAGAGGGACTGGTAGGAACACCAGGGATTTCACACAAAGGAAGCAAAGGAAGCGATAGAAAAAGAACAGGATACTTTCTCATACAAATACATGGTATAGCAGGCACATATCAGGAATATGAAGTTTTGGGGTAAAAAATGCTTTAAGCAGCACTGCAGGCATTGTATCACATAGCTAGTGATGACTGCAATGTTGTGGAGGCTTCTCTTGCACCTCCTGCCCAACACTCCTGAATGTGGAGACAGAGAGGGTGAGGGCACAGAGTGGCACGAGTGCCGGAGTAGCTGGCTGTTGAAGTCTGCTCTTAGGTGGATGAAGCTGGGGTTCACATTCCTAAGGACAGGATACTGAAGCAGCTTGGCACCAGAACAGGAGATGGTAGCAGAGCCGGTATGCAGGCAGCGATCAGCGGCAGCCGGGTAACAAGGAACCAAGTCAGCAGGCAGAGCAAGTCGAGGAAGCAGGCCAAGGTCGGTAACAGTCAGGCAGCGCAGTACAGAATCAGCAGGCAAAGACAAGTATAGTAAACAGGCCAAGATCAGAGAGATCAGGTGAACAAAGGTAATGCAGGAGCAAAGGCAAAGTCCAGGAGAAAGTCAGGTCATACACAGGTAAGCAGGCTCAATGGATCATGTCACAGTAATATAGGTGCAAGCTGAAGACCATTCAGCAACTGCTTATGGTGGCAGGCCAGTTTAAATAGGCAACTGGGCGGCAAGTATGCACGCTAATTGGTATGCGCGTGTGCGTGTGTACGTGTGCGAGTGCAAGCACTATGAACTAGAATAATGCATCTATTGCCTCTTTGCCTAGAAGTATTAGCATGTGAGCAATACACATGTTCACAAACATGAGCATAAGCCCTCAGTAGTCTCCTGGTGCTGGGAATCTGGTTTACCTTACACTCCGGCTTTGGGCATATTATATAACAGTCACTGAACAGTGAACACAGGCCAGCTGCAGTGCAGACCACTCCACTAGGTTATCATACATGGGAAATTTTAGAAGTTAGTGAACAATATGATGCTGTAGAAAGGTAATAGAGTCACGCATTGCGTGTAGGAGAATTAGTGGTACTGCATACACCACTTCAAACTAGTGGCAAAAATTGAGGTGTGCTAAATGTGTCACAACAAAATTAAATAGGGGGCTACCAGTAAAAAAAAGTAGGAGGAAAAAAGTACCCTAGCATTGGTGGCTTCAGTGGGAGGAAAAAAATGTTGCAGGAGGGAGGGGGAAGGCAGAAAGGGAGTAGGGTTTGGGGGAACGAAGGAAAGAGAAAACGGAAGGGGGAGAATAAGGATTGGAAGAGAGAAGCTATGCATCGAAATCTTGCTTCTATTGCTGCATTTTCATAATAAAAAAACATGTTCAGTGCATTTAAAAAAATATAGTAAGCCAGTAGATAATGATTCTCTGACCAAAATTTTGTCCTGACAACAATCCATGCTCTATAAAATGCCTTAGGGCACATTTAAATTTGTACAGGATGTTAAAGAGGATCTTTACTCTGGGGTGAAAAAATAAATAAATTCAACAGCTACAAATCCTGTAGCTGCTGACTTTTAAAAAAAGGACGCTTACCTGTCCAGGGATCCAGTGCTGCCCTCACACAGACTAGTTGTTTACTAGCCTTCGGCTTCCTGGCATGGAATTCCTAACTGTGGGCAGCTGGCTGTGCTGATTTTGACCTCATAGCTGACTGCCCACTGCGCATGCGTGAGCCGAACTGTGCTTTGTGATAGGTCCTGCGGTCTTCTGGGACCTATGACGTGTCCCAGAAGACTGTAGGGAGGGAGACGGGGAGGTGAACTGCGACTCCGATCGCATAGGTACCTGCCAAAACTAGGTACTTGCCCCCCCTCCTCAAAAAGTACATGCCAAGTATGGGAGAGGAGAGCTTAAAGTGGAACTTCCCCTTCTGCGTTAACCTGTATTATGATATGTGTTAAAGTAGCTCATTAAAATGAATGCACTGCCAATGCAGCAAAACATGCTGAAAATCAGGCATCATTTTTATTTTTATTTTAAAGCTGATCTCCAGCATTCTGTCAGTTTAAATTAGTTCATTTGGACCAAGCTGGTCTAAATTAGCTATGCCCTTCAGTAGCAGATGTGCCTGCTGTCAGCACTCTATAAACCATATCAGCTACGTACAGTAAACAGCACTGTTTTTTCGATAGTGGGCCAATGACGTCCCAATATCCACCTAAGCCAATCAGAGAAAGCCTATTCATTCAAAAAAAAACAAAGCTTCCTGGGAATGGTTGAGCAGCTCTCAGTCCAACTTGATTTTGTTCCAGCATTGGAAATCCCCAACCCTCTATTGGAACACAGTGTTGTATACTGAATGTAGGTGAAGGAGGGATTTGGGGTCTTATAGAGCCCAGGTCTCTCCATAAAGAGTACCTGTCATGTGCCTATTGCTGTCACAAGGATGTTTACATTCCTTGTGACAGCAATAGAAGTGATCAAATTATTATAATTTTTTTTTAAAGCAACAGTGTAAGAAAATAAATAAATAAATAATTATAATAAAAAAAAGGTAAAGTGCCCCCTATCCCCCCGTGCAAGCGCAAAGGCGGACGCGTGCATCCGTCCCAAGATCATGGGCAGTAAATCTAGCACTAAACCTCCTCTGTACATCTAAAATGGTAAGCAGTAAAAACTTTTTAATCGCTACCTAATGTCGTTTGACGCCATTGTGCGGGTGTGCGCAATTTTAAAGCGTGGCATGTTTGGTATCTCTTTACCCCGAGTGACATATTTTATATTTTACCAAAAAATTGGATTATGTAATGTGCATTAACATTTTAAAAAGTGTATTTGTTTCCCAAAAATTGCTGCGCAAATACCATGTGATATAAAAAATTGCAAAATGCACCGATTTATTCGCCAGGGTCTCTGCTTTAAAAAATATATAATGTTTGTGAGTTCTAAAAAATTCTCTTGGGCGAATCTGCACAGAAATGCAGCACTAATCTAGAACCCGTGACAGTGGCAAAATTGAACCACATTCCTAGTGAAGTATTATGTCTTCATTGTCTAGCAGTAAGGGCTGCTGAGAGAATAGTTTGTGTAGCAATTTCACCCCTTGCATTTTTCTAAGTTATGTAAAGTATGTCGCCCTTGAAATATAACTGCATATTTACCTGGTAAGTGTGCAGTGATGTGGAATATATTGGTGCTTTATAAATAAAGGTTAATTAATCTTTTTTTTTTCTTTTGTAGAGCTGGCACAGAAAGAAATTTCCATGCTGGACTATGAACAGTGAAATGATTTGTTTCTAGAGAGGCCACAAGAAAGGACTTTTATTGCTAGACTGGGCATGGGATAGAAATCAACTAATCAAACTTGGCATCCTAATAGACCACCTTTTTTCTGTAGATGTAGTGCCATGATATCTGTGGAGAAGTATTAAAGCGGTATTAAACCCAAAACCAAAAATGTAATATTTTGCAGCGACCAATCATTAGATGTGGTGGCTGCATTTGTTTTCTTTTTTTAGTTTTGTTTCCCCCCCCCCCCTTGCTTTCACCTGGTGACCTAGCCAATAAAACACCTCCTGTATTAGAGTGCCCCCATGTTGGATGAACGAGTATAGGGACAATTTTGGACAGCAGCTTTGTTAGTCTGGAGGAGTGTTAGATGTACTAGCAGATTTAGATACACTATCAAACTGAAGTCAAACTCCATCTCCCACTGCAGTTACACAAACAGTAAGACCCCTTTCACACTGGGGTGCTTTTCAGGTGTTTTAGCGCTAAAAATATCGACTGTAAAGCGACTGAAAAGCGCCTTTCAAGCCACCCCAGTGTGAAAGCCCGAGTGCTTTCACACTGGGTCAGTGCGCTTGCAGGACAGGAAAAAAAGTCCTGCAAGCGGCATCTTTGGGGTGATGCGGGAGTGGTGTATACACCGCTCCTCCACCGCCCCTGCCCATTGAATTGAATGAGCAGCGCTGCCGAAGCATCTGCAAAGCGATTCGGCAGCGCCACAACACGGGCGCTATTAACTCTTTCTTCGGCCGATAGAGGGGGTTAAAAGGACCCCACTAGCGGCCGAAAAGCACTGCTATAACAGCAGTAAAACGCTGCTAAAACGAGCGTTGCTTTATTGCTAGCGCCCGCACCGCCCCAGTGTGAAAGCGGTCTTACAGCAAGTCTTGTTTATTGGGATAAAGGTTTTACATTGTAAGCAACCCAGCAACTGGTAAATGGTTTGTCTCAAGACTCTTAACTGCTACATTTTCAGGACAGCTTGTTCCGTTGAAAAATAACAGACTCACTGGCTGGATCAGCAGGTAATTATAAAGCCTCTTACACACGGCCGGGAATCCCGTCAGGAAAAAAAGGTCGGTTTTCCTGACGGGATTCCTGGCAAGCTTTCCTTGCCAAGCCGTGCATACAGACAGACATTCAAAAGAACCGCCGTTATTTTGAATGGCAAGAACGCGGTGATGTCATTGACTATGTGCTCGTCACATTCTATGCCGTCGTCGCCATCTTGCTACACCCTACACTACCCTTGTATGCTACCACGCATGCGTCAAAGTCTTTTCGAGCATGCGCGGGCTTACCTGGGGACAGGTAAGCATACTGACGAACAGTTTTATCCACAGGAAACCCTCTGCCGAGAATCCCGACGAGAAAATAGAGAGCAGGTTCTCTATTTTTCTTGTCGGGATTCCTGGCAGTTTTCTCGCCGAGAAAGCATACACACGCACGATTTTCACGGCAAAAAGCTCTCCCAGCAGCTTTCTTGCCAAGAAAACCGTGCGTGTGTACGAGGCATAAGGAAAGAAGATCTAAAAAAAATGTAGCCATCATCTAAGAATTGGTTGCTACAACATAATACATGTTACTTATGTGTTTATCACTGCTTTAAGGTTAAACCTATATTAAAGCCCCAGCATTATATCCCCCCTGGTGGCTGGTGCAATTTGTTTCATTCTTTCTGCTGTGTTATGCCGTGTACACACGATCGGTTTTACCAATGAAAACAGTCGGATGGACTTTTCTCATCGGACAAACCGATCGTGTATGGGCCCCATCGGTCTTTTTTCCATCGGTGAGAAAAAATAGAACATGTTTTAAATTTATCCGATGGGAAAAAAAACGATAGCAAATTCCGATCGTCTGTGTGGAGCTCAAACGGACAAAAAAACCCACGCATGTTTAGAATCAAGTCGACGCATGCTCAGAAGCATTAAACGTCATTTTCCTCGGCTTGTCGGAGAGTTTTACGTCACAGCGTTTTGGACGGTCGGAGTCAGCTTCATTGGATTTCCGATGGAAAAATCCATCGGATTAGAATCCATAGGATTTACAGTTGGCACATACAGGGCTTTACAGTTGACACATCAATGCGAACCAAGATATGTGTGTGAGCCGCTCAGGCTGTATGGGAGTGAAGTCCTGTGCCCAACTCTGTGAGTGCTGGCCAGGAAGGGAGCTCATCTGTGCTCTAGGCAATGGTAGAGAGTGATAGATGTCCCTGGAGCCGCACATCAAGTGCCTGGACCCCCACCAGGCCATGCCCCCCCGGGCTGCACATCAATATTATATTCAGTTATTAGAAGGAACCTTATCAAAACACTGAATAAAGCATGCACATAAAAGGTGAGCTATGGTTATTTTTTCCCGTTTCTCCTCTCGTTGCTGCAGATTTCGGTCTTAGAAAGATTTTGTTTTGACTATGATATTTACTAAAGGAAAAGTATGCAGTTGGCATACATACTGTAGTCTATTTATGTTCATTAGATAGGACAATTTGCAACTTTTTATTGCTATTTCCTATGCACAGCTTGTCCATTATTTAATAAAATTCCTATTTGGCACCTCTGTAGCATAGTTGGCATTTTCAAAAATTATGTAATTTACAAACCATTTAGTGCAGACCTTTTGTAGCAAGCTATTTAATGCTTTTTCTGCTCTACAATGTATAATATAAAACAAAAATAGCACTTCCTAATTCCTATTAGAATAACTGTAGGCGCCTTATCAGCTTTTGCATCTCTCTCTCTCTCCTCTTCATCTTATTGTTGTCCTCCCACTCCCAGGGGAGCACCTACTTTTCCTGCCGGCAGCACTAAAGGGCTATTGCACACTTTCAGCTTCTCACTCTAAAAGTCCAACTCAAGTTTTGGGTTCCCCATTTCTGTCACAGGCTTCTGTTTTCTGCAGGTGTATTTAGCCAAATCTGATGATGTGACGTCACTGGTGCTCTTTGCCTCTTCTTCCTCCTTGGTTAGTCATAAATGCTGCAGCATTCTTCCTGTGAGTCCAGGGTGGGGGGTGGAGGCTTAATGCCCTAGGCCAGCTATTGTCAACCAGGGTTCCCAGGCACCATGGGGTGCCTTGAGGCTTCTTCAGGGGTGCCTTGGCCAAATGCCTAAAAATTTATAAAAAATTGTACAGCCTGGGGTTTTCATTATGTACCATTACGACTTTCTAGACACTGGCATCCTAACCACCAATGATGCCATCAGTTAATAACGAGGATGTCTGTTGCCTCCACAGCATCCTTGTTTGACCCTCCTCTGCCTCTCTCCCTCAGCACTGGGGTCACATTAGCTGACTGATGGAGAGAAATTGAAGGAGAAGAAAAATATTGGAATACTAGTCAGTACCAGTGTGCAAAAGTGTATTTGCTTTGGAAGAATTAATCACCTCTAATGTTGGGTGTCATACGTGTGGATATTGCTGTATGATGTAAAACTATTAGAATCGGTTTTTATATTTTAGAATGGGGTGCCTCAAGACTGTCTTTAATTTTAACCACTTGCTTACTGGGCACTTAAACCCCCTTCCTGATAAACATAGACTAAAAGGTGGGACTTTATATGAAACCCCCTTCCTGCCCAGGCCAATTTTCAGCTTTCAGCGCTGTCACGCTTTTAATGACAATTGCGATGTCATGCGACGCGGCTCCCAAACAAAATTGACGTCCTTTTTTCCCACAAATAGAGCCTTCTTTTGGTGGTATTTGATCATCTCTGCGGTTTTTATTTTTTGCGCTATAAGCAAAAAAAGAGCGACGATTTTGAAAAAAACACAATATTTTTTACTTTTTGCTATAATAAATATCCCATTTTTTTTTTTTTTATATTTTTTTCCTCAGTTTAGGCCGATACGTATTCTTCTACATATTTTTGGTAAAAAAAATCGCAATAAGTGTTTATTGATTGGTTTGCGCAAAAATTATAGCGTCTACAAAATAGGGCATAGTTTTATAGCATTTTTATAATTTTTTTTTTTTTTTTTTACTAGTAATGGCGGCGATCAGCGATTTTTATTGAGACTGCGACATTATGGCGGACATATGAGACACTTTTGACACCATTTTGGGACCATTGTCATTTTTATAGCGATCAGTGCTATAAAAATGCATTGGTTACTGTAAAAATGACACTGGCAGGGAAGTGGTTAACACTAGGGGGCAAGGAAGGGGTTAAATGTGTAACCTGGGAGTGATTACTACTGTGTGGGGGAGGGGACTGACTGGGGGAGGTGACCGAGCTGTGTCCCTATGTACAAGGGACACAGCATCTGTCTCCTCTCCCTGACAGGACGTGGATCTCTGTGTTTACACACAGAGATCCACATCCTTGTCTGTGTGCCGGCCGATCGCGGGTGCTTGGCGGACATCACGGCCGCCAGGCATGCGCATCGGCAACTCAGTGACGCGCCGGGCTCGCGCGCCCCCCAGTGGCCGGAATAGCCGAGGCCGTCTATTGACGGCCTCCCGGATTTGTAGAGCCACCTTGAGCCCGTCATTTGTATATGGCCCAGCTCTCAAGTAGTTAAAGGGTGCCTTGACTGAAAAAAGGTTGAGAAAAACTGCTCTAGGCTCACAGGAAGTGAGTTAAATAATGCTTGATGTCATTTACCAGGAAGAGGACCTGTGCCAAATTATTGGCTTGGTGAATCTGTGACAACAGCGTTGGACATTGTGTGAGTATAGCAGCCAGGACTGCTTTTTTATTTTGAGAAGCTGCCACTGACTGGCAGTCTGTCACAATTAAATCTGTGTCCATTCTGGAATTAAGCTTTAGGGTAATACACCACCTACCTTTCTGCTCCTTAGTGTGGCACCCATCTCCTCGTGTTTTCCTTTGTAATGTTCCATTCTCCTCCTCCTCCTTACTTTCCTTGGGGTTAATTAATTTGCTCCTTACATACATTGATAAGCTGGCCATATACAGTCATGGCCAAAATTGTTGGCACCCCAGAAATCTTTCCAGAAAATCAAGTATTTCTCACAGAAAAGTATTGCAGTAACACGTTTTGCTATACATATGTTTATTCCCTTTGTGTGTATTGGGACAAAACAAAAAAAGGGAGGAAACAAGCAAGTTGGACATAATGTCACACAAAACTCCAAAAATGGTCTGGTCAAAATTCTTGGCACCCATAACTTAATATTTGGTTGCACACCCCTTGGAAAAAATAACTGAAATCAGTCGCTTCCTATAACCATCAATAAGCTTCTTACACCACTCACCCGGAATTTTGGACCACTCTTCCTTTGCAAACTGCTCCAGGTCTCTCTTATTGGAAGGGCGTCTTTTCCCAACAGCAATTTTAAGATCTCTCCACAGGTGTTCAATGGGATTTAGATCTGGACTCATTGCTGGCCACTTTAGAACTCTCCAGCGCTTTGTTGCCATATATTTCTGGGTGCTTTTTGACGTATGTTTGGGGTCATTGTCCTGCTGGAAGACCCAAGATCTAGAACGCAAACCCAGCTTTCTGACACTGGGCTCTACAGCGCGACCCAAAGTCCTTTGGTAATCCGAAGATTTCTTGATGCCTTGCACACATTCAAGGCACCCAGTGCCAGAGGCAGCAAAACAACCCCAAAACATCATTGAACCTCCACCATATTTCAGTGTAGGTACTGTGTTCTTTTCTTTGTAGGCCTCATTCCGTTTTCGGTAAACAGTAGAATGATGTGCTTTACCAAAAAGCTCTATCTTGGTCTCATCTGTCCGCAAGACACTTTCCCAGAAGGATTTTGGCTTACTCAAGTACATTTTGGCAAACTGTAGTCTTGCTTTTTTATGTCTCTGTGTCAGCAGTGGGGTCCTCCTGGGTCTACTGCCATAGCGTTTCATTTCATTTAAATGTCGATGGATAGTTGGCGCTGACACTGATGCTCCCTGAGCCTGCAGGACAGCTTGAATTTCTTTGGAACTTGTTTGGGGCTGCTTATCCACCATCCGGACTATCCTGCGTTGCAACCTTTCATCATTTTTTCTCTTCCGTCCACGCCCAGAGAGATTAGATACTGTGCCATGGGTTGCAAACTTCTTGATAATGTTGCACACTGTGGACAAAGGAAAATCTAGATCTCTGGAGATGGACTTATAACCTTGAGATTGTTGATATTTTTCCACAATTTTGGTTCTCAAGTCCTCAGACAGTTCTCTTCTCCTCTTTCTGTTGTCCATGCTTAGTGTGGCACACACAGACACACAATGCAAAGACTAAGTGAACTTATCTCCTTTTTATCTGCTTTCAGGTGTGATTTTTATATTGCCCACACCTGTTACTTGCCCCAGGTGAGTTTAGAGGAGCATCACATGCTTGAAACAATCTTATTTATCCACAATTTTGAAAGGGTGCCAAGAATTTTGACCAGCCCATTTTTGGAGTTTTGTGTGACATTATGTCCAATTTGCTTTTTTTCCTCCCTTTTTTGTTTTGTCCCAATACACACAAAGGGAATAAACATGTGTATAGCAAAACATGTGTTACTGCAATACTTTTCTGTGAGAAATACTTGATTTTCTGGAAAAAATTCTGGGATTCCAACAATTTAGGCTATGACTGTATCTATTGCATGAGGCAAACAACATTAACCACTTGCTGCATGTATAACTTACTTTTATGGCAGCAAGGTGGCACTGCTGCACTGGATCACGTAGGTACCTAGTATGTTATCCAACACTTCTGGGTCTGGGGCGCACATGCGTACCGCCGGCAGCCCACTCCCGCTGTGATTTTACACAGCAGGAGCTGATCTGCAGGTACCGCAGACTGAATGTCCGCCGGCACCCGCCAATCATCCAGAACAGAGGCAGAACGTAAACAAGGCAGATCTGTCAGTAAGGAAGGCATGGATCCTCCTGTTCCTGCAAAGCATGCCTTCCCCTAGTACAAGCACCTCCCACACAGTGAAAAAAAAATAACCTTTGATCGCCCCTCGTGTTAACCCCTTCCTTGCCAGTGTCATTAGTACAGTGACAGTGCATATTTTTTAGCACTGATCGCTGTATTAGTGTCACTGATCCCCAAAAAGTGTCAAAAGTGTCTGACTGTTAGTGCATGACTGTCCGCCGCAATATCCCAGCCCCACTATAATTCGCTGATCGCCACCATTACTAGTAAAAAAATTAACAAACAAATCAATACACGCTTATATGGATTTTTTTTAACAAAAATATGTAGGAGAATACAATTTTTTTTCGTGGAAATGTTTTATAGCAGAAAGTAAAAAATATGTTTGTTTTTTTCAAAATTGTCAGCCTTTTTTTCTTTAAAGCACAAAAAAATACCCACAGAGGTGATCAAATACCACCAAGCAAAAAGCTCTGATTGTGGGAAAAAAATTACATAGATTTAATTTGGATACAGCATTGCATGACTGCACAATTGTCAGTTAAAGTAACGCAGTGCCGTATCGTAAAAAATGGCCTGGTCATGAAGGGGGGGGTAAATCTTCTGGAGGTTAAGTGGTTAAACAGATCGCATTCTATATAATCTGCTCAAAATAGTAAAGAAACAGATATTCTATAATCTATTTTCCCTACCACCAGTCAGGTAAAGACAGCATTTCTCAGCCCATGAATCTAGAGTGTATGTAGATTAAAATGTCCCCTTTAATCGATTAGATTCAAATATCTAATAATGAGGGTAAAAAATTATTATTATGAAGTGAACTTCTGCATCTTCATAGTAGATAACATGGGGCCATATAGAAAAAAAGAGGATCTAGCCTGGATTCCTCTACCCTCTTCTGCTACAAACTTTCTTTAGCCCAGGTTCACACTGGGCTGCGAGAGTGAAGCCGTGCGAGTTCAGCTGAACTCGCGCGATTTCACTCCCGCTGGTCAGTCCCGATTTCGGCCGCGATTACAGAGACATCTGTGCAGGTTTCTGCACAGATGTCAATGTAAATTGCGGACCAAAATCGCAAGAAGTAGTACAGAAACTACTTTTTGAAATCGGTGCAGTGCCGCAGATGCGGCGTTGCACCGATTAGGACGGTGCCATTGCCGGCAATTTGCGGCAAATACCGCCGTTTTGACATGCGATTTGACATGCCAAATCGCATGTCAAAACGCACCACTGTGAACCAGGGCTTACTGTCATTTATATAAAAATAACTATAATGAATGGATTCAGTTTTACAGTGTAATATACCCACCCTCTTTATATATTATACATGGCTGATTGAGACTTCATGCATACTCCCATTGGCTCAGAATTGTTGCCAATTGGCTGGGGTGCAGATGATTAAGGCTACTAAAACAAAGTGCAGTTGAAAAGTAACTTTTGCAGTTGTTCAGCGACTATACACATGATTTATAGTGACTGACAATTTACCTTAGGCCCCTTTCACATGGGAGTGGGAGCGGTGGTGGCGGTAAAAGCCGCTATTTTTAGCGGCGCTTTACCGCTAATTTTGCGGCGGTATTCGGCCGCTAGCGGTGCGGTTTTTCCCCCCGCTAGCGGCCGAAAAAGGGTTAAAAACCACCGCAAAGTGCCTCTGCAGAAGCGTTATGCCGGCAGTATAGCCGCGGTGTCCCATTGCCCTCGGGGCTTTTACACTGGAGAAACAGCAGCCGCTGTCTCAGGTCGGTTTGCAGGTGCTATTTTTGTGTGAAAGGGGTCTTAGAGTCTGTTTTTAAAGAAAAACTAGCACTTACAAGAATAGAAGTCAGCAAACGCAGCCTACACATTAGATATGTGCGGTTAATTTGGTTCAGAATTAATATTCTGACAAATTTTCGTTATTCTGAGATTCTGATATGTCCGAATTACAATATATACCAATTTTACCAAATGCTCCGAATTACGAAAATAAATTTGTCCGAATTTTGGAAATTCGGCATGAAATTCAAATCAAATTTTACATCGAACTTCAGTCGAATTCTAACTGTACACATATTGCTGAATTCAAAGACTGTGCGTGTTATTAGAGTACCATTTTGAAATAATGCTGTTTTAGTTAAGCCAAAAAGGTGATTTAAAGAGTCATTGTAATCATTTGATGAAGATTTTTCTTTTGTTTGTTCACTTTGCCACATTGGAATCGAAAAAAAAAAATCTAAAGTTTTCGATTCAACCAATTTGAAATTTATCGATTCTAACGTTTTGAATCGAAAAAAAAACAAAACAGTAAATTCGAAGAAAAATCGAAAAATTCAGAATACGAATTCCGAATACAAATTAAACTAATCAACCGAATTTAACGAAACAAAATAACTAGATGAACAAATCGAAACTAAACAAAACAATTTTTTTTGTCATGCACATGTCTACTACACATTATCATTATCATAGGTTAGCATGCAATATGGTATTGTTCACCTATTAGTAAATACAACATAGTCTAATCTGTGTAATTTCTCTTTCAGTGACAATAAGGGAATGCAGGAAATAATATGCCTGTTCGCATGAATTAGGCACCTTTTCTTTGTCAGTGTGTCGCTGTGCCCAAACATGATCAGTAATTCAGCAAATGATTTTGGCTTAACAAATTAGACATCCTGTAATAATCCTATTATCCAGACATTACATTAGTTGATGCTGTCAAGATGTATTGCAAGGATCTCAGCTACAAATAGTCTGTCATTGAATGTGTCATGATTTGGGCACATTTATATCTAGTGCTTTCTAAAGAATAATAAGAGAAGAAGAGTACCGTACCTATTATTTATTCAGTCATCTTGATATTGTACTCGATTCTTGATGGAGAAAAACATGATGATGATGTGTCATATTTATATTTGTTGTAGTATAGAGTTTGTAATTTGCACCCCTTATTATTTAATACACAGAGCTCTTTAATATATTGAAGTTTAAAGAAATAATGTCACCTTCCCTATTGTGGGGCAAAGTAGCAGTGTCTCTGAAAAACTCAAGGCCGCAGGATGCCTACCTTGCCACAACACAGGGGGAATGGTAGACAGCAGTCAAACTTAAAGCGATCGTTAACCTAAAAAAAAAAAAATGGATCCTGTCCCTTTAAAGCACAATCACAGTGCTTGTGCTGTGTAATTTGGCCCCCCTGTAACACCTGAAATACCTGGCTGATCCTGCCTGGTTCTACCCTCCCTCGGTAAACTGACCACGGTTTATCATGGCTACTGAGCCCTGACACCGTGGTCAGTTTACGTGCCTCCGTCATCCACAGCCCTGCTCTCTGCTCTCCCTGTGTTTCCTGTGTCCTCCTCTCCCCTCCCTGCCTGTCAGCCCATACTAGGGCCGCCCCCCCCCCCCTCTTCCTGCTGCTGAAATAACATTTACATTACCATACTATCCTCTCTGTCTCCTAATGCTGAGTCCCCCTGTGTGTGTGATTTATTAAAAAAAGCCGATTATACCTCATTTCAGAGCAACGCTCAGCAATCACATGACCGTTCGGCTCTCTCCTCCGCTCCTCCTCCCCTCTCAGCTGACGTCTTGGTCCCGCCCACTGCACCTGTCAGATGGGTAAAAGAAAGAGCCGGCCGGTCATGTGATCACCATGCCGCTCTGAAATTAGGTTTAATCTGCTTTTTTTTTTATAAATCACGCACGCAGGGGGACACAGGATTAGGAAAAGATAGTATCGTAATGTCAGAGTGGCTTAACAACCACTTTAAGGGTACACTTCAAATCCTATTGCCATACGCTGCCTGCCCTTTCCCAAATTCAGGTTTGTATTTTGTGGAGGTACATTTTATTTCAGAGACAGAAGCCAGCACAGTTTGAGGGAGAGAGATCAAGCTTCTTCTGAAATAAAATTGTATGATTTCAGAGACCACAGTCGAAAATATTGTACAAACTCGCTGCACATTGTGTAAGAAGTTTTACTAGACCCTAATTTCAAAGGGATAGGCCAGGCATATTTTGGTGTGAAAATGTGTAATATGCAACAGTCAGAAATATTGTTCAGACCTACTGCACGATACGTAAGCAGTATGTCTAGAATGTGGTTAAGGGTCCAATACATGGCAGCTCACTCCTGGATGCAGGCTTTGCCGTGAGAGGCTTATGCAGTCTACCAGGAAGGTCAACGGGAAGAGACAGATTGACAGGCAGCTGGCTAGGGCACTGGTACACACAGCAGACTGGAGGCAAGGTCTGCACAGGTGGTGCTCAGTGGCCAAGAAAACAGACAGCATTCCTGGCAGGGTCATGGTCATTAAGCATACTGAGGTTACACCAGAAGATCAGTAAAGGCTGTATACGGTATACAAAGGGGTGAGGTCTCCCAGGTGACATAATTGACAAAATATGGACATGACTATATTTGATTAACGACTTTACGTGCATTCCAATGATGTCATTGGTATATATGGTCATGTCAATGGTCAACATGGTCAATGACATCACCTAGGAGACCCCATCCCTTTGTATAAATGAGCAATCATCCACCACACCTGTAATTTTTTGGTGGGTCGACGGGCGCCAGGCATCATGACTGATGTGAATCTACATGGCTGGACAATGTGATTGATGGTGGATGTACATTGTGGACCATTTTTTTGGGTGCACCTTACTCATTCACATGGGGGGGGGGGCAGTTTCTCACAGTACACAAGGAACATGCACAGTTGTGGCTGTCAGTCAAAGGCTGTATTCTGGAGCTCTTCTCCCCCATCGCCAATTATCTCTTGAAGTCAGTAAAAGCTGTCAGTAGTGACTCATGCAGGTAACAGGGGAACAGAGAGAGAGAAATCACACTCAGTAATTTGGATAGAGAAAAGTACACAGAGTAGAAGGATGTGCTTTGTTCATATTTGTTGTCTGAGGTTAACTTAATAACTTTAACTCCAACTTTAGCTAAAAAGAACATTGGTGAAAAATTGATGCATGTGTCACCAGTAAAGAAATTCTTCTCTCCTGGAAGATCCGTCCACCCAGAAGAGTTTTGTTTTCATTGTGGGGAGAGTGGAACTATAGTGGGAATGCAAGGCTATTTGTTTTCTTTCATCTCCTGCTTTAATTCTTTCTGGTCAGTAATATCACTTGGACTTTAGGAATGCAAATAAAATTTCTTGTCATCAGGGGAAGCAGCTCATATCCATGGTTTATGCATTTGGTTCCTTTTTATTTTGTATGATCTATTTATTTATGAAAAGAAGCCTTTTTTTGGAGCAGCTCTCTCCTTATGAGCACAATAAATATGTGCAATGAAATTGTAAAAGGGCAAGGAGGAAGATTATGATACTTTAGAAAGATTTCAGTGGCAATTTAGATATTCAGTATTGGTCTCTGCTAACCATAAGGATATTTAGGCTAAAAAAGTTTGGTATATGGCATTTTGGATGAGGATCCCCTAAAAAGAACATACTGTGTAACATTCATTTGGGACTGTGAGGATGTTGTTTTGAAATAAACTATATTCAAAGCATTTCGAGGGCCAAAAAATCCCCCTTCATCAGGACTAAGTAAAGTAGAAGAGCTTCCAGATTTGTCTATTGAGACAGCTTTTTATTTTCTCTTGACAGAGATTATTCTTTGGGAGTTTTTAAAGAGTCAAATAGAAACCTCTGCTACTTTGCCCAAGCCCCGATGAAGGAGGATTTTCTGACCTCCAAAATGCACTGTCTACTATTTATGTTATCAGCAATAAAGGAGCCTGGAATCTTAAGATAATGGTTTGATGCTCTGTTTTTTGATACCACATGGTTTTGAAATGAGAGGTCCATTATAATGGACCCCCTCCAGTAACATTTTTTTAACACAATTACCTTTGATTACAATTGACAAAGATTGGAATAGTCACTGAGAAGATGTCCTGTCTGTACTGGTATAGCCTGCTCCATCAAACACTAACTGCCTACAAGTGCATCCTTTCTGGTGAAATGGTATGAAGGTACATGGCTTTGACCAATTTCACTATCACTCTAGTTTACTATAGGATCATAAAGGTTGTAGCTGGCTCCCAAGACATCCACCAGGCCCTAGTCTCTTACCTAGGTTGCCTTATGTATTATTCAGCTATGGCTCCTTCTTAAAGCATTCCATTAGAGTTCAATGCATTTGGACTATAAAACCATAGCGGGAATGGGATTTGCCTTTAACAATGTGCCAGTCAGTATGCCAGGTGTGCCTGGCTGGTTTTAATAGGAAAGGGATTGGGACTATGAAAAGCCAATTCTGTAAATAGACATAAACACTCGATAGCTTAGATATGGTTTAAACCAAACCTGTATGTAGGTAGGTGCACTCAGTACTGCCCACTGCAGGTGGCGACGAACCGATGCGGCAAGGCAGAAGGGGAAGGAATTTGTGAAGAACTTGGTTCCTCTATGACTTCTTGTGATTGGATGCTGATGCCTAACTCTAGTGGCATCTTGGGTCAGGCAGAGTCTATTTAATACCTTTGGCTCCTTGGTTTGGCAAGCTTTATGTGAGTGGCTAGTGTAGGGACAGGTTTACCATCTGGCAGAGACAGTGCTTAGAGGTAGGGAAATGAGTAGTATGGGCAGTGCAGGGATGTCAATCCCTCTTCAGGAAGCCTCCCCTTTGGGTGTGAACCAGTCAGGCCACATTCTGCTCCTCATTGCAGATGCTATTGGCATTTTCAAGTCTTCAGATCACTGTCACACTTCGTAAGTGGTTCTGCATGGTTGTGGCTACCGGCTGAGCCTGGATAAGTTGTGTTGAACCGTTTTACAATATAACTTTATTGCCTAACTTGTACTCTGTGTGTTTACTGCCCGCCACTAGACTTGTGCACAGCGGAAAAATTTGTTTAGTTTCGGTTCGTTTCTTGTGCACAACGGAAAAATTTGTTTTGTTTCGGTTCGTTTCTTTTTGGTCCTGTTGATTCGGAATTGTTCGTAATTTTGCTAGACGGGATTTTTCGTGTTCGGACTAATTCGTACTTTCGGTAGAGTACATTGTTTTTCGTTGATTCTGGACACAACTCCTACTTTCGTAACTTTTTTGGGGTTCGTTGATTCCTAATTTTCTGTGTCTCTCTCACAACGACGCTGCCTATTATGCCTAATGTGCTTTGAATGGATTTGTACTTTTCTAAATACATAGAGGTTATTTGTAACGATTTGAAATCTCGTATTTTACTTTCGTTTTTTACATGCGGCTATAGCCTCCGCCCCTGTACACCATTTTGAGAGGAAGTTCAGCACGGTGAGGGAGAAGCAGAGAGCAGAGCAGAGTGTTATTGTGCTTCGAATGGATTTGTACATTCGTAACTTTTTTCATAACGAATTATGCCGAAGACATTCGGGCATTCGCTATTTGCGATATAATTTTTTTTCGGATTCGGTTTTATTCATAATTGCTTTGTTCAGAAATTCGAATGCTTTTGAATGTCTGAAAGTTGCTAAATTCGGACGAATTTTGATTCGTTACTAAACGAATTGCACAAGCCTACCCGCCACACCACACTGTACCTTGCTCACATTTATTAAAATGTAAACTTACCTAGAAGCACCTTTAGGTGCTTGTACATTGCCTCAACTTACCTTTAGTGCTTGCTAGGAGCTTTTTCATTAAATAAATTGGCACTTAGCCCCACCCACTTCTACCTACTGCACACGAATATCGGACCATTGGTACAACTGGCAGCTTTTCTGATCAACATTAAACTAGGAGTTGGGGGGAGCATTGATTTCCTAGATACTATCTGCATAATAGAGCACTTTCATGTACTTTTGAAAAATGCTGAGTCAATGTGCAGTCACCTGGAGGTATCTGCTATATCATCCAAGTGGCAGGTTAGTACCTGCAGTACTAACACACTCTAAGAACCACTTGTATTTAATAACTCAGCTCAATATTGCATGCACATATTTCCTTACAAGTTTTTGATGATTAAAGTGCTAATTAGGGGGCGTGGCTTAGCGTATGGAGGAGTAAGAAGCTTCCTCCAGGAGCTCCCGCACACACCGGGTTCATCGCGGCCACCAGCGCCTTCCAGACCAGCTAAACAGGTCGGTGATGGGGAGGAAAGGTGGGGGAGAAAGTCGTCATACCCCCAATCCGAGCAAAGAGGGGGATATAGACAGATTTTTTTTTTAAAAAGCTGTCGCCGGAGCAGCGCGGCCCCCCCTCATCCAAGATGGCGTCGACCCGCTCCTCGGGGACACATGCGGCCTCTCATGGACAGGCTTCCCAGCACCATGCACCTCACACCAGATCTAGGGTGCGAGCCAGCTCTCCCCCTGACTCAGACAACGGCTCCACACGTTCAGCCTGCCATTCCCCTGCCTCGCACCGCTCCTATGGAGCTTGGGACATGGAGGCCTATATCAAAGCCCTCCCCACTAGACATGATTTTGAGGCCTGTGTACAGAGGCTTGAGCGTTCATACAAGCAGGAAATTGCTGAGCTGCGCAGGGATGTTACTAGCAGACTGGAGGAGGTGGAACACACCGTCGAAGAGACTGTAGCTGCCATACAATCACATGACGCCATCCTGGATGAGCACACCCTGCAAATTCAGCACCTTATGTACCATCAGGACGACCAGGAGAACAGGGCCAGACGCAATAACATCCGCATCCGTGGCCTACCTGAGTCTGTGGACACTAAAGATCTAGCCCCGGCTGTCATCGCTATGTTTAATGACCTGCTCCAGAGAGAGAAAGACGCGCCTCTGGAACTTGATCGTGTCCATAGAGCCCTAGGCCCTAAGAATCCTAACCTGGAACACCCCAGAGATGTTATCTGCAGGGTCCACTTCTACGCGATTAAAGACGCCATCATGCAGGCGGCGCGAAGGCAAGAGAACATTTGTTTCAACGAGTCCCAGATTTCTTTACTACCAGACGTCTCCAAGCTGACCCTTGACATGCGCCGGGCATTGAAGCCCCTCACTGGGGCCTTACAAGCTAAACAAATCAAATATCGTTGGGGCTTTCCCTTCCACCTTTTTGCCTCGCATGAAGGGAAATTGGCAGTGTTTCGTACACTTGGCGATCTCCCCAAATTTCTAGGGACCTTTGAACTGCCTCAAATATCTCTACCTGACTGGCCCCTTCGCGCAGCCACCCCCGGATTCCCGGTCGCCTCCGGATGGCAGAAGCGATCCAAGAAACCCAGGCGTTCCAGATCAGAAACCTCCAAGTCAAACGCTGGATGATTTAATGCTATCAACCCTTCGTGTAGCTGGGCTTTAGACCTGCAAAGTCGCCCCTGTTCTCAGGTTACAGTTTTGTTGGGGCGCTCCCCTACTAACTTCTGTCTTACTTCCTGCTCACAAGGGACATTCCGCCATATTGTGTGTTCCTTCAATTTGTTCTCTCTGAACGTTGACCCCCTGTGAATTTCTCCTTCCCCCATAAGTAATGTCTGTCCTCCATTACCACATTGAATCCCCCCCAGCCCCCCCCCCCCAATACCTAAAGAGATTTATTATGATTTTGTTTGGAAGCCTGGTGTAGGACCCCTGCGGCTGTCAGGTGTTCTCGCAGGTAGTCCGGGTCTTATACTCCCGGACTTAAGTACATGAATGTATAACTTACTGCAGCCGTCGGGGGCCCTGTACCGCTTTACTTATGGATATGTTTACATGTTTATTTTTGCAGCCCGGTGTGTGCGGGCACCTCTGTGCACTGTCTACGACCCCCCTCCTAGGTTTACAGCGTCCTATTAGGACTCCGCTGACATGTTGCTTGCAACGTTACTAGTTTGGCCGTTTAGGCCCTATTTTCTACTTCTCCTCTCTTTCTCTCTTTCCCCTCTGTTTCTGGACCTCTCATTTCCTGTGCTTCTTTGTAGTCAATCCTACACCCCTCCCTTTTCCCTCCCTACCCCTTTCCCAGCGACAGCGAGCTCGGAACTAATTAAGATTTATTCCCATCCCATAGTACTACCCTCATGGCAACGCCCACCTCCCTAAAAATCTCTTCCCTGAATTGTAGGGGCCTTAACGCCCCGGAGAAGAGGAGACATATCCTCTACCATTTCCAAAAATTACGAACCCAAATCCTTCTCCTCCAGGAAACTCATTTCCGTTCCGACACCATCCCACAGGTTTTCCATAAAAGGTACCCTACCTGGTTTCACAGCACCAACCCTGCCGCAAAATCTAAAGGAGTATCTATTGCCTTTCATGCCTCTTTCACCCCTGACGTGCTTGACACGCTCATAGACCCCGCAGGGAGATATGTTTTTCTTAAATTGTCGTATTTGAATGTGATTTACACTGTAATTAACGTATACTCTCCTAATCAGAACCAACCGCAATTCATCTCTAAGGTGGTCGCACGTCTGAAAAGATTTAGTATTACTAACATGATCATGGGAGGTGACCTCAACGCGGCTCTGATACCTCGCCTTGATTCCTCGACGGGTAAGTCCTCACTCTCCCCTGCTTCTTTGACCAAAATTAAAACCGCTCTATCTGACCTATCTCTGGTGGATGTCTGGAGGGTGTTACACCCTTCCACAAAGGACTATACATATTTCTCCCCAGCACACTCCTCTTACAGCAGACTAGACTACCTATTCATCTCCCAAACCCTATTGGACTGTTCTCCTGACGCCTCGATTGGCCTTACTCTTTGGTCAGACCACGCACCCATTCACTTGAGCTTGGGTAGGGCTCCTTCCCCCAAGACCAGGTGTTCCTGGCGGCTCAACGACAACTTACTCTTAGATACAGTGTGTGCTCAAGACATCATCCGGACCATACAGCACTTTATTGCAGACCACGCACACGACGACACTAACCCTCTTACGAAATGGGAGGCCCTCAAATTTGTCCTTAGGGGCAAGTTTATTCAGCACGGCTCTAGGCTTAAACATGCACGCACGGCAGAGATAACCAGACTGTTAGCTTTAATAGCTTCACTGGAAGAGTCCCACAAACAATCCCCTGTGGCCGGGATTCATCTTGAGCTGGTTAATGCCAGGCGGGACCTTCTGCAAATCTTTTCAGAACGTTCCCTGGTGGCTAGGGATAAGGGTCGATTCACCCATTACTCCCAAGCCAACAAGTGTGGTAGACATTTGGCCCATACCCTACAACCTCAGCAAGCCCGAAAACATATCCCCTTTATTCACTCCCCCTCTGATGGGAAATTGAGTTCTAACTTAGCCATAGCCGATGAATTTCGCAAATATTATTCCAATTTATATAATCTATCCTCCCAAAACCCCTCTCCTAGGTCCCCCCTGTCTGGCTCCGAACAGGACATGTCTTCCTATATTCAAGAAACCTCCCTGTCCCCCATACCATCCTCGGATGTTGAGGAATTGGAGTCCCCACTTTCTGAGGCAGAATTTCTATTAGCCATCAAAGAACTCAAAAATGGTAAAAGCCCAGGACCTGATGGGTTCTCTTCGTGCTTTTACAAGAAGTTTGCTCCTCAGCTTGCCCCCTTCCTTGCAAATGCCTTTAACGCCATTAATGATAATCTCTCCCCCTCTTCGTCCTTGCTTCATGCCCAGATTGTGGTGATTCCGAAACCCGGTAAAGACCCCTCCTTATGCGCCAATTATAGGCCGATTTCCTTACTCAATATAGACTTGAAATTGTTCGCCAAGATCCTGTCGAAGCGTCTATCCCCATTACTACCTGACATCATACATAGGGACCAGGTGGGTTTTGTCCCTGGCCGAGAGGCGCGGGACAACACCACTAAAACTGTTCATCTTATAGCATACGCTCACCGTAATCGGGTGCCGGCCTGCCTCCTCTCCTGTGATGCGGAGAAGGCCTTCGACAGGGTCAGCTGGCCGTTTCTCCGAGCCACCCTTACCCAAATTGGACTAGGACCTAAGACGCTCTCGCGCATTATGGCCCTGTATGCTACGCCCTCCGCCTCTATCTTAGTAAATGGTACTCACTCGCGTACATTCACGATAGCTAATGGTACCAGGCAAGGATGTCCCCTTTCTCCTCTCCTTTTCGCTCTTGTTATAGAACACTTGGCCCAGGCCATCAGAGCAAACCCGAGCATAAGTGGTATTCAGACCCCCTCCTCACATTGCAAACTCTCCCTATATGCTGACGACCTCTTGCTTTATGTGACACAACCCCACATTAGTATCCCATCCATCCTAGCAGAGATCAACCGCTTCGGACGGCACAGTAATTATAAGCTTAACATCTCCAAAACGGAAGCCCTTAACCTATCACTTCCACATCATACCCTTTCCTCCCTCAAGACTAATTTCTCCTTCCAATGGCTAGCGACATCCATTTCGTATTTAGGTACGTCCATCCCAACACGTGTGGCGGATATCTATACTCTGAATTTTGGCCCTCTGCTCACTAAGATCAGGCGTCTAACCGAGAACCGGATGGACAGACCGCTCTCTTGGTTTGGTCGCATGAACACCCTAAAAATGGACATACTCCCCAAATTATTGTACTTATTCCAAGCCCTCCCCATCTCCCTCCCGTTCGCATTTTTCTGCACCTTGCGCTCTTTGGCTATACGCTTCGCATGGCATGGGAAGCACCCCAGATTGAATCATAATCTTTTATGCACCGCCATCTCTAAAGGTGGAATGGGTTTACCGGATTTTGTGCTTTATCATTCCTCAGCTGTGTTATCACGGATCCTGGAGTGGTTCCCCCGCCCCTTTGTCAAAGCCGCTACCCTGGTGGAACAAGACTTGTCCCCGTTGGATCTTCGGGCCCTCCTATGGGGTTTTGAACATACTCCGGGGTCTTTCGCTGCATTATCTCCCCTCACCAGGGATGCTCTGGTGCTTTGGTACCGCAGGAGAGAGGCCTATGCTTTATCCACTGAACCAAGCCCACTCACCCCATTATTTGACAATCCAGCCCTTCCGGAGGGCAGGTCCATCCACACACTTGACGGCTACGACGGAGCTTCCTGGCCCACGGCACGACAATTCGTTGACTCCGCGCAGGGTACCTTTAAGCCAAACCATAACTCTACGTCTTCCCACTTGACTTGGCTCACCCGACTACACCTGACTTCCTATTGCAAAGGACTTCACGAATCCGCACAGATCCATAGACCCCTGACCAGTTTTGAACAAATATGTACACTTCCTGACACCCCCCGCCATACCCTTTCCTTGACCTACAAACTGATTCTAGACCACACTCATGACTCCTTACCTAAATTTACAAAAGTTTGGTCGGAGGAGCTTGGGAGAGATATTACAGAGGTAGAATGGAGTAAAGCCTTTCTCTTTACCCACAAATCATCCATCTCTAGCTACTCCCAAGAAAAAAACTATAAGGTGATTGCCAGATGGTATCGAGTCCCGACCACCCTCAGGATCATGTACCCCTCAGCTGCGGACACCTGCTGGAGATGTAACTCGGCAACAGGTACATACAGTCATGTCTGGTGGGAATGTGAGGTAATTCGACCGTTCTGGTCTCAGATTTTTCAAATTTATTCTGAGATTTATGATATGCCTCTTCAGCCTTCTCCTTTTATTGCCCTCCTCTCCATCCTACCGGGTACTATCAAATTCCAAAAACACAATCTTCTTAAATTTTTCCTTAGCGCGGCTCGACGTCTCATCTCTAGGCATTGGAAAACCACCTCCCCTCCCTCGATTGTAGAATGGGTGAATGAGATGAATACTAGTATGCTAATGGAGGAAATGATTGCCAACTCTCTAGACAGACATGCTAAATTCTCCTTTATCTGGAGTATATGGAGACATTACTCAACTTCGGATAAGTTGAAGGATAGGCTCCCAATAGGGCCTACTCCCTGAGGCCTTACCAGTCCCCTACCTTCGGGTTCCCTGCCATGTCTGGATACCCTTCCATTGATCCACAGCTCGCTGTCCCCCTCGCCCCCCCCTCTTCTCCTTCCACCCTTCCCTTTGCACTACACCCCCCTTCTAAACTCTAGATCTCCTTTTCTATCTTTATTTCTCCCTATCTCTTTCTGGGGCCTCCCCTAAAGTTACTTGGAGATGCTTTCACATGTATGCGGTCCAGTTTCTGTTCACACTGTCATCGCTTGTTAGACTTCACCAATAGGTGTTGGTATGGTGTCGTTTGTACAGATATTCATGTCATCCCCTAATGACTCCTCCGATCCAGGATTGCAGTGGGATCCCACAGGGGCATCCTGGTCGGACGGAGTGGATGATGTATCTTCAGACGACACTGTTTGATTTGTGTATTACTTCACACCTCTTCTAATGAGCTAGTTGTTATTTGTATATTGCCGTATACATGCTGTAACGGGAGATCATCCCTTACTTATCGGTCCAGGTTGCCTCTTGCTGGGCTCCTGGATTTTTGTATTTTTTCTGTACAATTGAAACTTTGATAAACAATAAAAACTAATTGAACCTAAAGTGCTAATTAGAATGCAGTACTGAATAATAACTATCATAAAACTGTTGAGCTTCCAGCCATTTGATCCATGAAACCCAAACCTGCTTTGATTACCAAGGAAAACATCTGTAAATGAAAGGATTTCTATGCTGAGAGGAATATGGTGGCTGCTTGTGATGAGCTGATTTTACCTGGGATCAGTTTGGGGCAGGTTCAGCGAACATGACTAAATTTCGGGTGCTGAATCCCAACCATATTAAAATCAATGTTTGCTGAATGTTAGTGGCCATTTTCTAGGTGAATATGCTAGTGATTGTAAAAAAAAATGGCAAGGATGGGGGATTGGAATTGGGGGATTTCCAATGCCCTGGGGGACCTGCAACAAAGCAACAACAAACATTTTTTATTTTTTTTGCAGGGAGCAGCAATTTTGATAATGCTTAAAAATTCAACATTAAAAATGAAAAATGACATTAAGTAACATGCCTGGGGGATGCCCTGACCCTGCGTGTGATGTGGTACATCTGTACAATGTATACAATCAACTGCAGCAACACTGACATTTATAAAGAAAAAATGGGTTTCATTTGCTGCCAATGACAACTTCCAGCCATGTTCTTATGTTTGTAAACAAGAGGGGATCCCCTTTATCTATATCAGATCCTTATCCTAGGCGAGGGTCTAAAATATATATTAATAGGGGACCCCGTAGAGTTCATTATTGAGTTGTCTCACCCGTTGCAATTATAACAGCTTTGACTCCTCTGGGATGGCTGTCCACAAGGTTTAGGAGTGTGTCTATGGGAATGTTTGACCATTCTTCCAGAAGCGCATTTGTGAGGTCAGGCACTGATGTTGGATGAGAAGGCCTGGCTCGCAGTCTCCACTCTTGTTCATCCCAAAGGGGTTATGTCGGGTTGAGGTCAGGACTCTGTGCAGGCCAGTTAAGTTCCTCCATCCCAGACTCACTCATCCACACTATATTGCCAAAAGTTTTGGGCCACCCCTCCAAATCATTTGGTGGATAGTGGATTATGGTGTGGGGTTGTTTTTCAGGGGTTGGGCTTGGCCCCTTAGTTCCAGTGAAGGGAACTCTTAAGGCGTCAGCATACCAAGACATTTTGGACAATTTTATGCTCCCAACTTTGTGGGAACAATTTGGAGATGGCCCCTTCCTGTTCCAAAATGACTGCGCACCAGTGCACAAAGCAAGGTCCATAAAGACATGGATGAGCAAGTTTGGGGTGGAGGAACTTGTCTGGCCTGCACCTGATAGAACATCTTTGGGATGAATTGGAGCAGAAACTGCGAGCCAGGCCTTCTCGTCCAACATTAGTGCTTGATCTCACAAATGCGCTTCTGGAAGAATGGTCAAACATTCTCATAGACACTCCTAAACCTTGTGGACAGCCTTCCCAGAAGAGTTGAAGCTGTTATAGCTCTAAAGGGTGGGCCAACTCAATTTTGAACCCTATGGACTAAGACTGGGATGCTATTAAAGTTCATGTGCGTGTAAAGGCAGATGTCCCAATACTTTTGGAAATATAGTATATATATTTAGTTATCCTTCCTAGGCGCAAAGGGTTTTTGTATATTCCTGAAAAAACTATTGTGTGGGGCTCTTCCCGCCCACCCGGCCACCTCATTCATTCAGTGTTTTGTAAATGTGAAAACTACAAGTACTGACTCCTTTGCAGCTGTCGGCTTGTAGTTCTCAATGAACTACCAGGGTGCTGTTAAGCACTCTAGTAGTTCATTGAGACTTTCTTTCAGAGTGTAACTGTTTGCCTGTATCGAAGGTATAGTCAGACAGCTACACAGACAGTCTGCAGGACCATGGCTTTACACTAATGATCTGCTGATTGTGGGTACAATGCTTTATAGTCTCCTAACTAAAAAAATAATACGTGCATATTTTTTTACCTGCAGAAAATGTACATTTATTTTTTTTGGAAAGGTGAACTTATTCTTTAAAGGATCAGAACCAAAAAACAATATGCACAAATAGCTAACAATTTGTTTGAGCTTACCTACGTGAGCCATTTTAGGTAGGATTGTGTCTAAAGGTTTAAACAATAATAAAAAAAAAAAAACAATAAACTAAAAAAAATTGTAAAAAAAAAATCATGCCTCCCTGAAACAGAAACCTTTTTTTTCTTTTTTAACCGCTTCAATACAGGGCATTTTCACCCCCTTCCCGCCCAGACCAATTTTTAGTTTTCAGCGCTGTCACACTTTGAATGACAATTGCGCGGTCATGCGACGTGGCTCCCAAACAAAATTGACATCTTTTTTTCCCACAAATAGAGCTTTCGTTTGGTGGTATTTGATCACCTCTGCGGTTTTTATTTTTTGCGCTATAAACAAAAGAAGAGCGACAATTTTGAAAAAAAACACAATATTTTTTATTTTTTGATTTAATACATATCACAATTTAAAAAAAAAATAATAATTTTTTCCTCAGTTTAGGCCGATATGTATTCTACATATTTTTGGTAAAAAAATGGCAATAAGCGGATATTGATTGGATTGTGCAAAAGTTATAGCTTCTACAAAATAGGGGACAGTTTTATTGCATTTTTATTTACTTTTATTTTTTTACTAGTAATGGCGGTGATCTGCGATTTTTATTGTGACCGTGACATTGTGGCGGACATATCGGACACTTTTGACATGTTTTTGGGACCATTCACCATTATACAGCGATTAGTGCTATAAAACTGCACTGATTACTGTGTAAATGTGACTGGCAGGGAAGGAGTTAACACTAGGGGTCGCTGAAGGCATTAAATATGTTCCCTAGTGAGTGATTCTAACTGTAGGGGGAGGGGACTTACAAGGGGAGGAGACTGATCTGTGTTCCTCTGTACTGGAAACACACCATCGGTCTCCTCACCGCTGACAGGAGGTGGATCTGTGTGTTTACACACACAGATCCACGGTCCTGCCATGATCATGGGCAATCGCGGGTGCCCGGCGGACATCGCGACCGCCGGGCACGCGCACCGGGTCCAGTTTGTGAACGTTATTTGACTATGAGCGGGTAGGGAAGTGGTTAAAAGGGAAGTCTTGCTAAAAAAAAATATAAATTTGCTATGGACTCAAGCTAAAAGTAATTGCTGACCTGTAACCAACCACAAGATAGAATTAAAGAAAAAAATCCCTAAATAAATATACATTTCCAAACCAGCTTCCAATATGCTTGCACTATGTCTCCCCTACTCCCCCTTTAAGTGAGGAAGCTGATTCATAACAAAGCCCCCAATATTGTCTTCTCTAAAGCTGACCATAGATGGATCCTGCTGAACTTTGATCCATCTATGGGCAGGCTTGTTGTTGTTGATCTATCTGGATCTGTCTGTTTTTTGTGTGTGATCACTGCTGGTGGCTATAGCCACCAGCAGTGATCATTGTATTCTCATGGCTGGGAAACCTCCCATTGTCTGAATACAATAGCCCAGCGTGAGGGACTCCCCTATCAACACAGTCACAGTCAGCTGACCAAAATTCAAAGGCACTTGCAGTGTATTATCAACACAATGAATTAGGGTGGATAAATTGACATATTAGTTGGCTGGGACCTTGATCGTCAAACAGGCTGGGTTTTGGCTCCAACCCAAACCTGAGCTTCATCCCTATTATAGAGGACAAAACTGCAGTATTAATGATAGTGACAGGCTGCATTGAATACGTAATTTTTATTTCACCCACAGTTATACTTTAAGATCGGCATTAACAGCCTGGCAATTAACATTTTCAGTAAAAAGTATTTTTGTATGTATATTGGTACACGTTTCCTTTTACTGAGTTGGCTAGCTTTGACCTAAATTGGTCCTAGTATGATGTTGTTTTTTTGTTTGTTTTTTAGATTTGAATAGTTTTTTTTGTTTTCAAAAAAATTATACATGCCACAACAAAGCAGAAAAAAGCGGAATAACATCAGTACATCTTATTACATATCATAAAAGGGTTAGAATACACTACCACTCATGTGCATCCACTATTAAGAGCGCTTTTACAACAACAACAACTGGCAAACTGGATGCCCATTGGACCTCTGGGAGCGAGTCCATTCCAATCCCCCCCGCACCCCTAAAGGGAACTAACTGTGACGGGAGGAAGAGAATAGACCCCCACCCATCGGCCCTCCTCATGGCGTATCTTCCACCAGAGGTTGCGGTGGTAGAAAGATCTACACATGTTTGAATTAGACTGTAAAATGTTGCACTGCTTATGTCAATGTATGGAAAAAAAGCCCCTCAATCAATTACCACAGAATACGGGTTACACTAGAAGGATATCAATGTTTAGGGGCGATTCCCGAACAAATCAAAAGTGTGTGGGGGAGGTAAGGAGGAAGGGGTAGAAAGAAGAAAGGAGGAAGTAGAGAGAAAGAGAGAGAAAGAGAGTACCTGCAGGCAGTCCGGATCTATACACAGTCAGTACTATCAAGGCACGTATAGTGATTCACTTACTCCCATGTATGTGGCCCATGGTTCCCAGATCTCCCTGAATTGGGTAAAATTGTCTAAAGCCTCCTACACACGACCGAGAATCTCGTCGTAAAAAAACCCGTAGTTTTTCTCGACAAGCTTCTTGTCAAGCTTTCCTTGCATACACACTGTCAATTCCAAATCTCGTCTTTGGAAAGCGCGGTCACGTACAGCACGTACGACGGCAGTATAAAGGGGAAGTTCGATTTCAATGGCGCCACCCCTTGGGCTGCTTTTGCTGATCTCGTGTTACCGCGTGTTAGTAAAAGTTTGGGGAGAGACGATTCGCGCTTTTCAGTCTTCGTGCTTTCAGTTCGTTTTAGCGTGACGAATGTGCTATCTCCATTACGAACGCTAGTTTTACCAGAAGGAGCGCTCCCGTCTTATACTTGATTCTGAGCATGCGTGATTTTTTAAGACTCGGAAAAGCATACACACGACCGGTTTTCTCGTCGGGAAACAGGTCGACGAGAATCTCGACGAGAAAAACTAGAATCCTGACGAGAAAATAGAGAGCAGGTTCCCTATTATTCTCGTCGAGATTCCCCGCAGTTTTCTCGATGAGAAACCATACACACGAATGGTCGTGTGTACGAGGCTTTAGATGGAGCTCACCATTTTCTCTTGGGACATAATCCACGATATTTTGCATTTAGCCGCAGCAATAGAGACCTTGGGAAGCTTCCAGGCCCTAGCCAAGGTGAGTTTAGCACCAAGAAAATAAAAAAAAATTGTTTTTGGGAAAGTTTCGGGACCTTGGGGACCAACTGTTTTTTTTATTTTTATTTTCACAATCAAAGTTTTATTGAGTGTTAAAAAAACAAGTTTACAAAGTAATAAACATCAAATGCAGATTACAGTCTTATGTTAGTTAACAGTTGCTATATATTCAAATGTAATACAATAATAGTAGTACCGGTAAGTTTTATGATTGCGATAGTGACATTGGAGTGTAACCTCTTTTGAAGGCAAACACAGATATGAATGGTTCAGAGTTTCCTGTAAAACAAAGAGGAATATGTGCTTTTTACTTACCTGTATCGTGGCTAACAGACACTTGTTATAAATGTGGCTGACAACCTAAAAAGGGTTAGGGACCTTTCCTGTGGAGCTTATTTTACATTATTACCAAGTTTGAACATATTTCCGGTACTGTATTGTTACATGAAATATTCTATTATTGTACTATATTATATTGACCTCTTGCACTGTGTAGTCACATCCACTCCATAAGATTTGACTGTTTCCCAGCTTGACTTGCACTTCTAGCCAAACTTCGACAATCTTCTCCAAATGAGGTGTCACAATTACGGTTTCACCTTTTTCCTGCCAGCTTCCAATCCTCAATATTACATTTCCCTTTGGCCTTCTCTAATAAAGTGCTTCCAGCATTTACAAAGGTGACGATTTTCTGACACTTGTGTGAAGTGAACACTATTTCCTCCATGATTTTCTTGGCTCACGCCTAGATTGCAGCACTGAACACCTACACTGAGCCAAACTGTATTTTCAGTATGTCCCTCATATAATGTTTGTTTTCTTTACAACATGAAATTAGTTGCGTCGCTTTAACTGACAATTGCGCGTGTGACGTTGTATCCACACAAAATGTATGTCCTTTTTTCCCCACAAATAGAGCTTTCTTTTGGTGGTATTTGATCACCTCTGCGGTTTTCATTTTTTGCGCTATAAAACAAAAAAAGAGGGAAAATTTTGAAAAAAACACAATATTTTGTAATTTTTGCTATAATAAATATTCCCCAAAAAAATAAACAAATTTCTTCATCAGTTTAGGCCGATATGTATTCTTCTACATATTTTTGGTAAAATAACTCGCAATAAGCGTATATTGATTGGTTTGCGCAAAAGTTATAGTGTCTAGAAAATAGGCGATATATTTATGGCATTTTTATTATTGTTATTTTTTTTTACTATTAATGGCGGCGATTTGCAATTTTTATCGGGACTGCGACATTGCGGCGGACAGATCGGACAATATTGACACTTTTTTGGGACTAGTGACATTTATACAGCGATCAGAGCTATAAATAGCCACTGATTACTGTATAAATGTCACAGGCAGGGAAGGGGTTAACACTAGGGGGCGATCAAGGGGTTAAATTTGTTCCCTCACTGTGTGTTCTAAATGTGGGGGATGGGACTGACTGGGGGAGGAGACATATCGCTGTTCCTACTTAGTAGGAACACACGATCTGTCTCTACTCCCCTGACAGAACCGGGATTTGTGTGTTTACACACACACAGATCCCCGTTCTGGCTCTGTCAGGAGCGATCGTGGGTTCCCGGTGGACATCGCGCCCGCGGCCACACACATCGGCTCTGGGGACACGCTGCGGTGGCTGGTCGGCAAGTAGTTAAAATAATCACATTCTGTTGCTTTGCAGCCTGAAATTAAGGTAGACACAATTTTTGTTGTTTGGAGCCAAGTGAATGTGCTCCCTACAAAGTCGCTGTACACATATATGTGGCAGCTCATACTTGAAGCCCACCACTGTGTTGCTCCTACAGACAAGGAAGCACTGAGTTATTCTTTTGGCACTCAGTCCTGAATGGAGTGGAAAGGTAAGTATATACTATGAGGTATAGGGTATGTTTTAAAGCAAACCAGTTGGTTTGCTCTCCATGGGCAGAGCACATGTTTTCTTTAAGGCTGGGTTCACACCTATGCAAATTGGATGAGGGTTTCCCCACATCCAATTTGCATGACAGGAGATTGGGTCCAGTTCTCTATGGAGGCAGTTCACATATCTCCGTTGTGGCTGCGGAGCGGCTTGCCCAGGAACACTGGGCGTCTTTGGCTCTGTTTCAGGGCTGAATTCAGGAAAAAAATTGCCCCGATTCATCCCTGAAATGGAGAACAGGGACACACCGGACCCCTGCTGCGAGCCACATCCGTTCCAAACAAATTGGCGTAAGGGGGGGGGGGGGGAGAGGAGCTCATGGAGGATGTTACAAGGAGGCAGAAAAACACAGTAAGAAATTATTTGATGGAAAAAAACAATTACATGGTTATTAAGTAGTTGATGTGTATGATTTATTTCTGGAGAATAAGGTTATCATCTAGTATCACTTTAATGCTAGTAACAGACTTAGTACCACTTTAAATCCTTCCACTTAACAATGGAATATTTTGTGACTTCAAGGTAAAGCTCATAAAATAGTGCCAGGACAAGGTCATCTGGTGCCCAGGGCAAAGATGCCAAATTGCACACACCCCATTCATGATGTGCAAGACTAGGGGATCCTATGCCTAGCAGTCTCTGCCGCCTGCTTGTTAACACAGGAGTGCTGCATTGTCAGGAAGGAGGAAGGGGAGTGAGAACACAGCCCGAACCATGTCCCGGCTCTCTCCTCCTCTCCTTGCTGCTCCCAGCGCTCGGCTGACAGGAGTAGTGATGCTGTTGTCACTACTCCTGTCAGCATTGTAACAGAAAAAATAGCCCCAAACCCTGCAGTAAACTATTGCGCCCAGGGCAGCCACCCATCCCGCACACACCTTGTCCCGGCCCTGGTAGGACAAAGCAGTCCAGGACTTAAGCACAACTACAGAATTGTCTGGACCGAGTATGGTCAGACCCAGGGGCGGCCCATCCATTGTGGGCGCACAGGCATCGCTCACAGTATCCATGCTCTGCCGTCCTCCCTATCTATGCGCCCGGCCCCTTTCAGGACGCCGGGCATATGAATTCCTATGGTGGGGATGGGCAGGGGCTGTGTTTTTTGAAACACTGATTAGAGCCAGAAGCTCTAATAGGCTTCCAAATAAGGTGGGCTCAGAGCGCTGACCATTGTGTCCGGAGCCCACCCAAGTGTGTTGCAAAAGCAAATGAATGTTTGCTGTTGCAACACTGATCACTCCTCCCAGGATATTGGGAACCGGGTCTGATACCCTATCAGATGCCTAGGAGGAGGGGAGGAGACCCACGGCGGAAACGAGGAGGAAAAAGGCCACTGGCCGATGTCTGGATGCCCGCCGCTGCCTGGTGCCCCGATTCCTGCTGCTCCTTGGATGCCCGATCCCCGCCGCTACTTGGATCCCCACTGCTCCTCGGATGCCTGATCCCCAACACTACCTGGTGTCCCCTGACCCCCGCCGCTCCTCGGATGTCCTCCGATACCCACCACCTAGATGTGGTAAGTGCCATTGGATCAACCAGCAGACAGCAGGGGGGGTTTGAGGTTCCACGGGGGGGTGGGGGGTTCGGTTGTTTGCACCCCCCCCAAACAAAAAAACAACCAGCCGCCATTGGTCAAACCTGCCCAGCATCTTTTGCTAAACTGCTCAGAGTCTCAGATCTCTTCAACATAAAGGCTAATTATTTTACAGTCCAAGATAACAGCTAAAAGAGCTTAACCTACATTTTGAGATAAAACAGGAGGTATGCAGAGGACACAAGACAGCTCTGAATTTTTGAAAATATCAACCGTTTTTTGCACTTCTTAGACAAATATAAAAAAATGTTTTTAATGTCATGTTTAACAGACCAAAGAGGAGCAAATAAGAGAAGTTCATTGTTGGGGTTTAAATACACCTTAAGATTTTCAATGACGGTAACCTGTATGTATGAAAGTGCAAACTGCTAATATACAATCAAAGTGCAAAAGCTAATAAATGGTCCAGTAGAACATATGAAATAATACAAAAATAAACACAATCTGTGTCAAAGTATCTATAGATACATGTGCATCATACAATCTGAAGTGCATAAAAAAGAAAAATATATTCAGAAAAAAAAAAAAAAAAATATATATATATATATATATATATATATATGTATATATATATATATATATTAAGTGAGTCCAAGTGTTCACATCAATGGTAAACCAATCATACAGGTATACTTCCACAATCCTCCCCCGGTGATACCAGCACCAGCCTCTCACCTTGTTGATGGACCCATAAGGGTCAGACAAAGCCTTAATCAATCTCCAGCATTAAAGATCAAATCAGTGTGAGAAGAAAGGTGAAACAAACAGTAAAGTCTTCAAAGAGAAAGCTGTGGAGTAAGGAGATATTGGGCCCTAGGAATACACTGTTGGAAGTGGTGAAAAGGCTGCAGTGATCCTGTCTTCCCAAGCACACAAAGAAGTTGGAGATCATCACCTTTAATGCTGGAGATTGATTAAGGCTTTGTCTGACCCTTCTGGGTCCATCAACAAGGTGAGAGGCTGGTATCACCAGGGGAGGATTGTGGAAGTATACCTTTATGATTGGTTTCCCATTGATGTGAACACTTGGACTCCCATGCCTGTTCTTCTCCCTCCCCTCTCTTCTTGACTGCTGGAAAATTTCACCTCTTCTGGGAGATTGTGACTCTTTTGTGTGAACTATATCACAACACATATATTTTTTGGAAAACACTATTTTTGGACTCACTTAATATATATATATTGTGACGGTGGGACCCTGTGCGTCCTTAAAGAGTGTTGGTTTACACCAGATTTTGTAGAGAAAGACATGCTGATTGAACAGCTGTGTGTTGGGCTATTTAGTTCTGACATGACTATGGATCAGGGCCCCACCCAACAAACAGGAAGTCTGTGTGCCTGGGTGTCAGGTGGACTCCCATCCCTCTGATAGGAGTCAGAGGCTATCTATGCTGCATGGGTGCAGCCAGAGTATGCATGTCTGCAGGAGGCAGACGTCATTGCTGAAGTAAGCAAGAAGGTGCTGACCGGGAGTAAGCGAGGAGTGAGCTTATCTCTAGGAAACTCTGTTTGTTCTGAGGAGCAGACTTTAGGCTTAGGCTAAAGGCCTGAGACAGCCGGATCGCTAGAATGAAATCCAGAAGGTTGAACTGTTGAGTATGCAAGATACAGTAATGGTGGAACCCCCCTGTGAGGGCTACTGATGTATTTGTGAACTTTTTGTGTTTTTAAATAAAAGTGGGCTACCATGCCCTTAAAAATAGTTCCTGACTGGCTGGAATCACTGGAAAAACGCATCTACCACGAGAGCTAACAACCCCCAATTTTACACTATATATATATATGTAGCCACCTCCCCCGGTACTCCACACACCTGCAGACCCCTTTTTGTGTTAAATGGGATCTACTGGTTTCGTTACTTTGGGTCTGCAGCAATTGCCTCCCATGAGTGGATCCTTCAGCTCCGTTGTCTAGGTACACCAATATCTTCCAGGAATAGGGCCAATGTCCACACATGAGTAAAACCTAATCAGTAAGGCTTTATTCTTTTTCCGCTTTGAGTTAACTTGAAGAAAGTAACATCAGAAAAGTTGAAAGAAGTAGGGGAAGGATCAGGCACGCAACACTTAAATCCAGTATATACACTCGTCGCCACTCAAGCCTGAGTGGGTATTGCTCACCCGGATAGTCCCTATGAGAGCGGTCCTAGCAGCCGGGATGGAGCACGGATGTCAGAGATGATGGATCCCCCTCTACGCAGGTCTCCAGGCCTCTCCCTGAGATAGCAGTACCGTCACTAGTCTCCGCCAGGACTGTTCTTCCCCTGGAACTCCTTTCCTAAAGATGGGCCCCCTAACAACAGGCAGCCTGGGATCCTTCTCTGAAGCGTAGGCCCTAGTCAGCGGAGCTGGGCCTACAATGCAGCAACAGGGCCTTGGGCTGAAGGTGCCCAAGGCCTTAGCACTCCAGCGCACCTAGTGCCATGCGGGCCACGAGGCACATTCACTGGACCAGAGGTCCCCCCAACGCCTTGGGGTCCCCCCTGGAATCGCCTCCGAATTTCCCTCTCAATGGTGTCTGACCCTTTTGTACCCTCTCCCAGCATGCACAGCGGGTAGACCACGCCCACTGCACGGCTGCTGAGAGAGGACACCCAAGGTGCTGTGATACCCCCGTAATCCAGCCCATGCCGGCGGTGACAGTGCCACATGCAGGCAAAGGAGAACAAAACTGCCGGGCAGTATCACACCCAGAGCAGAACAATAATTGAACATAATTGGTCTGAGCCCAACTACTGGCCCAGACCACCCTTAAATTTCCACATAGCGCCCCCAAATATTGGGGGGGGGGGGCGGTACATATATTTTTAATATATATTTTTTCTGAATATATTTTTCTTTTTTATGCACTTCAGATTGTATGATGCACATGTATCTATAGATACTTTGACACAGATTGTGTTTATTTTTGTATTATTTCATATGTTCTACTGGACCATTTATTAGCTTTTGCACTTTGATTGTATATTAGCACTTTGCACTTTGATAATTAGCGCTGCTTCAACATCTTTACATTATTCATTTGTGTTGGTTACACTGCAGGAGTTCAGCTGCTGCTTGTCATTATCATTCACATTAGCACTTTACATTTTTTTAGTTTGTTAGCACTTTATTTGTTTAAATTTGACACTGAGTGGCAGGCGCATCAGAACCCCCCCCCCCCCTTTTTTTTAACCTGTAGGTATGGATTGTATGGATATGGATTGTATTGTATGCTTAGACTGAATTGCACATGTTGTGACAGGTTTACTTTAAAATTAGATTGTATTCTATCTTAACCTAGCACTGCAAACATTCTTGATGGTATCACAATTACAGCAGACCCTTACGCTCAATATTATATTTCTGATACCAATTCTTCCATATTTTCCGTCATCAAATCTTTACCCGGCACATCAGTGTCCAGTATAGTAAGGGCATAAATCATTCAGACCCAAGATCCAGTACATAGGGTAATAGAGAGCAGAAATCAATAGTCACTCTTCAGGTCATTATAAACTTGCAATACTTTAATGAAGGTGGAATTGTGGGAAACACACCATCATGGTCTAGATAAACAGACTTTCAATGCAGCATTTTTCTTGACAAAGTTAATGTATAGAACTGAAATGTAGTTTATCATGGCTCACAGTTAACTAGGTAACATTGATTGAAGGGTTTTTGAATCTTGTATATACAGCCAATATCTCAAAACATAATTAAAAGACATTCAGTTGGAATAGGTTTTATTGTATTACCAAAAATATAGTAAAGTTAATGTTATAACAATTACATTACATTTATTTGTATGCTTAATTATGCATTACCAAAACCTCATTTAAACATTTATGGGTGCTTTTATGTTCATTTCCTTCTTTGTTGTGAAAATCCAATCTTTCTTATCATAGCAGTTGAGAGCTCATCCCCTGTCCCTTACATTGAATCTGCTATAAATTCAGCAATACCATTAAAATGGTAGCAAATTTTAGAATAATGGGAAAAAAATAAAGATCGTCCAGGAAAGTAATATCATAATGTGTGTAGCGGGTATATGCTTCCCTATTTTTGAATTTGGTGGGGAAACTGTGATGTATGGTTCCCTGGGGCCCACCAGGTGGCGCTGTTGCTTTGGGCCCGGGGTTGAGCCATCGTTGCGGTGGCGTACCTCTTTTTGGCCTCTCTCAGCGGTTGTATGGTGGGGCGGGGAACCCGCCGTGCTTGCTGGGAGGGGGTATAAAGGGGGCGGCCATTTTTGGTGGCGGGAGTCGAGTCCCGGGCACCTTCAGCCTGAGGGCGGTGGTTCGTGTCGGTCCCCTAGGCGGCCAAGGCCTAGAGGATGTTCGGAGGACGTGTTCCATCCCAGGCACCTTTAGCCTGGGGTGAGGTACTCGGATGGAGGTCTGGAGCTCAGTGCCCACCACTGAGTTCCGCGAGGGAAGGAGGTCCTAGGGAACCCCGGGAGTGGGTACCCGAATCCGGAAGGCGTAATGGACCGGTGGGAGATACTTGTGTAGCGATACCTTCAACTAAGAAGGCAGCAGATTTAGTTTGAGCCCTGAAAACAGCTCTGCCAACCCCCGGCAATGTACTCGACCCCCTACTGGCACAGTTAGTATTGACAGCAAAATATATATAATCTTATACTGTATGAGTAAACCCAGACACCAAGACAATAATGAAAGGGATATAAAATTTACTTTAAGCTTTTGGTAAGAAAGGTTAACAGTGGTAACAGTTTACAGGTAATAAGTTGCAGAGCCCTGCAGCAATAAACATACTATGCAGTAAAATGAACAATAAAGGTGCGCCGCGTGGGCGACCGTTAACTAGGCGTCCTGTGACGCAGTAACTAAATGAACTAACTAGCTGGCCAGGCCTGGCTCAGATATCTACAACTCAGTCTATAGGGGATGATGGTTTCTTCACCGGCAATTCTTTAAAGGTGGTGCACATAACAGAATAACATTTGTAATCCAATGGGAAGTTTGTGATGAAATAAACACTTTACTTCTATGAACTCTGAGTTCAACTCTGATAAAGTTCTCCAGTGAGAGTATCAGAAATAATTTGTGGGCCACGGCAGTTTATAGGCACATTAACAGCAACAGTATATGGTCTGAGCATACGCTCGCTCACCCCTCCGGACGCGATCCCAGTCCGGGAACTTCCACCGACTGTGTCCACACACACACACACAGTGTCTCCAGTGATCAGGTCCCCGATCCAACCAAGGTTGTAGACAAGTGAAGTCAGATGCCACCCAGGCTCGCAGTGGGGTGGAAGGCTCTTTGGTGCTGCGCAAGGCCTCAGGCTTCAGGCCTTGCACTCCGGCACATCCGCACAGGAGGATCAGTCACTGAAGTCTCGTGTCCCAAAGAGGCCGAGCCCAGCCTCGCCTCCTCCTTTTATAACCCCCCCATGAGTCTCTGGGGTGGAAACATACCGAAAGGGATTCTGGGCAAGGTAGTCCCAAGAGTCTTAAAGGGGACCCCGCTACACTTGCTTGAAGACCTGGTGCAGCATATTGCCAGTGACAGGTGAGCCTTCCATCGGAGACCGCCTGGAAGGAAAATCCCCCCTCGCTTGGAGACCGCAACCCACTTTCAGGAAGGAAAGTGGAGAGTTCATTGTGTCTGGGCCTACTCGCATCCACACCTCCTTGTCTGTTCTGTTCTCTAAGGGAGTCCAACTGATTGTGTTGGACTTTAATGGTGTGGGGCTCGTTTTCTGGCAGACATTGTTCAAGGTAACTCTCTTCGGAGGTTCCAGGTGCAGAACACTGACCCGAAGGTAAAATAAGAACTTTGCTTACACCACACAAACATCTGCGGTGAAGGCTTGGCGTGGTGACCCCACACTCTCTCCTCTAAGGTACCCCTAGACAAGAGACAGACGAGCTGATAAAGAGAGGAGAGAGAGGAGGCCGCTACACGTGCTAGTATGCATGGCAAACAAAGCCCTCCAGCGGCACGCTTTCACCACTGTCAGGGTTTCCATCTGCACCCGATCTTCCTTCTGAGTTTGCGGGCTCTGGCCGCTTGAATGGCAGAGGAGAGTCAATGTCACTCCTGAGCATGCTTGCAGGTCTTCCATCTTCACCCAGTCTTCCTTCTGGGTTCACGGGCCCCTACCGCTTGAATGGCCGAGCCATGTTGACGTCACTCCCGCGTGCGGCACAGAGCTTTGAAAGAATGGCATGAGTGACGTCAACGGCTGCCAAACAAGCAAATATCGCATATTTAAAAGATATTAATTTTACCTACATGAAATTAATATCTTTTAAACATGCAATATTCGCTTGTTTGGCAGCTGGTGATGTCATGCATGCCGTGCTTTATTATGATAACTGTGTATGCTGTGTGTATATATATATATAATATTATACACAGCAGGTAAAATACGGTAAGTTTTGAACACATCACCATTTTTCTAGGTAAATATATTTCTAAAGGTGCTCTTAAAGTGGTTGTAAACCCACTTTATTACCAAAGACCTACAGGTAAGCCTAGATTAAGGCTTACCTGTAGGTGCATGAAATATCTCCTTAACCTACACGGTTAAGGAGATATTTGCATTTAAAAGCGGTGACGCTGACGTCACGCGCATGCGCATGGGGTTAACCCCATTCACAAATTCGGCTAGGTCGCAACATTCGACGACGTAGCCGAATTCAACGGCTCACGCGCGCATGCGCGGAGTCACGTCTTTGCCGCTCCGGCCAATCACAGCGCCGGAGCGGCGCTGTGATTGGCTGCAGCGGCGATACCCGGAAGTAACCTTCCGGCTATCGCCGCAGCGATGGATGCGGCTGAAGAGGGAGACGAGGACGGCTTCGGCGGCCCCGATCTAAGGTAAGTGATGCATAATGAGCTATTATGCTAGTCATAATAGCTCATTATGCCTTTCTCTTACAGCTAGTTAAAATAAAAAAAATTTTTAGGAGGGTTTACAACCACTTTAACATGAAATTTTCACCACGTCGGTAACAACCCATGCAATCCATACACACAAAGAAACCAAAACAAAGAAGTTCAAAAATTAAGTTATGTGTAAAAAAAACAATTAAATGGCACAGGAACCCACTAACTGAAATGTATTTAATACTTCGTACAAAATTTGTTGGTAATGACAGCTTAAAGAGAAACTAGTCGCATGCATCTCTCAGGTGTGATTTTGGCCCATTCTTCCATACAAACAGTCTTCAAATCTTGAAGGTTCTGTGGGCCTCTTCTATGAATTCTGATCTTTAGTTCTTTCCATAGATTGTCTATTGGATTCAAGACAGGTGATTGGCTGGGCCATTCTAGCAGCTTTATTTTCTTTCTTTGAAACCAATTGAGAGTTTCCTTGACTTTGTGTTTGGGATCATTGTCTTGCTGAAATGTCCACCCTCATTTCATCTTCATCATCCTGGTAAATGGCAGCAGATTTTTATCAAGAATGTCTTTATATTTTTCCATTCATCCTTCCTTTAACCACTTCCTGCCCGGCCTATAGCAGAATGATGGCCAGGCAGTGGTTCAGTTATCCTCACTGGGCGTCATATGACGTCCAGCAGGATAACAGCCGCCGCGCTCCCGTGGGGGCATGCATCGCGGCGATCGTTGTTGCGGCGTGTCAGTCTGACACACCGCAACTCTGATCTAGGTAAAGAGTCTCTCACAGAGGCTCTTTACCACGTGATCAGCTGTATCCAATCATGGCTGATCACGATGTAAACAGGAAGAGCCGTTGATTGGCTTTTCCTCACTCGTAAACAAGGCAGATCTCCGTTCTGACAGGGGAGATCACACAGATCCTGTCTTTCTGCTAAGCAGGAAGATGGATCTGTGTTTCCCCAGTCACACAGTCCCCCATACAGTTAGAAAACACAGTGAGGGAACACATTTCACCCTTTGATCGCCCCTGATGTTAACCCCTTCCCTGCCATTGTCATTAGTACAATAATAGTGCATATTTTTAGCACTGATTACTGTAATAATGTCACTGGTTCTCAAAAAAGTGTCAACAATGTCAGTTAGGTGTCTGATCTGTCCGCCGCAATGTCGCCGTCTCGCTAAAAATCACTGATCGCCGCCATTACGAGTAAAAGTAAAAAAATGCCATAAATCTATCCCCTATTTTGTAGACGCAATAACTTTTGCGCAAACCAATCAATATACACTTATTGCGATTTTTTTTAACCAAAAAGATGTAGCAGAATACATATCAACCTAAACTGATGAATACATTATTTTTTTTTGGAAATGTTTTATAGCAGTAAGTAAAAAAATTATATATATTGTATATTGTATAAAAATGATATAAATTGTATATATTATTCCTGCATATTTATTAAATTTTTGAAATACCAGAAATATGTGGTAATAACCTTAGTTAACACTTTATTTCCTCCAGGAGACATTAGAAACGTTGCTGATAATTATTATAGGCTTTATATTAAAAAGGCTGCATGTTCTTTTAGTTTTCTCACATCCAGTGGTAACATAACTGTGTGTTTTCTAAAAATCCACACTAGTGCGCTGGCTGTAGGTGGGTGTAATGGATGTGTCGATATTTGCCTGGGTCTATAAATATAGCACAATAAAACAATCTCCTCATGTTTTTGATGTACGCATGTAATTTCCTGTACAACATTTTCTTCCACATGTCAGTTTAAAGACAAGTTGCTTCTTTATTCCCTTTCAAGAATATATCTAAAGGTGTCTTGCTGTGCCCAGTCTTATATGATAGACATTCCTCTCGCACACTGACATTTACTATACAGAATTCACGCTCTGGTCAGTTAACGCAGATGCTCTTCTCATGCACTCATCTATCTATTACTGAGCCAAGAGTGGTCAAGACCTCAGGCATCAAAGTGCAGCTAGGAATAGAGAAATGGTTCTGTTTATTCAGTTTCTATGTGTGCAATGGGTTTGAAATGTTACGTGTTATACCGCTGCTTGTTGTTAATACATTAGCCATGAAACAGTAGCAATACGCTTGAAATGACTTCCTATACATTGGATGACTCTTTGGAATAATTACATATCAATCTATTGTAAATGTTTGGGGTGATTAGACTCTAGTGGTGCATGCGGTTTTTCAGAAACTTGCCACTCCAGACTGCGTTTTTAAAGGCATGGCAGCCCACTTTTATTAAAAGGAACAGAAAAGTTCAAAATAAACACAGTAGCTTCCCTACTCAGCGCTTTCAGTCCTTATTCGGGAATGAACGACATTCAGCCATCCTGGCTAGTAAACTACATTCAGCCCTCCTGCCTAATAAACAATATTCAGCCCTCCTGCTTTAGGCCTTACGCTTTATGCCATGGTCTGTCTGCCACAGACCAGACGCTCAGCAACTTGGTGCTGACAGAAAGTAGTGGAAACACAACATCTGAGGATGATGTCCTAGGAGACGAAACGCGTATGAAGGACTCCATTGTTGCCACATTCTTTGCAAAGCGCTTTTATATCAACTTAAATGTAAGTGTTTCCACTACATTAAATTTTGATTTATATACAGAGTTATGCTATGTGGCTGTTTCTTTTCTCTATTACATGATACTTACCTGCTCATATTGATTGGGATATTCCCGGACCACTACTGCATATGAGGTTATCTGCTAAGAGGTCATCTTTCTTCTGTGGTTTCTCTCTCCCTGTTGATGTTTGGCCATTTCCAGCACAGCAATTTGCAGCATACAGATTGTCCAGGTTCCATCGTGGTTCCACCACACCAAGCCCGTTTGACACACTGAACATATGTTCCTCTGGGTTCAAACTATATGTTAATTGATTTACCCGTGATCGGGAGGATCGGGGGAAGAGTGATTTGCGGTGCTGTATGCTGTGTGCTATCTCCAGATTCTTGGGTCCATCCAGGCTAAGCCGCGACTGGGCTAGTACAGTCGACTGCTTATCGTGGGCTTATCTTCGGTAAGCTGCCAATCTGTGTGGTGGAGGGCACTGTCTGTCCAATAAGATCACTGGGTGTTGGAGTCATCTACCGTTTGTGTGTTCAAATCCCTCTAATGGATGTCTTCTAGCCTACCATAGGACTGTTTTTGAAGTTCGATTTGGATTGATTCTAACATAAATTTTGGACTTTGGCTGGGATTGGCGTATTGCGCGCTGCTTTACACAAATCAGCCCCTGGATACTTTTGGTGTTTTACATTGGCACAGTTTTTTTATGTTTCATTTTGCTTGTGTTTATGCCACTATTATTGCTGCCTTTGTTTAGGTTTACTTATAACTTTTAGCACAGTTTTCCTTTATCTATATCCCATCCCATCTATCTGGTGTATAAACACTGATCAGCTATAGGTTTATGAAATATGAAATACCAATGAAATATTGAGTAGATCCTCTTTTGCCACCAAAAGTAGACCTCTGAAGGTATGCTATGGTATCTGGCACAAAGCAATAATCAGTAGCTGATCCTTTAGGTCTGTAGTTTTGCAGGTGGTGCCTCTGTGAATCAGACTTGTTCTCTCAGCACATCAGTTTTTTCAACAAATCAACTATATGGACAAGATGTTTACATGCTGCCCAATATATCCCACTGACTTTCAGGTGCCTTTGTAAAAAGATAATCAAAGTTATTCACTTAACCTGTCAGTGGTCATAAAGTTATGGCTGTGTATATAGATCTATATACACAGTATATATACCGTATTTATCGGCGTATAACACGCACAGGCGTATAACACGCACCCTAACTTTAAGAGGGAGGTTTCAGGAAAAAACTTTCCACAGCCCCCTGCGTATAACACGCAGGCACAGTTTACCCTCTATTTTCAGGGTAAAAAAGTGAGTGTTATACGCCAATAAATACAGTATATATAGATCTATATATATATATATATATATATATATATATATATATATATATATATATATATATTAGTGATATAGGGGGCGAAAGATCATCAGCAAGCTGCATGTAAAAGTAAATAGTCTTTATTGGGCTCTAAAAACAGGCAAACACAAGTAGCTTTCTTCAGCAAAAGTAAAGCAAACAGTTAATTGTCCAAGTATAATAGAACCATACAACAGATTCACACACTGAGTTTTATAAATGGATTTCGCTCATGCCATTCATTATGTACTATGGTGTTGCTCGCTGTGATTGGTTACAGTGATTGCATGGTACACACAGGGCCAATCACAGTCCATCTATATCATGTGATCAGCTGTGGCCAATCACAGCTAACCACAACAATACACACTGAATGAATGAATTTAATTCAGAAAAAAATGGATGTTATGCTTATAACAGTGAATATCACTGTTATAAGCGATCATAATGTGTAAAAAAAAAAAAACCCAGACCAGAGTAGTACATTGTTGCTATCGTAACAATGTATTGCTCTGGTCACACTATGGTAAAAAAAAAACATGAAAAATAAAAAAACAGTCAGTGTCCCTAATCACCGAAACACCAGTTTTATGATGACTCTGTACTGCACTGGTGACAGTATGTAAAACAAAAGATGTGAAAAAAAAAAGTGACAAAAGATTACAAATTCAAAAAACTCACCATGCCTCCTACTAAATACATTGGGCTGCCTACTTTCCAAAAAGGGGTAATTTGGGGAATATTTGTACTACCCTGGCATTTTTGGCCTTTAAAAAATGAGATAGTCCATCAGTAAATCAGGATTGATCAATTTTCAAATATATAATATAGTTTGTGGACTCTATAACTTTCCTACATACTAAACAATATACTGTAAACTGATTTAGGTTATTTTTACAAAAGAAATGTAGCAGAATACATTTTGGCCTACATTTATGAAGGAAGATTATTTATTTCCAAGATTTTATACAGAAAAAAAATAAAAACATTTGTTTTTTTTTTCAATTTTTTTGGTATTTTTTAAACTTTGGCAAAAAGAAACAAAAAAAAAGTGTTGATTAAATACCACAAAAAGAAAGCTCTATTTGTGTGAACAAAATGATGAAAATGTCATATGGGTACAGTGTCACATCATTTAAAGCATGAGAGAGCTGAAAGCTGAAAATTGGTCTTGGCAGGGATTTTCTCGAAAGCCTCGTACACACGGCCGAGACTCTCGTCGTTAAAAACACGTCGTTTTTTACGACGAGATCCTTGGACAAGAAACTTGTCCCGGCCGAGTGTACACACGCTCATTTCAAAGAACCCGCGGTTCTTTGAATGGAGCGTACGCGGTGACGTCATCGAATACGACGAGCATGCGCTCGTCACATTCGATGCCGTCGCCGCCATCTTGGTTCACCCTACCTATGCCTAGGAAGCTACCGCGCATGCGTCAAAGTCATTTCGAGCATGCGCGGGCTTCCCGGCGAACAGGTAAGTGTACACACACACACTTTTCTCGTCGAGAAACAGGCTGACGAAAATCTCGACGAGAAAATAGAGAGCAGGTTCTCTATTTTCTCGTTGAGATTCTAGTCGGTTATCTTGACGAGAAAACATACACACGAACGAATTTCTCGGCAAGAAATTTCTGCCAGCAAGTTTCTTGCTGGTTCTTGCAGAGAAACTCGGTCGTGTGTACGAGGCTTTACTCCCTGTTTGGCCATGGGACAGGAAGTAAATGGAAATCTCTGAAATGGGACACAGATGGTGAAAAAGAAAAAGGGGTTATAACTTTGCTCTATCCAAAATGGAAACTTTTTTTTAATAGGAGTATCTTGGATGGGGTGAAGGGATATATGGTATGCCCAACTTGAATCAAAGAACAACAACATGGGTCAACTTCCTTCCTCTGTACAAAAGATCCTGGACTGCTTTTCTTCCTGTACACACACATAGTCTTTTGTGGGTCAGTGGCAACATTCCATTACAGACTAGGAGCTCTTAGCCCCTCTTGGAAATAGCACAAAAGTGAGGCAAACTGCATGCAGGAGTTTATCCTCTCCTATGTAGAACTGCTCCCAGCTACACTGCTTGTAGGTAATACCAGCCCTCCTGTCTGCTGAACTAAAGATCTGCCAGGGCAAGGTAATAAAAGGGTTACGCACAGTGCTGTCCTTTTAGAAAGCTTACTACATGTGGCAGTTTCTCCCCTTGAAAATCCCTGGGAGTGCTGACATGCCCACTCTGTCCTCCTTGCTCACACTGCTTCTCAAACTACTGTGCTGAATCATAGTTGCCAACATTGGGAAAAAAACATCTGGGACCCTTTTTTTGTATTGAGGCGGAGCCTTGCTATAATTAGAGGGCGGGGCATTCGTTTGTAGGCGTGGCACACTGTAATGAAAAATGCGGCGCGCGTAGCGCGCCGCGCCGAAAAATGGGCGTGGTTTACGCACGATAGTGGGTGTGGCTTAAATGGGCGTGGTTCAAAGGGGTGTGGCTACAGTCCGAGGTGAGAGAAAGAGAGAGAAAGAAATAGAAAGAAAGAAGCCAGATCCTACACCACAATAGAAATGTGTAACAAAATTGGCAGATAACTATACTCCGAAACACCTGTTGGCGCTTCAATCATCCCGACACCATGTTTGTTATGGTGTCAGGATGATTGAAGCGCATTATTTCTATTATTACATTGTAATATAAAATTAAATCATTCAACTCACCATAATGCCGAATCACTGTAAGCCCCAAGTGTGTCACCTGCCACGTCGCCTGCCACCAGATGCCATCAGGTGCCCCCAATGGAGTCCGTCCTTACATCAGCTTTACCCAGCGGAATCCTTCCTTACATCAGGCGTACCCAGCGGAGTCCCCCCTTACATCAGGTGTCCCCAGCGGAGTCCCCCCTTACATCAGGTGTCCCCAGCGGAGTCCCCCCTTACATCAGGCATCCCCAGTGGAGTCCCCCCTTACATCAGGCATCCCCAGTGGAGTCCCCCCTTGCATCAGGCGTCCCCAGTGGAGTCCCCCCTTACATCAGGTGTCCCCAGCGGAGTCCCCCCTTACATCAGGCGTCCCCAGTGGAGTCCCCCCTTACGTCAGGCGTCCCCAGCGGAGTCCTTCCTTACATCAGGTGTCCTCAGCGGAGTCCCCCCTTACAACAGGCGTCCCCAGCGGAGTCCCCCCTTACATCAGGCGTCCCCAGCGGAGTCCCCCCTTACAACAGGCGTCCCCAGCGGAGTCCCCCCTTACAACAGGCGTCCCCAGCGGAGTCCCCCCTTACAACAGGCGTCCCCAGCGGAGTCCCCCCTTACATCAGGCGTCCCCAGCGGAGTCCCCCCTTACAACAGGCGTCCCCAGCGGAGTCCCCCCTTACAACAGGCGTCCCCAGTGGAGTCCCCCCTTACAACAGGCGTCCCCAGTGGAGTCCCCCCTTACATCAGGCGTCCCCAGTGGAGTCCCCCCTTACATCAGGCGTCCCCAGTGGAGTCCCCCCTTACGTCAGGCGTCCCCAGCGGAGTCCTTCCTTACATCAGGTGTCCTCAGCGGAGTCCCCCCTTACAACAGGCGTCCCCAGCGGAGTCCCCCTTACATCAGGCGTCCCCAGTGGAGTCCCCCCTTACGTCAGGCGTCCCCAGCGGAGTCCTTCCTTACATCAGGTGTCCTCAGCGGAGTCCCCCCTTACAACAGGCGTCCCCAGCGGAGTCCCCCCTTACAACAGGCGTCCCCAGCGGAGTCCCCCCTTACATCAGGCGTCCCCAGCGGAGTCCCCCCTTAACCAGGTGTCTTCTGTCTCGACCGCCATTACTGTTTCCCCTTCCCCGAGGGGGAACAAAATAGAGGCGGAGCCGACCGCGTGGCTGCACAAAAAATTAAGCTGTGGCACCGCCCACCCCCGCCCCTTTCCATTACAGACAGACCTGCAGCGGGGCGGGGCGGGGCGGGGGGGTGGCCGGCCGGCCAGCCAAAACACGGATGTAGTACAATAGAAGATAAAGCTGCTGCGGCGCCGCCCACCCACGGGGAGACGCGGGGTATGGGCGGCGCCGCAGCAGCTTTATTTTCTATTGTACTACATCCTGGTTTTGGATCTTCTTTAAAATGGCGGCCGGCGGAGACATTGTCTCCGCCGGCCGTGGACCTCTAGCGGCGTCGGCCTGCGGCGGCCAAAGTCGTGGAAACCGGGAAAAAACGGATTGGCCGGGACATTGGCCGGGACAAAATAAATCCGGGAAAAGGGTTTGAATCCCGGGAATGTCCCGGCCAATCCGTGACTGTTGGCAACTATGGCTGAATTGACATTCCTGATCCCATCCCTGAACACAGCCTGGGGATGGGGTCTCCCCTAAACCTAGGAGACCCCTTCTAGACCCCCGACAGCCTCCTCAGCACTCCATCTTCCACCCAACTCCGCTGCTAGTATGACTCATTCGTATTTAAGTAAACATTTGTACAAGCGCACAGGATTAAAAAAACATAAAAGGCTTAAAAAAGGCCAGTCCATAAAGTTCATAAAAGTCCTGAAGGACTGTGGTAACATCAGTGGGGCAGGCAGCCAGTGAAAAATAACTCACTTTGGTGCCAAAAACTCTTCTCAGGAGTGAAGCCAACTCAGTAGAATACATGCAAAAAAAGGAAACAGAAAAGCGCCTCTAAGTGTAGTATTTATTAGAAAAGGGATTCAGAGTAGACAAATGAACACTTACAGGAGGGATGAATAAAACAGGCTCATCTATCATTCAGAGATCCTGGTGAAAGCAGTCATCTGCGCCCCTGGTCCGGATGTATAGGAGACCGCGGTGTGACAGGAAAGAAGGTCAGCAGTGATTACTTGAGAAAAGAACACGCATGCCCAGTATAGGCTTCTGTTTCCCTTTTTTGCGTTCATATTTAAGGGCTGGCCTAGCCACCCAGCAAGGACAGTATGCATGGGGATTGGCCAGGTTCCCCTAAGTATGCAGATCAACCCTCCTAGCCTCCGCCCACTAACTTCTAAAAGTTTCTCCAAACTTCCAGAACCAGGGGGAGGCACCAGAGACCTGCCTCTGTGAGTCATCCTGCCTGACCTGCAGTAAACCCTGACCCAGATTCAGACTAATTTTACCATAAGTCAATAAATTTGCCTGCACTATTCTAGTAGCACACTCGAGGGTGCTACAGTTTTACTTTAAATATTGCTCCACTATAGCATCTACAGCATTGCAGTAGTATTGACAAATAAGATCTTATCTATTAAAAGTTTGAAGAACCAACTATTTCGTACATGAGGCTGAATACGTAATTTACCTCCTAGTACCAACCAAGATTATCTATGACACTCAAGGTTAGGTTTTTGTAACCTGCTTCCTTTTTATAATGCCTTTCAAATGCCTATACCTTTATTAGTCCAGCTTGTCCCAACCTCTTGTGAAAAAAGTAAAAGTTTTTAATATTTATGACTACAGTGAACATATTTATTAAATCTACAAAGGAGTGAAATGTGTTAAGATAATGAAACAAGAAGCAGCTTGTGGCTCCAGGCTACAACCTGGGCTGCCTGTCCGCAGAGCTAGGCTTGATGGCAAACCATTTATTTTACTAAACAATCATATATTGTATATTCTATTTTCTTTACCATCTTTTTCAAGTCATACAAGTAACTCAGCAAGTTGATATGTTGCATCCTAGTGTGCGGTACTAGGTCAGTGTACATGTTAAATATGAACCCTAAGGACGAAAAAAAAAAAAAAAAAAAGACCTTCAAATCATTCTTTCAGTGTTCCTAAGAGGGACAAGAAGCAAATGACAAGGGAAATCTATGTTGTGTAACACTGATCTTATTCACCTCATTTAACTGTGGATATGATGCTCTCTACACTGCCTTTAGATCAGTCCTATCATAGCACAATAAAATACAACATACCCTATATTTATTTATTATTTATTTATAGCGCCATCAATTTACGCAGCACTTTACATATATATTGTACATTCACATCAGGCCCTGCCCTTAAAGCAGAACTTCAGTAATTTTTTCATCTTTCCATCTATTAAATGTTGTTTTAACTTTGAGTAGTAAAACATATTTTTTTCTGCCAGTAAATACCTTATACAGTCCACTTCCTGTTTCTTGTCTGGTCTGGTTCTTGCCTAGGCTTAAGAAATCATGCACAGCTCTCTCTCTCTCTCACTCTCGTTAGAGTTTGTCTGAAAGTGAGGGGGGATGAGTCATGAGAGGGCCAATGAGAGCTGCAGAGCTGGAGGTGTGCCTCTGTGTGTCTGTGTAAATCCTGGAAGTGAACAGGCAGCAGCTTTAGCTGCCCACAGTTAAAATGGATGCAGCCAGACTCAGTGGAGGGAGATTTCTGCAGCAGATTTGGCAAGCACAGAATCACAGTATATATAAAACAATATGCAAAGTGGTTGGAGGGAATATGTTTTTATTACAAATTATGTGAGCAGAGTGCAGTTCCTCTTTAAGGAGCTTAAAATCTAAGGTATTTAGAGATATCATATAAAATGCAAGGGGGTAAATATGCGACTGTAAGCTGTAAGTGCTGGATCATTGCAATTTTTTACACAGACAGGGCATGTTTTAAAAAGACACAATACATGTTTTAATTTGCGAAAGTCATAAAACTCTTGGGACCACTAAGCCTAACATAGAAAAGGTAGGTTTATTGAAAAAGTTCATAATAACTTTTTTGGCAGGATAAATGGAGCCAAATTCTGGTAACATCACCCAATAAACTTTTATTTAAAGGGTTTGTAAAGAAAAAAATAAAGAAAAAAATAACAAACATGTTATACTTACCTCAACTGTGCAGCTCGTTTTGCACAGAGTGGCCCCGATCCACGTCTTCTGGGGTCCCTCAGCGGCTGTCTCGGCTCCTCCCTGCAATCACTCACCACCTATATGCGAGCTCGCATGGTGGTGAGTGATTGCGGGCACGCTCCAGTGATACAGCCAGTGGCTATTGCCGCTGACTGTATCACTCGGCCCCGCCCCCCGGCGCGCCGCATCATTGGATGTGATTGACAGCAGCGCCAGCCAATGGCTGCGCTGCTTTCAATCCATCCACTGTAGCCAATCAACGGCAAGGCTGAAAGGCTAGGAGGATGTCCAGGCCAAGCGCGGGACTTTTGAGGGGTCAGGTAAGTAAAATGGGGGCTCGCGGGGGGGGGGGGGGGCGGTAATGTCGGATGTTTTTTCACCTTAATGCATAGGATGCATTAAGGTGAAAAAACATTTACCTTTACAACCCCTTTAAACCAAGCTTATTGACCATACCCCTTTGATGCGGTTTATCCGGATTTGGCTTATTCTTAGAGGTCTACAAGCCCAATCAGGGTAAAACGCGTCAGTAGGTGTGGCCAATGGGTGGGGACTGATGTAGTAAGCCTACTTGGTTTGAATAAAGGTTTACTGGATGTTGTTACCAGAGTGTGGCTCTGTTTAATCCCGTTAGTGTACTGTGGAGTGAAGATTTGCTCCTTTGGGCACCGGCATCTAGTTATGTTTGCGGATTGCTATGTCGATATCAGGACTTTGAGAAGCTGATTACTCTGTGAAATTAGTAGTGCCAATCCCTGTCCTGTACATAGCCTGTTCAGAAAGTAGAGCTGTGGGAGTACCCACCCACTACATCCTGCCTGCAGGAAACTACAAGAGGGGCAGATCACACGACCAGTCTCCCTGCGCAAGGAAGAGAAAGCAGCAGTTACCAGTTTTTATACAGGAAGCGCTTGGACAGAGGCAAAGTTTGACCCTTAATTTCTGCACCGATCTGGAAGAAATACACACAGGCACATCAAGAATCAAGTAAGATACACATACATCTTGTATTTAAACAATATTTGATTTGCTTGGATTTCAGCTTTAACATACATAGACCTGCACAGAAATTAAATGAAAATATATTCCTGGTGTGGACTCCTCCTTCTCTTCACCTTTATTAGAGGAAGTTTCCTTGAAATAAAACGTTTGCCCAAGAGACAAAGTGGGGTTTGTTAGTGTAAAGCCTGAAGCAGGTGAGCAGAGGACTGCCAACTAGTAGTGGTTTGGCCAGGATGAGTGACAGAAAGGGTGTTCCCAAACACAAGGAAGTGTAGAGTAGTTTCCCTGGGGGGGCTCCATGCTAATAGTACACTGTTAAGACCCCAGGCAGGAATGGGTTAAATTGAGTGAAAGCTCCCCTGTATCATGAAAAGGATTCCGGTAGCCCATTGGTTAGCAGTGGGGTAAAGTACAAAAACCCAGCATGCTGGGCAGAACTTGAAAAGAGAAAGCGATGAAAGCTGAGTCAAGGAGCCGCCCATACCTGTAAGGTTTTTTAACAGTCCTTCATCCTATTTATGGGAGAAATGTGTCTTCTGGTGTCCCTCAGTGGCTGTCTCGGCTCCTCCCCGCAATCACTCACCACCTATATGCGAGCTCGCATGGTGGTGAGTAGGGATGAGCTTCGAGTTCGAGTCGAACTCATGTTCGACTCGAACATTGCCTGTTCGCCCGTTCGCCGAACAGCGAACAAATTGGGGTGTTCGCGGCAAATTCGAAAAATCTATGGGAGAAATCTAAAGTGCTAATTATAAAGGCTTATATGCAAGTTATTGTCCTAAAAAGTGTTTGGGGACCCGGGTCCTGCCCCAGGGGACATGTATCAATGCAAAAAGAAGTTTTAAAAACGGCCGTTTTTTCGGGAGCAGTGATTTTAATAATGCTTAAAATGAAAAAATAAAAGTGAAATATTCCTTTAAATTTCGTACCTGGGGGGTGTGTATGATATGCATGTAAAGTGGCGCATGTTTCCCGTGCTTAGAACTGTCCCTGCAAAAAGTGTCATTTTTGAAAGAAAAAAATGCATTTAAAACTGACTCGCGGCTATTAATGAATTGTCGGCTCCCGGCAATACATACAAAAGTCATTGATAAAAAAAAAAAAAAAGCGTGGGGGTTCCCCAGAATTCAATTACCAGGCCCTTCAGGTCTGGAATGGATATTAAGGGGAACCCCGCCGCAAATAAAAAAAAAATTGACGTGGGGTTCCCCCAAATATCCATTCCAGGCCCTTCAGATCTGGCATGGATTTTAAGGGGAACTCCACCCCAAATTAAAAAAAAAATGGCGTGGAGTCCCCCTAAAAATCCATACCAGACCCCTTATCCGAGCATGCAACCTGGCCGGCCGCAGGGGAAAAGGGGGGGACGAGAGAGCGGCCCCCCCTCCCTCCTGAACCGTACCAAGCCACATGCCCTCAACATGGGGAGGATGTCCCCATGTTGATGGGGACAAGGGCCTCATCCCCACAACCCTTGCCCGGTGGTTGTGGGGGTCTGCGGGCGGGGGGCTTATCGGAATCTGGAAGACCCCTTTAACAAAGATGACCCCCAGATCCCGGCCCCCCCCTATGTGAATTGGTAAGGGGTACATTGTACCCCTACCATTTCACGAAGAAAGCGTAAAAAAATGTTTAAAAAAACACACAAACACCTTGAAAAAGTCCTTTATTTAAAAAAAAAAAAAAAAAACATTCCAGCGGTGAAATCCAGTGTCCCGCGGCGATCCCGATGTCTAGCGCTGTCCTTCATTGGTTGTGCCTGAGCGGACCTGATGGGGAACTCCCTCTCAGTATTTTAAATGTATAGACCCGCCCCTTCTAAAGTTCCCCATCAGGTCCGCTCAGCGGACCAGATGCGGAACATGAGAAGGGGCGGGTCTATACATGTATTACCAAAGTGAGAGCAGTTCCCCATCAGGTCCGCCTCCTCGGTATGTCAGACCCGCCTACGTCATTGGCTTGAGCGGGGAACTTCCTTCACTATGTAAATTTACATAGTGAAGGAAGTTCCCCGCTCAAGCCAATGACGTAGGCGGGTCTGACATACCGAGGGGGCGGACCTGATGGGGAACTGCTCTCACTTTGGTAATACATGTATAGACCCGCCCCTTCTCATGTTCCGCATCTCGTCCGCTGAGCGGACCTGATGGGGAACTTTAGAAGGGGCGGGTCTATACATTTAAAATACTGAGAGGGAGTTCCCCATCAGGTCCGCTCAGGCACAACCAATGAAGGACAGCACTGGACATCGGGATCGCCGCGGGACACTGGATTTCACCTCTGGAATGTTTATTTATTTATTTTTTTAAATAAAGGACTTTTTCAAGGTGTTTGTGTGTTTTTTTAAACATTTTTTTTACGCTTTCTTCGTGAAATGGTAGGGGTACAATGTACCCGTTACCAATTCACATAGGGGGGGGGCGGGATCTGGGGGTCCCCTTTGTTAAAGGGGTCTTCCAGATTCCGATAAGCCCCCCGCCCGCAGACCCCCACAACCACCGGGCAAGGGTTGTGGGGATGAGGCCCTTGTCCCCATCAACATGGGGACATCCTCCCCATGTTGAGGGCATGTGGCTTGGTACGGTTCAGGAGGGAGGGGGGGCCGCTCTCTCGTCCCCCCCTTTTCCCCTGCGGCCGGCCAGGTTGCATGCTCGGATAAGGGGTCTGGTATGGATTTTTAGGGGGACTCCACGCCATTTTTTTTTTAAACTTGGGGTGGAGTTCCCCTTAAAATCCATGCCAGATCTGAAGGGCCTGGTAATTGAATTCTGGGGAACCCCCACGCTTTTTTTTTTTTTTTTTTATCACTGACTTTTGTATGTATTGCCGGGAGCCGACAATTCATTAATAGCCGCGAGTCAGTTTTAAATGCATTTTTTTTCTTTCAAAAATGACATTTTTTGCAGGGACAGTTCTAAGCACGGGAAACATGCGCCACTTCACATGCATATCATACACACCCCCCAGGTACGAAATTTAAAGGAATATTTCACTTTTATTTTTTCATTTTAAGCATTATTAAAATCACTGCTCCCGAAAAAACGGCCGTTTTTAAAACTTCTTTTTGCATTGATACATGTCCCCTGGGGCAGGACCCAGGTCCCCAAACACTTTTTAGGACAATAACTTGCATATTAGCCTTTATAATTAACACTTTAGATTTCGAACGTTCGAGTCCATTGTATTTAATAGGGTTCTAAAGTTTACACGAACATTTTGTCTGTTCGCAGGTTCTGGTGCGAACCGAACAGGGGGGTGTTCGGCTCATCCCTGGTGGTGAGTGATTGCGGGCACGCTCCAGTGATACAGCCCACCAGGGTTGAGATTCCTAATAGGGATCTGCTACCCAGAGTGAGTTAAAGCCAACAGCCAATGAAATCTCACTTCAGAGCAGGTCCAGAGGATCCATGAACTGCACGTGCCTGACACCACCACCAGTGGATTCATTGAGAGTCAACAACTGGGCTACGAAACAGGTGACTTTAAGTGGGCCACAGGCATTGGTCTCCATTTGAGCTGAATGTTTGAGACAGAGGCTGAGGAGGACTCAGAGGCAGCACAGCGTGGACAATTTGGGGAACGACGTCAAGAACTTCTGTGACCCTACCGTACAGTGACAAACCATATAACATTGCCAGGGTTGCTTATAACGGTCACCTTTTAGTATTATGGTTCCTAAAAGAAAAAGAAAGTGTTGGTGTAACTCAATAAAATGTCTTAGCGGGAGTTGGCCGTTAATGTGTTTGTTACATACTTCTTTTCAAAACAAATATGTCCATCTAAAATGAACTTGCCCACAGGTTGACCACACTACCATGCAAATTCACTGCAGAAAAAAAAACACGTGTTGTTGTCACCCAGTTAAAGAAAGGGTAACATAAAGGATCTACTGGCAGAATCAACAGGTAATAAAACTACTGTATGTTAGGAAGGGGCTCAGAAAAACGAAACTTGCCGTGTAAAGCCTCGTACACACGATCTGATTTTCCGACGGGAATTGTGTGATGACAGGCTGTTGGCGGAAAAATCTGACCGTTTGTATGCTCCATCGGACATTTCTTGTCGCATTTTCCGCGGACAAATGTTGGATGGCAGGCTTTAAAATTTTCTGCGGACAACGGGCTTTGTGTTGTCGGATTTTCAGAGAATGTGTACACAAGTCCGTCAGACAAAAGTCCAAAGTACAAACACGCATGCTCAGAATCAATGCTCACGAAACACGACATTAGCAGAAGGTGTCCAAAGGGTGGCGCTAAGGAGCTGAAAAACTACGCACGTTTGTGTTTGTTGGCCGACAATTGTGTGCCGTTTGTATGAAAGACAAGTTTTTGGCCAACGCCCTTTGGAACAAAAGTCTGAGGATTTGTCTGCGGAAAATCCGACCGTGTGTACGAGGCTTTAGTGCTTGTGACAGACTGCAGCATTGGTTGTGCCCATAGTTGCACTTTAATATTTGCTGCAAAGTTACAGTCAGACAAATTGTGCCTCAATGTGAGCAGCTATGTTGTGCTGTTCATTAAGTATTGTTTTTGATGTTTAAGTGTTAAAAAAAAAAAAAGGATTACCATAATGCCACGTACACACGGTCAGAGTTTTCCGACAACAAAAGCGTGGTTGGTTTTTCCGACGGATTTTTGCTCAAACTTGTCTTGCACACACACACGGTCACACAAATGTTGCTCGGAAATTCCGATGGCAAGAACGCGGAGACGTACAACACTGCGACGAGCCGAGAAAAATGAAGTTCAATGATTCCGAGCATGCGTCAAATTGATTCCAAACATGTGCAGCACTTTTGTGCGTCGGAAATGGCTACACGCGGTCGGAATTTCCGATGAAAAGCTCACAACAAACATTTGTTGATGGAAATACTGACCGTGTGTACGTGGCATTATAGTTTCTTTTTAACCAGTTCCAGTCCTGGCCAATTCTGACATTCCTCTCCTACATGTAAAAATCAGCATTATTTTGCTAGAAAGCTACTTAAAAGTTAGAACCCTGAAACATTATATATCTTTTTTAAGCAGTGGCCCTAGAGAATAAAACGGTGGGTGCTGCATATTTTTACGTCACACAATATTTGCACAGCGGTTTTTAAAATGCAAATTTTTGGGGGGAAAATTTATTGTAATTAATTTTAATGCACATAAACATTTTCTTTTTTTGTTTCAAATAATCCTAGAGTTACATAATAAAAACGAACCATTTCAACTCGGATTTTATTTCTGCAAAAGTATTTAAACATTTCCTTTGCCTTACAAAATTTCTCACATCACCTTAGATGTTCAAAAATACCCTGCTTCACAGGCACATGAGGGTGGGGGCAACAAGAGAGGGGAAACTACTGCAATGGTCTCTCCATCTCTCTCCTCTCTTCTCTTCTCCTCATACACAACATGCAAGGGAGAGGTAAGGGGTCACACGGACACAGACATACACAAACTACAGCCATATCCACTGCAAATTATTTTCTTTCAGTTAAACTCACAAAGACTTACTTTTCTCATATACCGTTTCAAACAACAGTTACATTTCTGGCACATGCCTGGAATGTAACTTTCCCATTGGTTGTGCTCTCAACCAAACTGTCAAACTACCCAATGGCTGGTGTCAGAACTGATCACATGTGGAGCATCATGGCAGTTGTAGATTAAACAGAGGCCAAGATGGCAGCTTCCTTGGCTGAAAATGATAGGAGGGTTTACTTCCACTGTAAGTACTTATAACCCTTCTAATGTTAAACTTTGTTATACTCTCAAACATAAGTAGCAAAACGTATTTTACAAATAACCAGTACTCAGTAGTGTACTTAGGTTTTGTGCTGTCCTAGGCCTAACTAAACTTGTGCACCCCCTAATTTAAATATGACCCACCCATTCCTGTCAAGGCCACACCCCTTTCTTTTTTAAGACCCACCCTGAAATTTTCGAGTGGGGACACAAGTTCTTAGGGCCTGGGGGGGTGGACTAATTAGTTCCCCTAATTTGCATAGATTTACTCTCACTTCCTGTTTGGCTATGGGGAAGGAAGTGAAGGGAAATCTCTGCAATGGGTCAGGGATGGTAAGAAATAAACTGACAGGGGCTATAACCCTCCCTTAAGCCTCGTACACACGGCCGAGAATCTCGTCAGGAAAAAACCCGTCGTTTTTCCTGACGAGATTCTTGACAAGAATCTTGTCCCGGTCGAGTGTACACACACTCCATTCAAAAGAACCGCCGTTCTTTTGAATGGAACGAATGCGGTGATGTCATCGACTACGACGAGCATTCGCTCGTCACATTCGATGCCGTCGCCGCCATCTTGCTACACCCTACCTATGCCTAGGAAGCTACCGCGTATGCGTCAAAGTCATTTTGAGCATTCACGGGTTTCCTCGTTTCCTCGGCGACAGGTAAGTGTACACACTCTCGGATTTCTCGTCATGAAACAGGCCGACAAGAATCCCGACGAGAAAATAGAGAGCAGGTTCTCTATTTTTCTCGTCGAGATTCTGGGCAGTTTTCTTGACGAGAAACCTGAAAGCCTCGTACACACGCGCGGTTTTCTCGGCAAGAAAGCTCTGCCAGCAGTTTTCTTGTCGTTTCTTGCCGAGAAAACCGGTCGTGTGTATGAGGCCTTACTCTATCAAAAATTAAAAAATGTTGCCTGTAGTTCTACTTTAGGCACAAATTTCTGATAATTTTATGGAGAGGACTAAGAAGATATAACCATGCCAATGGTGCAGCAGAAAACATATAGCACAGTGAGGAAGGTTTGTGGTCCAGGCTGATAGGACAGTCAAAATTAGTAGCAGCTTGCGTTACACTAACAGTGTAGCACAAGCCGGCGGGGACTCTTTCCGTGCTGCCCCCCTGCAAAGTGCTGCCCTAGGCCTGGGCCTTCTTGGCCTAGGCCAGGATACAGCGTTGCCAGTACTTACTGTTACTTTTCTTTTGAAATTTAGGTAACAATGTCACATTTACAACAGACAAAACAACATGCATTCAGCATGTTTTCATATAAGTAACATTTACTCAACATTAGCTAGCTACAAACAAAACATTCAGATTCAGACATACACACATATCTTACATTAATGCAGTAGTCACAATCTAAACATTAGCTCATCGTTTTCAAACCTAAAAAAAAAAGAAGCTAATTGCTCTGAAACTTGCCCACAGTCCAGAGTCCAACTCTTTAGACTATTACAATATGAAGCTTCCTGACCATACAACCAATCCCTTGTACATCAGTCTGTCATTCAATTTATCAAACTAAAACAAAATCGTGAGCAATGGTGTCCAGTGGTGGGCATCCCAACACAGCAATGGGCTTGCGCCTGATCACCTACAGCAGGGGTGACCAACCTTTTGAAGAGCGAGGGCCACTTAAGCTAGTTGGTAACCGGTCGCAGGTCACAATGAGCGGAGCGGGTGGATGGCATGTCCGTGTCTGCTCTGCTATACTCCTTTTTTTAGCGGATCAGATTGAAGGTAGGACACAAGTCAGTATATATCTGCCATTACTTAGAGGTGAATGGAGGGTCCAATTGGTTGAACCCCCCTTTCACACTGATGTGCTGCGGTTTACTCGCAATGCGGTTTACTCGCACCCTTGGCTTTCCTGTACTTTGCAATAGACTTCTATAATATTCTGCAGGATTTGTGCACTTTCAGAAAGTCTATGGCTCAGAAGCCTATGGCTCAGTCATTGAGTCATTTAAGGTAACCAGAATAACCAGGATATTAGAGGCTTTCCTATATATTTGTGGGGCAACTAGACAACTAATAAGGAAATATGAAATATGAAATTTCCCCATCGTCCATCAGGAAGGGGTTAACCTGTTGTCCACCACCCACCGTCAAATGACGGCGGGCGGAAGACACTCTCGTTCTGACAGGACGTCCTGCCTTTAAAACGAGCTAGGGTGTGCACGCGTGCCGCCGCGTTGCTGGGGACCCGATGCGCTTGCCCGGCGGCCGCGATGGCCACCGGGCACCCGGGATTGCCCAGTAACTGAGCAGGAAAGTGGATCTGTGTGTGTAAACACACAGATCCACGTCCTGTCAGGGAGAGGGGACCGATGGTGTGTCCCTTGTACATAGGGACAACCATCAGTCACCTCTCCCAGTCAGTCCCCTCCCCCCACAGTTAGAACACATTGAGGAAACATATTTAACCCCTTCCTCGCCCCCTAGTGTTAACCCCTTCCCTGCCAGTCACATTTATACAGTAATCAATGCATTTTTATAGCACGGATCGCTGTATAAATGTGAATGGTCCCAAAAATGTGTCAAAAGTGTCCGATGTGTCCGCCGCAATATCGCAGTCACAATAAAAATCGCAGATAGCTGCCATTACTAGTAAAAAAAAAAAAAAATGCTATAAATCTATCCCCTATTTTGTAGACGCTATAACCAATCAATACACGCTTATTGCGATTTTTTTTTACCAAAAATATGTAGAAGAATACGTATCGACCTAAACTGAGGAAAATTTTAATTGAAAAAAAAAAATGGATATTTATTATAGCAAAAAGTTAAAAATATTGTGTTTTTTTTCAAACTTGAAGCTCTTCTTTGTTCATAGCGCAAAAAATAAAAACCGCAGAGGTGATCAAATGCCACCAAAAGAAAGCTCTATTTGTGGGGAAAAAAGGATGCAAATTTCGTTTGGGAGCCACGTCGCACGACCGCGCAATTGTCATTCAAAGTGTGACAGCGCTGAAAGCTGAAAAATGGCTTGGGCAGGAAGGGGGTTTTCGTGCCCGGTAGGGAAGTGGTTAATCAACCAGGCATGATTATGTTGAAATAACTTCATATGAATATAGCACTGCATGTGTTGCAAATAACATTAGTATGAATTATAGGGAAATATTAAATCCAATATAGGTATTAGACCACAGCAGGAGTAGGGGAAGGGGCAAAAAGCTACAGTATATTTACAAACATGCTTGAGATGCTTTAAAGGGGTTGTAAAGGTACATGTTTTTTCACCTTAATGCATTCTATGCATTAAGGTGAAAAAACATCTGAGCATTAGCGTCCCCCCCGAGCCCCCGTTTACTTACCTGACCTCTCGAAAATCCCGTGCCGTGAACGCGCAGGCTTCTCGGTCGGCTTCTCGGCTCATTCATTGGTTAATTGAAAGCAGCGCAGCCATTGACTCGCGCTGCTGTCAATCATATCCAATGGCGCGGCTGAGTGATACAGTGAGCTGCTATGGCCGCCGGCTGTATCACAGGAGCGCGCCCGCAAGAACTTTCCACCATGCGAGCTCACTCGCATGAAGGTAAAAAGTTCTTGCGGGGGGAGCCGAGACAGCCGCCGAGGGACCCCAGAAGACCAGGTTTGGGGCCACTCTGTGCAAAACGGGCTGCACAGTGGAGGTAAGTATTACATTGTTGTTATTTTAAAAAACAAAAATAAACAAAGCTTAAGGCCCCTTTCACACTGGGGCGTTTTTCATGCGGTTTAGTGCTAATAATAGCGCTATTATACCGCATGAAAAAATCCTGCCCTGTAGCCTTCAATGTGAAAGCCCGAAGGCTTTCACACTGAAGCGGTGCGCTAGCAGGACCGCTCCAAAAGTCCTGCTAGCCGCTTCTTTACAGCGGTAAAGGAGCGGTGTGTTCACCGCTCCTTTACCGCGGCTGCCCATTGAAATCAATGGGACAGCGCGGTAATACCGCACTCAAACCGCGTCAATAGCCGCGGTTTGCGGGCGGTATTAACCCTTTTTCGGCCGCTAGCAGGGGTTAAATTCACCCCCCTAGCGACCGCATACCGCGGTAAGAACAACGGTATAGCAGCGCTGCAAATCGCGCTGCTATACCGCCACCGCTCCTGCCCGCCCCAGTTGTGAAAGGGGCCTTATGCCTTGTTTCCACTGAACGGAACGGTTCGGGTCGGTACAGAATGGAACGGTTTGAATGGTCCGGTCTATTCTGGTGAGCGTTTCCACTGCAAGTCGGACCGTCAGGGACCATTCAGGGTTTAGAAAAAATGCCTCGCTTGTCCGCCAATCAGTGGAATGTATTGTAGCTCCGCCCTAACCGAACCGTTCCATTTTCTATGGCCCCACATCTGAAGCAGGACCCAGAATGGTGCGGTACGGTTCGGTTTTATGGCACGCTTTTATAATGGAAACACCCAAAATAGCGTACCGTACCGAACCGTACCGAACCGATCCGCTCAGTGGAAACGAGGCAATAGTGTTCCTTTATTCATCCATTTATATAGCGATAGCACCTTTTTCTGCAAGAATTTTTGAACCAGGAACGGTATATAAGTATGTTTACTCACACAAATCATTTGACAAGGATGCTGACTGCACTTCCTGGCTCTGAATGGCCACTAGAGTGATAGCTTATAAATCTGTGTAATAAGATTTTAATTTAAAATGTTGCTAGAAAATAAGTACAAAAGTTAAAATACTAAAAATGTATCTGTTAATAACTTAAAATAAGAAGCAACCGAAAATACATGACATATCTCTTGTGGCCTAAGGCAGCTGGCCCAATGGCTTTACCATTCAACTGTCTTAAATTTCATTAAAGAAAATAAATGAGAGGCATGTTAGCATGTTCCATAGTTCCATTAACATGATCATTGGAGGAGAGTGTCACAATTCAGAATGATATTTTCATAAGGACTTGGGAGCAGACAGGATGATGTATGTTACTGCATACCATTATACCTAGTGTGCAAAGTATGTTTTATAACTGCCTGTACCCCCGAGTATCTTCCTGAAGACAGAAATAAGCCTTACAAGAAATGACAGTGAAAAATTTGACTTCTGGAAAGTGATACAAACATAAAACGGGGAAGGTAAATGCAGTTATCCTCCAGAAAATCCTTTGGGGATAATAACAGGGACAGCCTTTATTGTTGTCTGATAGAGTTCAATTTTTTTCAAGTTTTTTTTTGCACGTTCTATTCCTGGCAAGTTTAACAGCATGTGACACCTTTACAATTTTATATTAGTGCAGAATTTATAGCAAGGACTCTATTTGACATATACCTTCACACGTATATAAATGTTAATTTACACACACATAATACTAAGCTTCTCCAAAACCCAGGCATTACCTCACATCAGGAAGTTTTAAGCAGCTGTATACCACAATGCTTTAGTAGATAGATAGATAGATAGATAGATAGATAGATAGATAGATAGATAGATAGATAGATAGATAGATAGATAGATAGATAGATAGATAGATACAAAAATTGTGGGCACCTGCCTATGGGAATTTGTGTACATGCAGAAACAAAAACAAAAAATTGTCAGTCAGACACTGATGGACACAGTCATGCTGGAACAGAAAATTACCTTTCCCAAAAGATTGTCACAAAGTGCAAAATTATCTGTAGTACCCTCCTAGTTAGGTTGCTGGGATGTTAGTTAAATTTCGTTATTTTTGGCTTCTCTGTAATCATTTGAGCAGTTGTTGATTTATTTTGGCTGTTCTGGATTTCACATTCTGCAGGTTTGATTGCTCTCCCCTGCCTTCTATAAAGATCTGGAACATAGGAATGGTAAATGGGGAGCAAGAATAGTTATTGTGCTGCAGCCAATCCCTAGGGTGGCGTATTCAGAAGGGTGCTGATGATCACTTAAATTGCCGGAGCTTGAGAACAGAAGAGTCTTCTTCCTGTTGAAGGGATTACACCTGTAGCACACCCCCGTAGGAGCTGCTGCTTTTAATTTGGGCCTTGCACGTTACCTCAGTATTCGTTGTCTAGGGGAAGAAAGTCTGTTAAGAACTCCAATGTCCACACAAGATGTAAAACCTTAAGTTGTTAGGTTTTATTTTCCTTTGCATAAAACATTTGAAGAATAGTAGAAGGTTGAAGGGAAGGGGTAGGTTCAGCCACACAGTACAGATAACTGGGAAAAACTCCTCAACTATACGGTCATTTACCACTCTTCCTGGAGTGGGTATTGCTCACCCGGATAGGCCCCTCTCACCTGGCCTAGCAGCCGGAATGATGCACGGACAATGATCAGGACCAGTCTCTGCCACAGACCGGTTGCGCACAAAATTGGATAATCCAGGATCCTCTGCCACAGGACACAACACCCGAACTTCCAGCCAAGCAGTCAAAGAGCCTTAAAGCCGACCCAGCAAACTGCAAGGTGAAGTTTAGCTATGGTGCTTCCTCCAATAGAATTACCAGGCCCTCCTCAAGACACCAGCCTTCCACTCTGTCTTTTCCAGGACAGGTCCTCCCCTGGTTTCCTCCATTGAGTGGCTTCCTCCCTCAGGACAGACAGCACAGGATCACCTTCAAGGTGTAGGCCCCAGTCAGCATGGTAGAGTTGCAGCCTCGGACTAACGTGGTCCAGAGGCCAAAAATCGTACAAAACACTCCCCGTGCCAGGAGGGCTGTGAGGGGACGAAGGACGGACCCCAAAACATGATGTCTGGCCCTTAAGTACCCTTCCCCAGCATGCTCAGCAAGTAGATCACGCCCACTGAACTGTTCCCGGGGGAGGGTACCCAATGCACTCTGGCCTGTCAGTCTTCTACCATGGCCTGGGGTGGTAACGCTACCTACAGGCAAACGGTGGGAAGTCTTCCAACACAGCCATAGCCGGAACAGAGGCTGATTTAGCATAATTATATACAGAGTCTGAGCTAACCACCAGCTCAGACACCCACTAAATTTGACATAGCGTCCAGTCATTGGGAGCAGGGCACTACACACCTGTTTAGGTGGGGGGGTGGCTACCCCCTGCCTTCAGCCATTCTGATGTTTCAAGTTACTGTTCATCAAGGTAACGGCTGGGCATACATCTGAAAGTATCTCTGACACTCTGAGATTTCACCAGCTTTTTTCCAAGCCTCTTAAGTATTGTTTTCCTGCAATATCCTGGTGACTGTACTATTGGGATTGCTAAGCCACGTAGTTCCTTTCTTGAGAGGTACATACCAACTAGTCCCCTTTAGTTTCATGAAAAGTTTGAGCTATATAGGTCTTCTCTTGAGAGGTTCTTAAGTAGTCTCCTCAAATTTTTTGTGGGAGAACTGTTCTCTGAACCTAGGTCAAGTATCCAGCGCAATTTAGTCACACTCATATTTCATGGTATTTCAGAGAAAGCCTTGTATTTTTGTCAATGAACACAAGGAGTTCTCTGATTGGACTAGGTGGAAAACGTGGCATCACTGCCCCATCTCTCCAGCTTATCCAATCAGAGAATGCTTTGCATTCATTGAGGAAAATGCAAGATATGCTCTGAAAGCACCTGTGCTGAGCCAGTGACCCTGTGTTTCCCATGCAGCAGGGCACCTGCTCGGCATGAGACCAAGAAGAAACTGAGAATCACTGTCCTAGCGGCGGCTACTACACTGATACTCCCCTTCAGCTGGTATCAACCAGGTATACAATATGCACACTTACTGGAGTATACCTGCACTGCACAAGATCACCGGTATATATACGTGTAGCGGGCATTTAAATTTGGGGGGGAGCATCTGAGTTATTTCAACCCAGATGTACTAATTGTTAGGGAATCTGAGAATCCCTTTTGTGGTTCTTGGAGGACTCTGGTGGTGCAAGGTTCCCTGTGGCCTGCAGGTGGCATTGTCGCCCTGGGCCGGAGTTGAACCTGAACCACAAGACTGTTCCTTTTTGTCCTTTCCTGGCGCCGGTACAGCGGGGCGGGGAACCCGCTGTGACGCAAAGGGAGAGGAGATAAAAGGGGCAGACGCCCTGACCTTGGGGTTCAGAGTTGGAGGACGCGACCGCACCCAGGCACCTTCAGCCTGGGTGCTGGCGTTCTGGAGTTCCGGGCCCAGGTGCCCTTGACCTGGCCGGAGCGAGGGATGGAGTCCATCCCAGGCACCTTAAGCCTGGGGTGAGGTACTATGACCAAGGCCTGGGGCCCAGTAACTTTGAATGGGTTCCGCGAGGGTGGAGGAGTCCGAGGGGCCCTAAGGTGTTGGGACCCGTATCTGAGGTGAGGAGGCCGGGGAGTGTAACCCTTCCGAATAGCCCGGTACAGCATTAATTCGGTGACGGCGGGGCCTCCGGTAACTCTCTTGGAGGGATATCTTCCCCCTGACAGGGGCTGCAACGTAGCGAAGGTAACTCCAGTTCCTGTTCACTAGAGTCGCTGGAAGAGACTCTGAAGCCAAAAAGTACGTTTTACAGCCACTGTGCTTAGCAACCGTTGGTGAAACCTCAACGGTTTAGTTTCTTTGAGGATTGTGCCTTGACCTACTCCCCACCAATACTGAACTGTTCTATGTGTCTCAAACTGTCTGCTCGCAAAGGACTATTTGTTTGCCGTTATGGAATAAATAAGTGTTGGACCTTTTCAGTGTGGGGGGTTATCAGCAGAACAGACTTGGCTCTGAGCGTATACACAGCCCGAATGTAATCTGGTGCTGGCCATCACCTCTACATGCTGTAATCTAGAGGACATGGGCCGTGGCGCACCTCACTCTTCCCTTCAAGGTACCCCTAGACCGAAGCCAAAGTAACCGCTAAAGAAGAGAGAGAGGGTGAGGCCGCTACATACGTATTTCTGCACTTCCGGGTAGTGGGCACAAGTGCATTCCACCAGCGGCAGGCAGAACGGCAATCAGGCTATATAAACAAGGTAGATTGCCGTTCTGTCAGTAAGGAAGGCATGGATCCTCCTGTTCCTGCAAAGCAGGGACATGGATCCATGCCTTCCCCTAGTAAAAGCACCTGCCTCACTACTCTAAAACACTGGCTAGGCACACAGTAAACTCCTTGACCACCCCTGATGTTAACCCCTTCTCAGCCAATGTCATTAGTACGGTGACAGCGCATATTTTTAGCACTGGTCACTGTATTAGTGTCACTGGTTCCCAAAAAAGTGTCAAACGTGTCAGTTAGTGTCCGCCACAATATCACAGTCCGGCTATAAGTCGCTGATCGTCGCCATTACTAGTATAAATAAATAAATAAAAATTCCATAAAATATGTCACAGAATATATATTGGCCTAAATTGATATAGAAATTAGATTTTTTTATTGGATGTTTTATAGCAGAAAGTAAAAAAAAATTATTTTTTTTTTTTTCAAAATTGTCGGTCGTTTTTTGTTTATAGCACAAAAAATAAAAACTCACAGGTGATCAAATACCACCAAAAGAAAGCTCTATTTGTGAGAAAAAAAGGACACACATTTAATTTGGGTACAGTGTTGCATGACTGCACAATTGTCAGTTAAAGTAACGCAGTGCCGTATCGCAAAAAATGGCCTGGTCATGAAGGGGGGTAAATCTTCCTGGGCTGAAGTGGTTAAACACATACTTAACACTAATGTATACTGTAAATTTGATACTAAATCCATTTGAAGTATATTTACTTCTTGTCAGCTTTAAATCTTCACCACGTTAATTTGCCTAGTTAGAGGAAGGGATGTGTTAATGCTTGGGAGGAGATTGCTGTATTTATTGTCGGTCCAGCTGCAGCTCAAAGAAAGAATAATAGGTGCACACACCTGATACTGTGTAACCTTACAGATGATTTTTCTTGTCTGTGTAAATGCATTCTGAGAGCTTCTACAGACACAACAAAGGTGAATATAAATGCATTTTTTTTTTTCTTTTCTTCATTTTTTTATGACTACATCAATGTTCTCTCGTCCCCAAAAAGGTTACATATCAAGCACGATACAATACCATTGGCAGCTGGGTATTGAGTCTTTTTCTAAAAACAAAACAATCTCCCGACAGGACTCTATAGGAAAAGCATTTACTTACTTCTGCTAATGGAAAACTGTGATAACGATCTTTGAATAATAGGTTTTAGAGACATCAGCTAGCAGGCCTTGTGTAGCTGCTTTATCAGTCAATACAGCCATCCTCTCTGAGAAAGGAGTGTGCAGTTTAGAAGAAGAAAAAATAGATGTGCTTTGTATGATTGGTGCAGCCCTTCTTCCTGAATTCTCCCCTTCCTCATCAATGCATTATTAAATGAAAATTACACTTGCAAGATAGGAGGGAACGTGATTATTTTCCCTGAGATTTTGCTGATTAGTCAATTGCTCGGCTCCTGTTGGAAGCCACTTGTGTCAAGTTTCTTTACAGTTTTCATATAAAGTGCAAATGATCCTTACTGTACCTCAGCTGAATGATTTTTCAATTAGTCTGCTGTTCCCTGGCTATGTTCCTACCATACAGTAGATGTATACTGGTGGAACGGAGCAAATGTTTAGCACAATTTATGATCCTTGGAGGAGTTGTTTGTCAAGAAACAATATCTGAAGCGACTATTATGGTACAAATGCAAACTCATGCCTTTGTTTATTTCACATCATTTTTCCTGGTGTTTGTTACAGAGGTGAAGAGCGTCTTGTTCACCTCAAGCTTTTTCTGCCAGGCTTGTAGTTGTTGACGTGGGTCATTGCAGGGTAAAGGAATTCTAAAACTGGCCATGGAGGACAGTTGGACATGCAGACATAGCCAAAACAACAAAGGTGTCGTTAGGGCTACCTTCACGCATAAATATATACACTTGGGTAATGCTTGTTTTTATGCGCAGATGTGTTAGGAGGAGGGATATACATGCAGACACCTGTGGTGCGGGCTTAAATTGATGGGAGCGGGAGTGTGTAACGCACGTGTTTCTTGGCAGCTGCTGGTCTTATTCTAGAATCCTGGTTTTGGCTGAGCTTCACTCTCCTTGTCTGACTGTCCACCTGCAGGGTGATTGATGTAGACACAGCCTCTGGGTGGAGATCAAACCTGTTTTAAACCTGCCAAGCCCTTAGGGTCATGCTTGGGATAGTGTTTGCAACACCTGTTTGCCTGCCTTGTTCCTGTGTCTCGACCTTTACCTTTGCCTCCTAGTTTGGGTTTCCTTGTTTTCAAACTTGGATTGGTCTTTGGACTATCTCTCTGAACTCAACCAGCCTTTTTGGCCATGGTTTTGATCCTGACTATTCTCTGAACATTGCCATTAGACTACACCACCTGTCTGCCAGCCACAAGTATCTGTTTGCTGTGCTTAGCTCGCACTTGCCCTGGCATGGTAGACATGCAGTTTAACATTGTATATAAGACCTGGGGGGCAACCCGAGTACCGGTAGGCCTGCTTGCCTTATGGGAAAGGGGGCTGCTATAGGTGAAGAACACAAAGCCAGATAAGTGCCTGATCATCAATGCTAGCGGTAGGTGTGACAAATGGAAGCAGATGGGATCAAGCAATGATATGGCCACAAGTTTATGCATGATCCAGCTACCATTGAGTGAACACACTGTGAAGAGGAGAAGATTACAACCTATTCTGGTGGAAAACAAAATTGATTGGCTGCTAAACATCCAACTCAGCAGATCATTTCTTCCCTGTGTAAAAAATGACAACTATGGTAAGTAAGGACATACAGCTAGGCAAATTCTCTCTGATCCAACTGTAAACAACCAGGTCAGGTAATGTTTTACTGATATATGTAGGCACCTTAAGGAAAACCTTTCATCAGATATATTTCATTATGTAAAATGTACAGTAAGCATTACGTTTACTTCTCCTGATATCAGTCATTCAAAGTTCTTTGCATTTGCATAACCCTCGTGACCATTTCCTTAAAGCTGAAGGTTAGTATTTTGGGGGGGATTTAATCTCAAACACATGCCGCTTTATGTAAAAATCCTTCCTTCAGTGCCTCCTTTAAGCTGGTTATATTGCCCTCACTGGCTATCTTTTGATGCTGTGAGAAACTTCAGCTTTGTGATGATCATGTTTTTAGGTGTCACACCAATGTATGATTCCCATTATTACAGAAAAACTAATATTTTTAGACTGACATGCCTTTTTAATTACATCATATGGATGTTAAAATATCTGTGTAGGTTCAATTTAAGAGTAAAAAAATATGTTGTCAGCAAAGGGATTATTGTGTGTGATGTGCTACAAACACATGGAACAAATATTCATCAAGAACTGGCCCATCCTGCTGGAAGATCCTTTTTTGGGTTCCACCCTAACATCCAAACCCAAAGTTTCCTACCGCAAGGCCAAAAATATCAAGAGCCGAATTGCACCAAGTAAGATCCCGCAAACCCAAGCCAGATCCCACCACCCACACCCCCCTGATCCCACCAGTGGGCATGTTTCAATGCAAGAACAAATTATGCATGATGTGTAAATTTGTCCAGTATGGACAAAATAGCTTCTCTACAAAAGGAAAAACGTATCCTATAAAAGAGTTTCACAATTGCTCCATTGATCATGTAGTATACGGTTTGACCTGTGCTTGTGGCCTCCAATATGTTGGCAGAACCATCCTTCCCCTTCGCCAATGGCTTGGCAAGCACAGGCGGTTCATCGAACAGGGATGTGATTAGGGATGAGCCGAACACCCCCAGGTTCGGTTCGCACCAGAACATGCGAACAGGCAAAAAATTGTTCGAACACGCGAACACCATTAAAGTCTATGGGACACGAACATGAGAAATCAAAAGTGCTAATTTTAAAGGTTAATATGGAAGTTATTGTCATAAAAAGTGTTTGGGGACCCGGGTCCTGCCCTAGGGGACATGTATCAATGCATTTTTTTTTTTTAAAGATTGCAGTTTTTTCAGGAGCAGTGATTTTAATAATGCTTAAAGTGAAACAATAAAAATGAAATATTCCTTTAAATTTTGTACCTGGGGGGTGTCTAAAGTATGCCTGTAAAGCAGCGCATGTTTCCCGTGTTTAGAATTGTCCCTGCACAAAATGTAATTTCTGAAGGAAAAAAAGTAATTTAAAACTATTCGGGGCTGTAATGAATTGTTGGGACCCCGGCAATACAGAGAAAATTCATTGAAAAAAAAGGCAGGGGTCCCCCCCCAGTCCATTACCAGGCCCTTTGGGTCTGGTATGAATATTAAGGGGAACCCCTGCCATTTTTTTCAATGACTTTTATCTGTATTGCCCGACCCGACAATTCATTAATAGCTGCCAGTAGTTTTAAATGACTTTTTTTCCTTCAAAAATGACATTTTGCGCAGAGAACCAAATTTTTTTTTAAAAATGCGTGGGGGTCCCCCCAAAATTCCATTACCATTCCCTTCAGGTCTGGTATGGATATTAAGGGGAACCCCGTGTAATAAAAAAAAATGGCGTGGGGTTCCCCTGAAAAATCCATACCAGACCCTTGAGGTCTGGAATGGATTTTAAGGGGAACTCCGCGCCAAAATAAAAAAAATGGCGTGGGGTTCCCCCAAAAATCCATACCAAACTCTTATCCGAGCACGCAACCTGGCAGGCCGCAGGAAAAGAACCTCCTGAACTGTACCAGGCCACAAGCCCTCAACATGGGGAATTTGTCCCCATGTTGATGGGGACAAGGGCCTCATCCCCACAACCCTTGCCCGGTGGTTGTGGGGGTCTGTGGGCGGAGGGGGGTTTATCGTAATCTGGAAGCCCCTTTAACAAAGGGGAACTCCAGATCCCCCCCCTATGTGAATTGGTAACAGGTACATTGTACCCCTACAATTTCACAAAGAAAGTGTAGAAAAGTCCTTTATTTAAAAATTAAAAAATTAAAAATTAATTTCCAGCGATGAAATCCCGTCTCCCCGATGTCCAGCGATGATCCATTCCAGCATCGCTGCAGTCTCTCCACTCATTCTCCAGCGAGGAACGAAACCCCCATGATGCATAAGAGGGGGCGGAGTGACACGCCCGTCACCCGCTCCCACATCATTGGGAAAGCCGGGGCTTTCCCAATGACGTGGGCACGGGTGACGTCACTGGGCGGGGCGCGCAAACTCACGTGGCGTGAGTTTCAGCCTTACGTTCATCCGCATGACTTCCTGGATCCATCTTTGGAGTTCATTGGATTTCTTGAACCTATCTTTGGAGTTCGCTGACCGGGCAATTTTAGCGTGATTGACTCACTGTCACTGACATGTGAGTCCACTTCTTCCGGTAAGAGAATTTACCCCTTACTTTGGGTGGAGGACACACTATCCCTGGTGTTCTGTGTGCTTATGGCCATTGCATTCCACTTCTGAACAACAACTTTGCCTTATGGTGGACTTTACATATGTTTACCTATATGGTTTTGACCTATGGGACATTTTCCATTTGTGTTTTTAGCACTATATTTTTTCACATGTTTATTCATTTTCGTGATTCATCACTGTATGATTAATTGTTTTATCACATGTTTGCACATTTTGATATACTGCTGTTATATTGTTTTTTATCACTTTAGCGCTACATTTTACAATTTTTCCATTTGAATTTTGTCACATTCCATGTAGCTGCTTTTTTCCATACACTGGTTTAGCGCAGTATTACCCCTTACTTCCAGGTGCCCATAAGTGACAGATGTTTGCATACAGCCATCTGTACATATCAATGTGCCACTGCATATCTAAGCATTTGCATGTGTACAGGGATGGATGAGGGGCCCTGGATGAAGACAGTTTGCATCCTTTTCTGTACATGTGAAAGTGCTTGGATGTGCAGCACATGTGCATAGTTTATGCATGTTATTTACCTGTAAAAGTCTCTCTTGTGCAAACATCCAAAAGTCTTGAGATTGCAGCAAGGATCCAGCATCAGAGCTGCCATTCAAGTAACACTCCATAGCATAGGTGTGCGCAGTCTATTGCATGAGATTGTGCACCCCAAATGTATTAAAACATGGATGGTGTTAGTAGGGCAGAGGTTGGTGTCAGTAGGGCAGTGAACAGTGGCAGCCCGTTCTATCCATGCATCCCCCTGATCTACATGCCAGACGTATGGATTCCGATGGGGGATTTTATTTTCTTGAAGCACGTTTTTAGAGCCAGAGGCTCTAATAGGTTTCTAAAAAGGGTGGGCTCGGGGCGCAGAGTACTGCGCTCCGAGTCCACCCAGTTGTATGACGATAGCGAATGGATATTCGCTATTGTCACACTGATCCTTCTCCCAGCCAATCAGGAAGCGGGTCAAGGAGAGAAGGAGGAGATGCATGGCCGGAGGAGACGCACGACCGGAGGAGAAGCAGGGGAAGCCGGACCAACCGACCCACCAGCCACCACTTTGACTCCAGGGATGGGTCACCCGCAGCGGCTCAGCCATCCAGCACTCCCCGGCTAGAACAGGGGAGGGAGGATGAGCGGAGATAAAAGTCATCCCGGGCAGGACATCTGCCTCCTAAAGTAAGGAGACTGTCCGTCTCCCACGGGGGGTGGGGGGGGTGTTGCTGGTGTTCATGTCTGTCTCCCGGGAGGAATAGTTTTGTCTCCCACCAAGGGGTTTGCCGCCCCCCACCCCCAAATTATTGAGCACCTGTCGCCACTGAGTGGCAGTAGTTTTTAATTACTTTATTTTTTAAATATTTTTTTAAATATTTTTTAGGAGCCCCATTGGGGGGGCTTTGATGAAATATCAGCAGGGAAATCTGCACCGCATGGGGTGATTAGGGTGTGCCCAGGCACATCTGGCACACCCATTGCGCATGCTTATGCTCCATAGTATTCTGGTTTATCCAGAAGCTACATAAAGGAGGTGAGGCGTAGGAGCTGGGCCCACATAGACTAATTAGACACTCCCAAAAGAGGAGAGGGCTATTATGTGCAAGGAGGAAAGGGGGCAGTGCTAGGGAATTGACTCTCCTGTGGTAGTCAAGTTGTGCTTTTACCTGCAAATTGTTCATTTGGTGACAAGGCCTCCTAAATTGTATTCATCTTTCTCATCTCAGAAAGTTGGAAGCTACATAGGTGTGTCAGAATTCAAAATAGAAGGCCTTCCATTGTTATAAATTTGTTTAAAAAAAAAGAAATTTGGTAGGGTAATGGTATCTAAAAAATGTCTTAAATTTTGTCCTCCCTTGTGGACCCTGCCTGCATGTGCCCAACGGTAAAATTCAGTCTTGGTATAACAAGCAGATACACAGCATGCAAACAAGTCGTTATTGTATGATCAGTTTTTCTTCCCCTACGTTCACTACCTGAAAGGTTATTGATCTCGAGGGACAGTCTATGTGCTTCACTCACAGACTGATTATCTACAGATTAGATCTAATCTACCGGATAATCGGTTTCTGTATTGGTAACTTAACAAGATTTAAAGGGGAAACCAGCTACAAGGCAACACATACCCTTCAGGCAGATATACAGTATATATTTATTTTCGAGAAAAAAAAAAAGACAGCTTTACAAAGCTCGACTACCTTGGACAAACATTGAGCAAAAAGATGCTTGGATTATGTTGCTTTAGCAACAAAAAAACATTGAGTGAAAAGATCAGAGGTGTTTTAAAATGAGTTCATATAGCATTTGAACCCTGCAGACATCTCATCAATGTTCCTTTATGAGAACTCTTTCAAAGATGACATTTGGAAAATTGTGATATCTGCAACAAACGGAAGGTTGATTGCCATGCCTTGCCGTCAAGCTGTACACTCTAATGGGCAATGTCTTTCTTCCGGTACCAATAAGAAATGTAAGTGTGTTTAAATTAAAACAGATCGTGTCTACGCCCTTCCCGCAGGCTCCCTGAGGTTATGCCCAAGCTAACACTATGAAGTATACAGATGTGCTGTCAAGATTACTTTCACTGCATTATGGTGCTGCTGACAGTGTAAAAGATGAAGCATAAATAGTTTACCTTTTATATGAACTGTTGGAAGCTAAGAATAAAGGACAGCCAATTAGCAAAATACTGAAGGGAAAAAAAGCATAAAAAGAACCAGCCGCAAGTCCAAAATTCTGATTATCTCATAGAAGTTAATGCTACTTAGTCTATAAGTATCATTCAATTAATAATAATGATGCTACATTAAAGTAACCTTTTAATTTCCACATGAAATTTCAAATAAAGGCAGTTTAGGTATAAAAAAAATGGAAAAATGCAACATTTAATGCAGAATTTCCTTTTTGCTGGTGTCAGCTGTCCTAATTGAAATCGTAAGACCTCTGCCTCCCCCCCTCTACATGCCCTGAAGTGGTAATCTTTTGGATCCAAGGAGGTTAATAAAAGGCGCTGGACTACAATGGACTACAGTTCCCAATAGGACTTGGGAGCAAGGAGGAGAAAGCAGCAGTATCTTCCCAGGCTGTTTTAGTTTTCCTCTGTCTTTTGCTGAGAGGTGCAGGAGTGAACACATCCCTGGAGCCGAGCCTGCTGCAGATAGAGCTGAGGCCTCTAGCACACCACCTGAGCCCAGATAGAAAGAGAGAAAGCACTTGACAGCTCGGAGCTGGGGCTGCGTTACCAGCACTGTGAACTTCATGCAGCACCCACATGAATGTGGTACTGATGGGTAAACCAGGACACAGAGCCAAGCTGAACCAGGGCAGATGATCCCCTTTAAGTGGTAGGTGGGAATTTCCATACTGGGGCGCTAAGTCTGGTGAGAGGGCATTGTGGCCATAACCTACTGCCTTTAAGGAGGCTGAGTCATTAGAAACCATCCACCTAGCTGTCCTGTAACCAGTTACTGCCTGCAGGCCTTGCTGTGACTGTCCTTATGTGCACCAATGGTATGATTGTGCCCCAATGATATCTGGCTAAAGGCTCTGGACCAAAGACTGACTGTTTACAGTTGCCACATAGAGACTTTTGCTAGTTGCTTAGTTCATAGGTACCACACAAGGGTATCGTACATAATTTAGTCATCCCTTTGGTGCACCCTAAGTAGTTGCAATAGCTCTATTTTCAACACAGTGAGTATTCATGCTCACTGTCTATTACTGATCTTGCTGGTTCCTGTGTTACTGTCAGTCTAGTGGTGCTGAACTCTAACCTAAGTATCTCTGACATAGTGATTCTACTCTCTAGCAGACTGAGTCTGAAACCTACCTTCTGTATGCTCACTGATGCTTACACCTCTATTTACCTTAACACATTGAGTTATTTTACCACTAAACAGTCTCATATCTATTTCCTGGTATTTTCTTGTGCAGAGTATTTTTTGCTTTGTGAGGCCTTAATAGTTGTGGTGATTTCCATTCACACAGGTGTATTGGAGAGGCTGGGGGAGTTATCCAAGTAAAGGCGCAAAGCAGAGAGCCCAAGTTACTAAGCTGGGGTGGTGCTACACAGGCATTCATCCAGAGTGCCAACGATGCCCATCTTTTCCACTCCCCGTTCCATTCATAGAAGCTTCCATAAATAAAAAGTGATCTATAGATGGAGGATGGGCAGAGTTGGCACTCTTGATTAATGTCTGTCACATGTCCAGCACTGGTATTAGCCCCCACAGCACAAGAAGGATACCGCTGCAGGGTATGGTGGAGGAGTTAGAGAACTTTGGATTTTACATATGATGCCAGCACTAGCACCAGCACCAGCATGAGGGACACCAATGAGCCATATTGTTTATGGGATACATTTCAAATATCAGCAGTATACAATTTGAAACAGGCAAAAGGCATGCCATTTCACTTACCACTGATTTCTCATTTTAACAAACTAAGCTATGCTTACTACACAGCCATGTGGCGATCCATCAAGAACATGTCTGTGACCCAATCTGGGTCCAGACCCTTAGCTTAGGAAACACTGGAACAAATACCAATAAACTACTGAGATTAGCATCTACAGAATAATTTCTCAGTTCCAAAAAACCCTAATACTTTAAAATTGAGGCGCTTTGTCAATAACAAAGATTTGACTCATTGGGAAAAAGAAGGAACGGATGTTATAGGCATATTTAAAAAGGTTTTCCAATTTTATTTATGAAAAAAACACATAGACAGATTTTGTAAAAAACACATAAATCTGTGAAAGTGACTAAAATCTAATTTGTATCTCAGATGACCACCCAGAAGCCCAGAGTCCCAAAATACTCAATAGACTGAACTGTAGGGCCCCAGAGAGACCTAGAGGTAACAATATCCCAAAGAGGATAATACATATAATAACCTGAAGGGGTATAACCCTACAATTATGAACCAGGTATTTATAAAGCCAGTTCAAAATATGTTGATACTCTATTTCAAAGGATCAGAAGACTTGCTTGACTAGTTTCGCATTAACATAACGCTTCTTCTGGAGCTGGATAGGTAAAGGTATCAAATATTATTGTACAACACTGAGACGGAGCAGGCAACTGGCCAGAAGCTTCAGGGGGACCACTGGGTATCAAAAAGGTAGGCAAAAAAGTGGTGCATAGACAAAAGGCCGCAAACTCTACATTAAAGAGAAATGGTGTGAGATTAACATAGACAACAAGGTGCGATGAGTATTCATTTGTTCACAGCTTTTTATAACCCATTCCAGATTTGAGCCAGCCACTTTCAAAAAAGGCGCACATCAAATGGATGAAGTAAAGAAACTTCATATACACATGTGCCAACACAAATAAAATACAGCTGTGCTAGTGTACCAATGTTCCAGTGGTAGCCTATGTAACATCAAAATAACCTTGTCATGTGGCACAGCCGACACCTCATATCTGTGGGTAAGAGTCTTCCCCTCTTCTGTGCCCCCAGAGGTAGAAGTGTGTTTTTCCCAATGGGTTTAATCATGTAACAGGACGTGGAATAGTATACCCTTTTGTACTGTCCGCAGTGCTACCCTGTGGTGACAGTCTTCTTTATATTCCTTGTCATTAACAAAAACAAAAATAAATGCAAACAGGGCTAGCCAAAAAGAAATGTAAATACTTTTTCTGCTATCCAAGCCACCAGCAACTTTTTGGGAGGATTTCTCACGAATAGAGCAGCAATTTGGCAGCTTGGGGAGTAGTCCTGTTTGCATTTTTTTTAATGACATGGCCTCTTTAGCCACTTCCATACTGAGTAAAAATCATAATTTATTTGCTAGAAAATTACTCAGAACCTCCAAACATTTTATATATTTTTTTAGCAGAGACCCTAGGGAATAAAATGGAGGATGTTGCAATTTTTTTATGTTACACTGTATTTGCGCAGTAACATGTCACGCTTTAAAATTGTGACCACTCCTGGAATGGCGCCAAACTTCGGTACTTAAAAATCTCCATGGGCTACATTTTTTTTTTTTTACAGGTTACCAGTTTAGAGTTACAGAGGTGGTCTAGTGATAGAATCATTGCTCTCGCTCTGACATTCACAGCGATACCTCAAATGTGTGGTTTGAACATCATTTGCATACTTTGCATGCTTGATTTTTATATTTACACTTTCTCTTTAATTTTGAATTTCTTGATCTTGTCTACAGCCAGCTCTATGGTAAACTGCCGCCGCCGGTGGATTCATTCTCCAGCTCAACGGAACGCACCACCTGTAAAAACAATCAAGCAGCTAAACAGCCACTATGATGGCTTTTATTTTGCAGGGAATCATCTGCTGAAAAAAAAAAGATTTCAGAATGATGCCTGCAGCTGCAGGCAACCATTCAGATATCTCCACTTAAAGTCCAGGACGTCATATGATGTCCTACGGGTGGAAAGTAGTTAAGGTGAATTTACCCTGTACAGCATTCTGTTCTCTTTAAAACTACAGGTGCCCTTTACTAGGACAACCTACAATGTGTAATGCCCAGTAACCCATACCAGTCAATAAAACATTATTTTTCATTGTTTTTTTCTACCCTAAAATGCTGAAATATTAAATCTGAGTAGTGGCTGTGGATTCCTACCCATCAATGCTCTTTAAATGGTGTTGTTATATAATGTTTTATAGTTGTAAGCTTGTTCTTAGCTTCTTCTTCCCATTACTGAGAAAAGTAGATGCTGTACAGATAACGTCTACTTTTCATAAACCTATGCTTTTGTGAAAGACAGATTATATACCTTTCCAGGGTCATTCTTCAGTATTAATACATTCATGCCTTATAGCTAGACAATACAATCAAGAAAACAAAAATCCCTTCTTATGATCTGGTCTCAATGCTCTTGCACCAATGATGTTTTGCATCTCTGTAATATATATTTTTTTTAAATATACATTTTAAGGTGCTTGATACATAGAGGTCTGTTTATCAGGTTTGACATAATGTGAGGCTGTGTAAACATTAGCTGCTAGTTTGCAATGTATTTGAAAGATTTCTTCAGGTTAGATGGAATAGTTAATCCATCATAAATCTGCAAGTGTTGAAAACATTCCACAATAACCCTTTATTCCAAGGCCCTATCTCTAATGGACTGAAGATATAGTAGAGCGCATAACTAGAGGTTAGGGATGTAGTCACATAAATCTAGTAGGCAGTGGTGCTAAACAGGTGTGTGACTACTTGTAAATCACATTATTGATTGACGTGTAAGTCTGGCTTTATTCAGAAAAAATAAAATCCCCTTTAGGAGAACTATACTTATTACAAGATGTTCTACAGATCCATACCTCTTTATGTACTGCATAAGCTTCCATTTCCTTTACCGTGTTTTCCTCTGACTGATTTGTAAACACAGGAATCTGACTTCTTTACACCACCTAAGCAGCCCCAGTGTTGTGATGGGGAAAGCTGTAGCATCTGCATCCCTTTCAAAGTTGACAAACCTTGGGTAGTACGGTATCTAATAAAAAAATGAAACTGCTGTTGGAGGGGTTACCCTTTCATTTGACTTCTAATGCCACGTACACACGCTCGGAATTTCGAACAACAAATGTTCGATGGGAGCTTATTGTTCGAAATTCCGACTGTGTGTAGGCTCCATCGGACATTTACGGACAACAAAAATTTGAGATCTGGATCTCAAATTTTCCGACAACAAAATCCGTTCTCGTAAATTCCAAGCATGTGTAGACAATTCCAACGCACAAAATTCCACGCATGCTCTGAATCAAGTACGAGACGGAAGCACTTGGTCTGGTAAAACTAGCGTTCGTAATGGAGATGCCACATTTGTCACACTGCAAAGAACAGTAACAGACTGAAAAGCATGAGGCTGAAAAGCGTGAATCGTGACTCGTGACTCGAAAAGCGTGAATCGTGAACCAAACTTCTACTAACACGAGATTAGCAGAAGGAGCCCAAAGGGTGGTGCACTTGGTATTGAACTTCCCTTTTATAGTGCCATCGTACGTGTTGTACGTGACCGTGTTCTTGGCAATCGGAATTTCCGACAACATTTGTGCGACCATGTGTATGTAAGACAAGTTTGAGCCAACATCCGTCAGAAAAAAATGGACAGTTTTGTTGTCGGAATGTCCGATCGTGTGTATGCGGCATAATGCAATGCAGGCCTCTGAGTAGTAGTAGTGGTTACTTTTCTACAGGAATTATGTACGAAAAAAGTATACAAACCGCTATTGACTTGCCATATTACCGGTAAATTTACAGTATTTACAGACTAAAAACAAAAGGTAGTTTTATTGACATCAAATTATAAAATGACACAGCAACTAGTGTTGAGCAAAGAGGTTTTACTTTGAGGAAACTAGCAATGGGAAAGGAGAAATGAAAGTAGAAAACTAAAATCGCTAAATCTACTTTCAGCCACAATATAGACTGACCTATCTAGCCCTGTATAGAAGAAATCGCTATACATATCTTTTCTGAAGTCACTCCAGTCTGAGCTGTCAGCAGTGGCTTCTCTGTGTAGAAGGGTGCAGGAGAGGCAGCCGACAACGGAAGCCCCATAGTAACTCTATGGGTGACGTCACTTTCCAGGCATTTCCCAGCCGTTGTTGGTTGTCTGCTGCACAGAGCTTCCACCATTGAAGACTGGAACGGATCGGCTTCAGAAAAGGTATGTATAGTGGTTTTTGCTTTACAAGGCTAGATAGGTTTGTCTTAGATTGTGGCTGTGAGTAGATATTGAGATTTTAGTTTTAAGCTGAATTTCCACTTTGAAGTGTTTTTATTATGTTTTTTAAGGCTTCAATTTCCCAAACATTGCAATGGGTACAATGTGTACACTTTTTTTTACAACAGCTGTTAAGAAAAGTACATCATTATTGTTGTTTATACTCTCAATAAAAACTTTTGCAAAAAAAATAAAAGTACATCAAGTGCACTTAGAAATATATACAGGGTCTGCTATAGATCGTATCTTTTTAGGTGACATGGTTTGTCATTAAACAAAGCCATGTGATCACCAGGGATGAGCCGAACACCCCCCTGTTCGGTTCGCACCAGAACCTGCGAACAGACAGAATGTTTGCGTGAACTTTAGAACCCTATTAAATACAATGGACTCGAACGTTCGAAATCTAAAGTGCTAATTATAAAGGCTTATATGCATGTTATTGTCCTAAAAAGTGTTTGGGGACCCGGATCCTGCCCCAGGGGACATGTATAAATGCAAAAAAACGTTTTAAAAATTTACGTTTTTACGGGAGCAGTGATTTTAATAATGCTTAAAATGAAAAAATAAAAGTGAAATATTCCTTTAAATTTCGTACCTGGGGTGTGTGTATGATATGCATGTAAAGTGGCGCATGTTTCCCGTGCTTAGAACTGTCCCCTGAACAAAATGTCATTTTTGAAGGAAAAAAAGTAATTTAAAACTCACTCGCGGCTATGAGTAAGCACTGAAATTACAGTGCGAAACGCGTCAGCTTGTCTGCTCTCATTCTTTGCTGTGGTTTGGATTTCTGTGATTTTCCAATAAAGGAACTGTTTTTGGAGTGCGGCTGTCCAATAGTTTCCTTCCATTTTTCGCATCACTCGCGGCTATTAATGAATTGTCGGCTCCCGGCAATACATAGAAAAGTCATTGATAAAAAAAAAAGCGTGGGGGTCCCCCCAAATTCAATTACAAGGCCCTTCAGGTCTGGTATAGATATTAAGGGGAACCCCGCTGCAAATTTTAAAAAAAATGCGTGCGGTTCCCCCCAAATATCCATACCAGGCCCTTCAGATCTGGCATGGATTTTAAGGGGAACTCTAACCCTAAATTTTAAAAAAAATGGCGTGGAGTCCCCCCAAAAATCCATACCAGACCCTTATCCGAGCACGCAACCTGGCAGGCCGCAGGAAAAGAGGGAGGGACGAGAGAGCGCCCCCCCCTCCTGAACCGTACCAGGCCACATGCCCTCAACATAGGGAGGATGTCTCCATGTTGATGGGGACAAGGGCCTCATCCCCACAACCCTTGCCCACTGGTTGTGGGGGTCTGCGGGCGGGGGGCTTATCGGAATCTGGAAGACCCCTTTAACAAAGGGGACCCCCAGATCCCGGCCCCCCCATGTGAATTGGTAAGGGGTACATTGTACCCCTACCATTTCACTAAGAAAGTGTAAAAAAAATAAAAAAAATAAAAACACAAACACCTTTGGAAAAGTCCTTTATTAAAAAAATAAAAAAAATAATAAAAAAAACATTCCAGCGATGAAATCCAGAGTCCCGCGGCGATCCGATGTCCAGCGCTGTCCGTCATTGGCCGAGCCTGAGCGGACCTGATGGGGAACTTCCTCCGCAGTCTATTAAATGTGTAGACCCGCCCCTTCTAAAGTTCCCCATCAGGTCCGCTCATCCAATGAATAGGTGTAAGGCTGAGGACCTGATGCGGAACATGAGAAGGGGCGGGTCTATTCATGTATTACACAGTGAAGGAAGTTCCCCATCAGGTCCGCTCAGGCCAATGACGTAGGCGGGGTCTGACATACCGAGGGGGCGGACCTGATGGGGAACTTCCTTCACTGTGTAATTCATGAATAGACCCGCCCCTTCCTATGTTCCGCATCTGGTCCGCTTAGCCTTACACCTAGTCATTGGCTGAGCGGACCTGAAGGGGAACTTTAGAAGGGGCAGGTCTATTCATGTATTACACAGTGAAGGAAGTTCCCATCAGGTCCGCCCCCTCGGTATGTCAGACCCCGCCTACGTCATTGGCCTGAGCGGACCTGATGGGGAACTTCCTTCACTGTGTAATACATGAATAGACCCGCCCCTTCTCACGTTCCGCATCTGGTCCGCTTAGCCTTGAGCGGACCTGATGGGGAACTTTAGAAGGGGCGGGTCTATTCATGTATTACACAGTGAAGGAAGTTCCCCATCAGGTCCGCTCAGGCTCAGCCAATGATGGACAGCGCTGGACATCGGATTGCCGCGGGACACTGGATTTCATCGCTGGAATGTTTTTTTTGTTTTTTTTTTAATATAGGACTTTTCCAAGGTGTTTGTGTGTTTTTTTTTTTTTTTTTACACTTTCTTTGTGAAATGGTAGGGGTACAATGTACCCCTTACCAATTCACATAGGGGGGGCCAGGATCTGGGGGTCCCCTTTGTTAAAGGGGTCTTCCAGATTCCGATAAGCCCCCCGCCCACAGACCCCCACAACCACCGGGCAAGGGTTGTGGGGTTGAGGCCCTTGTCTCCATCAACATGGGGACATCCTCCCCATGTTGAGGGCATGTGGCCTGGTACGGTTCAGGAGGGAGGGGGGGCGCTCTCTCGTCCCCCCTCTTTTCATGCGGCCTGCCAGGTTGCGTGCTCGGATAAGGGTCTGGTATGGATTTTTGGGGGGACTCCACGCCATTTATTTTTAAATTGGGGGTGGAGTTCCCCTTAAAATCCATGCCAGATCTGAAGGGCCTGATATGGATATTTGGGGGGAACCGCACGCATTTTTTTTTTTATTTGCGGCGGGGTTCCCCTTAATATCTATACCAGACCTGATGGGCCTGGTAATTGAATTTGGGGGGACCCCCACACTTTTTTTTATTTTTTTTTATTTTTATCAATGACTTTTTTTTCCTTCAGAAATGACACTTTGTGCAGGGACAGTTCTAAGCACGGGAAACATGCACCACTTTACATGCATACTATACACACACCCTAGGTACGAAAATTAAAGGAATATTTCACTTTTATTGTTTCACTTTAAACATTATTAAAATCACTGCTCCCAAAAAAACAGCCGTTTTTAAAACTTCTTTTTGCATTGATACATGTCCCCTGGGGCAGGACCCGGGTCCCCAAACACTTTTTATGACAATAACTTGCATATAAGCCTTTATAATTAGCACTTTAGATTTCTTCCATAGACTTTTCGAATTTGCCGCAAACACCCCAATTTGTTCGCTGTTCGGCGAACGGGCAATGTTCGAGTCGAACATGAGTTCGACTCGAACTCGAAGTTCATCCCTAGTGATCACCATGTCAATAGTGTTAGAAAACAAAGGGTTAGGGCTAATTTACACTTGCTTTGGCTTCAACACACACTTGCTAGTTTACACTTGCTTCAAAAAAAGGCTTTGGAGAGGCTTTGTTAAAGCTCTCTGAACGCTAGTCAAAGCTCCTGTGACTAAATAAAATGGTTAGCTTACAGTCCTGTTTACACCTTTCTTTTGCTTTGCTTGGCTTCACTTCAAAAATTATACCCCATGTCGCTTTAGTTGTGCTTCAAAGCCTCCATAGAAGTCTATGGCAAAGCTCGCTTGAAGCCCCACTGAAGCCCCATGAAGCCTCATTGAAGCCCCACGAAGCCTCACCAAAGCCTCATCGAAAGCCCCATTGAAGCTCCACTAAAGCCTCATCGAAGCTTCATCAAAGCACCAAGCAAAAGCAAGGTGTAAACAGGATTGTAAGCTAACTATTTTATTTAGTGACAGGAGCTTTGACTAGCATTCAGAGCTTTAACAAAGGGTGTCCGAAGCCATGTTTTGAAGCAAGTGTAAACTAGCCCTTAGGGTTAACATAAGGATTAAGGTTAGGGTCACTATTAAGGTTAAGGACAGAATAAGTATTACAAACAGGGCCGGATTAGCATAGGGGCTATTGGAGCTGCAGCTCCAGGCCCCTTCCTCAGGATAGGCCCATTTGCCCAAAAAAAAAAAAAAAAGATTGACTTCGGTGACCAGGGGCCATAGAGACCCCCACATTTGGGAGGTATGTAGCTGAAGAACCACCCCACAACTGGTCAAAATATGGGGCTGCTATTATTTATGATTCCGGAGATACGGGGCTGCTTGCGCCGCCTGTCAGAAGCTATATACACAGCGGACAGTTTAAATAAATACAAGCTGACACACTCTGCAGCAGAGAGGATGAGCTCACAGTGCTTATAATAATTATTTGTATATTTCCAAGACTGCTTTCACACTATGCCGCCCCGAGCGTCGGCGGTAAAATAGCGGTAAAATGCTGCTATTTTACCGTCGGATTTGCGGCACATTTCAGCCGCTAGCGGGGCGCTTTTAACTCCCGCTAGCAGCCGAGAAAGGGTTAAAAACCGCCCACGATGCGCTGCTACAGCGGCGTATTTCCGGCGGTACGGCGGTGCTGCCCATTGATTTCAATGGGCAGGAGCGCATTAGGAGCGGTGAGTTCACCGCTCCTAATGCGCTCCAAAGAAGTTGCTGGCAGGACTTTTTCTGACGCCCTGCCAGAACACCGCTCCAGTGTGAAATCCAGTGGCGGTGCGTCCATAGAGGGCGCCGGAGCGCCGCCCCCTCTCGCTCCCGCACCGCCACTGAAAGACAATACACAGATTCATGCATTGCATGAATCTGTGTATTGTCACCGCTGCCCACTATTCATATGGCCGGCCTCCTGGTGAGCGCCGGCCATATGAATTAGAGCGGCGGCCGGCGGTGGGTGTAACTTAGAAGTGCCTATCAGCGGCTCTGATAGGCTTTCCGAATACAGCTCTCACGCTGTATTCGGCTTCCAAAAACTCCTCCCAGGTACGCACGGGGGTGCGTTCCTTGGAGAAGACTGTGGAGGTTTCAGCCAATCAGGTTCACCGGATCTGGTTACCGGTAACCTGATTGGCTGAAGCGACATCGAGGGCGGGAGAACACATCGAGGACGGCGTGGACCGAGGAAGGTAAGTGCAGGGCTGGGGGGGGGGACAGGCTGTATATGGGGGACACACTGGCTGAATATGGTTGGAACTGGCTGTATATGGGGGACAAACTGGCTGCATTTGGGGGGAACTGGCTGTATATGGGGGACAAACTGGCTGCATTTGGGGGGAACTGGCTGTATATGGGGGACAAACTGGCTGAATATGGGGGGAACTGGCTGTATATGGGGGACAAACTGGCTGCATTTGGGGGGAACTGGCTGTATATGGGGGACAAACTGGCTGCATTTGGGGGGAACTGGCTGTATATGGGGGACAAACTGGCTGAATATGGGGGCACACTGGCTGTATATGGGGGCACACTGGCTATATATATGGGGACAAACTGGCTGTATATGGGGGCACACTGGCTGTATATGGGGGCACACTGGCTATATATATGGGGACAAACTGGCTGTATATGAGGGCACACTGGCTATATATATGGGGACATACTGGCTGTATATGGGGGCACACTGGCTATATATATGGGGGCACACTGGCTGTATATGGGGGCACACTGGCTGTATATGGGGGCACACTGGTTATATATATGGGGGCACACTGGTTATATATATGGGGGCACACTGGCTATATATGGGGACAAACTGGCTATATATGGGGACAAACTGGTTGTATATGGGAGCACACTGGCTGTATATGGGGGCACACTGGCTGTATATGGGGGGCACACTGGCTGTATATATGGGGGCACACTGATTATATATATATGGGGGCACACTGGCTGTATATGGGGACAAACTGGCTGTATATGGAAACAAACTGGCTGTATTTGAGGGGACAAACTGGTGGCGTTTGGGCACAGTGGCTGCGTTTAATGGGCACAGTGGCGGCAATTATTTTATTTTTTCAGTTTGTTTGCGCCCCCCAAAAAATTTTAAGCGCCAGCCGCCACTGGTGAAAGCCCTCGGGCTTTCACACTGGAGTGAATAGAGCAACTCTTTAAGGGTGGATTCCAGGCGCTATTTTTTAACGCTATAGCGCCTGCAAAACGCCCTCAGTGTGAAAGTGGTCTTATAGTAATTAAAGGGTCTTATAGTAATTAACCCCTTGCCACCCAGGCCAATTCTGACAATTTTTTGCTAGAAAATTACTCAGAACCCTCAAACATTATATATATTGTTTTAGCATACACCCTATGGAATAAAATGGTGGTCTTTGCAACTTTTTATGTTACACGGTATTTGCGCAGCAATTTTTCAAACTTTTTTTTTTGAAAGAAACTGTTTCATTCATAAAAAAAAAACACTAAAGTTAGCACGATTTTTTTTTGTATACTAAGTGATGCTTTAATTTTTTTTACAGGTTACATGTTTAGAGTTACAGAGATGGTCTAGTGCTAGAATTATTGTTCTCGCTCTAACGATCGTGGCGTATGTAACCTGTGTGTATCTGATACTAGCCAGGACCTACCCAGCCACTGACTAGTATCTCTCCCCAGCCTGTCCCAACACACCCTCTCACCTGCTGACCTGTGGATGGGGGAATCACTTATGCAGTGTTATTGTGTTCTGCCTGTGAATACAATGATCAGAGTTGCTAACTATAGCTGGCAGCACTGATTGTTTTGGGAAAAACCTGACAGGCTGGTTGTACTCAAGTCAGATAATAGATTGACTTGTGTAAAACCAGCTAGCCCATACATAGATCGACTATGGCTGGTCTCTGCTTAATTAGCGTAATTTCAATCCATGTGTGGCCCGCCTAACCACTACGCAGTCCCTAAACATCCTTCCACAAACCTTTAATTTTTCCTTCCCAGATTCCTTCATCCTCCTCACCTGTAAATACTCTCCACACTTCTCTCCTGTACATACTGCTCACTGTCATACCCTACACACTCCTCTCCTGTACATAGTGCCCGCTGTCATACACTTCTCTCCTGTAAATAGTGCCCACTATCGTACTCTCCACACTCCTCTCCTGTACATACAGCTCACTGTCATACCCTCCACACTCCTCTCCTATACATAGTGCCCACTGTCATACCCTCCACACTCCTCTCCTATACATAGTGCCCACCGTCATACCTTCCACACTCCTCTCCTGTGCATACTGCTGACTGTCATAGCCTCCACACTCCTCTCCTATACATAGTGTCCACTGTCATACCCTCCACACTTTTCTCCTATACATAGTGCCCACCATCATACCATCCGCACTCCTCTCCTGTACATACTGCTCACTGTCATACCCTCCACACTTCTCTCCTATACATAGTGCCCACTGTCATACCTCTACACTTCTCTTCTATACATAGTGCCCGCTGTCATAACCTCCACACCTCTCTCCTGTACATACTGCCCACTGTCATATCCTCCCCACTCTTCTTCTGTACATACTGCTCACTGTCTTACCCTCCACACTCATCTCATGTACATACTGCTCAGTATCATACCATCCACACTCCTCTCCTGTACATGCTGCCCACTTTGATAAACTCCTCTATTGTACATAGTGCCGGCTGTCATGCCATCCACACTCCTCTCCTGTACATACTGCTCGCTCTCATACCCTCCACATTCCTCTCCTGTACATACTGCTTATTGTCATACCCTTCACACTCCTCTCCTGTACATACTGCCCACTGTCATACCCTCCACACTCTTCTCCTGTACATACTGCTCACTGTCTTACCCTCTACACTAATTTATTGTACATACTGCTCAGTATCATACCATCTACACTCCTCTCCTGTACATACTGCTCACTGTCATTATCTGCCCCATTATTAGTACTATTGTGATGTATAGAGGAACATTGGGGATCTCAGCTACTCTAAATATAGCATTGGTGAAAAAAGTGCCCCTTAAAAATATTTTTGAAATTTTGGCAACTATGCACTTAGGCACGGACCAAGGGCCACCGGGTCAGTAGGGGGCCCCATGAGAGGCTCCTGGGATCCTGTGATAATAAAGCGGTAGTAAACTTTGCTAACATTACTACTTTTTAGAGGCCCTGAGGTAGGTTATGCCACAATGTACAACAATGTACAAGAATGCACAGCATAATAGTACATTAGGGTACACTTAAATTGTCAGACTGAGCTCTCCAGTGCTGCGCAATGATCAATCCGGCGGGCCCCGGGCGCTTCCATCTTCACCCGGTCTTCCTTCTGGGTTCTGTGCCTTCGGTCATTTGCCTTGGCTGGGCTGCGTTGATGTCATTCCCACGCATGCTGATGCGCATCCTCTCTCTCTCATCCCCTTTTCTCTCTCATCCTCCCTTCTTTACCCCTCACCCCTCTCTCATCCTCTCTCTCTCTCTTTCTCATCCTCCCTCTCGCTCTTTAATTTAATTTGTTATAACAAAACATTTTTGCATATTTATTTATTATTTATAAAAGGCCCACCAAAATCCTCAGCACCAGGCCCATGATGTTCTTAATCTGGCCCTGATTACAAACCATTGATCACCATGCCAGTATGGACACGGTAATTACATGTTAGATAACAAAGACATATGATTTCTTTCTAATGCTGATTTTGCCTCTAGTCTGCAAGGCAAATTTTTTACTAATTTCTATGAAAACTTCAAGGTGAAATTGGTAATATTGCTGTGAAATCAATTTCAATTAAGTCCCACATCTCTAGTAGCAATTATACATGTTTATATATATATATATATATATATATTGTGAGGGGGTTAACTCGGTAGCGGGTGTGTGTGACCCCCTGGTTGGGCTCCCCACACAAAAACAGGGCCAGCAGACGGAGGTTGTGGTTTTCAAAATCAAAAGGTGCGGTTTATTTCTCTATGTACAGTGACAAAAACACAGCAAAGCCAAAAAGAAACATAAACAAAATAAATCCTGGTCAGTTTGACCTCTGACTAAACATGCAGGTTTCCTAAACTAACAACTGGGATCAGCCTGGTGCTGTCCTAGTCCCTAAGTCCCTGGTTTAGTAAAAGTCTAAACAAATAGCCACACAGGCTTTGCCTCACCGCACAGGGGTTCACTCTCCCTAGACAGTCCACACAGGTCTGGTTCCAGGCATGAGCTAACATCTAATGAAGCTGGGAGTTCTTATAGAGGCCTAAATGAGCTGACAAGCTTCAGCTGGTCTCATCAACTCCCTGCCTGCACGACGCCCAGCCCTCTCCCTAGAGGTATGAGTCATCCATGAGCCCACTAGCCTCAGCTGGGCTTCATCAACTCCCTAGTTGTATAAGTCGGCATAAAGCCTGAATCTGGGAGAAATATATCTACCCCCCTGGATGCAACCAGGTGACTTTACCTTCCTGCTGTCACATACCCCCCCTCTTGTTTTAACCTTGGGGTTGGAACACCAGCAATCAGGCATTCATGTACTCGAGACAAAGCATCCACATTCCCCATTTGAACGCCAGGGCGATGCTTTACTGTGAAGTTGAATTCCTGTAGGGCCAGGAACCACCTATTCACTCTTCTATTTGTCTCCTTGTTTTGAGCCATCCACTTTAACGGAGCGTGATCCGTAACCATGTCAAAGTGCCTACCTAGCAGATAGTACCGAAGGGAATCTAGAGCCCACTTCACCGCTAAACACTCCTTTTCAACCGTGGCGTAATTTACCTCATGGGACTTCAACTTCCTGCTGAGGTAAATGACTGGGTGCTCTTCCCCGTTCCAGACCTGGGACAATACTGCTCCTAACCCCACATCTGACGCATCACTTTGTACGACAAAGTCTTTAGAGAAGTCGGGTGAGTACAACACTGGCTGGCTACATAAGGCTTGTTTCAAGAATTGGAATGCTGCCTCAGCCTCGGGGGTCCATTTAATCATGACCGACCCTTTCCCTTTCGTCAGGTTGGTTAGGGGCACAGCCTTAGAAGCAAAGTGGGGAATGAAGCGCCGATAATAACCCGCGATTCCCAGAAAGGCCCGTACCTGCTTCTTGCTGTTGGGACGTGGCCAACTCTGGATGGCCTCGACTTTGTTGAGTTGGGGTTTTATCACTCCCCTGCCAATGGTGTACCCAAGATATTTGGCCTCCTCCTGCCCAATGGTACACTTCTTGGGGTTAGCCGTAAACCCCGCTTCCCGGATAGAGTCTAGGACTGCTTGCACTTTTGGCAGATGTGAGGCCCAATCTGTGCTATGGACAATTACGTCATCCAGGTAAGCCGCAGCATACTTCCGATGGGGCCTCAGTATCTGGTCCATTTTCCGCTGGAATGTGGCCGGCGCATTCTGTAACCCGAACGGCATTCTCTTATATTGGAACGCCCCGTCTGGGGTTACAAATGCGGTTTTCTCTTTGGCCGACTTGGCCAGGGGAATTTGCCAATACCCTTTTGTGAGGTCAAGAGTCGTCATGTATCGGGCTGTTCCCAGCCGGTCGATCAACTCATCTATACGTGGCATGGGGTAGGTGTCAAATTTTGTAACTTTGTTCAACTGACGAAAATCGTTACAAAATCGCCAGCTCCCATCCGGTTTAGGCACCAACACAATGGGACTAGACCAATCACTTTGGGACTCCTCTATCACCCCTAAGTTCAGCATTTTCTGTACTTCCTCCCGTATTGCCTCCCGTCGGGCCTCTGGGATCCGATAGGGTTTTAACTTCACCCTTTCACCGGGCGGGGTAATAATATCATGCTCTACCCCAGATGTTTGTCCCGGCAGCTCAGAGAACACCTCCTTGTTGCGAAGCACAAACTCCTTAACCTCCTGTTGTTGGGGTTGTGACAAGGTGGCTGCTATTCCAACCTCCGGAATCACGCAACCAGTTTGAGCTGGTGACCAAGTTTCTGCGACTAGGGACTCTCTATCCCTCCAGGCTTTCAACAGATTAACGTGATATATCTGTTCGGGCTTTCGCCTTCCTGGTTGTCTGACCTTGTAATTCACTTCGCTCACTTTTTCCATTATCTCGTAGGGGCCTTGCCATTTGGCAAGGAATTTACTTTCAACCGTAGGGACAAGTACCAATATCCTATCCCCCGGGGAAAAGGTACGGGTCTTTGCTCCACGGTTGTACACTCTCTGCTGTGCCAACTGCGCTTGGGCCAAATGTTCCTTCACGATGGGCATTACCTGTGCAATTCGATCTTGCATCAGGGCGACATGCTCAATCACACTCCTGTGGGGAGAACTCTCACTTTCCCAAGTTTCCTTGGCAATATCCAACAGCCCTCTTGGGTGTCTCCCATACAGTAACTCAAAGGGGGAGAATCCCGTAGAGGATTGGGGCACCTCCCTAATAGCAAACATCAAATAAGGAAGTAGACAGTCCCAATCCTTTCCATCTCTATCCACCACTTTCTTCAACATTTGTTTTAGGGTTTTGTTGAATCTTTCAACCAGCCCATCGGTTTGGGGGTGATACACAGATGTACGCAATTGCGTCACTTTGAGCAATTTACACAGCTCTTTCATAACCCGGGACATAAAGGGTGTACCTTGGTCCGTAAGCAGTTCTTTACAAATACCCACCCGGCTAAAAACAAGAGATAGCTCTTTGGCTATGGTTTTGGCCGAGGTATTTCTGAGAGGGATCGCTTCTGGATAACGGGTGGCATAGTCCATTATAACCAATATGTACTGGTGCCCCCTAGCGGACTTGATTATAGGACCTACCAAATCCATTGCGATTCTCTCAAACGGGACCTCAATGATGGGTAGAGGGACCAGCGGGCTACGGAAATGTGGCATCGGGGCCGACCTCTGACACACAGGGCAGGAGGAACAATAATTTTCTATGTCCTTCATCACCCCAGGCCAATAGAATCTCTGTAATACCCTCTCTCGGGTTTTCTCTGTCCCCAGATGACCTCCAAGAATGTGCCCATGGGCCAACTCCAACACCAACTTCCTGTAAGGTTTGGGCACCACAAGCTGCTCAACGGTTTCTTCTGCCCTTTTTGCCACCCGATACAGTAGGTCCTTCTCTACGCTGAAGTATGGGTAAGTGCAGGTATTATCTGGGTTCACTAACTCGCCATCTATTTCCACTACGTTTTCCCGTGCCTTTATTAGGGCGGGGTCTTTTAACTGTTCTGTGGCAAAATTTTCCCTGTGAACCTCCAGATCAGAAAACTCCACAGACGGTAGGTTTTCGTCTGAGGAGGTGGGCTCCTCTCCTGTTTCTTGAGTCTCCCCTGCCAATACTGACAAGGGAAATTCTGGAGAGTCCTCACCACTCTCAGAGGAGTTCTGGCTATCACATTCCTGGTGCATAGGGGCACCAGTGGGGGGCTCAGGATCATCCCACAGTTCCCAGAACTTCGGAAAATCCCTTCCCACAATGGCATCATGCGGTAATTGAGATACTAACCCCACTGGATGAGAGAGGGTACCTTTGGGGGTCTCGAAACACACTGTAGTCACTGGATACTCTCGGGTGTCCCCATGCACACAAATAACAGCTACCTTGCTATTCCCAGAGACCTCTGTTTTAACTAATTCAGCCTTTATCAGGGTCACAAGGCTACCTGAATCCAGTAATACCACAACATTTCTACCATTAATACACATTTTGCATAAATGTTTCTCAGTTCCCCGAATGGCAGTGCATGCGACTGTCGCACACAGCGACTGACGTCTGTCCATCAGAAAGTCACATTGCATGGGTTCCTCCACAACCGGGCAATTTGCTGCAATATGTCCCGCTTGCCGGCAGCGGTAGCAAACAATCCATTTGGCTGCCTCTTGAGCCCCTGACTTCCCAGGCTGTTCTCGCCAAACTTTGGGTAGAGCTCCCACCCTCTCACTCTCTCCACCCTCACCCCTTGGAATCCTCTTATCCGCCCCTGGGGATGGTCTGGTCTTAGGGTGGAAAGTCCGAGAGTCTCTGGAAGAGGCCGTCAGGTTCTCTGTAGCCAAGTATTTCTCTACACGATCCACAAGACCACTGGCCGTCTCTGGGTCTCCATGGCTTACCCACTTTTGGATGGCAGTAGGAAGAGCTCTCAAAAACCGATCCATTACAACACGTTCCACAATCTCTGGTGCGGACAAAGTCTCTGGCTGTAGCCACTTCCTGCTCAGGTGAATGAGATCATACATTTGAGACCTGGGGGGTTTTCCAAGCTGGAAAGTCCAGTTATGCACACGCTGAGCCCGGACAGCCAGGGTGACACCCAGCCTTGCCAATATTTCAGCTTTTAGCATCACATAGTCTTTTGCTTGGTCAGGCTCTAGGTCATAGTAAGCCTTCTGCGATTCACCAGTTAACAGAGGAGCCACCAGTCCAGCCCACTGCTCCTCAGGCCACTTTTCTCTTTCAGCAGTCCTTTCAAATGTGGTCAAAAATACCTCTGGATCATCCTCTCCAGTCATTTTTGTCAATAAACGACTCACCCCAAAGGACGCGGTATTAGTGGGACGGCTTTCCTCACTGGTCTGCGGACGTTGCTGCATTACTGCTTCCATTTGTTGTAGTCTCTGCTCTTGCTTCTGTAACAGGTCTATGAAGCGGGCCTCAGATTGCTGCTGGGCTTGTTGATGAGCTTGCTGCTGGGCTGCAAGGCTCCTTTGCAAACCTGCATTTGTCTGCTGTTGATTGGCATTTGCTAGAGCCAGCTGTTTCAGTATCTCCTCCATGCTGGCTTAAAAAAAACTGCCACTGGTTCTCCACCAACTGTGAGGGGGTTAACTCGGTAGCGGGTGTGTGTGACCCCCTGGTTGGGCTCCCCACACAAAAACAGGGCCAGCAGACGGAGGTTGTGGTTTTCAAAATCAAAAGGTGCGGTTTATTTCTCTATGTACAGTGACAAAAACACAGCAAAGCCAAAAAGAAACATAAACAAAATAAATCCTGGTCAGTTTGACCTCTGACTAAACATGCAGGTTTCCTAAACTAACAACTGGGATCAGCCTGGTGCTGTCCTAGTCCCTAAGTCCCTGGTTTAGTAAAAGTCTAAACAAATAGCCACACAGGCTTTGCCTCACCGCACAGGGGTTCACTCTCCCTAGACAGTCCACACAGGTCTGGTTCCAGGCATGAGCTAACATCTAATGAAGCTGGGAGTTCTTATAGAGGCCTAAATGAGCTGACAAGCTTCAGCTGGTCTCATCAACTCCCTGCCTGCACGACGCCCAGCCCTCTCCCTAGAGGTATGAGTCATCCATGAGCCCACTAGCCTCAGCTGGGCTTCATCAACTCCCTAGTTGTATAAGTCGGCATAAAGCCTGAATCTGGGAGAAATATATCTACCCCCCTGGATGCAACCAGGTGACTTTACCTTCCTGCTGTCACAATATATATATATATATATATATATATTTTGGGGGGGGGGGTTGGAATTGAAGAACTGGTGTTCTCCTCCAGACATACATGATAGTTAACATACATCTTTTAACTTTTTCATGAAATGTGTATTGAAAGTAACATTATTACATATATTATGCATGCAATTTTTGTACGTTTAGTATTTCAGCATAGAGATTGCAGTTTACCCCTTACTTTTTAATCTCAGTGCAAGTCCATAGGTAAGCTTAGAGCCAAATTAATTAAAGTGTTAGTAAACCCAGGACCCTGCATTCACTATATCTGGTCTCCCACAGTACACAGAACATGGAAATGCAATTATTTTAGTAAATACAAACTGCTAAATACCTTTTCTTATCAGCAGTATATAGCAGTCTTGTGACTTCTATCAGTGTCTGGTTAAAGCTTGTAAGAGGAGTTTTCATTATACGCTAACTGCCCTCTGAGGCTGCAGGACCCCTGACCCTCTGTCTGGACAGTGCTGATTGGCCCTCTGCTGATAACATGCACCCTCCCAAGAAAAAAAAAACCCTCTAGCACTACACACCAAACTGAGCATGTGCAGAGTGACTCCAAAAGCTCTGTCTTATCAGGAGATTGATTGGGGACAGTGGACAAAGGGGAGGATAAGAGAAGACAGGATCAAACAGCCTTTTTACACAATGTGGAGGATTAACCCCTTCCACAGTGAGTATAACAAGCATGTGTAGCTCCCAGGGTGGGTTTTTGCTTTTCCCTCTTTACTCTTCCCCTGCGGCTACGCCGGATCCACACTTTGTTAAGTATGAAAATCCACTGTTTAATTACCTTTGGGTCTGCAGCGAGTTACCTCCCACGAGTGGATCCTTTAGCTCCGTTGTCTAGGTACACCAGTGTATTCAGGAATAAGGGCAATGTCCACACACGAGTAAAACCTAATCAGCAAGGCTTTATTCTTTTTGTTACTTTTGAGTCAACTTGAAGAAAGCGAAGACAGGAAAGTTGAAGATGTAGGGGAAGGTTCAGGCACGCAATACTTAGATCCCAAATATATATATTCGTCGCCATTCAAGCCTGAGTGGGTATTGCTCACCCGGATAGTCCCTATAAGAGCAGTCCTAGCAGCCCGGGATGGAGCACGGATGTCAGAGATGATGGATCCCCTTTAGGCAGGCCTCCAGGCCTCTCCCCGAGACAGTAGTACCGTTGCTATCTCCGCTGGGACTGATCTTCCCCTGGAACTCCTTTCTCAGAGATGGGCCCCCTTACAAACGGGCAGCCTGGGGTCCTTCCCTGAAGCGTAGGCCCTTGTTAAGAGAGCTGGGCCTACGATGCAGCAGAGCCTCGGGCTAAAGGTGCCGAGGCCTAATCACACCCGCGCACCTCGTGCCATGTAGGCCACGAGGCACGCTCACTGGACCAGAGGTCCCCCTGAACGCCTTGGGGTCCCCCTGGAATCGCCTCACGCCAAATGGCGTCTGTCCCTTTTTTACCCTCTCCCAGCATGCACAGCGGGTAGACCACGCCCACTGCATGGCCTGCCGAGAGAGGACACCCAAGGTGCTGTGATACCCCCCTGATCCAGCTTGTGCCAGCGGTGACAGTGCCACCTGCAGGCAAAGGAGAATAACACTGCCGGGCAGTATCACACCCAGAGCAGAGCAAACAATTTGAACTATAATTGGTCTGAGCCCAACTACTGGCTCAGACTGCCCCTAAATTTCCATATAGCGCCCCAAAATATTGGGGGGACGCTACACATGCTTTACTGCATATAACGACTGATTTTACTGTTTCGGGTTTAGTAACACTTTAACTAAAAAAATGCAGCTGGCTTATCCTGTAAATGATTGTATATTCACATCTGTAAAGCAAGAATTCTGATTATCAAGCCACTCTGAAAAATACATCAGAAGACAGGATTTTTTCCACCCTACAGTAATTGGAAGCAAAAGTAATGTCTGCACTATGGTTTTGCCAGGCCCCCCGCCAGCCCCACACTTTACCCCATCCAGGTCGCGTCTTAAGCGGCTTCCCCACCTGCGTCTCCCCCCGAGTCCCATTGGTCGCTTCTACTTGCAGCTAATCAGGACTTAGGACTCTTGGCCAATCAGATCTTAAGACTCCCAGCCAATTGGGTCTCAGGATCCGCTTTCTGATTGTCTGGGAGGAGGAACAGGAAGACATTAGCAAATATTAATTTGCTAATGTCATACAACTGGGTGGGCTCCAGGCGCAGTGCTCTGCACCCCGAGCCCACCCTTTTTTAAGCCAATTAGAGCCTCAGACTCTAATCATGTGCTTAAAAAAAAAAATAACATTGGAATCCATGCGCCCGGCTCCCTGCATGTAGATTAGGGGCCATGGGCATGGATTAGGGGGACGGCGCCCCTGTGCCCTGCATGAGCGCCGCCACTGTTTAGAACGTTTGATTTTCTAATCATTAGTGGGATCAAATCAACGTTCGATTTCGAGACGGGAAAATTCGAGGGAGCAGGACGGAAATTAAAAAAAATAACTAATTTCAGACAGTGTATGTATTTTGGAAAGTTCATTCATTCCAAAATCAAATGTTAAAAGAAAATACATTTTGAAGTACTTTTGTATGACATTTGTCAAGCTGTCAAATGCAGTGAGAGTTTTTGTACGAACGTCATTTGAAAATGTATTGTATGGCCAGATTCAGGCCCCGGCAACTCCTCTTCTCCTCACTCACTACCACTGCTGTATTTACCTACATGCTCCCAGAAGCCAGATAAGACATAAAAAAAGAAAACTCAAACTGTGTTTTGCAACTTCCTCTAAAAGCGCTGCCCTAGCTCCATGCACACTCTTGCCTTATGATAAATACTGTTCTGTTTTTAAATCCATCCAATACAAAAAAAAAAATATTTCTATGAGAGTTTTTATTTTTGTTAAAGATCTCAGTAGCTGCAGCTAAACTTTTCATCATTCTCTCTGCATGTCACAGCTGGGTATCCTCTGATGCATCCAAATTGAGAAGGACCAAAAGAGACGTTCCATTAAATCATTATACATTTTAATAATATGGGCAATTCAATTACAGATTTGTGTTTGTAGTGGAGCCGGAATGTATGTATTTCATATAAATGTATCAAAGCGCTCCACGAGATAAAAACTGAACTGCAGAGGAAAATCTACTTGTAAGATATACAGCACCATATTTTATATACAGCGAGGAACCTCATTAGCTCAAAAGCAAAATAGGAAGATATATTGTATGTCTTGTTATCTACAGTGAAATAGACACCAGTTTGGAGATCTGCCCACTCTTGCTACATAAAGCAATAGCCAGTCTATACCTCAGTGCCTAATACATAATTTTACTTAGCCAATATTGTTTTCGAGTTGGAAATGATATATTTAGATGTGATGGCAAAGGGCAGCTTGTTGTGTGACTGTTCTTAATGTAGATAGGGGGTAGAAGAACATGATTGATATGGTTTTCTGCATTTCCTGGCCGTTTCTTAAAACCTTTTAAACACATGATGGGCTGAAACCAAAAAAAAAAAAAATTGTCAGTTACAGAAAAAGCTTGCAACCTTGAGAGTAGCTTTCAGGAAGGAATCCAGCCAATTTGCCTAGACAGACAGAATTGAAACTGAGCGATATTAAGCAGAATAGACTTTAGAAGAAGATGCTGTCTTAAGTGGCTAGTTATGTAACAAAGCATAGACATTATGTAGTGCCTGTAAATCCCTTGCACATGGGATAATGAATGAATATTTAAAATGCATGGTGCCGCCAATGCATTTAGACAAATATCTGAGCATGCATATGCTTTGTATTTATTTATCTGATAATGCACATTGTAAATAGGTCACAACTGCAGCACATCTCATCCTACAGAAGGGTCTGTGTACTGTAGACTATCCCGAAAAAATATTCTCCGTTACTGCGACCCACCATGTGCATTACAGTCTGTATTTGCCATAGAGGTATGAATGCTGAGATGCATTCTAGGTTGGAAGGTGCCTTCATAAAAATAATTTAGTCAATGTACAATGGGTGCTTTTTTTAAATCTGAACCTGTGATCTGTTTCACATTATAGTAATAGTAAAAGCTCTGTAGAAGAGCAGACACTGACACCACAGGATGCCTGCCCTTACCTTTATAAACCAGAAAAAAAACTCCTCTGTACTTCTTTCTGATTTAGTTTCACTTTTTTTTGGGGGAGCTGGACTTTTTCCAAACTTTTGGCTATGCCTTACTAATTGTCATTCCGCCAATCAGCACAACTGTTTTAGTGGCTAATAAAGGTACTTTTATTGGACATGGAATAGCAATAAGTGAAGCATTCCCATGAAGTCAGAAAAAGTCAAGCAGCAGTAAAAAAAACAATAAAAACTGTGAAACTATATCAGAAAGGGGAACAAAACGTCTTGTGATCACACCCTCCAACAATCCTGCATTCTGTGGGACTGTCTTGGATTTCTAAAGAAGTTCTGGCATCCTGCGGACCCAGGCTATGTCCTTCTGCAAGTCACGTGCTGGAATATTCATTCCTGCACCTAGAAGTGGGGGTCTTTTGCTGCACTGTCAGGCAGAATGACCTTCCAGCATAAACACTATAGTTCCAGCAAGAGACACTGTCATTGGACACAGAGCATGGGTGGGCAAGTAGTCTACTAACCACCAATGACCTCAGTTGAACACCAATGACCGCCACTAACATCAATGTCCCCTATCCTAATCTCATCAAGCACCAGTTATGCCGTCTCTCTCCACAGAGCATCAGTACTTCCTTCTCCTATACAGAGCACCAGGGCCCTCCCTCTCCCTCCAAAGAACACCAGTGCCTTCCCTCTCCCTCCACAGAGCACCAGGGCCCTCCCTCTCCCCCACAGAGCACCAGGGCCCTCCCTCTCCCCCCACAGAGCACCAGGGCCCTCCCTTTGCCTCCACAGAGCACCAGGGTCCTCCCTCTGCCTCCACAGAGCACGAGGGCCCTCCCTCTCCCCCCAAAGAGCACCAGGACACTCCCTCTTCCTCCACAGAGCACCAGGGCCCTCCCTCTCCCTCCAAAGAACACCAGTGCTTTCCCTCTCCCTCCACAGAGCACCAGGGCCCTCCCTCTCCCCCCCAAAGAGCACCAGGGCCCTCCCTCTCCCCCCACAGAGCACCAGGGCCCTCCCTTTGCCTCCACAGAGCACCAGGGTCCTCCCTCTGCCTCCACAGAGCACGAGGGCCCTCCCTCTCCCTCCAAAGAGCACCAGTGCCCTCCTTATCCCTCCAAAGAGCACCAGGGCCCTCCCTCTCCCCCCAAAGAGCACCAGGACCCTCCCTCTTCCTCCACAGAGCACCAGGGCCCTCCCTCTCCCTCCAAAGAACACCAGTGCCTTCCCTCTCCCTCCACAGAGCACCAGGGCCCTCCCTCTCCCCCCACAGAGCACCAGGGCCCTCCCTCTCCCCCCACAGAGCACCAGGGCCCTCCCTTTGCCTCCACAGAGCACCAGGGTCCTCCCTCTGCCTCCACAGAGCACGAGGGCCCTCCCTCTCCCTCCAAAGAGCACCAGTGCCCTCCTTATCCCTCCAAAGAGCACCAGGGCCCTCCTTCTCCCTCCAAAGATCACCAGGGTCCTCCCTCTCCCTCCACAGAGCACCAGGGCCCTCCCTCTCCCTCCACAGAGTACCAGGGCTCTCCCTCTCCCTCCAAAGAGCACCAGGGCCCTCCCTCTCCCTCCAAACAGCACCAGTGCCCTCCTTCTCCCTCCAAAGAGCACCAGGGCCCTCCTTCTCCCTCCAAAGAGCATCAGGGTCCTCCCTCTCCCTCCACAGAGCACCTCCTGTTAATTACCAATGCCAGGCAGTTTTTATTTTTTGCTGACCACTGATACCGGGTATTTTTCCTCCCGCTGGCAACCAATATTGGGTATTTTTTGCCTCCCCTGGCCACTCACACCAGATATTTTTTTTGCCCTGTTCATGAACATCTGGCTTTTTATTTCTCCCTCTGATGCCAGTCTTTTTCTTCACCCTACTGACCAGTAAGATACAGTAAATTTAACTATTACACATACTGAAAACCACAGCACTCTATAATTTGAGGGGAATTTATCCATCTTTCATTTTCAAAGCTTAACTGAACAAACTGAAAATTTAAGCTGATTGGTTGCAATGCATAGCTGTTCCAGATTCTGTCTGCTCAAGTTGTGATTCACCCCACCCCCCCCCTTATTGTGCTGTACATAGCAAAACAAAGTGTAGCATGGAGTAAAGTCTTACTTTTAAGACATGTAAACAATAAGCAGCATGCAAGTTGTGGGATAGTTATGCATTATTAGACAGAACCATGGCTGATTAGCACTTTACTTATACTTTACTGTATTAAAGTTGTAGGTTAAAGAGGAAGTAAACCCTCTGACACTTTTCCTTTAAGGAGATATTTCATGCACCTACAGGTAAGCCTTAATCTAGGCTTACCTGTAGGTGCATGTTGTCAAAGTGGGTTTACAACCACTTTAAACCCTGACCTAGGACAGGGAGAACAAGAGAATGAGAACTAATCTCCTTATAACAGCATTGTCTTTTGTGCACTTGTGTGTCATATGCAGCTGAGAAAAACAACCTGAATTTGGAGCTCTCCAAGGTTCTTATTCCTGAACCGTTGCACTTCCAAGCCGTGTCATATATATATAATGTTACAATAATTCATTACTGTATAAGGGTAAAGCACAAAAAGTAGGCTGAACTGAACATCTAGTAACCATGATATGTAGAAATGTTGGTAATATACGCTTCAAGAGCCACAGTACCACATTAACGTCATTTTGATTGCAGTGTAATGACATAATCATACAAGCCATAATGATGTTGCACAAGTTATAAATTAATTTATTTTTATTATTTAAAGCTGAACTTGAGGAAGCAGCTAAGTACACTGAAAATGTATATATGGGGGCTGTCTTACCTACCAAAGGATTTTTAAATTACTTTTTAATGCTGCAAATTAATGCAACACGTTAAAATAGTGGATGCATGCACAATTGCAAATTTATGTATGTTGCTACTTTTTCAGAAGGTTTTCTAGCTGCTCTGTGGGGACAGTGCAGGATATGTTCCTTTTGGCTTTAGAATGCTATGTACTAATGATCAGCTTATTGTATAATCAATTTGAAAGCAGTATTTTTCATACGATTTTCTGATCATGTGTATGGGCCATGAGGTCTGTTGTAAAGGTGATTGAGAGAGAGAGAGAGAGAGAGAGAGAGAGAGAGAGAGATATGAGTGTCTGCAGGCAACAGTGAACCATGGTGAAGGTTTCTTGCAAGTTTGGAGCTGCATTTCTGCAAATGGAGTTAGATATTTGGTCAGGATCGATGGTATCCTCAACTCTGAGAAATACAGGCAGATACCATCAGGGAGGCATGTGATTGGCCCTAAATTTATACTGCAGCAGGACAAAGGTCCCAAACATGCAGCCAACATCATTAAGAACTATCTTCAGTGTAAAGAACAAGGAGTCCTGGAAGTGATGGTTTGGCCCCCACAGAGCCCTGATCTCAACATCATTGAGTCTGTCTGGGATTACATGAAGAAACAGAAGGATTTGAGGCAGCCTACATCTACAGAAGATCAATGGATAGTTCTCCAAGATGTTTGGAACAACCTACCTGATTAGTGCCTTCAAAAAGTGTGTGCAAGTGTACCTAGAAGAATTGATGTTGTTTTGAAGGCAAACGGTAGTTACACCAAATATTGATATGATCTGGATTTTCTTAATTGATAAAAAATAAACTATTAAGAGCCGGTTCACACAGGGGCGACTCGTCAGGCGACCTAGCCGCCTGACAAGTCGTGCTCCGCTCTGTACAATGGAACCGTTATAATAGGAGCGACTCAAGTCGCTCCGACTTAGAAAAAGGTTCCTGTACTACTTTGGGGGCGACTCGGGGCGCCCTGCATTGACTTCAATACAGAAGTCATTTTGCAAGTCACCTCTGAAGTTGTGTAGAGATCGCCCGGCAGAGTCGCGGGACAAGTCGTGCCGCCCCAGTGTGAACCGGGTCTAACACTTCTATTTCACAAAGCATTCTTAATTGACAGCATTTTTCACACCTGTCTAAGACTTTTGCACAGTACTGTATATTTATATATATATATATATATATATATATTTATATTTATTTATGTTTTTAATTAACATGATAATGTTGATTGCTCTTGTTTCTGTATGTTTTTTTCCCTTTTGCTTTACAAGACACAAATACAATCCGAAACGATTAACCTTTGAAGTATGTGTAAAGCACTTTTCCTGATAAAAATAACATTTCTCTGGTTATTAGTTATGACTGTGTGTGTAAACATGATTCATGGGCTGAATCAGATGGGCCTATGATTTGAGCAACTAGCCTGGAGCCAAAACTTCACCATCAATTTCAGGCCGGATAGACAAAGAGGACCAAAGGCAACTTACATTCTATAAGAAAACTCATTATCTGATAGGGTAATAAATTTAGCTATTTCTGTGTCAGCTTCTATTTCTGATTATTTAAATCACAGATTACAAATTGCAGTGATGACATACTGTTGCTACCTCACATGAGGATTTTGTGCTTGGGATTTACAGATTTTGTACATTTAAACTGCAGTAAATTTGATGTGTCTATGTAGAAAAACAGGAGGAATGTGTACATTTTGTTTATTTAGGGACAGATTTTAATTTAAAGCGGAGTTCCACCCAACAATGGAACTTCCGCTTTAAGTACTGGTGACCCCCTGACATACCACATCTGGCATGTCATTTTTTGGGGGGGGGGGGAGCAGGTACCCAGTTTTGACAGGCACCCAGCTCCCACTTCCTCCCCCTGGCACCGCAGCGCCAGAAGGAAGTTCACGTCTCCCCCTCCCTCCCTGCAATCTTCTGGGACACGTCACAGGTCCCAGAAGATTGCCCGACCATTCACATCGCGCAGCGAGACTCGCACACGCGCTGCGCCTGGTTGTGAAGCCACAGCAGGGCGCCCACAGTTACAATGCCGGCACCGGGGAAAGAAGCGAGGCTTTGGGTGCCCGCATTGCTGGATCATGGGACAGGTGAGTGTCTGTTTATTAAAATTCAGCAGCTACACTTTTTGTAGCTGCTGACTTTTAAATGGGTGGAGCTCCGCTTTAAGATAGATGATAGCTGGTGAACCACACAGTTTATTCCATGCCTTAAATTTTCCACACTCCAAATGCTAAATATTTGCCTGTAGACTCCATCTTCTACCTGGAAAACATTTGGTTAAGGATTAGTCCATATTAGTCCAAGAGAGTTCACAAAGCTTATATTGCTTCCTGTTGTTGTTTAAAATTAACTTAAAGTATGTGTATAGCCAAAATGTTTTTTAGTTTTATTTGTTATATTATTGTTATTATTTTGCTTGGAAGGTTTTTACACTCCTAATGACCAGACCATTTTTTGCTATTCAGCACTGCGCTACTTTAACTTGCAATTGCTCGGTCATGCAACACTATACCCATATAGTATTGATATATTTTTTTCATACAAATAGAGCTTTCTTTTGGTGGTATTTGATCAACACTGTTTTTTTTCTAAAACAACAACAATATTTTCTACTTTCTGTTAGATCCAATAAAATCTAATTTCTTCATAAAGTTAGGCCAAAATGTATTCTGCTACATGTTGCAAGTGTTGGCAGTGATCGGGGGGCTGATCCTGCTAACACTGTGCTTTTGGGGACACTATACTATTGGGGACACTAGTATAGTTCTGATCAGGATCAAGATACTGATATGTACAGTAGAGGTGCGCATCTTTACCGGTCTCACAATTCGATTAGATTACGATTATCATGTCAATGATTCGATTCCGCGATGCATCACGATTACTGCGCATGGTTTTCATCCAAAAAATTCAAGCAGTCATAAGAACTCAATTTTTTTATTTTATCTGTCCTTAAAAAAAAAGATAACACTCCCTGTAAGTAGCAAAGTCTAAACACAGCAGACAACTTAAAGAGGAGCTCCAGCCCCCCCCCCCCCCCCCCGCTCAAATACTACAGGAGAGGGTCAGAGACTGCAGACATGAATAATAGATGGTCAGAGACTGCGGACATGATACAAGAGATGGTCAGAGACTGAAAGCCTACTACAGGAGATTGCTAGAGACTTCAGACATGATACAAGAGAGGGTCAGAGACTGCAGACATAATAAAAGAGAGGGTCAGAGACTGCAGACATGATACAGGTGATGGTCAGAGACTGCAGACCTACTACAGGAGATGGTCAGAGAATACAGACATGATACAAGAGATGTAAGAGACTGTAGATATAGTACAGGAGATGATCAGAGACTGCAAACATAGTACAGAAGATGTCAGAGACTGCAGACATACTACAGGAGATGGTCAGAGACTGCAGACATGATACAAGAGATGGTCAGAGACTGTAGACATAGTACAGGAGATGGTCAGAGACTGCAAACATAATACAGGAGATGGTCAGAGACTGCAGACATACTACAAGAGATGGTCAGAGACTGAAGTCATACTCCAGGAGATGGTCAGAGACTGCTGACATACTACAGGAGATGGTCAAAGACTGAAGTCATATTACAGGAGATGGTCAGAGACTGCAGACATATTACAGGAGATGGTCAGAGACTGCAGACATACTACAGGAGATGGTCAGAGACTGCAGACATACTACAAGAGACGGTCAGAGACTGCAGGCATGATTCAGGAGATGGTCAGAAACTGCAGACGTAATACAGGAGAGGGTCAGAGACTGCAGGCATGATACAGGAGATGGTCCGAAACTGCAGATATGATACAGGAGAAGGTCAGCAGGTAAGTATGCTATCTTTTTTATTTTAAAGAAAAAATAATAATTCCCTTTAGTGTCACTTTAACAAATCGCACCATAATAATAAAAAAAGGTACATATTCTCCTGGGAGTACAGCATATACACTAGGTGCTAAAGTGTATATTTTAAACCTTAAATATACCTTCATTGATACCTTCTTCTATGATTTTTTATGGTTTTGCTTTATCTCTGCCCCACACATGCATGGTCACTTTATTGTTTAGGTCCCTTATGTTTATTATTACGGTCATAGTTTGCACATACACTGGTGCATCAGATACTGTCTGCCAGTGACTGTGTTTAAACATTCACATCTTACTTACTAGTATTAGTTAGTTAGTACCTAGTATAGTACCATGGTAACTATAACTCAAAAGTACCTGACTGCAGTCTGTATCTTTGAGGAGAGCAGAGGACTGAGAACAAGATGGCGTCCATCATTCTGGGAGTTAGGGACGCTCGCTCCGATGCTCGGGTATCCCATAGCAACCTGTGAGCCCAGGAGGAGGATTATTCTGGTAGTCATGGTCCGGGACACTCGCTCGGGTCTCCCTCTCCCACAACAGCCTGTGAGGAGGATGGAGGACGAGCGCTTCCAGCAACAACGCCACGTCAGGTGGCTGGGGATGACATCGGCGGGAGGCAGGAAAAGAGGGCGCGACTAATGCCCATGGCTCCTTTTTGAAAGTGCTCCACTGCTGTGAGGAGAGGTAGGGAGTGACCGAATGACATCATCCGCTAATTTCGCAATTACGCCGGTCTCTACATCAATGCAGAATCGCAGACAGCTTAATCGCGATGCATCGATGCGCCAATTAAATTCTTTGTTTACAAACGGTTTATTGAAAAATAAGTCTCAATACAATTTTAACTGTACATTGGTAAAGGGTACATGCACAAAGGGGCGCCAATTAAATTCAACACCCCTACTGTACAGACACTATACTAGACACTATACACTGGCTGGGAGGGACATTATCTGACACTGATGTTGCTAATGACATTAATACAGGGTGCCAGAGATGGCCAGGAGGGCAATCAAGTGTTTAATTGTGTGCCTAACAAGTGTATGCAAGTGTATTGCACTGCTTGTACTCACTGATCTGGCCCGGTTTCTCTCTTTCATTTCTGAACGGCAGGGAGAAAACCAGCCAAAGCCGGTGTTTACAAACACATGGGTGTGAGTTGTCACTGGCCACAGCTGATCAGCGGGTATACAGCCATAATCATTTTTTGTAACCTGTGGACAAGCTTGTACTGTGTTTAATCACAGCAGAGGTCAGCAGGGGGCATGTGTATGTGCCCCAGAAAACTAGGAAGTACATTGTGACGTACCCGTATGTTGCTGTGTCTGGATGTGCCACCCACCTGCAGTAAATGTACTGTGGGTGGGTGGCAAGTGGTAAAGTAGGTTCTCCTGCTATTTCCTGTTGTATAGACACAACAGGAAGTGAGAAGAAATCTCTACAAAGTGGGAGGGGGGATTACCCTTTTAGACAGTTGTCAGTAGAACAGGTCTCCTCATTAGAAGACTGACCCTCACCTTTTGTTCTAGTGACAAAATGTTGGATTTTTCCATCACTTTCTGTTTCATTGAAAATAGTAATGGGACAAATAGCGAAAGTGAATCTCACTAATGTACAATTAGACAGCAATAACAACTTGACAGGGTTTTTTTTATTCTTTCCTACTCTATCCAAGCTACAGGGAGGTGTTCTAAAGAAGAAAAATAGAACCGGTTTAGGTTTGGGTGGGTAAGTTTAGTCAGTGGCTCCACGGTCTCAGGGCATTGTTAGTAGGCCTTAAAGTGTAGACACAAGACACAGGTTTCTGTTTTCCTAAAAAAATAAAAATAAAGCTGTAATTTTTTAATCCATTGAGTTTTATTGCCAAAGAATGTAAAAAGGGGGCGCAGCATTGGAGCCCACTTTCTTGGGACGGCGGCCACCCAGCCTGGTAATAGCATAGGAAAGGGTTAAGGATATATGTTACTGTATGATAAGCTAATGGTGTACTGTCTCTTTAAGATGTGCATTCAGTTTCAGATGATCCAATAGGAAACCATGGAAGTTTCCAGTGTCCCTGAGGAGATGATAAAAGGGGCTGCTGAGGGTCTCTACTTCCTCTTTAGCAGCAGCTGACCTACAAGTGAAGAAGCTGCAGCTGTCCCCTCACAGAAGGTTCACTCAGGGTTTCTTGCAGCATGGAGGACTTAGTGCGGGCTTTTGTGGAGAAGGCAGAGAGCCAAGGAGAGGAATGGATGCGCCGCTGTCTGGAATTACCTGTCCTGGAGCCCCATAGCGCAGTCGGAGCAGGGGAGATGCAGCCACAGCCAGCTCAGCCCTCCCCTCTGAGAAGGTCCAGGAGGAGCGTGCCTCCGGAGCGTCCTGCGGTCGGGGGAGGTGACGATGGAGACGCCAGGCGGACGGGAGAAGCAGGGAAGAGCGGAATGGTGGAGGTGTCGGCAAGTCGGTCGGGACAGAAGAGGCGGACCTGTTCTCAGTCGCCTGCCAGGAGAAGAGGAAAAGGTACATCAGCGCCGCGGGAGGAGCGGCCAGTGCGGTCGGCACTGCCAGCATCTGCAAGCAGCCTGCAGGCGACGGCTGTTCCACAGCGGTCGGCTCCACAGAGTGCCATGGTTCCTGGGGGGCTGTTTAACAGCCCTCATTCAAGCATCAGCGTGCCAGCTGCGGGGGCATCACCAGCTGGGCAGGGTGAGTTAACTAATGCTGCTACAAATGACATTCTGGCTTACCTGTCTGCTGTTTCTCATGCTCTTTCTGCTGCTGGCATTTCTTCTCCTGTCCTCCCTTCTTCTCTGGCTATTTCCCCCTTTTCTGCTCAGGCTTTTTCTGCACCTGTTGTCACAACCCCTGTGTCCTCTAGTCAGCTGGGTGGTACACATGCTGCAATGCACAGTCAACACATCCCTGTCAGTGAAGCTGTTACTAGACAAATGTCAGTGCCTGAATCTTGTTTAAAAGGAGCCATGCCATTTGAGATTTCTCCTTTGGGGTACCACCTCCCTATGGCGGTGAAGGACAAGATATGGCGGGTGGAATATGTGGATTTGTTGTCCCTTCTTCCCGCGGCAAAAGATTTTGTTTTTAAATCTGATAGGAAGGATCTGGAGGAGGAAAGGCGCAGGGCAGTGCCCCGCTCTTTTAATAACTGGCTGCAAGCCTTTTTTGTATTTGCCAGTGTATTGGTGGAAAAACGCCCTGAGGTAAGTGGAGGCCTGTTTCAGCATTTAGATCATGTGCTTGAGGCCTATAAGAGCTTTGGCGGATTGGGCTGGTATGCCTACGATGAGTCATTTCGCCAGAAGCTGGCGGTTCATTCGTCCTTGCAATGGGGGATGAAAGACGTGGGCCTATGGCTTAATCTGATTACGCCACAGAGAGCGCCTACTGCGCGTCAAGCCCCTGTTAGCACGGTCAATTCTGTGTATCGCAGGGGTTGTTGTTTTTCGTTTAATGAAAGTCAGTGTCGTTTTAACACCTCTTGCAAATACAGGCATGAGTGCTCTTTTTGTGCGGGCCCCCATCCTGTGCTGCACTGTTTTAAGAAAACAGCTGGTTCTGCTCCGCCTCAGCGTGATATTTTTCCCAAGAGCCTGCACGCCAGTGAGGCTGGAAAACATGCGCCCTTGGCTGGATCTTTACCCAAGCAGGGAGAAAGCACATTTACTAATTGAGGGATTTTCTGTGGGTTTTCCGTTGCCACCGTTTTCAGGTTCAGGGTGTAATATCGTGGCCAACCTTAAGTCAGTTGACCGGTTTCCAGAGGTGGTAAGGGAAAAAGTTTCCAAAGAAATTGCAGAGGGTCGCATGGCAGGTCCATTCCAATCTCCTCCGTTTAGGGATTTCCGCATTTCTCCGCTTGGGGTAGTACCTAAGCGCGAGCCCAACTCGTTCCGTCTAATACAGCATCTGTCGTTTCCTAAAGGTGGATCGTTAAATGACGAAATTGACGAGTCTATGTGTTCCGTGGCTTATGCGTCTTTTGAGGAAGCGATTGTGAAAATAAAAACCTGCGGCCGGGGAGCTTTACTGGCCAAAGCGGATGTGAAGTCGGCCTTCAGGCTTTTGCCGATCTCCCCGGCAGCTTTCAGTTCTTTGGGATTTTATTTTGAGGGTTTTTATTTTTTTGACAAATGTCTTCCTATGGGGTGTTCTTTGTCCTGTAACTACTTTGAAACTTTTTCCACGTTTATTCATTGGGTTATGTGTTTTGAGTCCGGTCAGGATTCTATAGCGCATTACTTGGATGATTTTTTGTTTATCGGTCCAGCGAACTCTGATCTTTGTTCCCGGCTCCTGCGTTTGTTTGGCGTGGTGGCAGGGCATTTTGGTGTTCCGCTGGCAGTCGAGAAGACGTGTCATCCTGCAACTTCCATGGAGTTTCTTGGTATTCTGATTGATACGGAGGCTCAGGAGTTCCGCTTGCCCCAGGCAAAAATTGACAAGATGCGCAGTCTTATTGCGGTTTTTTTGAGGAGACGCAAGGTTATGTTGAAGGAGATACAGTCCTTGTTGGGCCTCTTGGCTTTTGCCTGTAAAATCATGCCGGTGGGAAGGATTTTCTCTAGGTGCCTGTATTTAGCAACCTCAGGTTTGAAATCTCCGTTCGCCCATGTCCGTTTGACGGCATCACTAAAGGATGACTTAGTGGTTTGGGCAGATTTTCTGGATTCTTTTAATGGGCGTTCCTTTTTCCAGTCTGATTTTATTTTTGCCCCTGATTTCAGGTTGTTCACAGACGCGGCTGGCTCCAAAGGTTTTGCAGCAATCTGGGGATCGCACTGGAGTTGCGGGGTTTGGCCCGAGGCCTGGGTTAGACAGAAGGCCACTAGGAATGTAGTATTGTTGGAGCTTTTCCCAGTTTTAGTGGCAGTGGCACTCTGGGGAGAATCCTTTGCCAATCGACGGATTCTAGTAGAAACTGACAATAAAGGGGTGCTTTTTGCGATCAATTGTCTTTCTGCTAGCTCTCCTTTGGTGATCAAGATTCTGTGTCACCTCATTTTCTTGTGTCTGAAATTTAATATATGGATTAAGGCTAAGTACACGCCCGGAGTCTTGAATATAATAGCTGACTCTCTTTCCCGTTTCCAGATGCAGCGTTTTCGACAATTGCTTCCAGGAGCGGACGCAGAGGGAACACAGTGCCCGGCATATCTTTGGGAGCTGATTTAACGCGGGTGGGTGAAGCCATTAAATCTTCAGTGGCTCCCCGTACTGGGGCAGATTACTCCGCCGCGTGGAGGAAGTGGATTCTGTTTGCCGGGATCTCTGGTTTTGCTTGGGAGGCTCCCGAAGAGGAGGCAGTGCTGGCCTTCCTGGCCTTTTTGATGGAGGGACGGCCTTCTTATGGGTTTTTGGTAAAAACCTTAGCAGGAGTCTCCTTTTTCTTCAGGGTGAGGGGTCTCCCGCCCTGCTCAAATTTTTTTACAGTTAAACAGGCCCTGAAAGGCTATCGGAGGGCAACTTATGCCCCGGATGGCAGGTGGCCTATCGGTCTGCCGCTTCTCAAGCGCCTTTGTGAAGCCACGCTTGGGGTTTGTTTTACAGAATACGAAGCGTTACTATTCCGGCTGGCTTTTGTGTTATTTTATTTCGGAGCCTTCAGGATTTCTGACCTACTTCCTGCGTCCAAGAAGAGCTCTTCTGGTATGCTGTCAGAGCATGTGCTAGTGGAACATGGTTTGTTACGCCTTTTTTTAAGGCGCTCGAAAACCGATCAACTGGGTCATGGGGAGTGGGTAATGTTGCAAGCGGAGGGTGATGCTTCAGTGTGCCCAGTGGCACTGGTGACCGGTTTCCTTGCGGCGCGTCCGGTGGGATCCAGGCATTTTCTTGCTCATATGGATCGGTCACCCTTAACTAAATACCAGTTTTCATACGTTTTTAAACGTTGTCTTGACCAATTGGGTTTACGTGATTATAAGTTTTCCTCCCACTCCTTTAGAATAGGGGCGGCATCTGACGCTGCAGTTAGGGGTTTGTCGGCCAAAGCCATTATGCGTTTGGGGAGGTGGAGGTCCAATTGTTTTCAGCGTTATGTTAGGCCTAACCTGTCACTTTAATTTCCTAGGTTTTCAGCATTGCGTTTGGATTCTGGGACACTCATATATACACTGGGCACGGAAGCGTGCGGCTCAACGCAAGTACTCTGTCAGCCTATCGTTACAGCCGGAATCATTCGCTCTGTATTGGAAAGGTATAAGAGGTCTGAAGTGGCAGCATTTATTTTTTCATTTATCTCAATTACATCAGTTTTGGCCCCCGCCTTCAATCCTAATATTTCATTTAGGGGGCAATGATTTGGGTTCAGTTCGTACTCTGGACCTGTTATTCATGATTAAAAGGGACCTATATAGGTTCCATCTGTCTTCCCCGGGTACAATCATTGTCTTTTCGGAAATTGTTCCCCGTTTCGCTTGGCTGTCTTCCCCGTTTCACCGGGTACTGGAGAGGATGAGGAAGAGGGTCAATCGGGCGATGGCTAAATACATGCCACTGTTGGGAGGTTTTGCTTATCGGCACGTGGATCTCGAGGGGGGCATCCCGGGTTTGTTTAGGCAGGACGGGGTCCACCTTTCGGATGTAGGTGCCGATATTTTTAATCTCGGTTTGCAGAACAGTATCGAAAGGGCCGCGTATTTGGGGTAGGCCGGTCTAGTTTCACTAGTCCGGCTGGTGGGGACATGTTTTTCTGGTTTAATAAAGGTGATTAGCCCGAGTTCTAAAAACTGGGCAAAGGTTTTGCTGGATATTTGTTTTCTTCTGAATGTTGAATTATTATTTTGAATATATATTTTAAAACCAATAAATTACCGCGGCCAATTTTTTGCCAAAACGTATGGTGTATGTGTGTTTTATTAAAGGTTAATAAGGTTGTATCTGGGGAAAGTTAGGTGTTGGGCAAAGTGTGGCCTGCGGTCCCATGTAAAAAGGGGGCGCAGCATTGGAGCCCACTTTCTTGGGACGGCGGCCACCCAGCCTGGTAATAGCATAGGAAAGGGTTAAGGATATATGTTACTGTATGATAAGCTAATGGTGTACTGTCTCTTTAAGATGTGCATTCAGTTTCAGATGATCCAATAGGAAACCATGGAAGTTTCCAGTGTCCCTGAGGAGATGATAAAAGGGGCTGCTGAGGGTCTCTACTTCCTCTTTAGCAGCAGCTGACCTACAAGTGAAGAAGCTCCCTCCCTCCCTCCCTGTCGCGGTATATTTATGTGGTTGGGTCACCCCGGAATCCGGGGGGGGCATGTTTTTCTGGTTTAATAAAGGTGATTAGCCCGAGTTCTAAAAACTGGGCAAAGGTTTTGCTGGATATTTGTTTTCTTCTGAATGTTGAATTATTATTTTGAATATATATTTTAAAACCAATAAATTACCGCGGCCAATTTTTTGCCAAAACTTATGGTGTATGTGTGTTTTATTAAAGGTTAATAAGGTTGTATCCGGGGAAAGTTAGGTGTTGGGCAAAGTGTGGCCTGCGGTCCCAAAGGATGGGAAGCAGACGAGGTACCAGGATGGGGTGTATGTTGGTGTCTGGTGGCATCATTACTTCCTAAATTGACAGTGCTATAAAAGTACCTATAAGAATAGTGGCTGTATTCACTAGAAGGTATGGAAAGAACTTCAAGATCTGGTCAAACTCACATTCAGAAGCTGGACATAAGAAGTGCTGGATCGGAGCTCTTCTTTCTACTCCAGTAACTGAACAGCTGCTGTTGGAGAAGATGAGGTGGGTGTTGGGAATGGCAAAGGTTCTAGTCTACACTCCATGGTCTTTATGTGGCCACATTACACTGCTGGAGGTAGAAAAGGACAGAATGATGAACCCTCTAGTAAACGTTTAAACTGAATGCAGTAGCAAAAGTAGAAGAACGTGGAGCTGCCCTGTCAGACTCTCAGGCACCTGCAAGTTCCGCAACTATCGCCCGCTCAGACTCTCAGGCGCGTGCAAGTTCCGCAACTAAAACTAATTTCTCTGGGGTGGCAATTGCCATGTTGCCCCCCTGGATCCGCCCCTGCTTGCACATGATTGGATGGCAGAAATCAACAGAGTTTTCTATCAATTCAGAGCTTTCCCTCCGATCTAGCGCAACTGCAGTGCACAGACTATTTGCCTTTAAGTGTTTTAATCAACCCCAGTGTTTAAAACTAGTATACAGTGGATGATGGGGATTTGCCAGCACAAGACAGACTGGGTTAATTATGTTGAACATTAACTTCCCAGCCCCCTCCTTAACATTAAATAAATGGGAAGTCTAGGTAGGATTTGTAAGCACATAAAAAGGAAGTAGCAGACATGTTTTAATTATTTTTTAAAGGGATACTAAAGGTTCTTTTAAAAAAACAAACATATCATACTTACCTCCTCTATGCCGTTGGTTTTGCACAGAGTGGCCCCAATCCTCCTCTTCTGGGGTCCCTAAGCGGTGCTCCTGGCTCCTCCTCTTCTCGAGTGCCCCCTCAGAGAAGCGCTCTCCCTCGGGACACCTGTGCGGGTGCGCACCTGTGTCCTCCTGCTGAATCCATTGACACAGACAGCAGGACTCGGCTCCCGCGTCATTTGATTGACAGCAGCGGGAGCCAATGGCTGTGCTGCTATCAATTAATCCAATCAGGACCCGAGACACCAGCTTGAGTGCAGGAACGATCGGGCTCAGGTAAGTAAAAGGGGGGCTATGGGGCGCAGATGCACTGCAAGAGGTTTTTCACCTTTATGTATAGAATGCATTGAGGTGAAAAACAGTGAGGGTTTAGAACCCCTTATAAGCTATGCTATGTGACTGTAACAAATATAAAGTAGATGTTATCCTGATTTGGCTGTTAGAAATACACTTTGAGGCATCCTCCAAACCTGTAGTTAAGAACATTTGTATATTTTACTGTCGCCATAGTTTGCCCAGCAGTTCTTCAAAGAGCCACATGTGACCATCAAAATTCACCAATTGGCTTCAATGCAATTTACTTTCAAAGTTTGAGTCCAGAAACTGCTTTTAAGAAATTTCCAGAATTCTGGGCAAAGCAAATATTGACTGATTTGCTTATCACTTAATTCTAGGTATGATCCAAATAATTTACATTACTGAATACTATGAAGAGAAAACCAATTCAATAACAAATTTAGAAAGGAAGCTGCTCCATGCACTTGTCCCTCTTTCGGGGAGACACATATTGATCCTGTGTCTTTAGTTTTGCACGGCGCACAAACAGCTAAAAATAATCGTCAATGATTTTCTTATGGATATTGCTTTGTACTATAAAGACTATTACTGGCACTCTGCGCACTAAATTAATTAGTGGTTTATAAATAGTTTGCACCATGCATCTAACATGAGACCCAATGCCATTACCCTAGCTGAGCTATCGGAATATCTGCTAAAAGCTGTTGCCTGACAAATAAGATTATTAGTTCTCTGAATATCAAAGGCTATATAAAGAACACTGATGTTCCACTGTTTACAGCAGAAAACTACTTTGGTAATTAGATCAGGCGACTATTTTGTTTAACCTGAAACACAGAAAAAAAAAAACAGCACTACCATCAACTGCCAAATAATGACTCGGCTCTGTGCTTTGGAATCACAAGTTTTGCATGAAAACTGGTTATTATCTTCTACATTCAGGCTCTGATTTTTTAACTTATCTCTTCCAGACGCTGCAATGTTAAACCTGCATATACGAATGCCAGGGTTATAGTGAAAACGTACTTCTTCCCATTGGGCCCCTTTCCAAAAGTGCAAAATTGCAGGCTTTGTTTGTCTGTTTAAAGGGAATGTATGCTGGTTTTGTACATATTTTCATTCTCTATGGGTAGAACTAAAAATGGAACAATGTCCCCCCCCCCCCGTCCCCTCCCCCAAGTCAGATAAATATGAAACGCATATTATGTAGCCTTGTACCCACCCAGCAGGTGGCGATGTCAGCTCTCAGTTTTCTAATGTCTGCTGTCACATGCTGTAAAGTGCATGTTTACACAGCACAATGGCAAAAGCTGAAAGTACACCGCAAGTGAATGACTCAGAGCAGTAAATGACCCTTATTGGATAGCCTCATCAACGTTCTATTTTTATTCTATTTTATTTTAATTTCACTTTGTTTTGTTTTTCCAGATAATCCATTGTGCACTGTGAATCAATCCACTGTCATCCATTAAGTGTGCATTTGTAAAAATAAGTTATGTATAGTGAAACCTCGGATTGCGAGTAACACGGTTAACAAACGTTTTGCAATACGACCATTTGTTTTTTTTAAACCCTGATTCGGTTTGCGAGTGTCGTCTCCCAAAACGAGCAGGATTCAAGCCAAAACAGTGTGCAATACCGCATTTGGCCAGAGGTGGGGGGGGCGCTGGAGCCGAGCAGAGCCGAGCTGAGCTGATCGGAGCCTTTTGGAGCCACTCGGAAATACTTGGAAATACTCAGTTCCCGAGCCTTTCCAAGGTTTTCCAAGTTCAGCCAAGCTGTCCTCGGGCCTTTCCGAGTAGTTACGAGGCTCTTCAGTGCCCCCCCACCTCTGGCCACATGCGGTATTGCATGCCATAGAAGTCAATGCGGAACAAATAATTTTAGTTTCCATTGACTTCTATGGGGAAACTCGCTTTGATATGCGAGTGACTTGGATTACGAGCATTCTCCTGGAACGGATTATGCTCGTAATCCAAGGTTCCACTGTATACACAGTATACACCAGGGGTCGGAAACCCATCGATCATGATCTACCCTTCAATTATGGGCAGGTAATAGGTAGATCACACCCCTTTTTTGCCGACTCCCGACAGCGGTGGCATATACTGGAATCGATCCCTGTATTTTCCCCCTGTTGCAGATGAGAAGCGGCTTCTCTTTTTCTCCCACCCACCGGCATTCACCTGCCACAGGAGGAAAATACAGGGGGTCTGTTCCATTTAATGCCTACTCCCCTCTCCTCTCCAGGTCCTCCTTCATTCTGCTAAACCCCCTCCCCCCCTCGCAGCGCCACCAGATTTCCGTCCTCTCCTCTACCACCTGTTGCTCTGGGGGATCTTCAGGATGAAGAGTGGGGCTAGGGCCGATAGCTATGTATTTTTCTGGCCCCTTCCTTTTCTGAATGAACACAGTGAGTAATCAGTACGGATCACTTGCTGTGTTTATTCATAACTGAGGCCTAGTAAACAGTATTTGCTACGCTTTGGTTTGTGAATGAGCAGGGAGACAGAGCTATTCCCATTCATTCATTCTGTGCAGCTGAGAATACAGAGATGGAGATTGAGGAATGTGTCCTCAATCTCCTTTCTCTGTCTCAAAATTGAGACATCAGGGGGTCTGTTTAAACCCCTGATTTTTTTCACCAAAGCCCCCAACAGCGCTGCTAAAAAAAATTGTAAATAATAATAAAAATAAATCAATTGTAAAATAAATTATAAAAAAATAAGAATGTAAAACAAAATTAAATTAAATGAATAAAAAATGACTTACACCTTTGCCCTACTGATACCGTCCTCTGCCCTTCTGACAAAGTCCTCAACCCTACTGACACCATCCACTGCTCTACTGACACCATCCACTGCTCTACTGACACCATTCACTGCTCTACTGACACCATCCACTGCTCTACTGACACCATCCACTGCTCTACTGACACCATCCACTGCTCTACTGACACCATCCACTGCTCTACTGACACCATTCACTGCTCTACTGACACCATCCACTGCTCTACTGACACCATCCACTGCTCTACTGACACCGTTCACTGCTCTACTGACACCGTCCACTGCTCTACTGACACCATCCACTGCTCTACTGACACCATCCACTGCTCTACTGACACCATCCACTGCTCTACTGACACCATCCACTGCTCTACTGACACCATCCACTGCTCTACTGACACCATCCACTGCTCTACTGACACCATCCACTGCTCTACTGACACCATCCACTGCTCTACTGACACCATTCACTGCTCTACTGACACCATCCACTGCTCTACTGACACCATCCACTGCTCTACTGACACCATTCACTGCTCTACTGACACCATCCACTGCTCTACTGACACCATCCACTGCTCTACTAACTGAAACTGTCAACTTCTAAAGTAGGCTAAGTTTATATTTTTTCAGGGACATTTGTTTTATTATATTTTTCTACATTTTCCTTACTATTTAGTTAGGCCTTGCTAGTTATTTTTTTTTTTTTTAAAGGGTGCCGAACCCCAGTGATCTTTGATCTCTTTGTTAATGTAGTTGTAAACCCACTACATATACCCAGTGAAGTGACTAGTTTCAGGTGATACTTAAAGATGAAACAAATCCTTCTACATACAGCAAGTTGTACCTGTTTATCTGCATTTTATTCCCTATATTCAATAAAATTTCAGAATGTAACAAGCTTGTCTGGGTTTTCAGAGAGCGGGGGGCTTGAAGCTGAAGTTAAACTCTGCAGAGCTCAGTGAGAGCTGATTGGCGGAAAGAGACACCCCCTCCCCTCCACACAGCACACAGTGACATAGCTGAGGCTGTCAGTCACAGGATGTGTGCTGCATATCCCCCCTTTGTCACCTTTTTATCTCTTGGTGTCAGGAAAACATGTCAGAAGTGACTCATGCAGATAGAAGAGGAACAAGGCAGCATACAGCAATGACACTTAGTGCTCTGGATGGAGAATAGTACGCAGTATAAAATGATATGCTTTCTTCATATTCATGTCTAAGGTTTACAATAATTGCAAGTGCCAAAAAGAGCATATTGTTTTAATTACATTCATTTGGCAGGTCCTGGCAAATTCAAGCACAGATGGGCAGATCTCTCTCCATCACCCACTGATCTTGTGGGGAGAATTGCCCATCACTAGGCACACTATACTGCTGAGACACAGGCAGCACACTATGTTAAAGCCATCTCTCCATGCACTCAAATAGTAAAATGTATCCTTCTATTCCTATCTGCATGCATTATTCAGAACCCAATTCCCCAGGCACTGAAATTTCCTTCCCAATTACTGTGGTACAGACAGACTTACAGGGATACTAATTATCATTTGACAGGAAAATTGGTATTCCTGTATCCCACGCTGCAAGTGTGATCAGCAGAATCCTGTTCTCTATGCACCTAAATATCTTTTCCAAACACAAGGCATGTCCCAAACAAACAGAAAGCGATTCCTTATTAAGAACTTCACATATTAGGAACTTAGCATTCCATCCAAACTCATTTCCAAACATTTTCATGTACATAGAAAAACAGGAAAAATACTAAGGGCCCAATGCCTTCAGTGACAGTTTTCATTTTCTCCTGAGTCTGTGGACAATCTAATCTCTATGTTACACTCATAGACAGCAACAGACAACTTCAGCAGAGGTCTATGGGGTGGATATTGTTCAAACCTTTGTCTGAACACTAGGAGTCAGGACATTATCTGCATGGAGTTGGCATGTTCTCCATGTGCTTAAAGCGGAGTTCCACCCAAAAGCAGAACTTTCGCTCATCTGATTCCCCCCCCTCCCGAAAGGTGCCACAATTGTCACTTTTTGGAGGGAGGGGGGAAAGGATACCTGTCTTTGACAGGTATTCTTTCCCAGTTCCGGGAGTCCAGGCCGCGGCCTGTGACGTCACCACAAGGCTTCCTCCTCCTCCCCCAGCCACCGGGCCAGAAGGAAAGAGGAGTGGGCCTCGCGCATGCGCAGTAGGGTTCCCAGCATCAAATCGAAAGGCTACACTGCCGGGTTACCTTACTCGCAATGGCGGCGGCAGCACCCGACAGCTGATGGAAACATCAGCTGCGGGTGCCGACATCGCTGGACTCCAGGACAGGTAAGAGTCCATTTATTAAAAGCCAGCAGCTGCAGTATGTGTAGCTGCTGGCTTTAATTTTTTTTTTTTTTGGAACACCACTTTAAGTGAAATTACTCTGGGTACTCCAGTTTAGCCCTAGTATCAACATATGAGTTAGGGATCTTCGATGGTAAGCTCCTAATGTGAATGTATAATACAAGAAGTTCTGCATAAATGCTTATACCTTCAATAAAATACAATTTTTGTTCCCCTGATACCCAAGCCCTTAAGAAATCTGCAGCAGATCTCTCCCAGCATTGGAAATGTCTGCAGCACATTTTCCCACCCCTGAGGTGTCTGCAGCACATCTCTTTCAGCACTTGAGGTGTATGTAGTTTGTTTACCTCACCCACAAACAGGTACACTTGGGGGGTTATTTACGAAAGGCAAATCCACTTTGCACTACAAGTGCAAACTACAAGTGCAAAGTGCACTTGAAATTGAACTGAAATGGCACTTGGAAGAGCAGTCGCTGTAGATCCGAGGAGGACATGCAAGGAAAATAAAAAACAGCATTTTAGCTTGCACATGATTGGATAATAAAATCAGCAGAACTTCCCCTCATTTCAGATCTACCCCTCAGATTTACAGTGACTGCACTTCCAAGTGCACTTTCAGTGAAATTTCAAGTGCACTTTGCACTTGTAGTGCAAAGTGGATTTGCCTTTCGTAAATAACCCCCATAGGCTTTTATGTAGTTGAGTTTAGGAGCTTTGGTAAAAAACGCCAGAAGCTCCTAAACTCAAGTTTAGGAGCTGCTAGTGTACATGAAGCCTAAGTGTGAGGGTTAGGGTTGGGGTTACAGGAAGTCTTAGTGTGAGGGTTAGGGTTGGGGTTACAGGAAGTCTTAGTGTGAGGTTAGGGTTGGGGTTACAGGCAGCTTTAGTGTGAGGTTAGGGTTGGGGTTTTAGGAAAGCTTAGTGTGAGGTTAGGGTTGGGGTTACAGGAAGGCTTAGTGTGAGGTTAGGGTTGGGGTTACAGGAAGGCTTAGTGTGGGGTTAGGGTTGGGATTACAGGAAGTCTTAGTGTGAGGTTAGGGTTGGGGTTACAGAAAGGCTTAGTGTGAGGTTAGGGTTGGGGTTACAGGAAGTCTTAGTGTGAGGTTAGTGTTGGGGTTACAGGAAGGCTTAGTGTGAGGTTAGGGTTGGGGTTACAGGAAGGCTTAGTGTGAGGTTAGGGTTGGGGTTACAGGAAGGCTTAGTGTGAGGTTAGGGTTGGGGTTACAGGAAGTCTTAGTGTGAGGTTAGGGTTGGGGTTACAGGAAGTCTTATTGTGAGGTTAGGGTTGGGGTTACAGGAAGGCTTAGTGTGAGGGTTAGGGTTGGGGTTACAGGAAGTCTTAGTGTGAGGGTTAGGGTTGGGGTTACAGGAAGTCTTAGTGTGAGGTTAGGGTTGGGGTTACAGGAAGTCTTAGTGTGAGGTTAGGGTTGGGGTTACAGGCAGCTTTAGTGTGAGGTTAGGGTTGGGGTTTTAGGAAAGCTTAGTGTGAGGTTAGGGTTGGGGTTACAGGAAGGCTTAGTGTGAGGTTAGGGTTGGGGTTACAGGAAGGCTTAGTGTGAGGTTAGGGTTGGGGTTACAGGAAGGTTTAGTGTGGGATTAGGGTTGGGGTTACAGGAAGTCTTAGTGTAAGGTTAGGGTTGGGGTTACAGGAAGGCTTAGTGTGAGGTTAGGGTTGGGGTTACAGGAAGTCTTAGTGTGAGGTTAGGGTTGGGGTTACAGGAAGGCTTAGTGTGAGGTTAGGGTTGGGGTTACAGGAAGTCTTAGTGTGAGGTTAGGGTTGGGGTTACAGGAAGAATTAGTGTGAGGTTAGGGTTAGGGTTACAGGAAGGCTTAATGTGAGGTTAGGGTTGGGGAAACAGGCAGTTTTAGTGTGAGGGTTAGGGTTGGGGGTTACAGGAAAGCTTAGTGTGAGGTTAGGGTTGGGGTTACAGAAAGGCTTAGTGTGAGGTTAGGGTTGGGGTTACAGGAAGTCTTAGTGTGAGGTTAGGGTTGGGGTTACAGGAAGGCTTAGTGTGAGGTTAGGGTTGGGGGTTACAGGAAAGCTTAGTGTGAGGTTAGGGTTGGGGTTACAGGAAGGCTTAGTGTGAGGTTAGTGTGAGGATTAGGGTTGGGGTTACAGGAAGGCTTAGCGGGACTGCTAGGGTTGCAGGGAAGGATAGTGTGAAGTTTTGTTGGTTTTATAAGAACAGCTAATGTTAGGCTTGGTGTGATGTTTTTTATAGAGGATTTGTATAAGGAGGTACTCTAGTTAAGGGTAGCGCTCTCTGTGCTGGAAGCACCAGGGGTGTGTTTCCATTTCTAAAAGCATATACAGTGAAATCTCGGATTGCGAGTATTGCTGTTAACGAGCTTTTCGCAAAAAAGCATTTTTTTTTCTAAATCCTGACTCGGTTTGCGAGTGTTGTCTCACAAAACGAGCAGGATTCAAGCTACAACGGTGTGCAGTACCGCATTTGGCCAGAGGTGCGGGGGCACCGAAGACAAGCGGAGCCGTTCGGAAATACTCAGAGATACTCGGAAAAACTTGGAAATACTCAGTTCCCGAGCCTTTCCGAGGGTTTCTGAGTTCAGCTGAGCTGTCCCGAGTATTTCTGAGGCTCTCCGGCGCCCCCCACCTCTGGCCATATGCGGTATTGCATGCCATAGATGTCAATGTGGAACAAATTATTTTCCTTTCTATTGACTTCTATGGGGAAACTCGCTTCGATATGTGAGTGCTTTGGATTACGAGCATTCTTCTGGAACGGATTATGGTCGTAATCCAAGTTCCACTGTATATTATTCAGCTTTTACTCCCTTCTAGTATACATGACTTGGAACCCAGCTCCTCGCCTGCCAAATGAAAACATATGATCAGGGGGCACAGGCAAAATCCTCCGAAGCACAACCCAGTAATCTACTCCATTTTAAAGAGTGTACTGCATGTTTTGAATAACCCTGGTCCATGCACAGGATGGAAGAACTTTTAACAGACTGCATATTTTGTTGGCTGTCTGTTCAGTGATAAGATTCTGTCAATCACAGCATGCATTCATAGGAAAGCCATTACACAAAAACACAGCAAAAAGACAGATCTTAAATACTGGGAAAAGGCCAACCAAACTTGAATGCTGTCAGAGAAGCGGGACAGTCGTGCTTTATTCAATTGCTGCAGCGACTATAAAATGTCACTCATTCACAGTCACAGCTTCCTTAGAACATAACACGCTTCATCAATTTTTGATAATCTGAGTTATTAAAGTATGTTTACAGAGTGAAAGAAAAGCACCATAGATGGTGAAAATAATAACAGAGAATAGATAATATACAGCGGGGAACCTTTTTTTTATATATCTATGCATATGTATGTGACAGATTAAAGGTTTTTTTTTGCTCTGGAGACTGGGAAAGTTGAGGAAAATTCATAATGCAGAGTATTGGAGGGCGTACAAACATGGTATAAATGTTGTATGCTGTTATGTATCTCATACATTCAAACATGATTCTGTCAAAACAAACCGGAATTGACCATGAAATAATCAGGTTTCTTTCTATTTGTGTCTATTATTGTGAATGTTGCTCTCACTGTAGTTGCAATTACCAGAAGAATTTCTAACCTCTGCAGATGTACAGTGATGCTGTTGATAGGATTACTGTTTCCATTCATTTTAATTGTGTTTAATAAAAATTCTGAACATTTCTTTACACAAAGAAGAGGCAGTTTTGTATCAGCTGCATCCATTGCTCAGCCACGTTTCTGAGTGCGAGACTTATTGGCGCTGACCCAGCATGGATGTACTCTGTGGCCTTGGTAGAAGTAGATAAGCATGGCAAGTGGCTATGGGTAATTTAGGCCACAGCTGGGGATGCTTTAAGGCTAACCACAGATATAAGATGGCCATTTAAACCAGTGGCGGCTGGTGCTCAAATTTTTTTTGGGGGGGGGGGGCGCAAACAAACTGAAAAAAAAATTCATCAATTGCCGCCACTGTGCCCATTAAACACAGCCACTGTGCCCAAACGCCACCAGTTTTCCCCCTCAAATGCAGCCAGTTTGTCCCCAAATGCAGCCAGTTTCCCCCCAAATACAGCCAGTTTGTTCCCAAATGCAGACAGTTTGTCCCCAAATGCAGCCAGTTTCCCCCAAATACAGCCAGTTTGTCCCCAAATACAGCAAGTTTCCCCCCAAATACAGCCAGTTTGTCCCCAAATACAGCCAGTTTCCCCCAAATACAGCCAGTTTCCCCCCAAATACAGCCAGCTTGTCCCCAAATACAGCCAGCTTGTCCCCAAATACAGCCAGCCCCCCCCCAAATACAGCCAGTTTCCCCCCAAATACAGCCAGTTTCCCCCAAATACAGCCAGTTTCCCCCCAAATGCAGCCAGTTTGTCCCCAAATACAGACAGTTTGTCCCCAAATACAGACAGTTCCCCCCCAAATACAGCCAGTTTGTCCCCAAATACAGCCAGTTTGTCCCCAAATACAGCCAGTTTCCCCCCAAATACAGCCAGTTTGTTCCCTAATACAGCCAGTTTGTCCCCAAATGCAGCCAGTTTGTCTCCAAATACAGCCAGTTCCCCCCCAAATACAGCCAGTTTGTTCCCAAATGCAGCCAGTTTGTCCCCAAATACAGCCAGTTTGTCCCCAAATGCAGCCAGTTTGTCTCCAAATACAGCCAGTTTACCCCCAAAATACAGCCAGTTTGTCCCCAAATACAGCCAGTTCCCCCCCCCCCCCCCAAATACAGCCAGTTTGTCCCCAAATACAGCCAGTTTGTCCCCAAATACAGCCAGTTTCCCCCCAGCCCTGCACTTACCTTTCTCGGGTCAGCGCCGCCCTTCTTCCGTCCTCGATGTCTTCTCCTGCCCTCGATGTCGCTTCAGCCAATCAGGTTACCGGTAACCAGACCCGGTGAACCTGATTGTCTGAGACGCCTGTCAGTGTTAACCCCCTGTGCGTCCCCTGGTTAACTATTTGGAAGCCGATTACAGCCCTCAGGCTGTAATCGGGAAGCCTATCAGAGTCGCTGTCTCTGATAGGCACCTCCAAAAACAAACAGCCGCTGTTATTCATTCGCTCAACAGGGGGCCGGCCATCTGAATAGTGGGCGGCTGCAGCGTCGGGAACAATACATAGGTTCATGCAATGCAATGTTACTACCAGAACATTTCCTAGTCCCCTCAGGTCGGGTTCGAGGCAGAGGAAATCAATGCACACCAGGTCAAGCGGGCCTTCACTTTGTAAATGTCCCATTGGGGCAGCTTGATGGGGCAGAGTCTTTCTCTGTATGCATCGGGCACATGAATGGCAGTATTCCTCAACTTCAGCTCTCATGCAGGGCCAATAGAAACGGTCCCTAACAAGTTGGAAAGTTCTTTCTGCTCCCAGGTGACCATGGTTGTCATGTAAGGCTATCATGACCGTCTCCCTCTGCTTCTCCGGCAGGAACAACTGCCACTTGTCTTCTTGGTCATCAGAGGGGCCCCTTCGGTAGACCACTCCCTGATGCACCTGTAGCCTGTCCCACTCTTTTTTTAACAGGCGAGCTTCCTTCGAGGGGTGACGTAAAAGTATGTTTGGGTTCTGATTTTCTAATGCTTCCAGGACCAATCTCCCCATAGGGTCCTCCTGTTGGTCGGATCTCAACTCCTTTTTGGTCAGTCTGGGTAGATTGTCGTCCCCCAGTAAGGTTGCTCCACAGTACTGCTTAGGGACTCCTACAATAGTGACCCCTATCTCTTCTGCTCTTGAACCACCCTTGGCTTGGAGTTCAGCCCCTTGGCAAAGGGCCCGCACCCCATCGGGTGCCACTTGGGTCCAGTCTTCACTACTGTGGGTGGGAACATGAGATCTTCTGGACAGGGCGTCCGCATCTCGGTTTCCCGCCCCAGGTCTATATTTCAAGCTGAAATTGAAGGCAGACAGCGCCGCCAGCCATCTATGTCCTGTAGCGTCCAGCTTTGCTGTGGTAAATAGGTAGGTAAGGGGATTGTTATCCGTTTTTACTGTGAAATCTACTCCATATAGGTAATCTCGAAGTTTGTCTACTACGGCCCACTTGAGGGCCAGTAACTCCAACTTATGGGTGGGGTAGTTCTTTTCAGAGGGGGTCAAGCTTCTGCTCACATACGCAACAGGTCTCTGTTGCCCTTCATGCTCCTGGTAGAGTACTCCTCCCAGACCATCATGACTGGCATCCACATGGAGTTTGTAAGGCTTCTTTGGGTCTGCATAAGCCAGAACAGGGGCAGTGGTCAAGCTCTTTTTCAGCATCTGGAAGGCGCCTTCACACTTCTCAGTCCACTGGTCCTTGACTGACTCCCCTGACTTCCTGGGGCCCGAGTCATCCTCTTCCCCATCCGTCTTCAGCAACTCATTCAAGGGTCTCGCTATTCGAGCAAACCCCTCCACGAACCTCCTGTAATAGGAACAGAATCCCAGGAAGGACCTGAGTTCTGTTACAGTGGTAGGTCTTGGCCAGGAGGTGACAGCCTCCAGTTTTTCAGGGTCTGTGGACACCCCATTTTCAGACACTATGTGTCCCAGATAGTTGACTGAAGATTGATAAAATTGGCATTTTTCAGGCGAGAGCTTGAGTCCTTCTTCACTCAGCCTCTTCAAGACCTTCTCCAGCCTTTCTTCATGCTCCTCCAGAGTTCTGCCAGAGACTATGATGTCATCCAAGTATACAAGGACCTCGATGAGGTTCATGTCTCCTACAGTCTTCTCCATCAGTCTTTGGAATGTAGCTGGAGCTCCGGACAGACCTTGAGGCATCCGATTTAACTCAAAGAATCCCACTGGGGTTATGAAAGCCGTCTTTTCTTTGTCTTTTGGGTGCATCGGGATCTGATAATACCCACTCTTTAGGTCCATAACACTGAACCACTTGGCTCCGGACAAGCTCTGCAAGGCATCTTCTATCCTTGGAGTGGTATACTGATCTGGAGTGGTTCTCCTGTTGAGGGTCCTATAGTCAATACACAACCTTAGTGACCCATTCTTCTTCCGGACCACTACTATGGGGGAGGCATACGGACTTCTGGATTCCTGGATCACACCTGTTCGCTTGAGCTCAGCAAGCTGTTCCCTCAAATCCTCGAGGTCTGCCAATGGGACCCGCCTAACCCTTTCTCTGAAGGGCTTGTCTTCCTGGAGGCGGATTCGATGGGTGGCACTCCTAGCATACCCCACATCAAACTCATCATGTGAGAAGATCCTCTCCCACTGAGTCAACTGGTTCCGGGCTCTCTCTCTCCAAGCCCTGGGCAGGTTTGGGTTCTCCATGGACAGCTTCTTCCACACTGTACTCTCTCCATCTGTCTTCCCCACATCTGATGAGGCAACCGGTGTGGCTGGGCTCATCCGGCCCAATAACAGCCTGGCAGGGACTTCCATGGGGCCATCCGTGGTGTTTCTGACACTCACAGGCACCTTGCAGTGGGCCTTCTTCAGGGCCCTCACCGGGACCATTTCCGGGACTACCTCCAAGCCTGAAGGTTCTTCTCTTGGGTCGGGTTCCAACATCACAAAAGGGCCCGGCTGCTCCCAAGTGAGTTTCACTGTGGCCTTCAGGCAGGTTACTTCACCGGGTTGCAGCACTATCCCCTTTTTTCCCAGTCTCCAGACCTTTCCTACCCCCTCTTCCGGGGCCTTCTGCTCCAAGATCAGCCGTTGGAAGGCGGTCTTCAACATGGGATGAATCTTTGTGACTGGGAGGTTCTTCCTTCTTGTTAGTGGGAACAAAAGTCTTCGGACCAGATCCGTGTTGGTTCCTATTATTAATAAACTCCTGTTGACTCCAGGCGGTCGGGGGCACACCACAGCCAAGGTGTCGAACACTTCCCCCTTTCCAGTTATGGATGGGTCAAACGTCAATCTTATGGGTAGATATCCATCATAAGGAAACTTCTCTGTTCCAATTCCCCATATCTCCAAGTCTTCAATCTTCTGTATGGGTAAGTGACTCAGGTACCGGTCGTAGAAGTCTCGATACAACAGGGTCACCTGTGCTCCAGTATCCAACAGGGCTCTTGTGTATATCCCCTCTACTTGAATGGATACAATTGGGGAGGGACCCACCAGTTTCTCTGGGTACTGCTTCGAAGGGGTCTCTTTCCTTAGATCTTTGCATTTCCCTTCTTGACTTTCCTTGCTCTTTTTGTCTTTGGACCTAAGTCTCTCCTGAGCCTGGTATGCATTAATCTCTCTCCTCTGTATGGGTGTAACTACCCGCTGAGGGACTTTATTGTGTTTCTTTGGAGTATGTTCCTTCTGAGGAACCCTTGGTTTCTTCTGTGAGGCTCTGGCCCCTTCTCTTATGTGCTTCTTATTCAGTGTGGAGTTCCTTGATGATGATGGGCACCCGGTTGACTCCCTTACCGGGGCCCGTTGAAGTTTTCCGGCGGCTTTCGGTTATTCAGTCTCTTCTTCTTGGGACTGGCACATACTTTGGCAAGATGGCCAGCTCCCCCACAATTGAAGCAGATCACATTTCCCCAATTTTCCAGGGATGCGGGTGCTGAGGTATTCGGGAACAATTCCTTCCTCGGACTTTCCCTCTCTGGTACCCTTGACTCCTTTTCCATCAGGGAGGTCAACATTCCCAGCACTTGGGACATCTGCGACTTCAAAGTATCCACCTCTGCATCTCTTTCTAAGGTCATAGCCGTCCTGACCATCACCGGAGGAGGGTTCACCGTCTCAGCTGGTTGGCTCCTCTTTTTCTCCTCCAGCATAGCTTCTTCCTCTCTGACTACTCGGATCAAGTCAGGGTACTCCAGGCTCTTCCCGTCCTGTCTTGTACGTAACGCCAGTGCGATGGGATCCAGTGGTTGAGATCCTCTCATCACCTGTTGGACCCGGGCCTCATCCACCCTCTTCGGGTCAATCCCTTTCTTTAAGATCATCTTGTGCAGTATTTTATCTAGGCGCATCATGAATTCTGATAGCTTCTCTCCTGCCTTTTGAGAACAATGCTCCAGTTGGTAGGTGAGTTCAGTGATCTTCTCTGTTCCACCAAACACATTCTGCAGAATGTCTAGATAGTCCTGCGCCGTACAGTCTGTTTTGCTCATCTTGAGGTTGTGTACGGCCTCTAAAGCAGGCCCCTTCAAGCTTTCAGCAATTCTCTGCTTCTTCCTGTGGTCTGGGACTTCCCACTCCTCCAGAGCCTGAGTTGCACCGTCTAACCACTTCTCAAATCCTTCTTCGCCTGAAGGTACAGGTTTCCTTCCTGAAAACGTTCGGTATCCTGCTATTTGATAATCCGCTGGGTCTTTCTTGCATTGTGCTATGATTTCCCCTAGAACCGCGCATAATTCTGTGCTGAGGGTGCCCTGTGGCGACCCGGGACTCTCTTCTTTCTTTACATCTTTTAGGTTGGGTGGGACACGTATTAACTTATAAGTTTGTTTATCCACCATCTCTATGCTTGGCTTCTTGAAGTCTTCTGGGACTCCATCCTTCCATTTGACCAGTACATATGTCAAAGGAGGTTCTGATCTTACATCCACTATCCATGCCTTCTGTTGTGGGGACAGGGACATCACTAACTGTTTCACTGCATCTTCTTGCCAGATCCCTGGGAGTTCTATAATCACTGCCCCATTTTCATCTACGTTGGCTGCTGCGCACCACTTCACTACTTCTAGTGGGTCCATGCTGGTACTTTTTGGCTGCTATTTGCTGCAACAGGATCCCGGACTCACGAGCCCCCACGTGTAGTGCTACCCCCAATTAAGAGAGCCGCTGATTTGATTTCGGGCCCTGCACGCAGTACCGCCAACCCCCGGCAATCTTACTCGACCCACTCTGGCACAGTCAGTCTAGGGTTAAACTCCTATCACTCTCAGGTGTATTATACTTAATAAGCTCTAAACAGTCAGACAACACACTGAGGCAAGAATATAAAATATATATATCAGCTTTACTGGTAATGAAGGATTCAAGATATAACATGCAACATATACATGGGCCTGCAGAGCCCTGCATCAATCAACGTACTAGGTGCAGCACAATAATATGGCGCCGCGCAGTGTCCACCACGCGGTGCTATTATAGCGTGTGCTCGCCTATGGCGTAGTAACATAGGCGTGCCCACGGGGTGTGCCGGGTGTGCCCAGGCACACCCTAATCATCCCTGCTGTGCCTGCAATGTATGTCCTCCTTGCTGTGTGTTACAGTCACTGGCACTGCCTGGGGTAATGTCCGGCCGCCGGCTGGCAAATACAGCTTATTGCTGCTAAATGCTGCGAGTGGGAGAAGGGAGCAGGGGGGGAACTAGCGCGGAGTAACACCGCCGGGAGCCGCATAAGCCGATGCAGCTTCTATAGTTCCGGCTCTGCAGGTTCCGCAGTCGCCGGCGGAGTGATCTAAATCTGCACTCCGCCCCCCCTCCGCCCGTGGCGTACTAAGCAGGGGGCGGGCCGTACCAGGTGCCACACACTGGGGTTTGTCTCTGACACCTCCCCCCCCCCCCCCAGCAGGAAGCTCTCCAGTCTCCACTCTGATGTGTGTAGTGTCCAGCAATCCCTCCTCCTCTCCGCTCTGAGATCGTAAACTACACACTTCTCCAGAGTCCCGCCCTCCTGTGTGCTCGTCTGTGAATGGGAGGTCGGCGGGAAGATTAAAACAAGCAGCCACACTGACAAACTGCTGAATAAACCAGTGAGTGAGCATGTTCACTGACCAGGACCCTGCTCTCTCTCTCTCCCCCCTCTCTCCTGACCCCCCCTTCCTCTCTCTCTCCCCCCTCCCTCTCTCTGACCCCTTCCTGACTCTTTCTCTGACCCCCCTCTCTCTCACTGACCTCTCTCTGACACCCCCCCTCTCTCTGACACCCCCCTCTCTCTGACACCCCCTCTCTCCCTGATTTCTCTCCCCCTGATCTATCTCTCTCTCTCTGACACCCCCTCTCTCTGACACCCCCTCTCTCTGACACCCCCCTCTCTCTGACACCCCCGCTCTCTCTCTCTGACACCCCCCTCTCTCTGACACCCCCCTCTCTCTGACACCCCGCTCTCTCTCTCTCTCTCCCTCCCTGACCTCTCTCACTCCCTGACCTCTCTCTCCCTCCCTGACCTCTCTCTCTCCCTGACACCCCCGTCTCTCTGACACCCCCTCTTTCTCTGATCTCTCTCTCTCTCTCTCTCCCTGATCTCTCTCTCCCTGACCCCCTTGCGCTCTCTCTCCCCCTAATATCTCTCTCTCCCTGATCTCTCTCTCTCTCTGACACCCCCTCTCTCTGACACCCCCTCTCTCTGACACCCCCCTCTCTCTGACACCCCACTCTCTCTCTCTCCTCCCTGACCTCTCTCTCTCCCTGACCTCTCTCTCCCTCCCTGACCTCTCTCTCCCTGACACCCCCGTCTCTGACACCCCCTCTCTCTCTGATCTCTCTCTCTCTCTCTCCCTGATCTCTCTCTCCCTGACCCCCTTGCGCTCTCTCTCCCCCCTGATATCTCTCTCTCCCTGATCTCTCTCTCTCTCTTTGACCCCCCCTTGCGCTCTCTCTCCCCCTGATATCTCTCTCTCTTCCCCCCTGATATCTCTCTCTCTCTTCCCCCCCTGATCTCTCTCTCTATCTCTCCCCCTGACCCCCTCACTCTCTCGCTCTCTCTCTGACCCCCTCTCTCTCTCTCTTTTTCCTCTCTCTCTCTCCTCGCCAACAACAGTCTGTTTATCTCCTGTTTTAACTCCTTCCTTTCCATCATCTGTCTATATATTGATGTATAACAGAATTACTTGATTAACTTTATTTATTAAAGTGGTATTAAAGAAAAGCAAAATATTTATGTAAAGAGGTCCTTAGGTTCAGGGAGCTGTGTAATGTAAAGGGGTCCAGAGGTGCAGTCTTATATAAAGGGGTGCAGTGTAATATAAAGGGGTCCAGAGGTGCAGTCTTATATAAAGGGGTGCAGTGTAATATAAAGGGGTCCAGAGGTGCAAGGGCTGTGTAATGTAAAGAGGTCCTTAGGTGTAAGATGCTGTGTAATGTAAAGGGGGGGTCCAGAGGTGCAGTCTAATGTAAAGGGGTGCAGGGGTGTAATGTAAAGGGGTCCAGAGGTGCAGTGTGTGTGTATATATATATATATATATATATATATTGTGAGGGGTTAGCTCGGCAGCGGTGTGTGTGACCCCCGGGATGGGCTCCCCACACAAAAACAGGCCCAGCAAGCGGAGGTTGTGGTTTTCAAAATCAAAAGGTGCGGTTTATTTTCTATTTACAGTGACAAAACACAGCAAAGCAAAAGAAACATAAACAAAATAAATCCTGGTCAACTTGACCTCTGACTAATCATACAGGTTTCCTAACTAACAACTGGGATCAGCCTAGTGCTGTCCTAGTCCCTAAGTCCCTGGTTTTAAATGTCCAAGCAAATAGCCACACAGGCTTTGTCTCACCGCACAGGGGTTCACTCTCCCTAGACAGTCCACACAGGTCTGGTTCCAGGCATGAGCTAACATCTAATGAAGCTGGGAGTTCTTATAGAGCCTAAATGAGCTGACAAGCTTCAGCTGGTCTCATCAACTCCCTGTCTGCACGACGCCCCACACTCTCCCTAGAGGTATGAGTCATCCATGACGCCATTTGCCTCAGCTGGGCTTATACAACTCTCCACCTAGTTGTATAAGTCGGCGTAAAGCCTGAATTCGGGCGAAATATATCTACCCCCCTGGATGCAACCAGGTGACTTTACCTTCCTGCTGTCACATACCCCCCCCCTCTTGTTTTAACCTCGGGGTTGGAACACCAGCAATCAGGCATTCATGTACTCGAGACAAAGCATCCACATTCCCCATTTGAACGCCAGGCGATGCTTTACTGTGAAGTTGAATTCCTGGAGGGCCAGGAACCACCTATTCACTCTCTATTTGTTTCCTTGTTTTGAGCCATCCACTTTAACGGAGCGTGATCCGTAACCATGTCAAAGTGCCTACCTAGCAGGTAGTACCGAAGGGAATCTAGAGCCCACTTCACCGCTAAACACTCCTTTTCAACGGTGGCGTAATTTACCTCATGGGACTTCAACTTCCTGCTGAGGTAAATGACTGGGTGCTCTTCCCCGTTCCAGACCTGGGACAATACTGCTCCTAACCCCACATCTGATGCATCACTTTGTACGACAAAGTCTTTAGAGAAGTCGGGTGAGTACAACACTGGCTGGCTACATAAGGCTTGTTTCAAGAATTGGAATGCTACCTCAGCCTCGGGGGTCCATTTAATCATGACCGACCCTTTCCCCTTCGTCAGGTTGGTTAGGGGCACAGCCTTAGAAGCAAAGTGGGGAATGAATCGCCGATAATACCCAGCGATTCCCAGAAAGGCTCGTACCTGCTTCTTGCTGTTGGGACGTGGCCAACTCTGGATGGCCTCGACTTTGTTGAGTTGGGGTTTTATTACTCCCCTCCCAATGGTGTACCCAAGATATTTGGCCTCCTCCTGCCCAATGGTACACTTCTTGGGGTTAGCCGTAAACCCCGCTTCCCGAACAGAGTCCAGGACTGCTTGCACTTTTGGCAGATGTGAGGCCCAATCTGTGCTATGGACAATTACGTCATCCAGGTAAGCCGCAGCATACTTCCGATGGGGCCTCAGCATCTGATCCATTTTCCGCTGGAATGTGGCCGGCGCATTCTGTAACCCGAACGGCATTCTTTTATATTGGAACGCCCCGTCTGGGGTTACAAATGCGGTTTTCTCTTTGGCCGACTTGGCCAGGGGGATTTGCCAATACCCTTTTGTGAGGTCAAGAGTCGTCATGTATCGGGCTGTTCCCAGCCGGTCGATCAACTCATCTATACGTGGCATGGGGTAGGTGTCAAATTTTGTAACTTTGTTCAACTGACGAAAATCGTTACAAAATCGCCAGCTCCCATCCGGTTTAGGCACCAACACAATGGGACTAGACCAATCACTTTGGGACTCCTCTATCACCCCTAAGTTCAGCATTTTCTGTACTTCCTCCCGTATTGCCTCCCGTCGGGCCTCTGGGATCCGATAGGGTTTTAACTTCACCCTTTCACCGGGCGGGGTAATGATGTCATGCTCTACCCCAGATGTTTGTCCCGGCAGCTCAGAGAATACCTCCTTGTTGCGAAGCACAAACTCCTTAACCTCCTGTTGTTGGGGTTGTGACAAGGTGGCTGCTATTCCAACCTCAGGAATCACGCAACCAGTTTGAGCTGGTGACCAAGTGTCTGCGACTGGGGACTCTCTATCCCTCCAGGCTTTCAACAGATTAACGTGATAGATCTGTTCGGGCTTTCGCCTTCCTGGTTGTCTGACCTTGTAATTCACTTCGCTCACTTTTTCCATTATCTCGTAGGGGCCTTGCCATTTGGCAAGGAATTTACTTTCAACCGTAGGGACAAGTACCAGTATCCTATCCCCCGGGGAAAAGGTACGGGTCTTGGCTCCACGGTTGTACACTCTCTGCTGTGCTAACTGCGCTTGGGCCAAATGTTCCTTCACGATGGGCATTACCTGTGCAATTCGGTCTTGCATCAGGGCGACATGCTCAATCACACTCCTGTGGGGAGAACTCTCACTTTCCCAAGTTTCCTTGGCAATATCCAACAGCCCTCTTGGGTGTCTGCCATAGATTAACTCAAAGGGGGAGAATCCCGTAGAGGATTGGGGCACCTCCCTAATAGCAAACATCAGATAAGGAAGTAGACAGTCCCAATCCTTTCCATCTCTATCCACCACTTTCTTCAACATTTGTTTTAGGGTTTTGTTGAATCTTTCAACCAGCCCATCGGTTTGGGGGTGATACACAGATGTACGTAATTGCGTCACTTTGAACAATTTACACAGCTCCTTCATAACCCGGGACATAAAGGGTGTACCTTGGTCCGTAAGCAGTTCTTTACAAATACCCACCCGGCTAAACACAAGAGATAGCTCTTTGGCTATGGTTTTGGCCGAGGTATTTCGGAGAGGGATCGCTTCTGGATAACGGGTGGCATAGTCCATTATAACTAATATGTACTGGTGCCCCCTAGCGGACTTGATTATAGGACCTACCAAATCCATGGCGATCCTCTCAAACGGGACCTCAATGATGGGTAGAGGGACCAGCGGGCTACGGAAATGTGGCATCGGGGCCGACCTCTGACACACAGGGCAGGAGGAACAATAATTTTCTATGTCCTTCATCACCCCCGGCCAATAGAATCTCTGTAATACCCTCTCTCGGGTTTTCTCTGTCCCCAGATGACCTCCAAGAATGTGCCCATGGGCCAACTCCAACACCAACTTCCTGTAAGGTTTGGGCACCACAAGCTGCTCAACGGTTTCTTCTGCCCTTTTTGCCACCCGATACAGTAGGTCCTTCTCTACGCTGAAGTATGGGTAAGTGCAGGTATTATCTGGGTTCACTAACTCGCCATCTATTTTCACTACGTTTTCCCGTGCCTTTATTAGGGCGGGGTCTTTCAACTGTTCTGTGGCAAAGTTTTCCCTGTGAACCTCAAGATCAGAAAACTCCACAGACGGTAGGTTTTCGTCTGAGGAGGTGGGCTCCTCTCCAGTTTCTTGAGTCTCCCCTGCCAATACTGATAAGGGAAATTCCGGAGAGTCCTCACCACTCTCAGGGGAGTTCTGGCTATCACATTCCTGGTACATAGGGGCACCAGTGGGGGGCTCAGGATCATCCCACAGTTCCCAGAACTTCGGAAAATCCCTTCCCACAATGGCGTCATGCGGTAACTGAGATACTAAGCCCACTGGATGAGAGAGGGTACCTTTGGGGGTCTCGAAACACACTGTAGTCACTGGATACTCTCGGGTGTCCCCATGCACACAAATAACAGCTACCTTGCTATTCCCAGAGACCTCTGTTTTAACTAACTCAGCCTTTATCAGGGTCACAAGGCTACCTGAATCCAGCAATACCACAACATTTCTACCATTAACACACATTTTGCATAAATGTTTCTCAGTTCCTCGAATGGCAGTGCATGCGACAGTCGCACACAGCGACTGACGTCTGCCCGTCAGAAAGTCACACTGCATGGGTTCCTCCACAACCGGGCAATTGGCTGCAATATGTCCCGCTTGCCGGCAGCGGTAGCAAACGATCCTTCTTGCCGCCTCTTGAGCCGCTGATTTCCCAGGCTGTTCTCGCCAAACTTGGGGTAGAGCTCCCACCCTCTCACTCTCTCCACCCTCACCCCTTGGAATCCTCTTATCCGCCCCTGGGGATGGTCTGGTCTTAGGGTGGAAAGTCCGAGTGTCTCTGGAAGAGGCCGTCAGGTTCTCTGTAGCCAAGTATTTCTCCACACGATCCACAAGACCATCGGCCGTCTCTGGGTCTCCATGGCTTACCCACTTTTGGATGGCAGTAGGAAGAGCTCTCAAAAACCGATCCATTACAACACGTTCCACAATCTTTGGTGCGGACAAAGTCTCTGGCTGTAGCCACTTTCTGCTCAGGTGAATGAGATCATACATTTGAGACCTGGGGGGTTTTCCAAGCTGGAAAGTCCAGTTATGCACACGCTGAGCCCGGACAGCCTGGGTGACACCCAGCCTTGCCAATATTTCAGCTTTTAGCATCACATAGTCTTTTGCTTGGTTAGGCTCTAGGTCATAGTAAGCTTTCTGCGATTCACCAGTTAACAGAGGAGCCACCAGTCCAGCCCACTGCTCCTCAGGCCACTTTTCTCTTTCAGCGGTCCTTTCAAATGTGGTCAAAAATACCTCTGGATCATCCTCTCCAGTCATTTTTGTCAATAAACGACTCACCCCAAAGGACGCGGTATTAGTGGGACGGCTTTCCTCACTGGTCTGCGGACGTTGCTGCATTACTACTTCCATCTGTTGTTGTAGTCTCTGCTCTTGCTTCTGCAACAGGTCTATGAAGCGGGCCTCAGATTGCTGCTGGGCTTGTTGCTGAGCCTCCAGACTCTGTTGCAAAGTTGCGTTTGTCTGCTGCTGGGCTGCAAGGCTCTGTTGATGAGCTTGCTGCTGGGCTGCGAAGTTCTGTTGTTGAGCTGCAAGGCTCTTTTGCAAACCTGCATTTGTCTGCTGTTGATTGGCATTTGCTAGAGCCAGCTGCTTCAGTCTCTCCTCCATGCTGGCTTAAAAAAAAACTGCCCGCATTCTCCACCAACTGTGAGGGGGTTAGCTCGGCAGCGGGTGTGTGTGACCCCCGGGATGGGCTCCCCACACAAAAACAGGCCCAGCAAACGGAGGTTGTGGTTTTCAAAATCAAAAAGGTGCGGTTTATTTTCTATTTACAGTGACAAAACACAGCAAAGCAAAAGAAACATAAACAAAATAAATCCTGGTCAACTTGACCTCTGACTAATCATACAGGTTTCCTAACTAACAACTGGGATCAGCCTAGTGCTGTCCTAGTCCCTAAGTCCCTGGTTTTAAATGTCCAAGCAAATAGCCACACAGGCTTTGTCTCACCGCACAGGGGTTCACTCTCCCTAGACAGTCCACACAGGTCTGGTTCCAGGCATGAGCTAACATCTAATGAAGCTGGGAGTTCTTATAGAGGCCTAAATGAGCTGACAAGCTTCAGCTGGTCTCATCAACTCCCTGTCTGCACGACGCCCCACACTCTCCCTAGAGGTATGAGTCATCCATGAGCCCATTTGCCTCAGCTGGGTTTATACAACTCTCCACCTAGTTGTATAAGTCGGCGTAAAGCCTGAATCTGGGCGAAATATATCTACCCCCCTGGATGCAACCAGGTGACTTTACCTTCCTGCTGTCACAATATATATAACATTTTTTTTTCGCTGACAATATCTATGGCAGTGGCTGGTGCTCAAACATTTTTGGGGGTGGCGCAAACAAGCTGAAAAAACCCCCACATCAATTGCAGCCACTGTGCCCATCAAACGCAGCTTCTGTGCCCAATAATTGCCGCCACTGTGCCCATAAATTGCCGCCACTGTACCATCAAACGCAGCTACTGTACCATCAATTGCTGCCAGTGTGCCCATCATTTGCTGCCAGTGTTCCCATCAATTGCCGCTACTGTGCCCATCAATTGCTGCCAGTGTGCCCATCAATTGCTGCCAGTGTGCCCATCAATTGCTGACACTGTGCCCATCAATTGCCGACACTGTGCCCATCAAATGCTGCCAGTGTGCATCCCCCACCCGCCCGGTGTCCTGCACGCTCCTCAATGTCTTCTCCCATCCTCTCTTCCCTTCCTCTGCTATGATTGGACGCCTGATAGGCATCCAATCAGAGCGCCTGTCGTTTTAGCCAGTCAGGTGACAGGTAACAGACCCAAGCACCAGATTGGCTGAGAGGCGGTTCAGTGTTAGGAAAGGGAATAATCATTCCCTTTCCTAACATAACGCTGAGTAAACTGCGAGCGCCCAGCATGGCGCCCGCTGTTCACCTTTTTGGATGCCTATTAGAGCCTACGCCTCTAATCAGGTGCTTCCAAAAAATACCCCACCACTGTAATTCAGGCTCCCGAAAAAGGGCCAGGCACCTGAATAGTCAGAAAAGTGGTAAGCACACTACAGATTATTATGGCTTCCTTAACACCTTCTGTGCGACGTCTTCTTCTCTAAAACATGTTGAGGAAGCCATAATAATCTGTAGTGTGCTAACCACTTTTCTGATGCCAATTTGATGTCTAAATACATATTTCGGGGGCTTTTTTTCAGCAGGAATGCGGGAAAACACAGTTTCGGCACCTCAGCACTGAATGTATATGCCAAGTGGTGGCGGGATTTGATGGAGTGTCTATTGATGTTGGCTGATGGGGTCTCTATTATCACTGGGTGATCTATTGATGCTGGGGAAGTCTGTTACTGCTGGTGGGATCTATTGTTTCTGGGGGGTCATTTGTTGATGGGAGTATACTACTGTTGAGGGAGGGGACTTATGTTGTTGGCTGCTGGAGAATATATTGATACTGTATGCTGGGAGATCTATTGTTGCTGGGGGGTATTTACTTGTGGGGTGATCTATTGTTGCTGGGGGTGATCTATTGTTAATGGGAGGGATCTATTGTTGCTGGGGGTGTCTATTGTTGCTGGGAGGGATCTATTGTTGCTTGTGAAGCTATAGTTGCCGTGAGGGATCTATTGTTGCTGGGGAGATGTCTTGTTCTTGGGGAATCTATTGTTGCTGGGGGGAAACTAACAAATTTATTTAAAGCAGTAAATACAATTCAGGATATTAAAAAATCCTACTTACCGTTCAGTTTTTTAAATTGCTTATTTGATTTAGAGATTTATTTAAAAGCTTTGTTTATGTTAAAAGATTATTTAATTAATAAGTAAAAAAAAATATGTTTGTTTACATTGATAAATGTTTTTTTAATAAAAATGTTTTAATACATTTTAAAATGTTTGTTAACATTTATTTCTAAGCGTGTATGTGTGTGTGTGTGTATATATATATATATATATATATATATATATATACACACATACACACACACACACACACACAGATGCACGTGTTTTTGAGCTTTGATTTGAGGTGCACACCCTAATGCAATAGGCTGCGCACGCCTATGCGTAGTAACACAAACTTTCTAAACTCCCCACCTAAGTCAGGCCTGACATGGAATGGAACTAAGTCTCTTTCCCCTAAGGGATGAAGGTTTCTTCACCGGCCAGCTTTCGTTGGTGCACTTAAAGGAATAACCATTTGTAATCCACATTGGGTGTTAACTTGAAATAACAGGTCAAAACGGGGGGGGGGGGTAGATTCTTCAACTCTGTCCCGCTACCGGACCCCCCAATAAACACTGGTGAGCGAACAGTGGGCCTAGGCAGTCTATAGGCCTGAACACAACTCAGTCTATTGATATGGGCAGGTGCCCGCTCACCACTCCAGGCACGATCCCAGCCTGGGACTTCCACCTCCTGTGTGTCGCACACAGCGTCTGCTCCGATCGAGTCCTCGATCCAGCTCACGTCCTATCACGACGGGTCAGGATCCACCCAGGCTCCGCAGTATGGTGGAAGGCTCTTCGGACTTCAAGCAAGGCCTCAGGCCTTGCTTCACAGCCGATCCGCATAGGATGACTTGTCACTTGACACGCCGTGTCCCAAGAGAGCGAGCTCCGCCTCACCTCCCACTTAAGTAACCCCTCCCATGAGTCTCTGCTGTGGAACCTCCGCCCTGGGGCCGAATGGGGTTCTGGGTAACGTAGTCCTGGGGCCTTAGAAGAGACTCCGCTACACATAAATAAAATAAAACACCGGTGGATCCCGCTACAAATCGTGTGAGCTGTTTTCTGTGCTTTCTGTCCAGTACTAATGTTTCCAGCTATATCTGTGGACTACTAATGTAAAGAGTATGAGTGGGGTATTCTTTAGTTCTGTCCTAAGTGACAGCCATTGTATATATACAGTGCAGTGACTGAGAATAGTTATTACTGTATTTATTGGCGTATAACACTCACTTTTTTACCCTGAAAATAGAGGGTAAACTGTGCCTGCGTGTTATACGCAGGGGGCTGTGGAAAGTTTTTTTCTTGAAACGATAAATACGGTAGTTATTACTGGCAGGATCACCAAGTGAAAATAAAGAAGAAAAAAGTTTAAAAAAGAAAACTGATTAAAGGATCCCATCTAGGGACTGGTAAGTTGCAATATTTTAAATTTGTGTTCTTGGGTTTGGATATCCTTTAATTTGCAAGAGCAATGGATTTCTTGCCTGTGTAGAGCACTATGAGACTGATATACAGTATGTGTTTTATTGCAGCAATTTCTATTACATTTACTGCTTCCAAGTTTGGTGTTCTCTATACACTTTTTTAGAATAAAACCACTCTTTGGCCCTAAACACAAGGGCATTGTTTGAGTTATTGCTTGTAAATGATAAAATAGGGTGTATCAGCAAACTTTTAAAAAGCATTTTGACAAGCTTCAAACAGATTTCCTGAAGAACCTGAAGTGAACATTTCCCACCCTGTAAATAGCAGAAATGCTTTTGGGAGGTGAGGGTTATGGGTGATGGCATGCAGTGGCGTCACTAGGGTTGGTGTCACCTGGTGCGGTAAAATATGGTGTCACCCCCCCAATAACTTTTTCCAAATATTTTTTACCCTTCTGTCTTCTCGCTATTCTCCTTTCTTCCCCTTTTCTCTCTCTCTATCCATCAGGGGCGGAATTCACATCTCAGGAGCCTATAGGCACTGGACTCTGAAGCGCCCCCTCCCCAAACAGCGTTGCCAACCCCCCACAACTTTTTTTATACACTGAGAAAACATAGAAAAACTACTAACAGAATGCATTTCTTTTTTGAGAACCTGAAATGACAGCGTGCTGCCTGACATTTTGGAGAATAAAATGTACATTATATACACTTCAAACAAAGTTTGTACAAAAAAAACAGGGAGGAAATATGATGCACTGAACTGTTAATCATACTGCCCCCTAGCAGCCTGCAATGCAGAGTGGCTGGAGTGCCAAATTGCTCCGGCTGCTCTTTAATTTCATGCTGATTTAGTGTGAATTTGCCCTAAAAGGGAAAGAGGGGGTGGAAGGTTAGAGACAGAAGGGGGAGAGAGAGAGGAGGGTGGGGGTGATAGAGAGGGGGTGAGAGAGATAAAGGGGGTGGGGGTGAGAGAAAGGGAGAGGGGTGGGACAGAGATGGTGGGGGTGAGACAGAGATGGAGGGGGTGGGGGTGAGACAGAGAGGGGTGAGACAGAGAGGGAGGGGGTGGGGGTAATACAGAGATGGAGGGGTGGGGTGGGGGTGAGACAGAGATGGAGGGGGTGGGGGTGAGACAGAGAGGGAGGGAGGGGGTGGGGGTGTGACAGAGAGGGGGGGTGACAGAGAGGGAGGGGGTGGGGATGAGACAGAGAGGGAGGGGGTGGGGGTGAGACAGAGAGGGAGGGGGTGGGGGTGAGACAGAGAGGGAGGGGGTGAGGGTGAGACAGGAAGGGAGGGGTGAGGGTGAGACAGGGAGAGAGGGGTGAGGGTGAGACAGAGGGAGGGGGTGGGGTGAGACAGAGGGGGGGTGGGGGTGAGACAGAGGGGATGGGGTGGGGGTGAGACAGACGGGGGATGGGGGTGAGACAGAGATGGAGGGGGTGGGGGTGAGACAGAGGGAGGGGGTGGGGGTGAGACAGAGATGGAGGGGGTGGGGGGGTGACAGAGAGGGGGGTCGGGTGAGACAGAGAGGAAGGGGGTGTGATAGGGAGGGGGTGGGGGTGAGACAGAGAGGGAGGGGGTGGGGGTGGAACAGAGATGGAGGGGTGGGGGGTGACAGAGAGGGGGGTGGGGGGTGACAGAGAGGGAGGGGGTGGGGGTGAGACAGAAGGGGGTGGGGGTGTGACAGAGGAGGGTGACAGAGGGGGGGTGGGGGTGTGACAGAGAGGGGGGTGGGGGGGAAAGAGAGGGAGGGGGTGGGGGTGTGACAGAGAGGGGGGTGGGGGGGAAAGAGAGGGGGAAGAGAGGGAGGGGGTGGGGGGTGTGACAGAGGGGAGTGACAGAGAGGGAGGGGGTGGGGGGTGTGACAGAGAGGGAGGGGGTGGGGGTGTGACAGAGGGGGGTGACAGAGAGGGAGAGGGTGGGGGGTGTGACAGAGATGGGTGAGACTCCCCCCCTCCTTCTCACCTTTCCCCGGCTTTTTACCCCTCAGCTCTTTCCTGCACATTCTGTACATGCACACAGCTGGCACTGCCATTCTCACTGGTGGCACAGACAGCACAGCTTGAGGCTTTATCTGAGGGAATGGCATGTGCTGTGTGTGTGTGCACGGACCGAGTGTTTAGTGCCGCTGCCGCGTACTGTAAGATGGGCTCCTCCTCTCCGGTCTCTTCCCTTATCCCAGGCTCCCGGGCGGTCAGCCTCCTCCTGGTTCCTCGAGTCCTTTCTTCCTACCGCTGACTGTTGTTCATTCCCACGCCGCGCTTCTCTGCCTATGGATCATGATGTCACGTCAGCCGGAACTAGATAGCTCCTGTCGGGCAGAGATCACTCTGCCTGACAGGGAAGTGACTGAAAGACTTGTGCCGGCTCGATACAGGAGCGCGGTGAGCACACTCGCAACGCTCCACTGCAGCTCTGCAAGTAACGACTGTGTGTAGCGGCGGCCCCGGTGTCACCCCTCTGGCGGGTGTCACCCGGGTTCGGCCCGCACCCCCCGCACCCCATAGCAACGCCACTGATGGCATGCACCTCACTGTTACCTCCTGAGTGCTCAGATTCCAAACAGAATGCCTTCCTAGCAGCAAATGATGAGGCAGGGTAATGTCACCCATGCCTCATGGAAGCATGAAAAGCCTTATGCCGTGTACACACGACCGTTTTTAATGTCATTGAAAAAAAAAAAATTCTCGACGTGATTCTTCTCAATCCTGCCTTGCCTACACACTATCATGAAAAAAAATGCTTGAGCAAAGCGCGGTGACTAGGGATGAGCTTCGTGTTCGAGTCGAACATACGTTCGACTCGAACATCGGCTGTTCGATCGTTCGACGAAGATCGAACGATTTGGGCCGTTCGCGCCAAATTCGAGTGACGCGAACGGCCCACAATGCACTACGCCATCGCAGTGTCATCCAGGCGCTGTGATTGGCCAAGCATGCACTGTGACCCCGCATGCTTGGCCAATCACAGCGCCGGCAGCGAGGAGAGCAATGATTGGCCACAGGCAGGATGCCTGTGGCCAATTATTGCTGAGGGTGTTTAGTACACGCCCCACACTATAAAAGGCCGCCAGCACGGCGGCCTAGTGTAGTGTGTTCCGGAGCAGGGATAGAGCAGCATAGGCAGGGACAGTGACTGTTATTTCTTTCTTGCTTAACCTGGATTCCTTTAGTTTAGGGAAAGAGAAGGATAGGTAGGGAGAGTGTCAGTGTGTTTTGTGCTTGTGCTATAGTGTGCTTAAAAAAAACATTTATTCTAGGGACAGAAAACTGTAGGTAGGGACAGTGTCAGTTTCTTTCACTCTGCAAGTCCTTGTTTCCAGGGACCTGGAAGGACAGTGAGTGAATTGTCCTTGTGCTATATTGTGCTTAAAAAAACATTTATTCTAGGGACAGAAAACTGTAGGTAGGGAGAGTGTCAGTTTCTTTCACTCTGCAAGTCCTTGTTTCCAGGGACCTGTAAGGACAGTGAGTGAATTGTCCTTGTGCTATATTGTGATTAAAAAAAACATTTTTTCTAGGGACAGAAAACTGTAGGTAGGGAGAGTGTTTTTTTTCTTTCACTCTGCAAGTCCTTGTTTCCAGGGACCTGGAAGGACAGTGAGTGAATTGTCCTTGTGCTATATTGTGCTTAAAAAAAACATTTTTTCTAGGGACAGAAAACTGTAGGTAGGGAGAGTGTTTTTTTTCTTTCACTCTGCAAGTCCTTGTTTCCAGGGACCTGGAAGGACAGTGAGTGAATTGTCCTTGTGCTATATTGTGCTTAAAAAAAAACATTTTTTCTAGGGACAGAAAACTGTAGGTAGGGAGAGTGTTTTTTTTCTTTCACTCTGCAAGTCCTTGTTTCCAGGGACCTGTAAGGACAGTGAGTGAATTGTCCTTGTGCTATATTGTGCTTAAAAAAAACATTTATTCTAGGGACAGAAAACTGTAGGTAGGGAGAGTGTCAGTTTATTTCACTCTGCAAGTCCTTGTTTCCAGGGACCTGTAAGGACAGTGAGTGAATTGTCCTTGTGCTATATTGTGATTAAAAAAAACATTTTTTCTAGGGACAGAAAACTGTAGGTAGGGAGAGTGTTTTTTTTCTTTCACTCTGCAAGTCCTTGTTTCCAGGGACCTGGAAGGACAGTGAGTGAATTCTCCTTGTGCTATATTGTGCTTAAAAAAAACATTTATTCTAGGGACAGAAAACTGTAGGTAGGGAGAGTGTCAGTTTATTTCACTCTGCAAGTCCTTGTTTCCAGGGACCTGTAAGGACAGTGAGTGAATTGTCCTTGTGCTATATTGTGATTAAAAAAAACATTTTTTCTAGGGACAGAAAACTGTAGGTAGGGAGAGTGTTTTTTTTCTTTCACTCTGCAAGTCCTTGTTTCCAGGGACCTGTAAGGACAGTGAGTGAATTGTCCTTGTGCTATATTGTGCTTAAAAAAAACATTTATTCTAGGGACAGAAAACTGTAGGTAGGGAGAGTGTCAGTTTATTTCACTCTGCAAGTCCTTGTTTCCAGGGACCTGTAAGGACAGTGAGTGAATTGTCCTTGTGCTATATTGTGATTAAAAAAAACATTTTTTCTAGGGACAGAAAACTGTAGGTAGGGAGAGTGTTTTTTTTCTTTCACTCTGCAAGTCCTTGTTTCCAGGGACCTGTAAGGACAGTGAGTGAATTGTCCTTGTGCTATATTGTGCTTAAAAAAACATTTATTCTAGGGACAGAAAACTGTAGGTAGGGAGAGTGTCAGTTTATTTCACTCTGCAAGTCCTTGTTTCCAGGGACCTGTAAGGACAGTGAGTGAATTGTCCTTGTGCTATATTGTGATTAAAAAAAACATTTTTTTCTAGGGACAGAAAACTGTAGGTAGGGAGAGTGTTTTTTTTCTTTCACTCTGCAAGTCCTTGTTTCCAGGGACCTGTAAGGACAGTGAGTGAATTGTTCTTGTGCTATATTGTGATTAAAAAAAACATTTTTTCTAGGGACAGAAAACTGTAGGTAGGGAGAGTGTTTTTTTTCTTTCACTCTGCAAGTCCTTGTTTCCAGGGACCTGTAAGGACAGTGAGTGAATTGTCCTTGTGCTATATTGTGCTTAAAAAAAACATTTATTCTAGGGACAGAAAACTGTAGGTAGGGAGAGTGTCAGTTTATTTCACTCTGCAAGTCCTTGTTTCCAGGGACCTGTAAGGACAGTGAGTGAATTGTCCTTGTGCTATATTGTGATTAAAAAAAACATTTTTTCTAGGGACAGAAAACTGTAGGTAGGGAGAGTGTTTTTTTTCTTTCACTCTGCAAGTCCTTGTTTCCAGGGACCTGTAAGGACAGTGAGTGAATTGTCCTTGTGCTATATTGTGCTTAAAAAAAACATTTATTCTAGGGACAGAAAACTGTAGGTAGGGAGAGTGTCAGTTTATTTCACTCTGCAAGTCCTTGTTTCCAGGGACCTGTAAGGACAGTGAGTGAATTGTCCTTGTGCTATATTGTGATTAAAAAAAAACATTTTTTCTAGGGACAGAAAACTGTAGGTAGGGAGAGTGTTTTTTTTTCTTTCACTCTGCAAGTCCTTGTTTCCAGGGACCTGTAAGGACAGTGAGTGAATTGTCCTTGTGCTATATTGTGCTTAAAAAAAACATTTATTCTAGGGACAGAAAACTGTAGGTAGGGAGAGTGTCAGTTTATTTCACTCTGCAAGTCCTTGTTTCCAGGGACCTGTAAGGACAGTGAGTGAATTGTCCTTGTGCTATATTGTGATTAAAAAAAACATTTTTTCTAGGGACAGAAAACTGTAGGTAGGGAGAGTGTTTTTTTTCTTTCACTCTGCAAGTCCTTGTTTCCAGGGACCTGTAAGGACAGTGAGTGAATTGTCCTTGTGCTATATTGTGCTTAAAAAAAACATTTATTCTAGGGACAGAAAACTGTAGGTAGGGAGAGTGTCAGTTTATTTCACTCTGCAAGTCCTTGTTTCCAGGGACCTGTAAGGACAGTGAGTGAATTGTCCTTGTGCTATATTGTGATTAAAAAAAAACATTTTTTCTAGGGACAGAAAACTGTAGGTAGGGAGAGTGTTTTTTTTCTTTCACTCTGCAAGTCCTTGTTTCCAGGGACCTGGAAGGACAGTGAGTGAATTCTCCTTGTGCTATATTGTGCTTAAAAAAAACATTTATTCTAGGGACAGAAAACTGTAGGTAGGGAGAGTGTCAGTTTATTTCACTCTGCAAGTCCTTGTTTCCAGGGACCTGTAAGGACAGTGAGTGAATTGTCCTTGTGCTATATTGTGATTAAAAAAAACATTTTTTCTAGGGACAGAAAACTGTAGGTAGGGAGAGTGTTTTTTTTTCTTTCACTCTGCAAGTCCTTGTTTCCAGGGACCTGTAAGGACAGTGAGTGAATTGTCCTTGTGCTATATTGTGCTTAAAAAAAACATTTATTCTAGGGACAGAAAACTGTAGGTAGGGAGAGTGTCAGTTTATTTCACTCTGCAAGTCCTTGTTTCCAGGGACCTGTAAGGACAGTGAGTGAATTGTCCTTGTGCTATATTGTGATTAAAAAAAACATTTTTTCTAGGGACAGAAAACTGTAGGTAGGGAGAGTGTTTTTTTTCTTTCACTCTGCAAGTCCTTGTTTCCAGGGACCTGTAAGGACAGTGAGTGAATTGTCCTTGTGCTATATTGTGCTTAAAAAAACATTTATTCTAGGGACAGAAAACTGTAGGTAGGGAGAGTGTCAGTTTATTTCACTCTGCAAGTCCTTGTTTCCAGGGACCTGAAAGGACAGTGAGTGAATTGTCCTTGTGCTATATTGTGATTAAAAAAAACATTTTTTCTAGGGACAGAAAACTGTAGGTAGGGAGAGTGTTTTTTTTCTTTCACTCTGCAAGTCCTTGTTTCCAGGGACCTGTAAGGACAGTGAGTGAATTGTTCTTGTGCTATATTGTGATTAAAAAAAACATTTTTTCTAGGGACAGAAAACTGTAGGTAGGGAGAGTGTTTTTTTTCTTTCACTCTGCAAGTCCTTGTTTCCAGGGACCTGTAAGGACAGTGAGTGAATTGTCCTTGTGCTATATTGTGCTTAAAAAAAACATTTATTCTAGGGACAGAAAACTGTAGGTAGGGAGAGTGTTTTTTTTCTTTCACTCTGCAAGTCCTTGTTTCCAGGGACCTGTAAGGACAGTGAGTGAATTGTCCTTGTGCTATATTGTGATTAAAAAAACATTTTTTCTAGGGACAGAAAACTGTAGGTAGGGAGAGTGTTTTTTTTCTTTCACTCTGCAAGTCCTTGTTTCCAGGGACCTGTAAGGACAGTGAGTGAATTGTTCTTGTGCTATATTGTGATTAAAAAAAACATTTTTTCTAGGGACAGAAAACTGTAGGTAGGGAGAGTGTTTTTTTTCTTTCACTCTGCAAGTCCTTGTTTCCAGGGACCTGTAAGGACAGTGAGTGAATTGTTCTTGTGCTATATTGTGCTTAAAAAAAACATTTATTCTAGGGACAGAAAACTGTAGGTAGGGAGAGTGTTTTTTTCTTTCACTCTGCAAGTCCTTGTTTCCAGGGACCTGTAAGGACAGTGAGTGAATTGTCCTTGTGCTATATTGTGCTTAAAAAAAACATTTATTCTAGGGACAGAAAACTGTAGGTAGGGAGAGTGTCAGTTTATTTCACTCTGCAAGTCCTTGTTTCCAGGGACCTGTAAGGACAGTGAGTGAATTGTCCTTGTGCTATATTGTGATTAAAAAAAACATTTTTTCTAGGGACAGAAAACTGTAGGTAGGGAGAGTGTTTTTTTTCTTTCACTCTGCAAGTCCTTGTTTCCAGGGACCTGTAAGGACAGTGAGTGAATTGTCCTTGTGCTATATTGTGCTTAAAAAAAATATTTTTTCTAGGGACAGAAAACTGTAGGTAGGGAGAGTGTCAGTTTCTTTCACTGTGAAAGTCCTTGTTTCAAGGGACAGAGAAGGACACCTGAAGGTAGCCCTTATTGCTTTTTTCCCATCTCCCTGCAGGCCATCTATTAGAATGTCTGGAAGGCAAACAAGGAGAGGCAGACAGTCAGGAGGCAATAAAAGAGGGCAAGCAGGCTCTGTGTCTGGGGGCAACAGTGCTGGTCGTGGACGCGGTGCATTGTCATCAGCACATGGCCATGGGACACGCTTGTCCTTCTTTTCGGCAGCTGGACATGTTGAGCCACATCATGCCGAAGACTTGGTAGAGTGGATGACCAAGCCCTCCTCCTCCTCCTCATCCTCTCTCACCCAGGCTCAGGGTACTGGAAAAGCAGCTGCCAAAGCGTCGTCTTCCCTGGTATCAATGTCAGACAAATCATCAGTCACTCCTTCCCTAGACCCACCATGTCCTCCTCCTGAGGAGTCCCCCGAACTGTTTCAGCACAGTGTTGGGTACATGCTCCAGGAGGATGCCCAGCGTTTCGAAGGGTCTGATGATGAAACCCAGCTAGAGGAAGGCAGTAGCGTGAGAGCAGACAGAGGGGATGCTCAAGAAGGACACCAATCTGGCAGTCATGTTCCAGCAGCTGCAGCATACTGCCAGATTGGCTCCAGTGATGAGGAGGGAGGGGATGATGAGGTCACTGACTCCACGTGGGTGCCTAATAGGAGAGAGGAGGAGGAGGAGGATGAGGAGGAGGCACATCTCCAACGAGGCAGGATGCCCTTTGGTGGCCAGCGTAAGGGCAGTACACCGACGGAATCACACCGCAGAGCTCCGCCTGTGCAGGGCGCTGCCTCTGCCCGTCATTCAAAAAGTTCTTTGGTGTGGGCCTTTTTTGAGGCTAGTGCATCAGATCGCACAGCTGCTGTTTGCAACATATGTCTCAAGCGTATATCGCGTGGCCAAAACATCAGCCGCTTGGGTACCACATGCCTGACCAGACATATGTTGACCTGCCATGCAGCTCGTTGGCAAGCCTACCTCAAAGACCCACACCAAAGAACAAAGCGGACCTCTCCTTGCACCGCATCAGCTGGGATCTCCAACCCCACTATAACTTCAGTCCTCTCTGAAACATGCACTGAGAGGAATGAAGGTGTAGAATTAGGTGTGTCACAGCCAAGTACTTGCGCCCACTCTGCTAGCAGTACACCGACGTCCGATTCTAGCAGGCAAATTTCCCTGCCCCAGCTGCTGGACCGTCGAAAGAAGTTCACTCCCAGCCATCCACATGCCCAGCGGTTGAATGCTAGCTTGGCTAAATTGCTAGCGCTTCAACTGCTGCCTTTTCAGTTGGTAGACTCGGCCCCCTTCCGTGAGTTTGTGCAATGTGCGGTTCCTCAGTGGCAGGTTCCCAAACGCCACTTTTTCTCACGGAAGGCTATTCCGGCTCTCTACCGGCATGTGGAAGGCAATGTCTTGGCCTCGCTGGACAGGGCGGTCAGCGGTAAGGTGCATATTACCGCTGACTCATGGTCCAGCAGGCATGGACAGGGACGTTACCTTTCTTTCACGGCCCATTGGGTCACTCTTTTGGCAGCTGGGAAGGATTCAGGACAAGGTGCAGTAGTGTTGGAGGTTGTCCCACCGCCACGCCTCCAAAATGCTACTACTGGTTGTGACACACCTCTCTCCTCCACCCCCTCCTCTTCTTCTTCCTCCATGGCCTCTTCCTGTGGTTTGTCCTATGAACCAGCGGTGCTCCGTAGCCGTTCACGGGGCTACGCAAGTACGCAGGCAAAAAGATGCCATGCCGTGCTTGCGCTGGTGTGTTTGGGGGACAGAAGCCACACTGGGGCAGAGGTCCTGTCTGCTCTGCAGGGCCAGGCCGAGAGGTGGTTGACGCCACGCCAGCTTAAGCCAGGAATGGTGGTTTGCGACAATGGCACCAACCTCCTCTCCGCCCTCCGACAGGGACAACTGACCCATGTGCCCTGTGTGGCTCACGTCCTTAACCTGGTGGTGCAGCGCTTCTTGGGCAGGTACCCGGGCTTACAGGATGTCCTGAGGCAGGCCAGGAAAGTCTGTGTGCATTTCCGCAGATCTTATAATGCCAGTGCTCGCCTGGCTGAGCTGCAAAAGGAGTTGAACCTGCCCAAGAACCGCCTTATATGTGACATGCCCACCAGGTGGAACTCAACGTTGGCCATGCTGCAGCGGCTGCACACGCAGCAGAGGGCCATCAATGAGTACCTGTGCGACTACGGCACCAGGACAGGGTCAGGGGAGCTTGGTTTTTTTCTCCACGCCAGTGGGGCATGATCAGGGATGCATGCACTGTCCTGGCACCATTTGAGGAGGCCACGAGGATGGTGAGCAGTGACAGTGCATGCATCAGTGACACTGTACCTCTTGTCCACCTGTTGGAGCACACGCTGCGTGGAATAATGGACAGGGCACTTGAGGCAGAACAGAGGCAGGAAGAGGAGGACTTCCTTGCCTCTCAAGGCCCCCTTTACCCAGACAGTGTTCCTTCTGTCCCACCCATCGCACAGGAAGAGGAGGAGGAGGAGGAGGAGGAGGATTGTGTCAGCATGGAGGTGGAGGCTGGCACTCAGCATCATCAGCAGCAGTCTTTTAGGGATGATTTACAGTCCCAAGAAACCAGTGGACTTGTACGTGGCTGGGAGGAGGTGGCTGCGGATCATGTCGTCCTTAGTGACCCAGAGGACTCCGGAGCGAATGCCTCAGCAAACCTACGCTGCATGGCCTCCCTGATCCTGCAAAGTCTGCGGAAGGATCCTCGTATTCTTCGGATCAAGGAGAGGGACCATTACTGGCTGGCCACTCTCCTTGATCCACGGTACAAGGGTAAGGTTGCGGACCTTATGTTACCGTCGCAGAGGGAGCAGAGGATGAGACAACTCCGGGAGGCCTTGCAGAAAGGTCTGTGCAACGCGTTCCCAGAGACTGGGAGGTTGCAAACTCCTGGTCCTGGACAACGAGTTGCTGAGGCTTCGGCCAGTCAAAGAAGGAGCGGTGGGGAAGGTGGCCGTCTGACCGATGCGTTCAGACAATTCTTTAGTCCGCAGCCCCAAAGTATGATCGGTTCCAGCAACCATCGCCAGCGTCTGATAAACATGGTGCAGGAATATCTAGGGGCAAGGTCAGACTTGGACACCTTCCCCACCGAAAATCCTCTGGCTTACTGGGTCTTGAGGATGGATCACTGGCCAGAGCTTGCACAGTATGCAATTGAGCTACTGGCCTGTCCTGCATCCAGCGTTCTTTCGGAACGCACATTCAGTGCTGCTGGAGGATTTGTCACGGATCACAGGGTGCGCCTGTCCACCGACTCGGTTGATCGACTGACTTTCATCAAGATGAACCAGTCTTGGATCACCACCAGCTACCACACACCTGATGCTGATATAACAGACTAATTGATTTTAACATGTCACATCCCTTCAAGACTGATGCTGATGCTGAGTGCCTGTGCTGTTATGTTGACTGGCTATCCTCCTCCTCCGAGTCCTCAATGATACGATTGATGATGATAGCTTGTAAGATCATTTTTGTTTATGGGTGCCGCCACCAGTGCCTAACGCCCAATTTTTCAGCCCCTGTTTAACAGGGGCGTGTAATTACAATTTTTGAAGCAATACTTTGCAACAGGGCTCATTGCTGTGCTCCAAGTACAGTATCTGTGAGGAGTTGCAGTGTTGTGCCACCAGTGCCTAAGGCCCAATTTTTCAGCCCCTGTTTAACAGGGGCGTGTCATTACAATTTTTGAAGCAATACTTTGCAACAGGGCTCATTGCTGTGCTCCAAGTACAGTATCTGTGAGGAGTTGCAGTGTTGTGCCACCAGTGCCTAAGGCCCAATTTTTCAGCCCCTGTTTAACAGGGGCGTGTCATTACAATTTTTGAAGCAATACTTTGCAACAGGGCTCATTGCTGTGCTCCAAGTACAGTATCTGTGAGGGGTTGCAGTGTTGTGCCACCAGTGCCTAAGGCCCAATTTTTCAGCCCCTGTTCAACAGGGGCATGTAATTACAATTCTTGATCTAATAATTCACAGCAGGGCCCATTGCTGCACCCACCAAGAGTAACTGTCAGGGCTTACAGTGTTGTGGCACCAGCACCACCATCAAAGGCCCAATTTTTACTACCACTGTTCAACAATTATATGTAATTAAAATTCCTGATATAATAGTTGACAGCAGGGCGTTCCAGCACCAACCAAGAGTAACTGTGAGTGCTTACAGTGTTGTGCCAACACCAACAACTAAGGGGCCTATTTCTGCAGAGTATATACGGCAGGTCCCTACTTTCAAACATCCAACTTACAAACGACTCCTACTTGCAAACGCAAGAAGACAACAGGAAGTGAGAGGAAATCTACCACTAGGAAGGAAAATTCTCTCCTGTAAGAATAAATATGGGAGAAAGGTGTCTCCTCTGTACTGATGCTTTATCAGCAATCCTTGTTTCAAGAAAAACACCACATTTCAAAAACAGTTGTCATTGGGACGGAAAGTGAGGTGAAATGTTCTGAACAGGGGCACAGACTGCAAAACAAATGTTACAGGGGTGATAACCCTTACCTATGTTTTCCAAAAAGTTTAAAAATAGATTTTTGGTCTGGAGCTACACTTCAACAATGTACCTGTTCAAAATTACAAACAGATTCTACATAAGAACAAACCTACAGTCCCTGTCTTGTATGCACCGCCTGTATAGGGCTGTTCAGAGTATATAGGGCCTTTTTTATTTTATGTGCGGGGTTCCCCTTAATATCCATACAAGACCCAAAGGGGCTGGTAATGGGCTGGGGTAGGGGGGGGGGTCATGGGGTAGCTATGCCATTTTTCTTAAAGAATTTCATCCATATTACCGGGACCAGACATTACATTAAAGCCGCAAGCAGTTTTAAATGGCTTTTTTTTCCTTTAGAAGTGTCATTTTGTGCAGGGACAGTTCTAAACACGGGAAACACGTGGCACTTCACAGGCATACTTTAGACACCCCCCAGGTACGATATTTAAAGGAATATTTGACTTTTTTTTTTTCACTTTATGCATCATTAAAATGACTGCTCCCGAAAAACGACCGTTTTTAAAACTTCTTTTTGCATTGATACATGTCCCCTGGTGCAGAACCCGGGTTCCCAAACCCTTTTTAGGACAATAACATGCATAATAGTTGTTATAATTAGCACTTTAGAATTCGAACGTTCGCATCCATTGTATTTAATAGGGTTCTAATGTTCGTTCGAACTTTCGGTCCGTTCGCGGGTTCTGGTGCGAACCGAACCCGGGGGTGTTCGGCTCATCACTAGCGGTGACGTACGAAATGTACGACGGCACTATAAAGGGGAAGTTCCATTTGGATGGCGCCACCCTTTGGGCTGCTTTTGCTTATCCTCGTGTTAGTAAAGTTTGGTGAGAGACGATTCGTGCTTTTCAGCCTCGTGCTCTTCAGTCCGTTACAGCGTGACAAATGTGCTATCTCCATTACGAACGCTAGTTTTACCAAAACGAGCGCTCCCGTTTCATCACTTGCTTCTGAGCATGCGCATTTTTTTCACGTCGTTAAAGCCTACACATGGCCGTTTTTCATGACGAGAAAAACGACGACGTGAAAAACAACGCGAAAAATTAGAGCATGTTCCAAATTTTTAATGGCCATTTTTCACGTAGTGAAAAATGCTCTGGAGCCTACACACGATCGTTTTTAATGACCAAATTAAAAAAATAAAATTTTCTCGTCATGAAAAACGGTCGTGTGTACGCGGCATTAGCTCTTTTTTTTTATAATTGGGGGGGAACTGGCAGTAAAAGGAAGCCATATTTTTTAATGGAAGGTCTGCTTCATAGCACCCTCCAGCTGTATGTGTTGACTGTTACTTTAAACAAGATTTTGGTATGCTTTACTAAGGCTTTACCAAACATGAAACATGTTAAATTCGTTAACGTGTGTCAAAATATTGTGACAGCCAGCTCTCCCATTGACATTTTTATTTAGTGCACCTGGACTATAGCTAAAGGATGCTTTAAGGTTAGGGCTGCACAGGCAATTTATAAAAGCTCATTCAGACTACTAAAATCTTGAGAGATCAATCTGTTTGTTTGTACAACATTACTTTACTGTGCACTGCTCTTCAGATTCCCCATAATCGGTCAGTGCCACAATTTAATTGCGTAGCAGAAGGCTATTAGCGATTCATCTCCTCTCCATTCACGGCCATAGACTTGAATGGAAGCAGAAGATAAATCGCTCAATAATAACTTATTTAGGATATTTTTGGCCAAAATTTCTTATTTAAAGTGGAAGTAAACCCATCCATTACCAGTTTCAAAAAAACAGTTTAATTTCCGGCACATGCGGGAAATGTAACACTACCATTGGTTGTGCTCTCAACCAAACTGTCAAACCATCCAATGGCTGATGTCATAACTGATCACATGTGCAGAATCATGGCAGTTGTAGATTAAACAGAGGCAGAGATGGCAGCTTGCTTGGCTGAAAACGATAGGGGGGGGGGTTACTTACACTTTAAACATATACCATGAGATCTCATGAGACTAATCGCCTAACAATTTTCAACGCAACAATTTTCAGCAGTAGTGATGTCCACTAAAAGATTTTGTTATGTCTCATGGGTTAAACATTTTTAATTTAGCCCCAGGCTAAAAGCTTGTTGAAGCTTATACTGGACAGATTAGCATTTACAATCAAAGATCAAACAATACCAATGAGTTTGGTTCCATTGTTAGGTGTCATGCACACTGGGGCTCTTGTCAACCTTTTTTGTCCAGCAGATTCAAAACTGCAACAAGCTGCATTTTTTTCAAACGTGTTTAGGCACTTTTAGCACTTGGGTGATTATCAGTTTAATTGGCCGGAGCATTCGTTTATTCTGGCCACTTAAATAAAATAAAAAATTGGTAGGCACGTTTAGACGCATTTACCTGTATTTAGGTGTGTCATGCGTTTTTTTTCTGCCAATATACACCCCTCTTGAATGTGATGGTTTTTTTTTTCCTGCTTCTAAACGCCTCAATCTCTAAACTTCCTTTAAATGTCTATGTGTGCGTAGTAGGCACATAGGCTAACATGGAGGGGTATTTAGGGGCAGAAAAGAACAAATGTATAATGCCTGTAAAAAAGGCATTTTTTAGCTCAAGTATGCATGAGCACAAATCGGGATAAACAATATGAACAATTGATTATATATAATTTGAGCTAGATAACACATTAGATACCCACCAATTTTGGACAACAGCTATGCCAGCTAACAGACTACAGTATACAGAAGTAATCAACTTTTTATTTAGGGAATTCCATGGTAGGAAAGAGCTACTGCCTAGTCAAGGAAAGTGTAAAGGCCCGTACACACGATCAGAAAATTGTACAAAATAAAAACACTTTTGAATCGATCATACGATAATCTGATCATTTGTACACAGCTTTCAAGAGCGGATCATGACATTTCATGCAAAATTATCCAATGGGACAAGCACAAAATATTTTCTCGTACAATACCAGATTGTATAATTAGTTGTCATTTGAATATACAATACAAATAAGCTACAACACTTTTTATTTTGTCGTACGAGAATTTTCGTAACTTTAGTAAACTCTTCATTTTCAATATGAGACTAGCAAAAAGAATGGAAGATCACTTATCCGATTATCTTATTGTGTGTACTAGGCATAAGGTAAAGAGGAACTCTGTGGATTCAGATGTACAGGGGGAAATCTGTGGATGTAAGGGTGGACTCTTGTGATTAAATTCATATGATTAGAAATTTTATTTAATCACAAAACACTGTATATGAAAAGTGAATACTACAAAAAAAAAAACTAATTTGCCATGCGCCGCTAACGTGTTTGTGTTTGGCTTGCAGAAAAGTGACAAGCCTACCCAAGACAGTAGGAAGAGGGCCCACTGTAGAACATGTGAAAGGGTCCCTCTGTGGGAATGTAACAAAGGGCCCTATGATGGGAGTAAAGGGCTTCTGGATCAATGGGAAGGGCCCTGTGTTCAGACAGAAAGGTGGGTCAGCGGGGCCCTTTATACTTTCTTGCATGAGAGCCCTAAAGGCTCTAGTTATGCCTCTGGTTTTCAAAATGTTTGTTCGATTATCTAATAGCTAAAGGAACCATTTCGACAATCAGTATTGACAAAAATCAAGACATTGACATGATGCTTGAATGATAAGTCATTTGAATTTAGTCAAGTCCATGAAGGTACTACTTAATAGTTGGACAAAACCAAAGGCACTGTGTTGTTCCTAGCACAAATCAAAGGCAAAGTGTTGTTCCTAGCACAAACTAAAGGCACAGTGTTGTTCCTAGCACAAACCAAAGGCAAAGTGTTGTTCCTAGCACAAACCAAAGGCACAGCGTTGTTCCTAGCACAAACCAAAGGCACAGTGTTGTTCCTAGCACAAACCAAAGACACAGTGTTGTTCCTAGGACAAACCAAAGGCACAGTGTTGTTCCTAGCACAAACCAAAGGCACAGTGTTGTTCCTAGCACAAACCAAAGGCAAAGTGTTGTTACTAGCACAAACCAAAGGCAAAGTGTTGTTACTAGCACAAACCAAAGGCACAGTGTTGTTCCTAGCACAAACCAAATCCAAAGTGTTGTTCCTAGCACAAACCAAAGGCACAGTGTTGTTCCTAGCACAAACCAAAGGCACAGTGTTGTTCCTAGCACAAACCAAAGGCACAGTGTTGTTCCTAGCACAAACCAAAGGCACAGTGTTGTTCCTAGCACAAACCAAAGGCACAGTGTTGTTCCTAGCACAAACCAAAGACACAGTGTTGTTCCTAGGACAAACCAAAGGCACAGTGTTGTTCCTAGCACAAACCAAAGGCACAGTGTTGTTCCTAGCACAAACCAAAGGCAAAGTGTTGTTACTAGCACAAACCAAAGGCAAAGTGTTGTTACTAGCACAAACCAAAGGCACAGTGTTGTTCCTAGCACAAACCAAATCCAAAGTGTTGTTCCTAGCACAAACCAAAGGCACAGTGTTGTTCCTAGCACAAACCAAAGGCACAGTGTTGTTCCTAGCACAAACCAAAGGCACAGTGTTGTTCCTAGCACAAACCAAAGGCACAGTGTTGTTCCTAGCACAAACCAAAGGCACAGTGTTGTTCCTAGCACAATCCAAAGGCACAGTGTTGTTCCTAGCACAAACCAAAGGCACAGTGTTGTTCCTAGCACAAACCAAAGGCACAGTGTTGTTCCTAGCACAAACTAAAAACAGTGTTGTTCCTAGCACAAACCAAATCCAAAGTGTTGTTCCTAGCACAAACCAAAGGCACAGTGTTGTTCCTAGCACAAACCAAAGGCACAGTGTTGTTCCTAGCACAAACCAAAGGCACAGTGTTGTTCCTAGCACAAACCAAAGGCACAGTGTTGTTCCTAGCACAAACCAAAGGCACAGTGTTGTTCCTAGCACAATCCAAAGGCACAGTGTTGTTCCTAGCACAAACCAAAGGCACAGTGTTGTTCCTAGCACAAACCAAAGGCACAGTGTTGTTCCTAGCACAAACCAAAAACAGTGTTGTTCCTAGCACAAACCAAAGGCACAGTGTTGTTCCTAGCACAAACCAAAGGCACAGTGTTGTTCCTAGCACAAACCAAAGGCACAGTGTTGTTCCTAGCACAAACCAAAGGCACAGTGTTGTTCCTAGCACAAACCAAAAACACAGTGTTGTTCCTAGCACAAACCAAAGGCACAGTGTTGTTCCTAGCACAAACCAAAGGCACAGTGTTGTTCCTAGCACAAACCAAAGGCACAGTGTTGTTCCTAGCACAAACCAAAGGCACAGTATTGTTCCTAGCACAAACCAAAGGCAAAGTGTTGTTACTAGCACAAACCAAAGGCAAAGTGTTGTTACTAGCACAAACCAAAGGCACAGTGTTGTTCCTAGCACAAACCAAATCCAAAGTGTTGTTCCTAGCACAAACTAAAGGCACAGTGTTGTTCCTAGCACAAACCAAAGGCACAGTGTTGTTCCTAGCACAAACCAAAGGCACAGTGTTGTTCCTAGCACAAACCAAAGGCACAGTGTTGTTCCTAGCACAAACCAAAGGCACAGTGTTGTTCCTAGCACAAACCAAAGACACAGTGTTGTTCCTAGGACAAACCAAAGGCACAGTGTTGTTCCTAGCACAAACCAAAGGCACAGTGTTGTTCCTAGCACAAACCAAAGGCAAAGTGTTGTTACTAGCACAAACCAAAGGCAAAGTGTTGTTACTAGCACAAACCAAATCCAAAGTGTTGTTCCTAGCACAAACCAAAGGCACAGTGTTGTTCCTAGCACAAACCAAAGACACAGTGTTGTTCCTAGGACAAACCAAAGGCACAGTGTTGTTCCTAGCACAAACCAAAGGCACAGTGTTGTTCCTAGCACAAACCAAAGGCACAGTGTTGTTCCTAGCACAAACCAAAGGCACAGTGTTGTTCCTAGCACAAACCAAAGGCACAGTGTTGTTCCTAGCACAAACCAAAGGCACAGTGTTGTTCCTAGCACAAACCAAAGGCACAGTGTTGTTCCTAGCACAAACCAAAGGCACAGTGTTGTTCCTAGCACAAACCAAAGGCACAGTGTTGTTCCTAGCACAAACCAAAGGCACAGTGTTGTTCCTAGCACAAACCAAAGGCACAGTGTTGTTCCTAGCACAAACCAAAGGCACAGTATTGTTCCTAGCACAAACCAAAGGCAAAGTGTTGTTACTAGCACAAACCAAAGGCAAAGTGTTGTTCCTAGCACAAACCAAAGGCACAGTGTTGTTCCTAGCACAAACCAAAGGCACAGTGTTGTTCCTAGCACAAACCAAAGGCACAGTGTTGTTCCTAGCACAAACCAAAGGCACAGTGTTGTTCCTAGCACAAACCAAAGGCACAGTGTTGTTCCTAGCACAAACCAAAGGCACAGTGTTGTTCCTAGCACAAACCAAAGGCACAGTGTTGTTCCTAGCACAAACCAAAGGCACAGTATTGTTCCTAGCACAAACCAAAGGCACAGTGTTGTTCCTAACACAAACCAAAGGCACAGTGTTGTTCCTAGCACAAACCAAAAACACAGTGTTGTTCCTAGCACAAACCAAAGGCACAGTGTTGTTCCTAGCACAAACCAAAGGCACAGTGTTGTTCCTAACACAAACCAAAGGCACAGTGTTGTTCCTAGCACAAACCAAAGGCACAGTGTTGTTCCTAGCACAAACCAAAGGCAAAGTGTTGTTCCTAGCACAAACCAAAGGCACAGTGTTGTTCCTAGCACAAACCAAAGGCAAAGTGTTGTTACTAGCACATACCAAAGACACAGTGTTGTTCCTAGCACATACCAAAGGCACAGTGTTTTTCCTAGCACAAACCAAAGGCAAAGTGTTGTTCCTAGCACAAACCAAAGGTACAGTGTTGTTCCTAGCACAATCCAAATCCAAAGTGTTGTTCCTAGCACAAACCAAAGGCACAGTGTTGTTCTTGGCACAAACCAAAGGCACAGTGTTGTTCCTAGCACAAACCAAAGGCAAAGTGTTGTTCCTAGCACAAACCAAAGGCACAGTGTTGTTCCTAGCACAAACCAAAGGCAAAGTGTTGTTACTAGCACATACCAAAGGCACAGTGTTTTTCCTAGCACAAACCAAAGGCAAAGTGTTGTTCCTAGCACAAACCAAAGGTACAGTGTTGTTCCTAGCACAAACCAAATCCAAAGTGTTGTTCCTAGCACAAACCAAAGGCACAGTGTTGTTCTTGGCACAAACCAAAGGCACAGTGTTGTTCTTGGCACAAACCAAAGGCACAGTGTTTTTCTTTGGCACAAACCAAAGGCAATCACCTGATTAATTTTCTAATTGCTGCTGTACACAAAGTAGGGTATAGATATAAACCAGCAAATACGTATGGAGGCCTTTGTAGGGGTAAAAAGTTGTAGCGTGTGCATGGACAACTCCATGTAGTATTATTAAACTAGTCTTCTTCAACACTTCTCATAAGCAGCAGTGTGACCCTTTTTTTTTGTAGTTTTGTACATTTTACTTGGTTGAACAAAGCCAAAAGAAGAGATTAAAGTACGTACAGCCAGTCTGAAATACCGGACTTCACCAGAAGTTGGTTACGTAGGCATAAGCTAAAATAGCAATTGAAAGTCATTGAGCAATGGGGCCAAAACAAATGTTAATTTTCTTAAAAAAAAAAAATGTAATTCTCATTTGATCTAAAATTCCATAATTGTAAGAAAAAAAAATGATAAAAAAAATTCCTGCATTTCAAATTAGGTTTTGAGTTTTTTTATTCTATTAAAGTATACAGCTTGGCTCCTGTGCGTGGATGGCAATACCCCAGCCATGGTGCATTTAGACAGGTCAGAATGACTGTTTTCCTTGGGAAACAAACAAAATTAGCAGTAAACAAAGCCATTTAACTTCTACCTGCCACATGGGAGCATCAGTCATTAGTACACGGAAATATTAATGATCGTTCCTATGTGCATTCATATGTCAGACTGCCTTTTTTCTGTCCTCTATACACTGGGAAGATTATTCTGTTTTTTAAAAAGTGCATCTTGTAATTTCAATAAAAGCATTTTTGTGCTGGCGACCAAACTCTAACAAGCATCTCCCCTAGAGTTTTCAGCAAGGTGCTGATTAATTAACTGAAGTAGTGAAGCTGAATGGTACAACAGCTGGTTAGAGATTTGTCATTAACTCGGTTCCCTCTCTTGTCTATAAGGATTCTCACAGTGACACAACCAAAATGCAAATCTTGGAAGCTGTGAATCAAAGTGGGAATGGAAAATTATAAAAAACAGTGGACATATTGGCCAAGGAAGAAATTCTATTTTTATGTTTGTGCATAAAATGCATTTTATTTACTGTAACGAAGAAGTTTACTTTTTCTGTACTTTTATTTTTTTTTAAGTAGGCCATGTGTTGTAAACCCGAATCAAAGTGGGAATGGAAAATTATAAAAAACATTGGACATATTGGCCAAGGAAGAAATTATATTTTTATGTTTGTGCAAAAATTGCATTTCATTTTCTGTAACGATGGAGTTTACTTTTTCTGTACTTTTTTTTTTTTAAGTAGGCCATGTGTTGTAAATCTGATCTTCAGTTTAATCAGACCAAAACTATTTCACTTAGCACCAGTGAGCATGTCACAAAATGCAACCTGTACCTGAATTTCAGTCGTCCACCCATGCCCTCAGCTGCTATATAAATCAATATAATTTGAAAAGAAACAAGACTTTTGATTGATAAATATAGAGCAGCTGGCTACCTTGGCATTTTATCCATATTTGTGATTCGGGAGACTTTGATGAATGATGAATGGTTATGTAAACTGTAGACTGAATTCCCTGAAAGTCCAGCAATTTTAAAGGGTGCCTGGAGTAGATGTACACACAATCATTAAAACCTCACATAAAGCCTAATATATTAATGTAATTTCCAAAGGCATTTTTAATATTTTTTAAATCTGTAGGTTTCATTAAAATAATGTTTGATGATCCTGCAAAGAAGGCCCTTGTTTAGGCATTTCCTACTATAGGGTGACAACGTCCTGTCCCTATTTCACTTCTGCATTGTCACCCTGTGACTTAGGCTTCTGGTAGAGACTACAAGTGGTAATTTGAACACACATTAGGAAAGCATAGTCACTGCTGTCGCTATTAGACAACCCACTCAGAGAAATTAGGGAATATCATTAACTTGGTAACCTCTCACAGTGTCACAACCATAATGCAAATCTTGAACGTTGTGAAACAATGTAGGGATGGACATACTGGTCAAGGAAAAAATAATTTTGCTTGTACTTTTAATCAAAATATTAGAGACAGTTCAGATCAGTTTTCTTTGCTAACTAGCTCAATGGAGAGTGTTTTTAGCTCCTAAAGAAGGACATAAATGCTTGAGTCAGAGTTGAGCTTTAACACATATTTGACAAGCTCCTGAAAAGCTCACAGACTGAATACTAATTCTGGGGCTGTTATATCATTTGCAGAGATAGTAAATAGTCTCACCTATGCTCCACTAGATTTGATGCCATTAGAGGCTTCTATGACACCTGTTTAGACAGATTCCCTTTAAAAAATGATAATGAAAGAGAGTGAGAGAGAGAGAGAGCGAGAGAGAGAGAGAGAGAAATGATGATAGCTTGAGTGACTGCAAACCCAATCAGAAATACACTGGCCACACAGCAATGTAAAAGTGAATGAAGCAGGTAAATTGTATTATGAAAACAGAGGAATTCAGAAATCCACTGAATTGATGCAGGCAGAGCATCTGCTTTGTGATAAAATTAAGTCTTGTGACAGATACAAATCACTGGAGGTTGAGCGCACCCATTATCCAATAGAGTTCTCTTTTCCTGCCGGTACGTGACAAGACTTGCTGGACTGCTTGTTGCCAGACAGTTTACCAATCCTATGCTATGTCATAAAAATGCCAGTAGCCTTATTTCATAAAGTACAAAAAGCATTTTTTCTGTTTAGCCGTTTGTCTCTTTTTTTGCTACTGTACCTTGGTTTGCAATACTACTGAGTTACCATTTCAAATAACTACAGAGAATGATGATCAGTGCTTAGCTTCTTTTCCTGATCATACATGCAATATTTAATGAGTTACTTTGGTGTTAAATGACAAATCACCTTACTAAGTACCAACAAGTCTTAATTTTGTGACTTGTTTTTTTAGAAATTTAAATTACGCTTTAAATAAGCGACAATAAATTACATCTGTTCCTTTTATGCACCATTAAAAGGTATATGTTGTATAAAAAAGGTAGTCATTTTGAGTGCTGGATTAATATATAGAATACAAATTCCCTGGTAGCAAGTGATATCACCTAATAACCTCATGTAGCGGGTGATTGCTTTAAGGCCCAGAGACTACCATACCCAGGATGCATTTCCCCACGCAAGGACTGCTGGGGCGGGGTATTTAACCAGGGGGCGGACCGGAGTACATTCTCTTTGGACATCGCCCGCCCAGCAAGTGGAACTCTGTGCTGAGTCTTCTGAGAATACAGGGCCTGAAGCCTAGGCCTGTATTACTCCAAAGAGCCTTCATTACCCACTGAGGAGCCTGAGGGACGTCTCATCCTGCTGCTGTTCTGCTACTATCAGGAGGACCGAAGACCTGGGTGTCGTGGAATCTGTGTACCAAGGCACAGCAACGGAAGTTACGGACACGGACTGGTCTGGTTGGGCGAGAGAGCACCTGCTCATGAGAATAATACAGGATCTCTAGACCCAGTAACTGTTGTTCGGAACTAACGTTAGTGTTTGCAGTTGCACGCCGGAGGGACAGTGCATTGAATAACGCTAGTAGATTTATTCTGTGTTCACCAAGTTATCAAACCCCCTTTATTCTTGTGGATTACAAATTGTTCCAGAAGTGCACCGCCGTTTGCTAGCGAAGATATTTCTCTGCAGAACTTTTACCTAGTACAGTCAGGCCTGACTTAGCAGTAGTGACATTGCTGGGCATTCTCTTGCCCACGAGGGAGAAGAGCTGCAGCGGGGTCCGTTAGTTTCTGTTCACAGGAGTGTATATCTGTGTGTTTGCTAAAAAATCCCTTTCATTGCAGGGCTCTGCATATGTTTATGTATACTGTTTTATCTGCTTAACCATTATTCTCAGTAAAGTGCCAGGGTTAAGTATATCAGTTGTATGTGTCATTTACTGTGCAGAAGAAACGGTTAGTGATAGCTACACTATACTGCTGTGTGTCTTTCTTGTGGGATTGTTTTGCCAAGAGTCACAGGTTACACAATCCTATTATCCCCTACTAACTGTGCCAAGGGAGGGTAGAGCCAATTGCTGGTGGTTGACAGTGAGTATTACAGGGCCCGAAACAAATCATATCAGCGGCCCTCTTAGCTGGGGGTATCGCTACACACATATAGCACAGCATGAATAGGGGTGAGTGAATTAGCCCAGGTTAGATTCTCAGGGCAAGGAAGGAGGGGGGGTTGGGTTGGTTCATTAGTCATTGAATTCCAATGAAATTATTAATATTATTATTATACAGGATTTATATAGCGCAAACAGTTTACGCAGCGCTTTACAACATGAGGGCAGACCGTACAGTTACAATACAATTCAATAGAGGAGGAATCAGAGGGCCCTGCTCGTTAGAGCTTACAATCTAGAAGGGAGGGTCAAGTGAAACAAAAAGTAATAACTGTGGGGGATGAACTGATGGTGAAGATGAAAGTACAGTTAAAAGGTGTGGGTAGGATAGGCTTCTCTGAAGAGGAGGGTTTTCAGGGATTGTCTAAAAGCTAATAGAGGAGGAGATAATCGGACAGGTTGGGGTAAGGAGTTCCATAGGATTGGAGAGGCTCTGGAAAAGTCCTGGAGACGAGCAAAGGAGGTGGTGATGAGGGAGCTAGACAGAAGAAGGTCTTGAGAGGAACGAAGAGAACGATTAGGTTGGTATTTTGAGACTAGACTAGTGATGTAGCTAGTGGCTAAATTGTGGATGGCTTTGTAAGTTGTCGTTTTGAATTTAATTAGTTGGGTGAGCGGAAGCTAGTGGAGGGATTAAAAGAGAGGAGTAGAAGAAACAGAGCGATTGGTAAGGTGGATGAGTCTGGCAGCAGCATTCATGATCGATTGAAAGGGGGATAGCCTATGTAGAGGTAAGCCAATGAGCAGGGAGTTGCAGTAGTTGATGACCAGGGAGTGAATTAGGAGCTTTGTTGTGTCATTGGTTAGAAAGGGGCATATTTTGGAGATGTTGCAGAGGTTGAGGCGGCAAGATTTGGACAGTGATTGTACGTGGGGCTTATAGGAGAGTTCAGAGTCCAGGACTACATCTAGGACCTTGGCATGAGGGGGTGGACTCATAGTTGTGCATTTGGTTTTGGCAGGGGAAGGGGCACGTGAAATCTGTGAAACCTGACCTTAGTTGTAAATTGAATTAAAGTTCATAGGAGGTGAATATTGATACTAACAAATGTATGCCACACTTTTCAGATATTTATTTGAAAAATAAGTTGAAAACCATTTATCATTTCCTTTCACTTCACAATTATGTGTCACTTTGTGTTGGTCTATCACATAAAATCCTAATAAAATACATTTAGGTTTTTGGTTGTAACATGACAAGGCACTGTATAGACAATTAGGTTAGGTTGCAACATAGGAGGTAGAGACATGCAGGCTTTATTTTGCAATAAATATTAGAGTGTATTATCTGAGAGGCAATAGCCACAAATATTGTTCAATTGATGGACAGTATGTAAGCAGCTTGGTTATGCTACAATATAAGAAAGAGTTACAGTGCAGGTTTTATATTTAAATAAAGATTAAAGTGTATTATCTGTGAAATTATAGCCACAAATATTTTTCAGTGGCTGGACAGTGTATAATAAACCACAAGTGCAGGCCTCAAGCCCTCAAACAACATAAATAAAATATACAGTGTAAATATTCAGTGTAAATTAAACAAAAGTGCACAAGTCAATCGCAGATCACATGCGATGTCTATACAATGCAAATTCAGCCATACAAACTGTGTGGCTGAAATCGCACTCGCACCAAAACGGTGCAGGACCCTTTTTTTGGTTCGCACTGGAATGAGATCCCATGGGTGTTTACAGCCATGGGTTCTAATTCCAGCAACATTTCACAATTCGCACTGATACGATCTGCGAATGGATCTGGGGGTGTTATTAACTTTACATTGACACCCTCAGCGGTTCGCAGATGTCAGTGTGAACCAGTGTGCGATGTAGGTGTGATGTGGGAACCGAAACTGAATCGCAGGTTTTCCCGCATTGCACCAGTGTGAACCGGGACTTATACAGAGTCTGAAACCAAACTTTTGGGCAGCATGCCTACTGTGCTTTATAAGAGTCGCTGCTAGCCAAATTTTTTAGCCTATGTGTCCATACACACATACTGTAGGTGTATACAAGTGTTTAGAGGCAGAAAAAAAAACACTGCAAGGACATTCAGGAGCAGAAATTTTTGCCTGCCCATTGAAAATAATAAATGCTCAAACAATTAACGCTCCTAAACGTGCCTAAATGAGTCTGAACACGTTTGCAAAAGTATGGCTTTAGGCACATTTTGATGCTGCTTTTTTTCTGCCAGGAGAAAGGCATTTAGAAGAGCTGGGCCCAGTGTGCATGAGGCCTTAAAATTACCAAAAATATTGGAAAGCCTGCCTTTACACACACAATAACTTTAATGACTTCCCAGTCTTAGTCGGTAGGGTTCAATATTGAGTTGGTCCACCCTTTGCAGTTAAAACAGCTTTAACTCTTCTGGGAAGCCTGTCCACAAGGTTTAGGAGTGTGTCTATGGGAATGTATGACCAGTCTTCCGGAAGCGCATTTGTGAGATCAGGCACTGGTGGGGACGAGAAGTTCTGGCTTGCCGTCTCCGCTCTAATTCATTCCAAAGGTGTTCTATTGGGTTGAGCTAAGAACTCTGTGCAGGCCAGTCATGTTCCTCCACCCCCAACTCGCTCATCCATGGTCTTTATGGACCTTGCTTTGTGCACTGGTCCAAATCATTTGGTGGAGGGGGGATTATGGTGTAGGGTGGTTTTTCAGGGGTCGGGCTCGGCCCCTTAGTTCCAGTGAAGGGAACTCTTAAGCTGTCAGCATACCAAGACATTTTGGACAATTTCATGCTCTAAACTTTGTGGGAACAGTTTAGGGTTGACCCCTTCCTGTTCCAACATGACTGTGCACCAGTGCACAAAGCAAGGTCCATAAAGACATGGATGAGCGACTATATTGAGTTCATGTGCATGTAAAGGCAGACATCCCAATACATTTGGTAATAGAGTGTAATATGAAAAGGAAGAGGAAGACTTTTAAAAACGTAGCAATACAGGTAATTGTTTAAAACAGATACTCCTGTTATCTTGCAATATTTTCTCCTTGGGTTTTTGCACTTCCTAATAGTGATGAACTGCCCTGGGTTCGGTTCAAGCATGGTTCAGCAAACGTAAAAGAAATGCGGAAATAGAACCCCAAATAAAATCAATCGCCTTTTAAAAAATAAAAATGACACACAGACCCCCAGAGCTCCCCTAAAATATATAGCAGACCCATCTGTTATGTATTAAGGGGGACTTTGGAGAGGTCTGTGTGCTGTTTTCTTTTGACCCATGTGACCATGTTTAGGCAATGATGTAACCCACTCCATTCCCCTCCCATTCGCTAATGTGGCTGGGAATTCCTGCTATGTAAGTAAATGGGCCGGGTGGCATCAGTGGTTTGTGAGGATGCTGTGAGTGCAAACAGCTGCTGTTGCAATCCTCCATGCCCAATACAGTTGATTGGCTGCCCTAGTCCCGGCCAGTCACTGGTGGTTAGTTGCAAATTTTTCTGAATGGACATTTGTTCCCTTCTCATTAGATGAGCTAGAGATTCATGTATGAACTGCAAGAATGGTTGTACTGTATGTCTTGACCACATCAACCAGCTTCGAATCAACGTACGTCCCGTATCAGTTTAAAAAGAAGCAGAATATGGTACTTACATTTCAGTATTTTTTTTTTTTCTTTACAATTACAATTGATGTAGCTCAGTGAGTGTCCAAATGTTCTAGCATAATATAAACTAGCTAACGGTAATGCAGCATGGCGAAAGATACCACCCACAGCACTGAATTACAGGCCACTCGAACTGAGCAGGATAAAGCTCCATGGGCCAATATAAACTACAGCAACAGACACACTTAAAAACAAACAATATATTACTTCCCATGGCTAAACTAGAACTCTGTGTTTTAGAAGCAGTAATGGCAAATTCATCAGACAATGCTAGCAGTGCTTAAACAGATTTTGGACATAGACGAATATAAATCCTATGTATCTATTTTTACCTTTTCAGCAACATTCCGTATTGACCCAATTTCCTTAAAAATTTCAAGAAAAAAAATATTTTTCTTACTATAATATTTCATTCTTTATTTTAATGAATATAGTTATGTATTTCTGTGTTCTTTGAATTTACCTTAAAAGAATTTAATTCTTTACAGACCAACTTGAAAAAGGAAAAAAAAACTTGAAAAAGAAAGAAAATATATTAAATGCAGGAACTTCTGGATGGACTTGATAAAGAAAGCATAATAAATGTGATTTTCAAATTGTAATGGCTTTCAATTGTTAGAACGATGCTGCTTGAAAAATAGATTCATCCATCCAAGGTGTACCAGAAATCTTGGATTCGAGTGTAGTTATCAACAATAAACAGCCATTATTCCAAAAGTGCAGAAAATGATGGCATTACATGGGAAAGTTATAGAGAGAAAGAAATCGAATGGTGCATTATATTTAGCTAGTAATTTCTCAAGTCGGAGCATGGTATTTGTAGATAGACAGGGAGTCTGATCCATTGTACAAAATATAGGTGCAGTCTGTATCCTCACAGCCCATCAGTACCTTATAGCCATTTTTTTTTCATATAATTGAAAAGCTTAGGAATCTTCTTGTTTATATAAGTTTTAGCCAGGTTTGATTTAAATTGACCTAATTTTTATATTGTACATACAGCTACAATATTCATTGTATAATGTTATAACTAAATAATACCTTTTAAACAAACACTAACATAAGTGGTTCTTAAAGGAGTATGTATTCAACACTCTTTAGAATTGTATCCAAACTTGTCAAAATCAAAGTTATTGGGTGACTGGCATATAATATATTAGGGTAGTGGGCATAAGTATAATTTGGGGGGCAACATGTTTAGGGTTTCCATTGCAACAAGCTACAGTATATAAGCCAACCAATAGTAGCTTACACTTACATACAGTCTACCTATAAGCACAACCTTCATATTGTTTAATGATTTTTGTTAAAGTGTTTAATATTTTTGTAGATTACAGGTTCTCAAATGTGATGCTTGCATTGTTTTGTTGTTGTTTTTTTAGCCACTTTTCTTTATTTTTACCTGGTAATCCTGCAAATTTCTGTGTTAGGAAGTCTATACTCACTCTCTTTACTGTATCTATAGAGGAGTCATGGTTGACACTAAAGATGAGCCTAACACCCCCCCCCCCCTGTTCAGTTTGCAGCAGAACTCCCAAACAGGGGAAAAGTTCTGACCCAAATGGCGAACCCCATTGAAGTCTATCGGAGCCAAACAGGTAAAAAAAAGAGAGTGCCCATTTTGAACGCTTATATGCAAGTAATTGGCCATAAAAGGGGTATGAGGTCAGGGTACTGCCCTGTGGGACATGTATCAATGCAAAAAAAAAAAAAACAATCGCATGTCAGGAGCAGTGATTTTTAATGACAAGTGCAACAATGGCCACAAGGGCTTCATCCCCACAATACCTTGGCCGGTGGTTGTGGGGGTCTGCCGGCAGGGGGCTTGTCGGACTCCTCCCCCCATGTGAATGAGTATGGGGTACATAGTACCAGAAAAGTGTCAAAAAGTAAAAAAACACACACAGTTTTTGACAATTCCTTTATTAAAAAATAAAAAACCAGTGTCCCCACATCATCAATCAAGCCGCCCGTAGCACACCATAAAAAAAGCCCAAAAAAAATGCTCCTGCCGACATGAGGGCTGACTGCCTACTGCAGGCTAAGCCATTTGACAGTTATTATATAGGTGAGGGGCAGGGCCACCTGGCTACGTCACCTGGTGCCACTGCCCCCTTCTGACACCACTGACCCAGCATGCACCTCCCAGAGCCCCTCCTGCCCCAAAGCACCCACCACCCCTGTTTGAGGGCATGCGGCTTGGTATGGTTCAGGAGGGGGGGCGCTCGCTCTTCGGCACCTTTCCTGACCTGCCAGCCTGCATGGATTTGGGGGGGGACCCGCGCTTTTTTTTCTTTTTTTTCAACCAGCTGTCAGTGGGCAAGCCCATTGATAGCTGATGAATAATCGGTTGTTAAGAACGCCATGGCTTCCCGGCACCGCTCCTTAACAACCAGCTTATACTGCGCAAATTGCATTGTGCCGCATGCAGTGCATTGCAGGGCGTTTGGCGGGTGTTCCCCAGTGTTCCCCAAACGGGGCGAACAGCCAATGTTCGCACCAAACTGATGCTCTAGCTGAACCACTCGCCCAACTCTAGATACCAAGGCTGCTCTCCCTATTTGGACTACAAACACATCTTCCATATTCATCTCCATGGCACAGAGGTGTAGAAATTTGCAGTGCTAGTTGCAATCTTCTGACCTTTCCATTCATACACCCCCCCCTTCAATTCATTCTCTATCCAAATCTTGGTGCCTTAACCTTTGTAAAATCTCCAAAAGATGCCCCTTTTTAACCACATACAACACAATGCTACTATTTGAGTTCCTGGTTATCTCTTGCTTTGACTATTGCAACTCCTCTTTGTTGGCCTACCTTTACATAGGCTTTTCCCCCTTGAGTCTATCATGAATGCTGCCAGACTCATTCACCTTACCTAAATGTTCAGTGTCCACCACCCCTATTTGCCAATCCCTTCTTTTGGCTTTCGCTCACCCAACAAATAAATCTCAAAATACTAACAACCTACAAAGCGATCCACAAATCTGTCCTGAGTTACATCACCAACCTCGCCTCAAATTACCAACCAAATGCAGTTGTCCCTGCTCCTTCCAAGACCTCTTGCTCTCTATCTCCCTTGTCACATTATCCCATGTTCACCTCCAGGGCTTCTCCAGAGCCTTTTCCATCCTTTGCAACTACTTATCCCTATGTGTTCAACTATCTCATACTCTATCTGCCTTGAGGTGATCTTTAAAAACCCATCTCTACTTCCGGATTTGGCGCAGCATGAGGAGGAGATGAGCAGAGCCCGTTCCCGCTGAACTCCTCACATACTCTGCATAAAAAGCCTGCCAAGCTTTGGGATGACTCCCCCCTGTCCCTGCTACCTAGTGGGGCCCCCATGGATCGCTTTGTAGAGCGATCACATACCCGCTCAGTCTCCTCCACACTGCAGCTGGCGGGAGACACAGGCACGGATACAGCCAATATGGTGGCCGTTCCGCACACATCAGAGACACTGCAGTCTCCAGCGGAAACTGACCCTACCTCCCCCCGCTGGAATAGTGCAGGCGGTTGTCTCCCTCCTTGCTCCTACACTAGCAGCCACGATAAATGATGCGGCGGTGCATAGGGGATTGGAGCAGCTTCATATTGAGCTCAGGACACAGGCTCAGAGGATCTCTGACAAAGAGGAGTTTATTTCTTCATTAGAGGATGAGGCCACGGCTAACTCAGCTTCGCAAGCCCGAATATCAACATCTAACAGAGACATCTGGAAAAAATTAGATGGCCTGGAGAATCGCTCGCAAAGAAATAATCTGAGCATTATAGGTTTGCCAGAATCAGTCTCCAATGCCCAGCTTACGGACATAGGGGGTAGCGTATGTAGAAGCATACTCTGACATGCTCTTATTTGGGGAGCGAAGACCTTTAACATTCCAGGAGACAATCTTTAGGTGATTCCCATCGGTCTGAGGAGCCATGTTTGGAGTAAGGGAGAATATTAGGATGGAGGCTGAGGTTGGAGCCTCATGTTGTGCATTATGCCTTCCGTCTGAGATTCACTAAATCATTGTTAGTCACCTGGGGATGCATTTATGGATCGGGTAAATATCAACAAATAATATCAACAAATAATAGATACATAGGATTTATATAATCAACAAATAATTAAAACAGAAAAAAAGCGACAAAAACAAAAAACAAATCAGGTGGAATAGCCACCCATCATATCATGCTAATTAAATTTTTTCCACATGAGGACCGACGTACAAGTATATCTCGTGCCAAGAGCTTGCTCCCTAGAGGTGAAGAAGGTGCTTCAGGGGGGGAAGGAGGGAAGGGGGAGGTGATAATGAGGATTTCCGTCATAGGCTATATGAAGCCTGGGCGGAATATGCTTCTACAAACGGGCGCACATTACAGACCCAAACCTTTTCTGGGAAGCAGGTAAAGCATTTTTGAGGGGAAAAATTATCTCATACACTACCTAATTTAAGAAACACTCTCAGCAACAATACATGCAGGCCAGCGATGCTTTACGCATAGCACACGAACGTCTTACATTAAACCGCACCCCTATAACGTACAAACCTGGCAGCAGTTATGACATGTGGGCAGAACAGCAAGAAGCAGCTAAAACCTTTTACTCTAGCTTACGTTTTCACAGGTTTGGCAACAAGGCGGGCAAACTATTGGTCAAACTATGCTCAGGCCCAAGGCGACCTACCCACATTTCTGCCTTAAAAAACACTGCGGGCTGCATTGTTACCTCACCTGCGGAAATCAGTAAACTTCTTGCTGACTACTATACGACCCTGTACTCTAAGGAGTCGACTGACCAGATGATGGCAGAGGCCTTCCTTGCTAAGATCCACCTACCTAAGCTCAACTCCACTCACTTAGAAACACTCAATGTGCCTATCTCCTTAGAAGACATCCAGCTGACTATTAAATCTCTAGCATCTGCCAAGGCCCCGGGCCCAGGTGGCTACACGGTGGAATTCTACAAATTGACAAAAGACTTTATCTCTCACACTCTGAAACATGTCTTTACCACTATGTGGGATATACTAGGACCCCCAGGTCCTTTTTCATCCTAGATCCCCCAGAGGTTCTCCCCCCAGTGAGTAGACTGCATTCATATTCTTGACACCCAAATGCATTTTTTAAATTTTCTCCACATTAAACCTCATTTGCCTTGTAGTTGCCCACCCCATTAATTTGTTCAGATCTTCTTGCAAGGTTTCCACATCCTGCGGAGAAGGTATTGCCCTGCTTAGATTAGTATTGTCCGCAAATACAGAGATTGAACTGTTTAATCCATCCTCCAGGTCATTTATAAACAAATTAAATAGAATTGGTCCCAGGAAAGAACCCTGGGGGGACCCCACCTTCCACTCCTGCCCATTTGGAGTACTCCCCATTTATCACCACCCTCTGAACTCGCCCCTGTAGCCAGTTTTCAATCCATGTACTCACTCTATGGTCCATGCCAACTGACCTTACTTTGTACAGTAAACGTTTATGGGGAACTGTATCAAATACTTTTTCAAAATCCAGATACATCACGTCTACAGGCCTTCCTTTATCTAGATGGCAGCTCACCTCCTCATAGAAGGTTAATAGATTGGTTTGGTAAGAACGATTCTTCATGAATTCAAGCTGATTACTTCTAATGATACAGTTTTAATTATTAAAATCGTGTATATAGTCTCTTATCATACCCTCCAATAGCTTGCATACAATGTATGTTAGACTAACTGGTCTGTAATTTCCAGGGATGTATCTTGGTCCTTTTTTTAAAATTGGTGCTACATTTTTCCAATCAGCTGGTACCATTCCAGTCAGTAGACTGTTCTGTAAAGATTATGAACAATGGTCTGGCAATTATTTGACTGGGTTTACATCTGCTATAACAAACTATGCTTGTGTCCTTTAAACTGCAGAGCTGGGGTACATTCTCTTATGTGCTCTGCCTGTATTTACACATCAGTACACTCAAAAATCCTTTTAAGGATCATTATATGTCTGCAACAACTGATTGATACCTAGCTCTTCAAGTGTCAACACCTTAGCTACATTTTTCTATTAATGGGGTATTTTCCCTTTTTACATTATAACTTTTAACTTCGGGTGATTAGAGTGCACCAAGTGGTTGCTGCTGACAGTCCATTTAATAGATGTCCTTTTTTTTGCAGCACCTCACTGTATCCTTTGAACAAAAAATGTATCTCATTCCAGATACAACCACTGTGGTGTTCCCATTTACCCATTTTTTTTTTTTATATCAGAGCTGTAGCCCTTGGTTTGGTAAATACTGCACAGCAGCAGGACAGTACACAAACATAGAATAGGAAGAATAGGCAAACATTTTGGAAACCCCATAAAGGCAGGTGTTTTGCTACACTAGAAGTTTACTCTTTGTACCTTTTCTGTGTTTCAACAGAAATGTGTCTGAGAAAAAAGTCTCAGAAAAATGGAAAAAAAAATTGACCATCGGCATGGCAGTTTTGTGAGTAAATTGAAGAGGGAAGAGGGCATAGACACAAGACGGCTCTTTTGTTACACTGAAAATAAAAGTGTACTGTGCTAGATACACTTCAGACAATATCGACCAGTTGCAAGGTGGTAGTTTAACATATCCAGGTAGAATATAGTCGAAACTGTGTAGACACAAAGCAGGTTTGTTTTCTATACTAAACATTCAGATACACGTCTGCAAAACAATGAAACAGAGGCAGAATGGTAGGTGAGGTGTTCTAATAAACCATAGTGTATAAACACAAGCAATTTTTTTTTTTTTTTGGTTAGCAATTTTTTTTATAAATGCCAAGAAAAGATACTAGTCTTATGGGCATATTTATAAAGCAGTTAATTTGACATTTACCAAACATTCACTGCAGGTGATATTTCCTGATGCATGTACTTTAAATGACAATGACTGATTCACCACCAGTTAATGTTTTGTGAAAATCACATTCACTACTTTATAAATATGACCCTAGTATGCCCAACTTGGAAGCTGTTCTGCAGAAAAGTCCATCACTCCTTGCATCATGTGCTTATAAATACCAAATAGATCCATAGACTCTGTGCCTTAGGTCTTAAAGCACCATATTTTCAAAACAAGCTCAGACCTAAATGTGAAAACACAAAACAATGAGAACAATTCTGCTGGATTGTGAATGTTATCATTGACAATCCAATATAACCTTGCTTTCATGTTATCTCTTTCTACAACTCCCTGGATCCCTGCATGCTTTGTAGCATATTCCTTGGTACCTTTCTGCTTGCAAGAAGTGATTCCTGTACTACCTCCACCTTCTGAAACTCCTCTTCTCAGTACTACTGTAGCTCAAAAGACAGGCTCTGTAAAATATGTGACACAGCAATGCCTACTTACAAGGCATAGTGAATATACACTATATTGTCAAAAGTATTGTGACACCTTCCTTTACACGCACATTAACTTTAATGACATGCCAATATTAGTCCGTAGGTTTCCTGTTCCAACATGACTGCGCACCAGTGCACAAAGCAAGGTCCATAAAGACATGGATGAGCGAGTTTGGGGTGGAGGAACTTGACCGGCCTGCACAGAGTCCTGACCTCAACTCAATAGAACACCATTGGGATAAATTTAGGTGGAGACTGCGAGCCAGGCCTTCTCGTCCAATATCAGTGCCTGACCTTACAAATGTGCTTTTGGGAAGAATGGTCAAACATTCCCATAGACACACTCCTAAACCTTGTGGACAGCCTTACCAGAAGAGTTGAAGCTGTTATAGCTGGAAAGGGTGGGTCAACTTAATATTGAACCCTACAGACTAAGACTGTAATTCCATTAAAGTTCATGTGCATGTAAAGGCAGGTGTCCCAATACTTTTGGTAATAAAGTGTATGTCACAGAATTCAAGTAAGTATATGTTTGAAATAATGTCACACAAAACTCCAAAAATGGGCTGGTCAAAATTATTGGCACCCTTAACTTAATATTTGGTTGCACACCCTTTGGAAAAAATAACTGAAATCAGTCGCTTCCGATAACCATCAATAAGCTTCTTACACCTCTCACCCGGAATTTTGGACCACTCTTCCTTTGCAAACTGCTCCAGGTCTCTCTTATTGGAAGGGCGCCATTTCCCAACAGCAATTTTAAGATCTTTCCACAGTTGTTCAATGAGACTTATTGCTGCCCACTTTAGAATTCTCCAGCGCTTTGTTGCTATCCATTTCTGGGTGCTTTTTGACGTTGTTTGGGGTCACTGTCCTGCTGGAAGACCCAAGATCTTGGACACAAACCCAGCTTTCTGACACTGGGCTCTACAGTGCGACACAAAATCCTTTGGTAATCCTCAGATTTCATGATGCCTTGCACACATTCAAGGCACCCAGTGCCAGAGGCAGCAAAACAACCCCAAAACATCATTGAACCTCCACCATATTTCACTGTAGGTACTGTGCTCTTTTCTTTGTAGGCCTCATTCCATTTTCGTTAAACAATAGAATGATGTGCTTTACCAAAAAGCTCTACCTTGGTCTCATCTGTCCCAGAAGGATTTTGGCTTACTCAAGTACATTTTGGCAAACTGTAGTCTTGCTTTTTTATGTCTCTGTGTCAGCAGTGGGGTCCTCCTGGGTCTCCTGCCATAGTGTTTCATTTCATTTAAATGTCGACGGATAGTTGGCGCTGACACTGATGCTCCCTGAGCCTGCAGGACAGCTTGAATTTCTTTGGAACTTTTTTGGGGCTGCTTATCCACCATCCGGACTATCCTGCGTTGCAACCTTTCATCAATTTGTCTCTTCTGTCAGCACCCAGAGAGATTAGCTACAGTGCCATGGGTTGCAAACTTCTTAATAATGTTGCGCACTGTGGACAAAGGCAAATCTAGATCTCTGGAGATGGACTTGTAACCTTGAGATTGTTGATATTTTTCCACAATTTTGGTTCTTAAGTCCTCAGACAGTTCTCTTCTCCTCTTTCTGTTGTCCATGCTTAGTGTGTCACACACAATGCAAAGACTAAGTGAACTTCTCTCCTTTTTATCTGCTTTCAGGTGTGATTTTTATATTGCTCACACCTGTTACTTGCCCCAGGTGAGTTTAAAGAAGCATCACATGCTTGAAACAATCTTATTTATCCACAATTTTGAAAGGGTGCCAAGAATTTTGACCAGCCCATTTTTGGAGTTTTGTGTGACATTATGTCCAATTTGCTTTTTTCCCTCCCTTTTTTTGTTTTGTTCCAAAACACACAAAGGGAATAAACATGTGTATAGCAAAACGTGTGTTACTGCAATACTTTTCTGTGAGAAATACTTGAATTTCTAGGGGTGCCAACAATTTCGGCCATGACTGTATATGATATTCTGTAGCACTTTGCTATCTTGAATCTTTGCCTTAGATACAAATTAAAAATATAATGATACAATTAACCATCACAACACCTGCAATGATTTGAAAATCCCCTTTATTGGGGAAATTAAGTATCAGCTTCAGCAGACGTGGAATTTTTGTCATGCCAACTATGAACCCCACTCCACTTTTTGATGACCCAATTACCTGTTTTTTTCACAGCTAATTCAGGATATTCAAGTTATTCCATGTTGGAATCAAATCAGCAAAAAAAGAAAAAAATGCGCAGAACATCAGTGTCACTCTAGCCTTTAATAAAGGGGTTGTGTACAAATAATGGCCAGTGACATCAGAGAAGAGGGATCATAAATCTGTTAGCTTAATAAGATAAGATGCCATTCAGAGACTAGTGGCTTCACTTCAAAAGAATTAAGATTGCAATCACTGGGACAAGCTAGTATTATTTCCCATCAACCAGAAAAGAGGGTCAGAGCAGACCGTTATCACGCTTCACATCACACTGTTTACTTTGCATTTTAGTGCACACAAATTGGCTCAGATAGCTGACAATCTGATTAAGTGTAGTTGAGTGTAGCTACATCAAATGCAACACAATGAGAATCTACTTGCTTGAGGATCAAATGCATCTTTTAGTTAGAGAGCTGTGTGTATTGGTGGTAAAAAAAATATGGCAGTTTCCCATAAGCAAGTTTTGCTGCAGTGTCAGTTTTAAGTTGCTAACAAAGTTTTACATAATTCTGATGGGTGTTCCAAATCAAGTTGTAAAAGTTTGGCCATATCAGTATAAATTTGTCAGAAACCATGAAGTACAGTTAAATCACACTTGTTTAATAATAATAATAAAAAGGTAAACAGAGTAAGCGTAGTCAAAAACATGCCAGAGTTCAGTATTCGGATCGGGTAGTTAGCCAAGCAAATGTCAGAGAGCCAGAGATGAACGTAGTAGTACAGCAAGCAGGATCAGGAACCAGAAGGGACGTCAGCCAGGCAAGTCTTCAACAGGAACGCAGGAGAAAGTCTCTGTGATCTGACCAAGGCGAAGGCAGAAAGCAAGTGAACTGGAAAGCTTTAAGTAGGCAGGACTGACGAGCCGGATCATCAACAGGTGAGTCACTATGGAGCGATAGGAGCTGGCAATTAGCTGACAGCTGAGCGGCCAGCTCAGAGAAGGAAGGGCTGAGCCCAGCCCTGACAAAATTGTAAGCTCTCCTTCCTAGCCCTCTTGTCTTGATTTGTTTAGTAAACTTTACTGTCTCCCTTTTTAATTGTGAAGTGCTGTACAGTCTGTTGGCGCTATATAATTCTTTATAGCAATAATAATAATACATGGGTACATTTTCTTAAAGACTGGATAGAGAACTGATGAGACCTCATATGGATGTGTAATACTAGCCAACATATATTGCAAAATAGGATGGCTCAAATCTCCACCATGACTTCCAAAAACTATATTAGAGATAAGGCAATCTGTGACTGCATTGAAGAATAAAGGCATAAAACTGATGGAGATGCTGTGAACCAATTTATAGAATTTTGCAGAGGAGACATATCTTTATCAATATAAAAACAAACATATCTGCAGTTTACTGGGTCATTAGGGACCCCGGGGTTGGGAAGGACCATGTATGCTGACCCTCAACTGGCATAAAGAAGTACACTCCAATCATATAATGCCATTAAATTCACTTTGGGCATTATAATTATCAGGTATTTGCTTCTAATCTTTATTTTGACATTCTCACTGTACAAATGTCCGCTTTGCTTACCAAATTCACAAAATTGCATTATCCTACAGTATATTTTGAATCCAAAGAATTTCTGTAATCTAAATCCAAAGCCTGAACTGAAAGAATACAGGGCAAGAATTCCCTGGTTTCAGCACAATACTTTGTAGGTCTCAGAGATAGGAATTAGAAAAACAAAACTTTTCTGAAATTTCAGTTTAATTGGGACAGTGATGAGTTAAAAACACTTTCTTTTTATTTCTTTTTTTTTTTATATCTGTGTCCAGTTGGGGAAAATCCCCTTTGCTAGAAATAGGAAGACTCAAGAAATTGGGTGTGTAATTGCCACCATCCCTCTGATATCAGAGAAAATATGAAAAAAAACACTAGTTTGGGATTTTTTAGGCAATAAAAATGTTTGAAAAATGAATTTTATGTAAGAATTTTATTTTAACATATAAACATTATAGAAAAAGTCCATTGGAAAATGTCAACATGTTGAATATATCTTGTACAAATATTAATAACATTGCATAATGTAACAGATGAATATTGAAGTGGTATTTCCCACTACTTGTTCTGTGACCACCAGTGAAAAAAACTATGGTTACGAGTAGAGGATTGTCAACGCATTTCAATTAATAATTGCATTAATAGAATCTTCCTCAGGGATTTATACCACTTCTGAAAAAACAAAATATTGTATTTAAGAATCCATATGAGTATTATATAAATTACCAATTTTAGTAACTACAGATATGTAACATGAAAACGTACATTTTAAATACATATTGAGATCTGAATTTTTAGCAGAAGGCATCAGTTAACCTTTATCTTATACAGGACTGCTGGATATAATCCAAAAGTATGGCACTCAAAACCTCAGAAAAAAGCCATAGGCTGTTTAGAAGAAGATAGATGGAAATTACCGGTAGTCCAAAAGGCAGTATATTAAACACATTGCCTAAATATCAATATAAGCACCTCCCTGAGGGAAGCCGATTGGCAACCCCTAAAGAGAAAAGAGGAGACGGTTCTAACTTGTCATAGAGAATGTGTGATATAAGGGGTCCTTAGACAATGAAGCCTACACCACCTGTGTGTCAGCGGCTCCACCAGATTTTTCTCCTCCAGCTGTCCTGTTTGGCACCAGTTTCAGTCCCTGGCGTCTCCATATATATCACAGATGCGCCACGATGACATCAGACATAACATCGGCGTGTACTGCGTTGCCACGTCATTTCTGATCTATCGGATGACAATACTGTCAGAGGAAAAAACGGCCTCCATATAAAATATAGGGGCCCTTTTGTGCCAGGTACAGGTATGAGAGTCTGCGGGGAGAAAAATAACCTAATTTACACCTACTGGGGAAGGCTTTCTGCCAGTACAATAAAATAACAAAAAAAAATAAAAAATACAAATCATCCTCTTAAATCATCCTCTTGATACGATGTATAAGAAGATGATTTGTATTTTTAATTTTTTTTTGTTATTCTATTGTAATGGCAGAAAGCATTCCCCAGTAGGTGTAAATTAGGTTATTTTTCTCCCCGCAGACTCTCATACCTCTACCCGGCACAAAAAGGCCCCTATATTTAATATGGAGGCAGTTTTTTCCTCTGCTGTTTTGAGTGCCATACTTTTGGATTATATCCAGCAGTCCTGTATAGGATGAAGGGTAACTGATGCGGATGGTATAATGAAAGTGCTATGAGTATCAGAAAAATATATAGTTGGTGCCTTCGTCCTGTCGATTGTTGTATAGAAAAGGAGAGGAAGAGGCTTGGGTGGACTAATTGGCCCCCTTTCCCCTCAATTCTTTTTCCCCCCTCCCCCCTCCCTCTACTTCCCTGCCTTCCTTTCCCCTACCCCCCCTCCCCCTCTTTGGTTCAATTAAAGGATATCTGTCTGATATAGTTTTTATGATCACTCTAGACTATTTCCTCCTGGTTGTCTATGTCCCTGTTTGGGTCCTATGTCCCTGATGGCACACCTGGATTGCTGATCCATCGATCCACACCTTGGCCCATTGGCCCAGCTCCCACGGTGAGAATATGGACGCAGTCTGGTTCTATGGTTCAAGTAATGCCTGTGTCTTTTTACTGTGAAATGTTACTATATACATCCACTATTTCTTTTATATATATTTTTTCTATTCTTAATCATGTTTTTCCTTATTTATAGTCACGTGACAATTTTTTCTGTATATCTACTGAAAATAGAACTTATATTCAGCTCCTGACGAAGCAGATTCTTTCTGGAATCACGAACGCGAAACATGTTGAGCACTGTCTATAATGTAACTATGTCTGTATGATTTCCCATTGGTTGCAATAGTATGATTCAATAATTGTCACAAACTACCTCCTTTTTCTATAAATATGTACATGGGAAAAAAATCTACTTTCTATATATCTTTGTAAATAAAAATCTTTTAAATTTATATTTTTGACTGTTTATCAGTTTACTTATGATGCGGATGGTAGCCTTTGTTCACCAAGATATAGGAAATGCTTCTGCTAAAAATTCAGATCTCAATATGTATTTAAAATGTTAGTTTTCATGTTACATATCTGTAGTTACTAAAATTGGTAATTTATATGATACTCAAATGGATTCTTAAATATTATATTTAGTTTTTTCAGAAGTGGTATAAATCCCTGAGGAAGATTATATTAATGTAATTATAAATCAAACGCGTTGGATATCCCTCTACTCGTAACCATGTTTTTTTCACTGGTGGTCACAGAACAAGTAGTAGGAAATACCACTTCTATCTTCATCTGTTACATTATGCAATGTTTTTAATATTTATACAATATATTCAACATGTTGAAATTTTCCAATTGACTTTTTCTATAATGTTTATATGTTAAAATAAAATTATTATATAAAATTAATTTTTCAAATATTTTTATTGCCTCAAAAATCCCAAACTAGAGGTTTTTCATAATTTCTCAACTTCCCTTCGCTTACCATCCTAGAGGCAGAACAGGAAGTGAGAGAAAATCTCTCCAAAACAAGGGATAATTTCCATTAGGACAGTTGTCACAGGAACAGATCTCCCTGTTGGAAGATTAAAGCCAGCCATAAATGGAGCAAATTTCGAAATTTGCTTGATTCAGACAGACAGTGTTGACGCCAAGTCATTGTAGTCTCCCGGCGGGGAAAGCTGTCCTCGCCGGAAGAAGACTAGTGGAGGTAGCAGCCACTAGCGATAATCTCAGGTAAAACCCAGCATGCTGGTTGCACCTCAGTTGATCGATTGATCAACTTGGTACATTCAGCCTGCCCATACAGCAGGAACCCAGGGAGACTCAAACTATGTGTGTCCAGCCTTACTCTATCCTCCCCCTCCCCTCTTTATGTGACAACTATTGAAATTTTTCTCACTTTCAATGATGATGACAATGGCCCCAGGACAAAAGGAGAGAATGAATCTACCTGGAAAGGACACGGACGACTGTATGACTTGGCAGAGGTTCTAACTTTTTTGTATGCTGTCCAAAAAAAAAAAAAGACAGTTTTGTCTATACAAACACTTTAAATGTAAAATGGTCTACATGATGTAACCTATTTTTATTATTTGCTATAATGATCATTGTTTTTAGCCATGTATTTGCAGCCTTTAGTGATGAAAATAACAGTTGTTAAGGCAGATATTGATTTCTATAGCTGAGTGAATTGAGCCTTTAGCACTAGAATGACTGGGTTGGTGCAGTTCTATTATTTCCTCACAGAAAGTTTAGATACCTACAGTAGATGCCAATAAAATAAGTTTTATAGCAAAATTCAAATATTCAGCCTTCTTAAAGTATACCTTATTGAGTAAATAATTTTATGGCAATGGCCCTATTGAGGAATAAATGACAGTAGAATTGAATCAAGCAAAGATAAGACAATACAACATTAAGGTGTATAGATGTGTATATTTTCAATGCTAATGTCATAGGCATTTTCGGCAACTGAGTAAGTGCATGAATATTGCATGTGCTGTAAGGTACAACATCCTTAAACAAATCATATATTTATAAATTCACTGAGCATATTGCCAACCACACGCAATGTCTGATTTCTCTTATTGCTTAGAAGTGAATGGCTAAAGCTTATTCTTTCATTTTAGCCTATGTGATGGCTTGTCTTATTTCCCAGCTGACTTAGCTCAGGTTATACGTTTTACATAGAGCAGTGATTACTTTCACTTCTTTCCTCTATTCTCTTGCAGCCAAGGAATTACCCCTCCTATTGCACAGATAGTAAATTGTAATGAAAGTGGCAAGAGCTTAAGAGGTCTCCCAGAACCCTCTGAAGTGGGCTACGTATACTCCTTTACATTTTTAATGCAGCTTTATTGAGACATTGAGAGCCGTGGCAGTGAACGTACTGTTTTTATCTCTTTAATAGTCATATAAATCTTTTGTGGGATTGAAATGTAAGCCGTCTTTCACTCATGCAATGGCCAGTCAATTGACTTTTGATGTATAAGAGGGAAAAAATCTCAGTTTATGTTACTGAGAGGCAGAGACTTTGAAATGTCTGTAGGGATCTTGTACGGGTATTGAGCAGAAACTCACAAGGATCTGGCTGTAGTTTAAAAGGAATCTTTAGTGTGTGGAAATCATTTTAATATTTTCCTGGAAGTAACCTTTGATTTAACTTTCACGTTTTTACTTTGTTGCTGTTCCATATTTTGGTGTGGCAATTATTTATATTGAAGTGTTATTTACTATTGTATACCCTTTTGGATATGTTGTTTCCGTTTTGTTTTTTGTGTTTTTTGTGTCTTTGTTGTAACTGTATCCTTATAATTTCCCTCGGAATTAATCAAGTATTCTGAATTTAAATCTATCAGTCTGTCTTACACTCAGATAAAACAACAGTACATTTTGGGCATTGTACCACATACTAGTTATATGTAACAAGCAGATATAGCTGCCCTCTGTACATGTATAATTATAAAATGCAAAAGGCTATTTTTTTAAAGGAACTCCTGCACTTAGAGATATACATTGTTTGTTGTTTGTTTACCAATTATAGATGAGAAATTAATGGAGTATCCACTAAGTTTGTAATTTGTTGTATTTGATGTGTCATCCAGTTCGCCATGAATGGCAGTGGACCTCACTACAAAGGAAGTACAAAGAGAGCACATGGTAATTCCCCATGGAAAACTTTTTTTCAACTAGCAGGATCCAATATGGATCCTGCTTTTTAAGGCTCCAAGCACACTGGGTTTTAAAAAAAAAATGTCTGTTCCCTTGGCAGAAAAAACGCTCATTTATAAATGTGTTATAAAACTCCCAGGAATGCCACATCTCTCAGCCTGGGTCTTACTCCCCAAGGAAGAAGAAAGTTCTACTCTGGACTCTGGCCTGTCTATACCTCCTGCTGGTCACCTGCCATTCTGACCAGGGATTGACTGGGGAGATATTAACATGCAGGCCCACCTACTATGTCCCAGGGTCCCAGGGGGAAAGTAAGCCCATACCTATAGAGCCCATACCTATAGAGCCAAGAGCAGACCTAACTAATCAAATAGTGCTCTCCCTGCTTACAGAGAGACCAAAAGCTAGATTTAACCACTTGACGACCGGCTCACGCCGATATACCTGTACGTGCCATTCTGCTAGATTAACGTACCTGTACGTCACCTTTCAGACAAGAGGTCCGTGAGTGTAATTGCGGGTCCCGCAGACACGATGTCTGTGGGGATACCCGCGATCATCTCACGGAGAGGAAGAATGGGGAAATGCTGATGTAAACAAGCATTTCCCCATTCTTCCTAGTGACAGGACACTGATCACAGCTCCCTGTAATCGGGAGCGACGATCAGTGTAGTGTCACACATAGCACATCACCCCTACAGTTAGAACACATCACTAGGACACATTTAACCCCTTCAGCGCCCCCTCCTGGTTAACCCCTTCACTGCCAGTCACATTTACACAGTAATAAGTGCATATTTATAGCACAGATCGCTGTGTAAATGTGAATGGTCCCAAAATAGTGCCAAAAGTGTCCGATGTGTCCGCCATAGTGTCACAGTCATGATAAAAATCGCTGATCACCGCCATTACTAGTAAAAAAAATGTATAATAAAAATGCCATATAACTATCCCCTATTTTGTAGATGCTATAACTTTTGCACAAACCAATCAATAAACGCTTATTGAGATTTTTTTTACCAAAAATATGTAGAAGAATACGTATCGGCCTAAACTGAGGGAAAAAAATGTTTTTTTTTATATATTTTTTGGGGATATTTATTGTAGCAAAATGTAAAAAATATTGCTTTTTTTTTCAAAATTGTCTCTCTTTTTTTGGTTATCGCACAAAAAATAAAAACCGCAGAGGTGATCAAATACCACCAAAAGAAAACTCTATTTGTGGGGAAAAAAGGACGTCAATTTTGTTTGGGAGCCACGTTGCATGACCGCGCAATTGTCAGTTAAATCGACGCAGTGCTGAATCGCAAAAAGTGCTCTGGTCTTTGGCCAGCCAAATGGTCCAGGGCTTAAGTGGTTAATGAGGAAGTAAACCCTGATTGGTTATATCATTTGCTTTAATATGGCCTTGCAAGGCCACTGTTACAAGTTCTGCCATGTAAACTTTAAAGGGCATGAGAATTTATAGCAAATGCTGTAAATTTCTTCTAATTTACAATGTAAGAACTTATATTGGACTCGGTTGGGAAATATTCTAAAACTAATAAGCTCAGCATCTTACAAACTTAATTTTGTCTCCTGCACTTCACTAGACATTTAAAATATTTTTTTAATGGTGGAGCTACAGTTGTTAGGAGCCACTAAGTAGATGCCATGATCCTTTTCCCATTAGTTTCCTTGCAGCCAAGCTCACATTTCTGGTCACTCTTCAAACTCTTTAACCAGTCTAGGGGTATGATTTTTGATGCTTTCTTTTCAGAACTGTGAGCCAAGTCCTTACACAAGATGGTGATGGATTGAGCTTTGTAGTAACACTTTGAGAAGATTAATCTTCCTCCTTAAACATCTGAGCAAAGACATTTCACTAAGAATAAAATAGACTGAGCCACCAGACACAATGTCCCCTTTAAACCCGGCAACTCTAGCATAAGAGAGATGGCAACATCACACAGTCTCGAGGATCTCTCACACCAGTCTGTATTAAGTAATGTCCTTGGAAAATTGGTTTCCTCCTTCCAATATGCCCCAGACACTTTCATCTGGTGGTACCAGACTAGATCCTCAGACCACAGTCTCTCAGTCAGCTTCAGCAACTGCCCCCCCCATGCTGTAATCTCCTCCTCAGGGAAAAATACCAGGCTGCTTCAAGTCTCATAGTATTTATACAGACTCCCTGCCACCATCTGGGCACCTCTCCCCAGGAATTGGCCAGGACTGCATAAATATTCAGCTGCTGATTAGACTCTTCCTGCCCACTAACTTCCACAACATTTCTGGCCAACCTAGGGGAAGCAGTTAATCCTTCAGCCACTGAAAGACAGAACAGACCAGAACAATCAAATACAGCTACACTGATTACATTAGGCTAAAACTAAACTTGCCTAACAACGAAATGTAGCTGCACTGGATACAGTGAGCCAGAACTAAATTTTCCTAATTCTAGCACCTATCTAGGAGGGTGCTACATAGTTAAGCACCCTGGAGTTAATTATACAAATTTGTTGTGCCTTAGGTGGCAAGCAAAGGTTTATCCAGAACAAGGACTTTAGATTGTTAGTGGGAAATCAATGCACACTGTGGCCTCTCTTGAAACTGTCTAAAGAGTACATCGTGGACATATCAGCTCTGCTAAGCGGATCATTTATTTATAATGGGCAGTAACAGTAGAAGTACAGGTGGACGTGATTCTGATTATCACTGGGGGTGAACACTAGCAATCTGGTATCATTTTCTAATTTGTTTGATCACTAGTTTCTGTGCACAGCAGCCACCTGCTTTCAGCTTGCACCACTCACAAACAATTGGTTGCCACACAGTTTGGGCTAAAACTGCCTGATCAGGTGACAGTCGTCTCAAGTTTTTGATTTACTTTACATTTTTGAAGTGAAAGGATTGAAGGCAGGTAGGTGGAAATAGCTGGGGTGTAAAGGCAACAGAAGAAGACGTGTTTCAAAGGGTAATTGTTTTGCTGGCACAGGACATCTCACATTTTACAAACTTTACTTTCAGCTAACTTGCTGCTGAGAGGGTAGACTTTTAATTATTATATACTTGCCTTACTGGCTCATCCCATCAGTTGTGGCTTCACTAAAATTTAGAAAAATGTTGTGCACTAAGGCTACTCGTAAAGATTCAACCATGCAGCTTCTTTCATTGAAGAATAAAACCACAGAGGCACTATGTACTCACACCAACTTGTGGTAGCATCATATATTGTATTGTACCACATATTACTTTTACCATTTTAGGCTATCACAAGTACAAGAAGTAAAAGGTTATCTCTCAATGGAAAAAGGGACACCAAATAATAGGATTTTTATAACAGCTTACCTGTAAAATCCTTTTCTTGGAGTACATCACGGGACACAGAGCGACATAGTCATTACTAATGGGTTATATAGTTACCGTCAGGTGCTGGCACTGGCAACTTCCAAAACCGGAAGTACCCTCCCCTATATAAGCCCCTCCCATCCGGGAGCACCTCAGTTTTGTAGCAAAGCAATAAGTGTCCCCAAAGAGGGGCGGGAGCTCTGTGTCCCGTGATGTACTCCAAGAAAAGGATTTTACAGGTAAGCTGTTATAAAAATCCTATTTTCTTTCTCGTACATCACGGGACACAGAGCGACATAGTCATTACTAATGGGATGTCCTAAAGCAATGCCAAATGAGGGGGGGGATACACCATATATAAGCTGAGCGCTATCAGACATGAGGATCTTTTGCGGCCTGGAACACACTGCGCCCAAAGGCGACATCCTCCTGACTTCTAACGTCCACCTGGTAGAACCTAGTAAACGTGTGTACCGAAGACCATGTTGCGGCCTTACAGATTTGAGCCAGGGAGGCCTGGTGATGCACTGCCCATGAAGTTCCAACTGCTCTCGTGGAGTGCGCCCTAACTTTGAACGGAGGCGGTCTACTTCTCAAGCTATAGGCTTGTATTATGACCTGTCGAATCCACTTGGCTAAAGTAGATTTTGACGCTGCCTGACCCTTTCTGGGGCCTTCCGGCAGAATGAACAAAGTATCCGTTCTGCGAATCTGAGCAGTGGCTTTTAGATAAGCTTTAACTGCTCTTACTACATCCAAAGAATGCAATAACTTTTCCTCTACCGAAGTAGGCTTGGGGAAAAAAGAAGGAAGAACCACATCTTGGTTCAAATGAAAACTCGATACCACCTTAGGAAGAAAGGCTGGATGAGGACGTAACACTACTCTGTCCTTATGGATAACCAGATATGGCTCCCTACAGGACATAGCTGCTAATTCCGATACTCTTTTAGCCGAACAAATGGCTACTAGAAAAATCTATTTCCTGGTGAGAAGCACCAAGGAAATATGCTGTAATGGTTCAAATGGTTGTTTCTGTAGAACCGACAGAACCAAGTTTAGATCCCATGGACATATGGGAATATTAACCGGAGGACTAATACGCATCACTCCTTGTATAAAGGCTTTGACTAGTGAATGCGAAGCCAAGGGCCTTTGAAAAAATATTGACAAGGCCGAAATCTGACCTTTGATAGTACTCAAGGCAAGCTTCCTATCTACAGCCCATTGTAGGAAGTCCAGAATCCTACCTATTACGTATTTACGTGGATGCCATTTCTTGGCCTCACACCAGGCGATGTACGCCTTCCAGATTCTATAGTAGATCTGCCTGGATACCGGCTTCCTGGCATTGATCATGGTAGATACCACAGCATTAGAGAGCCCTCTCTTTTTTAGAATGTGGGCTTCAATAGCCAGGCCGTCAAACCTAGGGCTGGTAAGGAAGGGTGGTATATCGGTCCCTGCGAAAGCAGGTCCGGACGATGTGGGAGGGTCCAAGGACTCCCCACAGACATTTTTACAATCTCCGCGTACCATGCTCTTCGGGGCCACGCTGGAGCCACCAGAATCACTGGTTTCTTTTCTACCCTGATTCTGCGGAGTAATCGAGGTAACAATTGTGGCGGTGGGAATGCATATATCAGCTTGAACTGATCCCAAGGGAACACTAGGGCATCCGAGCCGCACGCTAGGGGATCCCTTGCCCAAGAGACAAACCTGTCCACTTTTGTGTTGAATCTGGATGCTAGCAGATCTACATCCGGTGTTCCCCACCGCTGACATATTGTCCGGAAAACCTCGGGATGAAGGGACCATTCCCCTGGGCATAATTGTTGGCGACTTAGAAAGTCCGCCTTCCAAATCTCCACCCCTGGAATGAATACCGCAGATATGGCTGGGACATATCTTTCTGCCCATCTCAGGATGTAATTTACTTCCCTTTGGGCTGCACGACTCCTGGTGCCCCCCTGACGATTGATATATGCCACTGCTGTGGCATTGTCTGATTGAATTCTGACAGGGGACCCTTGGAGTTTGGATGTCCATGCTACTAGGGCATACCGGGCTGCTCGTATCTCTAAGAGATTGATGGGCAGGGCCTTTTCCGCATCCGACCATCTGCCCTGGAGAGACCATTGCTCCAGTACTGCTCCCCAGCCTATAAGGCTGGCATCTGTAGTGACCACCTTCCAGGAAATCGGACTGAAGGATTTCCCTCTTTCCAGATTCTGGGGAACCAACCACCAGCGGAGGCTCCTGCGAACGGAAGGGGACAAGGACATTGGTAAGTCCAGAGCCTGAACTTTTTTGTTCCAGGCTGACAGTATGGCCCTTTGCAACTTCCTTGAATGGAATTGACCGTAGGGTACTGCTTCGAATGATGACACCATTTTTCCCAGCAGCCTCATGCACAGGCGTATGGATGGCTGTCTTTTTGAACCCACTAAGTGGATCAAATCTCTCAAAGACGACCCCTTTTCTTGAGGCAAGAAAATCTTTTTCTGGTCTGAATCCAGCCTTAGCCCCAAGTATTCCAGACTTTTGACTGGTTTTAGGGCTGACTTGTCTCGGTTGATAATCCAACCGTGATATTCCAGATACTTGATTGTCTCGTGAACAACCACTTCTAGTTTTTCCACTGAGTGGTCTATCAGCAACAAGTCGTCTAGATATGCCATTATCGTTACACCTCGTGTTCTTAGATTGGCCAATAATGGGGCCAGAATTTTTGTGAACACTCTTGGTGCTGTGGCCAGACCGAAGGGTAAGGCTCTGAACTGAAAATGGCGCCCTTCTACCGCAAAGCGTAGAAATTTTTGGTGGGCTGGAAAGATGGGGATGTGCAAATAAGCATCTTTGATGTCGATCGAGGCTAACCATTCCTCCCCTTGTAGGGCAGTGGCTACCGATCGGATCGACTCCATCCGGAAAGTCCTGATATGTAGGAATTTGTTTAGCCCTTTTAGATTTAATATGGGCCTCACGTCCCCGTTTGGCTTCGGAACTGTAAAGAGGTTTGAGTAAAACCCGAACCCCCATTCTTCCAGGGGAACCTCTATAATTACTGCTTGAAGCAATAATTGTTCCAGTGCCAACAGGAGGGATCCTCTCTTCTGGGGATCCCTTGGCACGTTTGACCTTATAAAGCGGGAAGGAGGGGAGTTTTTTAACTCCAATTTGTATCCCAGATTTACTGCGGAGAGCACCCATCTGTCTCGGATCGTGTCCCGCCAGGTTTCTGTGAACAACTGAAGTCTTCCCCCCACCCGATTGGGTGGGGGCAACCCTTCATGCATTTGACTTTTGGGGGAGGTTTTGTACCTCTCCTGCTCCAGGGCTTCTTGTTACCCTGTAACTGTCCCTGATTTTTACCTCCGGGATTTGACCGGGGAGGCCGTCGGAACTGTTTCACAGCCGATGTCCTAGGGACTGGAGAAGCCGGCCTCTTAAAGGAGGGACCTCTAACTCTATTTTTAACCGGCAAAAGTGTACTTTTACCGCTGGAAATTCTCTGGATATACTTGTCCAGGTCTTCCCCGAATAAGCGCTCCCCATGAAATGGGAAGCTGACCAGCAATTTTTTACAGGGAGCTTCAGCAGACCAGTTTTTTAGCCATAGAAGCCTGCGCATATGTACTACAGACAGCGTAAGGCGGGAGGCCTGATGGATTGAATCCTTTATAGCGTCCACCACAAAGCATAAGGCTCTAGGTAGATCAGCTAGGGCAAGAGCCTGCTGATCCGGCAAGTCTCTTAAGACCTGTTTCAACTGATCCTTCACTGCTTGGCATACCCCTATAGCTGCCACTGCTGGTTGTGTCACCAATCCTGCTGTAGAAAAAGCAGATTTCAATAATGACTCCAATTTTTTATCTATTGGGTCCTTGAACATTTGGACATTTTCCACCGGACATGTCAGTGATTTATTCACACAAGAGATGGCTGCGTCCACTGTAGGGACCTTCCATTTTCTGATGAACTTATCCTCCATGGGATAGATCACCGGAAATCTCTTGGGGGGAGTAAATATTTTGTCAGGATGCTCCCAATCCTGGTAAATGAGCCCCTCCAGTAAAGGATGGATCGGAAAGGAACAAACAGTCTGGGGAGCTTTTAGCGACCCCAATGAGGAGACAGAAGTGGAGGATGGCTCCGCAAGTGGCATTTTAAATGCTGATCGGACCATATTAGTCAGGGACTGAACCCATAACCTCTCAGCATGTGATGCTGAGAACGGCTCTTCCACTGTTGATTCCTCTACAACCGAATCAACCTCATCCTGATCCCCCTCAGGTAGGTCGACCTCTGTATGGGACTGTTGCTCTGTTAACAGGCACTCTGAGGGAGGAGACGGAGATCGAGCGCTTTTCTCCTGTGACAGGGAAGCAGCGATTAATGCTGACAATCTCTCTTCCAGTCCTCCCAGAGCTGAGGAAAAAACCTCCTCTGTTACATACACAGGAGCAGGTGAACTGAGGACAGCCACAGTACCAGGTACTCCTGGGGGTGCCCTACGGTCACTAACCTCTGATTCTTCAGGGGAGACTGGTGCAGCCAAAGCATGCCCAAGATCCTCAGAGCCCGATGGAGACCCCCTATTCCTCCTGGAATTTCTAGTCCCGGAGTTTTTAGACGGCATATTCCTAAGCCACAAAGCTGAGGTATTCCAGCCGAAATACACCAGTTACTGATAATAGTCTAGCATAAATGCTGCTATAATAAACAGTTGGTGTCTACTAATGTGCCTTTCTAGGGGATGCCTGTATCAACCGCTTGCTGTATGCCTTTAAATGTTGCCAGCTCTGTCTCTGTACTTCATAGCCAGCTTCTACAATATTGTGGCTTTTTAAAACCTGCTGGGACGCCCGCACATGCGCAGAAGCGCTGCGGCGCGCACAGAGCGTCATCCCCCAGGCTCCGCCCCCTTTTCCGGCTCACCTCTATATATAGAGGCGCGTGCACGCGCGCGGCCACGTGCGCCCTCGGCGCTAATTTCAAACATGGAAACCAGGGACAGGAGCCAGGGCCCCTCTTTGCCGCAGGCCGGGGGATGGACGAGCACTGCAACATGGCAGAGGAAGCAGTTTCCTATAGGAGAACTCACCAACTGCCTGGACTTTGCTCTCTGAGAAGAAACTAGTCCACATGACAAGAAAACATTCCACAGCGGCCTCTAGTGGACAAACACAGGTACCGCAGTCTAATATACTAAATATATAAAAAAACATTTTTTTTTTTTTTTCTTGACCACCATTAAAAATTATTACATTTTTTTTAGTAGTTACAGGCATGCACAGAATCTTGCGGGAATACCATTAGGTAACAGACAGAAAGACAAATTAGGCTTGGGGGTCCCCCAATAGAACCAAGTTCCTGGGGGCCCCCACTTACCTGTTCCTCGCCGCAGGACTTTGTTTGGTCCACAAAAGCCCAAACTTCACCTATCACGGCAGGCATTGTAATCAAACCTTCAGGGACCGGGTTCCCAAGGATTCCACTCCCCTGGACCTGTATAGCACCCTGCACAGAAAACATCTTGGTCGTGGGTATGACCAGAGCTCTGGATCCCAGGGTCCAGCTCTCCTAAGAGAAGCATTACAGGCAAAACCTTGCTCTTCTCTTTGCAAGGCCCGGGTACCGACCGTTTAGCTATGAAGCTTTTTTGGTCGGATCCGGAATAGCTTACTGAGGCCCAAAAGAACCTGTACGCAAGCTCAGTGAAAAACACATGTTTCTTCTTGGCCAACACCTTAGACACTGGCAAAAAACTGAGGTGCTCCCGGATGGGAGGGGCTTATATAGGGGAGGGTACTTCCGGTTTTGGAAGTTGCCAGTGCCAGCACCTGACGGTAACTATATAACCCATTAGTAATGACTATGTCGCTCTGTGTCCCGTGATGTACGAGAAAGAAAAAAACGCACACTTATTGAGTATAAGGAGGAAGAGATAGAAACTGTTAGAAATCATGGGGCCCCGTACAGCCTATCTGATGGGGCCCTGTTCAACCACGCCCTTGACTCCACCCCTGGCCCCGCCCCTGACCCCGGCTTGAAACAAAATGCTGGTTTGTTGCCATTTACATATGCGTGTGGAGCCAATGCATGCGTTTGCAATTAATAAGCACGAAGGAGCGGAGGCAGTTTAAATTTATTTTAAATTGTATTTTCTTACAAATAAAAAAAATAATCTTGCACTGTATCTTTACATTTGATGAACAACATTGCTTGTGATAGCATGGGCCATGACAGATCCTCTTTATGGAGAGATATGAGGTCTTTTAGACCCCATATCTGTCCTCTGGCCTCCAAAGCATCTGATCAAACCAAGATCAGTTTGATCAGATGCTTGTTCAAGCCTGTGATGGCTTCTTTACATGAGCACGAAACCGGCAGTGACAAAATCCTTGTCACTTCTGGTTTCTGACGTCACACAATGGGAGGAACAACATCCATCCCTCTCACTGTGTCCCAGGAACCGGACTCTACTGGTCACATCTTAAAAGCAATAAAAGTGGTGATGGGACCCCCTTCCACGGCCTGTAAAAGTTATACAGTGGCTTCTTAGCCACTAGGATTACCTTTACTTTGTGCAGAATTGCTGGGGCTAACAAATTATATCTTGATCATTGCTGTAGTGATGACCAAGATATAATCCTTCCATTCCAGCGATGTACTGGTACTTCGCTGGATGGAAAACAGATAAAGGGGATTGGTTTGGGGAGCAGTAAAAATGCAGCTCTGAAAGTCCCGCGCTCGTCCCTGTCATCCTCCTCGGTTCTCAGCCTGGCCACCGATTGGCTACACTGGATGGATTGAAAGCAGTGCAGCCATTGGCTGGCACTGCTGTCAATCACATCCAATGATGCGGCGCGCCAGGGGGCGGGGCCGAGTGATACAGTCGGCGGCTATGGCCGCCGCTGTATCACGGGAGCGCGCCCGCAATAACTCCACACCATGCGAGCTCGCTCGCATGAAGGTGTGGTGTCCTTGTGGGGAGGAGCCGAGACAGCCGCCGAGGGACCCCAGAAGACCAGGATCGGGGCCACTGTGTGCAAAACGAGCTGCACAGTGGAGGTAAGTATAACATGTTTGTTATTTTTTTGCAAAAAAAAGGGAAGCTTTAGTGTCCCTTTAAGTGAATAAAAAATAACATATGTTTAGACTCACAGACTTGCACAAAACCTTTAATTGAAACAGAAGACAAGATATTCATCTGAAAAACCATTCATTAGAAACATTTATTTATATACAGCCTCACAGTTCACGCCCTTCATTGATAATCTTTCTATGATGCAATGTTACGTTTACATTCCCATCATAGGTATTTATGCTCTGAATCAATACATTTACAAGTTTAGACTTTGGAAATCCCCACTAGACATCTCTCTTTAAATGTTTAAAATAATACACAGTCTTAGTGTTTTCTGAAGGTCGCATTTACGAGCAGCTAAAAGAGCAATATAATAATGATAAAGACTGCATGGGGTTGGTACTGTATGTTGCCCCCAGTATTTGTGTGGATTCCTGGAAATCATTGTGGAAACATGTCAGTATTATATAAATTAGCAACATGTTTAAAAATGTACACACGCTGAAGGTTCATTGGTGAAAGTTAGATTTGGTATTAGTACTAATATAGGATAAGGATAGTAAGCATGACTAGAAAAATATATACTGTTATATACTACTTACAGTAAATATATTGTATATACACTCACTGGTCACTTTATTACGTACACCTTGCTAGTACTGGTTTGAACCCTCTTTTGCCTTCAGAACTGCCTTTATTCTTCATGGCATAGATTCAACAAGGTATTGGAAACATTCTTCAGAGATTTTGGTCCATACTGACATGATAGCATCACACAGTTGCTGCAGATTTGTCGTCTGCACATCCCAAAGTTGCTCTATTGAATTGAGATCTGGTGACTGTGGAGGCCATTGGAGTACAGTGACCTAATTTCTATGTCCAAGAAACCAGTGGTGAGATGATTGGAGCTTTGTGACATGGTGCATTATCCTGCTGGAAGGAGCCATCAGAAGATGGGTACACTGTAGTCATAAAGGGATAGACATGGTCAGCAACAATACTCATATAGGCTGTGGCATTTAAATGATGCTCAATTGGTACTAAGGGGCCCAAAGTGTGGCAAGAAAATATCCCCCATACCATTACACCACCACCACCACCACCAACCTGAACTGTTGACACAAAGCAGGATGGATCCATGCTGTCATGTTGTTTACCCCAAATTATGACCCTACCATCTAGCTGAAATCTAGACTCATAAGACTAGGCTACGTTTTTCAAATCTACTATTGTCCAATTTTAATGAGCCTGTGTAAATTGTAGTCTCAATTTCCTGTTCTTAGTTGGGTGCCGGTGTGGTCTTTTGCTGCTGTAGCCCATCTGCTTCAAGGTTTGATGTGTTTTATGTTCAGAGAGGGTTTTCTGCATACCTTTGTAATGAGTGGGTTTTTTGAGTTACTGTTTCCTTTCTATCACCTGAACCAGTCTGCGCATTCTCCTCTGACATCAACTGCTGATCACTGGATATTTTCTTTTTTTTTAGGACCATCCTCTGTGAACTCTAGAGATGGTTGTGTGTGAAAATCCCAGTAGATCAGCAGTTTTTGAAACACTCAGACCAGCCTGTCTGGCACCAACAATCATGCCACGTTCAAAGTCACTTAAATCCCCTTTCTTTCCCATTCTGATGCTCGGTTTGAACTTCAGCATGTTGTCATCACCACGTCTAGATGCCCAAATGCACTGAGTTGCTGCCATGTGATTAGCTGATATTTGTGTTACTGAGCAATTGAACAGGTGTACCTAATAAAGTGGGTGTATTTTCATATATAAGTAAGTTACAGGTTATGATCACAGAAGAAAGAAAAACTATTTTGAACCCACCAAGGGCCATAAAGATCAAAGCATCAGTAACCACTGGAGACATCTAAGGGCCAAACTAGAGACACTAAATGATAGACTCCTGAAACAACTAATACCAACAACAGACAGCTTCTATAGAGCTTACTGTACTGACACCGATAGGTGCCTTATTTGACATATTGAAACACTACTATGTTGCAAGCATTGCATACATCTTGCAAGCTTTAGCTATTGATCAAATGAAAATATTTTTTGTGTTGGGCTTCTAAAATCACTCATGTTGCTTGGGTCTAATATGTGTAGCTTAAAACAGAAAGGCCTCTATTTCACCTTAAAAAGGGAATAGTTTTTCTCCTGGGAGAAGTTTAATATTCGTAGTTTAAATTTTTCATTGTTCCCAGATGATATATACCTTATACCCATCAATTAATTAATTGTAATCTATTAATCTCAATATTGTTATACTGATTTAGATATAATTCCAAGCTAATTAATAAATGTATAACCCCAATACCATTATAATTATATATACTGTACATTCATGGAGTCATACTGGGTTCACTACCAATTAATTAATTTTAATACGATTATAATCTCATACAATCCTAATTTAATTAATAATCAATTTTTTTTATTTTTAATTGTTCCCAGATGATATGGCGATCACTTTCACAATTATGCACTTTCCCACATCATCCATTGCTGCATTGCTATATATTTGCCACCTCAGCTCCCATGTGAGGTTCATGCTTTTGGCTCACCCTGTGTCGATTGTCACGTATTGCACTCACTGCCGTTGTTGGTAAGTGTGATTAATCAACCATCTATATATAATTATTTTCTTGACAATTTTTTCCCCTCTATTTAGAGTGTGGTTTACTACATATATGGTATATATATATATATATATATATATATATATATATATATTATAGGAAGTTTGTCGCACCTGCTCCTGATGAGTGGAGACATCCACGAAACGCGTCAAGCTATAATTGATGCCACAGCCACACTACATTGGAACGCTATCCACCAAGCATTAAATTCGATGATGCCACCAACATTCAGACTCAGTACAATTTGACATAGCATGTGAACACTGATATAAGTATGGGGCACGCTGCCGCCGGCATTTATTTGGCCACGCAATTTTTTATGCATTTATATTAATTTCTATGTATTTCTATGATGATTATGTACTGATGAATGTATCTATTTACTGTATATATCTTGTGCAGGCCATGTGTGTGTAGCGTTACCCTCAACTAAGAGAGCCGCAGATTTGGTCTGGGCCCTGAGTACAGCTCCGCCAACCCCCGGCAATCTACTCGACCCTTTCTGGCACAGTTAGTTTAGGGGTATACACATTTAATAATTATACTTTATGAGAGACTCAGACACGGAGTAGTTATACAGGAATAACAGATTTTTTACTTTCAGCTATGCAAAGGGAATGAACAGTGATAACAACTTGACCATTAGAATATTCACAGAGCCCTGCAATATTAAAATATCAGTCACACTACACCATGGGGAAAGGGGGGGGTGGATAAGGAGACGCCACGTGGGGCGACTGTTAACTAGGCGCCCTGTGGCACAATAACTAAACTAGGTCCCTAATGAATCAGGCCTGATTCCTAACTCTAGAACTCAGTCCTGTATGAATGATGGATTCTTCACCGGCATCTGTAGAGGTGGTGCACTTAAGAATAAACAACAATTGTAATCCAGGAAAAGGGAAAGTTGATAACTGACAACACTTCACTGGAGATCCTCTGGATCAGTCCTGCTGTGAATCTCCAGTGAGAGTCTTTAACATGAGGTAGTAGGCCTCGGCAGTTTATAGGCACAGTACTAGCAAACAGGTTAGGGAATGAGCTTACGCTCACTCACCCGCCGGACACGATCTCCGTCCGGAACTTCCACCGGTTGTGACTTCACTCGCCCACAGCGGTTGCTGCGATCGGGTCCCCGATCCCATCCAGGCTGTAAGTAGAGATGTCGGATGCCACCCAGGCTCGCAGTGGGGTGGAAGGCTCTTTGGTCGGCTGCGGAAGGCCCCAGGCTTCAGGCCTTACCCAGCACAGGTGTATCAGTCTCTGCCGTCCCGTGTCCAAAGAGGCCGAGCCAGGCCTCGCCCCTTCCTTATATATCCCCACCCATGAGTCTCTGGAGCAGAAGCAAAACATCCTGGGAACCAGTGGGGTTCTGGGAATAGTAGTTTGAGAGCATTTAAAGGAACCCCGCTACACACTCCCCCCACTTAAATTCTTTGGTCCCCAAAGATAAACTTCAACAAATACTGTTTACCATTTTGGACAATGTCGAGCATGATGTTGGCATAGGGAATTCCCACCAAAACTTTGGGATGGAACTCTCTTGCCCACAGGTCACACTACCATGAGTGGCCTGCCTAACTGTGCCAGAGAGTGAGCTGGGGTTGCCCTCCACCAAATGGACAGTGGAAGGATCAGGTTGTTCAACACTTCTCCTAGCCGTTACAACAGAGTCCTCTGAGCTCGTCCCCATTTGGGGGTAAGTTAGTTTCTTGGGAGGCCTGATGACTCTGCGAGCCCTCTGCTCTCTTGGTGCTTCTGACTCTGGCACCACAGGCTCTTCTTCAGGAGTAAGTTCAGGTAACATTGCTGGTTCTGGAACCTCTGATTCAGAAGTCGACTGACGTATGGAATCTCTAGGGTCCTCCTCTGCGCAAGTGTCAGGAACATCTTCCCAGTAATCAGCTGAGGGACTGAAGGGTATGAATTCAGTAGCCTCCGGATTCAGCGTTGCATCTGGGGTATCCCCTCCATTTGGGAGATCTATGGCGGACGTTCCCAGAGTCAAGGGAGGCCACAGCCAGTCCAGTTCTCCACCTTCATCTGTACTCAATTGGGAGGCCTCCCCATCTTCAACTCTAGAAGTCTGGGACCGAGTGCTCGGCCTAGGAGTATCCAGAATAGAGGCCGGTACAGGGGAGTCTCTCACGGGAGGTATTCTGACTGCCTCAGCAAGTGGGAGCAGGTGATTTCGATGCCACGTCTTCAGTGGACCCACCTTTCCTTCTGGCTTTAGTTTGTAGAAAGGCAAACCAGGCAACTTCCTACAGACGACATAGGGTTCAGATCTCCATCTGTCGGCAAGCTTGTGTTTTCCAGGGACCCCCAGATTGCGTAGCAGTACTCGGTCCCCGGGCTGCAGATCTTGCACTCGAACCTTCAGATCGAAATTTCTCTTGTTGCGGGCTCCCCTTTGATCCGAAGCCGCCTGGGCTTGTTCATAGGCCAACTGTAAGCTACGTCTAAGTCTGTCCACGTATCCCTTGTGGGATGTAGCTGAGGTATTGTCTAAAGAAGTGCCAAAGGCCAGGTCCACGGGTAACCTTGCTTCTCTCCCAAACATAAGTCGATAAGGGGAGTAGCCAGTGGCGTCACTTGTGGTACAGTTATAGGCATGCACTAGGGCTGATATGTGTTGACTCCAGTGCTGCTTCTTCTCTGTTTCTAAGGTTCCCAACATGTTGAGCAGGGTCCGGTTAAATCTCTCCGGCTGAGCATCTCCTTGTGGGTGGTAAGGCGTGGTTCTGGTCTTCTTTATTCCCAATGAATCCAAAAGTCTTTGGATCAACCGACTCTCAAAGTCCCTTCCTTGATCTGAGTGGAGTCTCTGTGGTAGTCCGTAATGGACAAAATACTTCTCCATAAGTATCTTGGCCACGGTGGATGCCTTCTGGTCTTTGGTTGGGAAAGCTTGAGCATAGCGGGTGAAATGGTCGGTTATTACCAGAACATTCCCCAATCCACTCAGGTCGGTTTCGAGGCAGAGAAAGTCAATGCATACCAGATCCATTGGGCCCTGACTCTGTAAGTGGCCCATTGGGGCAGCTTGATGGGGTAGGGTCTTTCTCTGAATGCATTGTGCACAGGAATGGCAATACTCCTCTACTTCTGCCCTCATGCAGGGCCAATAGAACCGATTTCTAACAAGCTGGAAGGTCCTTTCTGCCCCTAGGTGACCATGGTGGTCATGCAGGGCAATTAGTACAGTCTCTCGGTGCTTCTCTGGAAGGAATAACTGCCACTTATCTTCTGAGTCATCAGAGGGGCCCCTTCGGTAGACCACTCCCTGATGTACCTGCAGCCTGTCCAATTCCTTCCTCAACAGGCGAGCCTCCTTTGAGGGGTGATGTAGGAGTTTGTTGGGATCCTGATTCTCCAGGGCTTCGAGTACCAATCTCCCCATGGGGTCTTCTAATTGGTCACACCTCAACTCCTTCTTGGACAGTCTCGGTAGGTTGTCTTCCTCCAGTTGAGTTACTCCACAATAGTGTTTGGGGACTCCTACCATGGTAACCCCTATTTCTTCTGCTCTGGAGCCTCCTCTGGCTTGGAATTCAGCTCCTTGACAAAGGGCCCGCACCCCGTCCGGTGCCACTTGGGTCCAATCTTCCCAGTCATTTGTCGTGGCATGAGACCTCCGGGACAGGGCATCTGCATCCCTATTTCCAGCTCCTGGTCTGTACTTCAGACTGAAGTTGAATCCAGACAATGCGGCCAACCACCTGTGTCCGGTGGCATCTAGTTTTGCGGTGGTGAAGAGGTAGGTCAGGGGGTTGTTGTCTGTCTTCACAGTATACTCTGCCCCACACAGGTAGTCTTTTAGCTTGTCTACTACCGCCCATTTGAGGGCCAGGAATTCCAGCTTATGAGTGGGGTAATTCTTTTCTGAGGGGGTCAGGCTCCTGCTCACATAGGCCACTGGTCGCAGTTGTCCTTCATGTTCTTGGTAAAGCACACCGCCTAGACCCTCATGGCTGGCATCCACATGTAATTCATAAGGTCTGGTAGGGTCGGCGTAGGCCAGGACTGGGGCAGTGGTTAAGCTCCTCTTCAGGGCCTGAAAGGCCTCTTCACACCTTGGGTTCCACTGATCTTGAACTGACTCACCAGGCCTCCTGGGCCCTGAGTCATCCTCTTCCCCTTCTGCCTTTAGCAATTCATTCAACGGGCGGGCAATCCGAGCAAACCCCTCCACAAACCTCCTATAATAGGAGCAGAACCCCAGGAAGGATCTGAGCTCTGTTACTGTGGTGGGTCGTGGCCAGGAAGTGACTGCTTCCAACTTCTCAGGATCTGTGGCCACCCCTTCTTCAGACACTATGTGCCCCAGATAGTTCACAGAAGACTGGTAGAACCGACACTTCACGGGGGAAAGCTTAAGTCCCTCTTCACTGAGTCTTCTCAATACTTTCTCCAGCCGGGCTTCATGTTCTTCCAAGGTTCTCCCGAAGACAATGACATCGTCCAAGTACACAAGGACTTCTATAAGATTCATGTCTCCAACAGTCTTCTCCATAAGGCGTTGAAAGGTAGCAGGAGCTCCAGATAGACCCTGAGGCATCCTATTGAATTTGAAGAATCCCACCGGGGTTATGAAGGCTGTCTTCTCCCTGTCTTCTGGGTGCATAGGAATTTGATAGTACCCACTCTTGAGGTCCATCACACTGAACCATTTGGCTCCAGACAAACTTTGTAAGGCATCTTCTATCCTTGGCGTGGTGTATTGGTCAGGGATGGTTCTCCTGTTGAGAGTCCTGTAATCGATACAAAGCCTCAACGATCCATTCTTCTTTCTGACCACCACGATTGGGGAGGCATAGGGACTTCTAGACTCCCGGATCACACCAGTCTTCTTTAGTTCTACAAGTTGTTCCCTCAGATCCTCCAGATCTGCCAGGGGGACCCGCCTGACCCTCTCTCGGAAGGGCTTATCTTCTTGGAGGCGGATCCAATGGGTGGCACTTCTTGCACACCCCACATCGAATTCATCTTCGGAAAAGATCTTCTCCCACCTGATCAGCTGGGCCTTGGCTCTTTCTTTCCAAGCCCTGGGTAGGTTCGGGTTTTCCACGGACAGCTTCTCCCAAACATCTCCTCCGTCACCCGTCCCTTTGACTTCGGACCAAGTGACCGGGGCAGCAGGGCTCACCTGACCCAGCAACACTCTGGCAGGAATCTCCATAGGCCCTCCCGTAGTGTTCCTAACACTCACCGGAACTCTGCCATGGGCCTTCTTCAGGGCCTTGAACGGAATCACTTCTGGTATCACTTCCAGGCCTGAGGACTCTTCCCTTGGGTCGGATTCCAGCATGACAAAGGGGCCAGGTTGTTCCCACGTAAGCTTCACAGTGGCCCTAAGACAGGTTACTTCTCCGGGCTGTAGCACTACTCCTTCTCTGCCAAGTCTCCACACCTTCCCTATCCCCTCTCCCGGGGTCTTCTGCTCTAAGACCAGTCGTTGGTAGGCCGTCTTTAGCATGGGATGGATTTTGGTGGCTGAATGGTTTCTCTCTTTCACTAGAGGGGTCAGGAGTCTCCTGACTAGATCCGTGTTTGTCCCAATGATCAGGGAAATCTTGCTGGCTCCAGGCGGCCGAGGACACACAACTGCCAGGGTGTCAAACACTTCAGCCTTCCCAGCCACGGATGGGTCGAAAGTCATCTTTATGGGCAGGTACCCATCGTAAGGGAAACTCTGGGTTCCAAGTCCCCATATCTCCAGCTCTTCTATCTTCTGGATAGGCAGATGACTCAAGTGCCTATCATAGAAGTCCCGGTATAGTAAAGTCACCTGTGCTCCGGTGTCCAAAAGAGCTTTAGTATAGACTCCTTCCACTTGAATGGGCACAGTAGGAGACGGGCCCACCAGTTCCTTTGGGTATGGCTGGACTGGGGTCACCTTCTTCTTTGGGCTTTTCCTTGCCCTGCTCCTTTTGGACTTTAATTTTTCCTGAGCCTGGCATGCATTGACTTTCTCCCTCTCAATGGGGGCACAAACCCGCTGAGGGATGTTATTGTTCCTCTTAGGTGGATGTTCCTTCTTTGGGGTGCTGTATTTCCACTGAGGGGTCTTGCCCCCTCCCTCTGGGGTACATCTTGGTGGGGGGGGTACTATACCTCCTCCTAGGAGTTTTGTCTCCTCCATTCTTGGCCTTTTTTTTTAGTTTGGAGCGCACTGAAGATGATGGGCACCCGGTTGACTCCTTCACCGGGGCCCTTTGGAGTTTCCCGCCGGCTTGCAATTATCTGTTCTCTTCTTCTTTGGGCTGGAGCATACGTTAGCAAAGTGGCCACTCCCTCCGCAGTTATAGCAAATCACCTCTTCTCGGTCCTGTAGGTAGGCCGGTGCTGAGGTGTTCGGGAACAACTCCTTTCTTGGGCTTGGTTTCTCTGGTCTTCTCTGATCTTTCTCCATCAAAGAGGTCAGCATCTCCAACACTTGGGCCATTTGCGATTTCAAAGTGTCAACCTCCGCATCTCTTTCCGGGCTCTTGACCGAATGGACCAACACTGGTACAGGTGTGACATTCGCCTTGGCCACCTGCTGATCTTCCTGCAGCGCCTCTTCGTCCCTAATAATTTTTATTAGATCAGAGTAGGTTAGTGACATTCCTCCTCCTGAGGTTTTCAGGTGCAGCCAGACCAGGTCTGAGCGCCGCGCTCCCCTCATGATCTGCTTCATGCGTGCTTCATATGCATCTTTGGGCAGCATTCCCTTCTTCAGTACAATCTTGCATAACTGCCTGTTCAGCCTTCTAACATATTCTGACAGTTTCTCATTCGGCTGCTGGAGAGTGTGTTCAAATTGATAGATCATCTCTGACACCTTCTCCAGTTGACCAAACTCTTCCTGCAGCATGGCCAGGCAATCTTGAGCTGTACAGTTTTCATTTCCAAACCGGAAGCTCTTCACCGCTTCTGCCGCGGCACCTTTCAGACTTTTTAAGACTCGCTGTCTCTTCTGTGCCTCAGGCACCTCCCATGCTTCTACTGCCTGCAATGCCTGTTCCACCCAAGTGTCAAAATCTTCCTCCCCCGCAGGGACGGGGAGCTTCCCCGAGAATGCTTTTAGTCTCCGGTAGCTAGTCTCTACGTGCACCGTGCTTGCCTTCTGACAGTTTGTTAGTAGGTCCCCAAGCGCCTTTATCAGTTCGGGTGATATGGCCGTGGCAGGTGCAGGCATCACCGGAGGTGTCGCTCCATCTCTCCTCTCTGGTGAGGTACGGGCCGCAGTCCGCGGTGGTCCCGTTAGTGGTGGCTCCTTCTTAATAGCATGCGCCAGACTATAAGATCTGTTATCCGACGTCTGCGTATATTTGCGCTTGCAAACTTCTGGCTTCCCATCTGAATACTCCACTAGTGCATACTGGTGTGAGGTGTCTGGGTCTAAATTTGTTCCTATCACCCACGGTGTACCATCTGGGGTCACTGACTTCATTAATCCTTCCACTGTCTCGGTCGACCATTCCTGACCGGGCATGTTAATGACCACTGACTGGCTTGGATCTGTCTTAGCTACTCCACACCACGTTCTGATGTCTTTCGGGTCCATCCCGGTACCTCTTGGCGGGTTTTCTGTTCTATCAGGATCCCGGATGAGAACCCCCACGTGTAGCGTTACCCTAAACTAAGAGAGCCGCAGATTTGGTCTGGGCCCTGAGTACAGCTCCGCCAACCCCCGGCAATCTACTCGACCCTTTCTGGCACAGTTAGTTTAGGGGTATACACATTTAATACTTATACTTTATGAGAGACTCAGACACGGAGTAGTTATAAAGGAATAACAGATTTTTTACTTTCAGCTATGCAAAGGGAATGAACAGTGATAACAACTTGACCATTAGAATATTCACAGAGCCCTGCAATATTAAAATATCAGTCACACTATACCATGGGGAAAGGGGGGGTGGATAAGGAGACGCCACGTGGGGCGACTGTTAACTAGGCGCCCTGTGGCGCAATAACTAAACTAGGTCCCTAATGAATCAGGCCTGATTCCTAACTCTAGAACTCAGTCCTGTATGAATGATGGATTCTTCACCGGCATCTGTAGAGGTGGTGCACTTAAGAATAAACAACAATTGTAATCCAGGAAAAGGGAAAGTTGATAACTGACAATACTTCACTGGAGATCCTCTGGATCAGTCCTGCTGTGAATCTCCAGTGAGAGTCTTTAACATGAGGTAGTAGGCCTCGGCAGTTTATAGGCACAGTACTAGCAAACAGGTTAGGGAATGAGCTTACGCTCGCTCACCCGCCGGACACGATCTCCGTCCGGAACTTCCACCGGTTGTGACTTCACTCGCCCACAGCGGTTGCTGCGATCGGGTCCCCGATCCCATCCAGGCTGTAAGTAGAGATGTCGGATGCCACCCAGGCTCGCAGTGGGGTGGAAGGCTCTTTGGTCGGCTGCGGAAGGCCCCAGGCTTCAGGCCTTACCCAGCACAGGTCCGCACAGGTGTATCAGTCTCTGCCGTCCCGTGTCCAAAGAGGCCGAGCCAGGCCTCGCCCCTTCCTTATATATCCCCACCCATGAGTCTCTGGGGCAGAAGCAAAACATCCTGGGAACCAGTGGGGTTCTGGGAATAGTAGTTCGAGAGCATTTAAAGGAACCCCGCTACATGTGTATATATATAAATTCATATTCTTTACTGGACATACATCCATGTTATGAATTACATGTTTTTTATCTTTCTTACCTATGCATTCTCAATTGCTTCATATAAAGTCCCAAAATTCCCTTTCCTAAATATTTGTAGTTGTTCCTCATAACTGTGGTCCTCCACCCCCCCCTTATTAATTTAATTGCTGTTCTCTGAGATCTCTCATGAGGATTGGTGACCATAATAGCATGCTGAAGATGTGACTTAACCAGAGTTTTGTAAAGTGGTAGAATTATATCTTTATCTCTTTAGCAAATACCCTTTTTTGCTGCTTAAAGGGGGTCCACCCTAAAAACTATATTTACATTAACAATCTCCTTATAACATCTTAAAAAACATTTGAATTTTTTTTTTTTATATTATCTACTTACCAGAATGCCCTGTTGCTAGGCAGTCATCTTAATCTCAAAAAAAGGTGCACACAGAAAAGGGGCCCAAGGTGCACTTCGCGGCGCCAAAGGAAATAAATTACCTGTTTGAGAGACTCCACTGTTATAAGATATAAGAGGAGTGTATAGAAAAGCATACAGATAGAATAAATAAATATATATCCAATATCAAATTAATGATAAAACGAATAAAAGCAGCAGCTGTTTAAAAATAAATGAAAAAGATCATCCATAAAAACAAACATACAATTTATCAAATATAAAGAACCATGAAGAAGTCCATTTGATAAAACGGTGCTAATATTGGATAGAGTCCAACTTCATAAAATAAATAAATGATGATATGGTAAAAGCACAGTCCTAAAGTGGTGTATCAAGATCACAGTTCTAAATTGGCAAGTGCTTCTAGGGTTGGATAAGTAGTGTACCCTACACCAGCTCCTAGTCTTCACCACAGAAGTGAATCACACTCCCCCGCTGGGGTTCACACTCACCAGAACACTGGATAAACTAAGCCTTGAAAACAAATTCTTCTTATTTAGACCTCCATCATCACCTCAGAATCAGCAATAATTAATCTCCATTCATGGTACATATAAAACACAAAGGCACTGACATAGTGTAATCCTGATTTAATAAATAAACCCCGTGTACCAACAACCCCGCTTCCAATAAACGTACAATTCATAAACTTGTAAATGACATATAGAGAAAGAGTAGTCACCGTTATCCTCCGAACACAGGGGCCACACTCATGCTGGAAGCACAGTGCTGATGAGACTTCCTGGTTTCAGTATGGTTGGTGGTGGAACGCACTCTTCTCACTTCCTGGTTACGCTGTCTCAGCCAAGCTTTGACGCGTTTCGTTACTTCCGACTTCTACAGAGGGCGTGGCTACTCTGCGTCAATACAGACTATTTATCATCCCTCCTCCACGGCCATTGGTCAAGACGGCACTGCCTGCCCGCCCGCTCCTATTGGTGCATTTCAGAGCGGAAGACAGACAGGCCGTCAGCCGTGTTGAGTCACAGGGATATTTAGAATAACTGTAAATACTGCACATTTTAACAGTTCCAACAACTGAATTAGAGCCCGATCGTAATATAATCATGTTCTATTATAACAGTGCACAGAGCAATTCCTCCTTTTGCTGTAAAAAATAGACCGAGCTGTCACATGACTGAAAACATTGTACCCAGTATCGGCCGGTGGCATGAGACGTAACCTAACTGAAAACAATGTATCCAGATGGGCCGGTTCTAACAGCAAAAACTATATATATATGTATATATATAACAGTTCAGATCATCAGCGCACATAGGAGGACATAAGTGATTATATCAATAATCACAATATGGGTGAAATAACCAATAAAATACCGGGGGATAAAGAAATATATCAGTACCGGATGTTAGTAATGCTAAACATATACATGTTAAGCAAACATATAGTAAAAAATATATGTATAAAGGAAGATAAGAGGATGAAAATTAAAATGGACAAAATGGAAGCAAAAATTGTAATAAACTCAAAAGAGCTATAAAATATATAAAAATATATATAAAGAGTATATATAAAACACCAAATCTAGAAGCAATAAAACTGTAATAGATTAGAATTATTCATATAACACTAGTGAGGATCATCACAAAGGTATAGAATTTAAAAGGACGGTAGTCAGTAATCACTAATAAAGCAGTTGATATCAAGGTCAACGTTTAACCCCTTCGGAAACAAAGTATCAACTGAATAAATCCATTGAGTCTCGAGTTTAGATAGTTCTCTAACGAGGTTAGAACCCCTCCATGCTGGTTTGAGGTGGTCCACCCCCCAAAATTTGAGGCCTGCAGGATTTTGATCGTGAAATAATTTAAAATGTAGTGAAACATTATGGTCTTTAAAACCCAATTTAATATTCGCCACATGTTCTGCAATCCTCACTTTAAGTGCTCTTTTGGTGCGACCTATGTACATTAGTTTACATGGGCATTCCAGGATATATACCACATAGGAGGTGTTAGAGGTAATAAATTCCTTTATTGGAAACTCAATATTATTAGATGTGGAGATGAAGGTTTCAACTGCTCTTAGTGGTATATCTACTTCCCTACATGGGCGGCACTTCCGACATGCATAAAAGCTGTCCTTATCCCAAAAGGAAGGAGGTGTCAGGAAAGGCTTCACCCGCTGGTGGTGCTGTTGGTCCTTTGGACTGCAGTGCTAGTGTCCGCCAGGAGGATCTCACCTGCTGGTGGTAACACATGATACATGGACTGCAGTACCGGCATCCACCATCGGGTGTATTCTGGCAGTATGGGACAGGCAGCACTTCCTGTGGTCAGCTGTGACCTGAAGCTTAATCACTGGACTTCCTTATATACCCGGCAAGTGCAAACACTCCTTGCCCTGGTATCTCTCTTCCTGACCCCCTGGACCTGTGACCCGGACTTTAGCCTGTATCTTATCCCAACCTGCACCCTGCCTGATCTGATCCGACCCAATCCCTACCTTGAACCCGCACCCTGTTTAACCTGATCCTTACTTCGTGCCCATCCTGCAGCTGTCCCTTCTGTTACCTGGATCCCTGCTCTGCAGCCTATCCATCCGTCCCCTCCGTGTTCCTGTTCTCGTCCCATCCATACCCATCTGCTTGATCCCCTTGTGTATGACCTCGGCCTGGCTTTTACTACGATTCGGGTATCTCCCTTATTTGTATATATTGTTTATAGTCACTGTTGATTTATTCATTGCACCGTGTTCTGTTTGAGGTGGTTGTTTGTTGGTCACTCACCATATTAAATTGTATATTTTCACCTACACCCGTTTGGTTTCCTTTTATGCAGTCACACAGTCTGGTCTAATATCAATCTCTGACAGTATACCAGGGCCATTCCTGATCAGACGTGACTTCATTGAGGAACCATCCAGTGGTGTGTTTTTGCTGATATGGATCACGATGAGATCCTTTACTATTCTCTGCTGGCGACAGAGGAGGGTGAAAATTGTCGCCAGATGTTAAAGGGATGGATGATTGACCAGCTGAGGGAAACTATCGGATCGGCTAATTTCTGGGTGGATCAGGGTTACATGCAGCCTGAGGATGTTCTGCCGTTGACCCGGTTATGTGTAGAACCAACCCTGTCATTTGTTCCCGAGGGAAGTGATGACTTCTCTCCCCCTTTCAGTGGTGATCAGGTTGAGTCCCTGGTTTGGCTATTAGAGGATGATCCAGCTTCTTTTGATGAGCATTATTCCCTCTGTTCCCAGCAGGTATTATCTAAATGTGTTAGTTCTGTGCAGTGTCTGATTAGACAGGGTGTGTGCGAATCAGTTTTTGTTCAGCCTTTTCTGCAGGCATGGTCAGATCTCCTCCCGAATTCAGCCAAGCCACAACATCCCGGCCCCTCCATCAATCACCTGCCTTCCCAAGAATATATCCGCCCATTGCCTATGGCAACCCCAGCTACCGTCCAGTGTGTTCAGCCCCCCAAATACTACTACCCCGTCTCTGCCTGTTGCACCTACCCTGCCTTCAACCCACCTGCTTCTTCCCTCCTATCCATAGCCAATCCACAAGAACCTCCTCCAGCCACTGTCCCTGCACCTCTGCCATTTTCTTCCATTTGTTCAATCCCAACCTTTTCATATATTCCCCCCGCTACTTGCAAACCTGCAGCGACTAAATCCAAGAAAAAGCGGAAGTACTTCCCAACCCACACAATCCAACCTACCTCCACACCCACCAACCTGCTCCAGCCTGCGGTTCCCAAGCCAGCCTTCCAGCCTGCGGTTCCCAAACCAGCCTTCCAGCCTGCGGTTCCCAAACCAGCCTTCCAGCCTGCGGTTCCTGAGCCAGCCTTCCAGCCTGCGGCTCCCGAGCCAGCCTTCCAGCCTGCGGTTCCCGAGCCAGCCTTCCAGTCTGCAGTTCTCGAGCCAGCCTTCCAGTCTGCAGTTCTCGAGCCAGCCTTCCAGCCTGCAGTCCCAGAGCCAGCCTTCAAGCCAGCCTTCCAGCCTGCAGTTCTCGAACCAGCCTTCCAGCCTGCAGTTCTCGAGCCAGCCTTCCAGCCTGCAGTTCCGGAGCCAGCCTTCCAGCCTGCAGTTCCGGAGCCAGCCTTCCAGCCTGCAGTTCCGGAGCCAGCCTTCCAGCCTGCAGTTCCGGAGCCAGCCTTCCAGCTTGCAGTTCCGGAGCCGGCCTTCCAGCCTGTAGTTCCAGAACCAGCCTTCCAGCCGGAGGTTCCTGTGCCAGTCTACCAGCCTGAAGTTTTTGTGCCAGCCTGCCGGCCTGAAGTTTTTGTGCCAGCCTGCCGGCCTGAAGTTTTGTGCCAGCCTGCCGGCCTGAAGTTCTTGTGCCAGCCTGCCGGCCTGAAGTTCTTGTGCCAGCCTGCCGGCCTGAAGTTCTTGTGCCAGCCTGCCAGCTTGGGGTTCCCGTGCCAGCCTGCCAGCCTGAGTTTCCCGTGCCAGCCTGCCAGCCTGAGTTTCCCGTGCCAGCCTGCCAGCCTGAAGTTCCCGTGCCAACCTGCCAGCCTGAGGTTCCCGTGCCAGCCTGCCAGCCTGAAGACCCTGTACCAGCCTGCCAGCCTGAAGACCCTGTACCAGCCTGCCAGCCTGAAGACCCTGTGCCAGCCTGCCTGCGTGAAGTTCCCGTGCCAGCCTGCCAGCTTGAAGTTCATCCGGTGCCCGTTTCCCGGCCTGTGGTTGTGGTGCCCGTTTCCCGGCCTAAAATTGTGGTGCCCGTTTCCCGGCCTGAGGTTGTGGTGCCCGCTGCGGTGCCCGTTCCCTGGCTCGAGGTTGTGGTGCCCGTTTCCCAGCTCGAGGTTGTGGTGCCCGTTTCCCGGCTTGAGGGTATGATGCCTGTGTCCCAGTCTGTGGAGCCTACTACCCAGTCTGACATGTTCCTGTCTGCTGCCCAGCTCGATGACCCGGAGCCTGCTGCCCAGCTCGATGACCCGGAGCCTGCTGCCCAGCTCGATGACCCGGAGCCTGCTGCCCAGCCCGATGTGTTCCACTTTCTGTCCGCTGCCCAGCTCAATGACCCGGAGCCTGCTGCCCAGCCCGATGTGTTCCTGTCTGCCGCCCAGCTCGATGACCCGGAGCTTGCTGCCCAGCCTGAGATGATCCCGTCTGCTGCCCAGCCTGAGATGATCCCGTCTGCTGCCCAGTCTGAGATGATCCCGTCTGCTGCCCAGCCTGAAATGATCCCGTCTGCTGCCCAGCCTGAGATGATCCCGTCTGCTGCCCAGCCTGAGATGATCCCGTCTGCTGCCCAGCCTGAGATGATCCCGTCTGCTGCCCAGTCTGAGATGATCCCGTCTGCTGCCCAGCCTGAGATGATCCCGTCTGCTGCCCAGCCTGAGATGATCCCGTCTGCTGCCCAGCCTGAGATGTTCCTGTCTGCTGCCCAGCCTGAGGTGTTCCTGTCTGCTGCCCAGCCTGAGGTGTTCCTGTCTGCTGCCCAGCCTGAGGTGTTCCTGTCTGCTGCCCAGCCTGAGGTGTTCCTGTCTGCTGCCCAGCCTGGTGTGCCCCTATCCGCTGCCCAGCTTGATGTGACTATTTCCTGCCCGGGTGTGCCTACTGTTTTCCCGGATGTGCCCGCTGTCTGCCCGGATGTGACCTTGCCTGTTGCCCAGCTTGTTGCTATGAACTTCCCCCAGCAGCAGGTCGTTGGAGCGTCTTGAGGCCGCTCCTTTGAGGGGGGGTACTGTCAGGAAAGGCTTCACCCGCTGGTGGTGCTGTTGGTCCTTTGGACTGCAGTGCTAGTGTCCGCCAGCAGGTGTCCTCCTGCAGCCAATATCTCTGTTGGAGGATCTCACCTGCTGGTGGTAACACATGATACATGGACTGCAGTACCGGCATCCACCAGCGGGTGTATTCTGGCAGTATGGGACAGGCAGCACTTCCTGTGGTCAGCTGTGACCTGAAGCTTAATCACTGGACTTCCTTATATACCCGGCAAGTGCAAACACTCCTTGCCCTGGTATCTCTCTTCCTGACCCCCTGGACCTGTGACCCGGACTTTAGCCTGTATCTTATCCCAACCTGCACCCTGCCTGATCTGATCCGACCCGATCCCTACCTTGAACCCGCACCCTGTTTAACCTGATCCTTACTTCATGCCCATCCTGCAGCTGTCCCTTCTGTTACCTGGATCCCTGCTCTGCAGCCTATCCATCCGTCCCCTCCCTGTTCCTGTTCTCGTCCCATCCATACCCATCTGCTTGATCCCCTTGTGTATGAACTCGGCCTGGCTTTTACTACGATTCCGTTATCTCCCTTATTTGTATATATTGTTTATAGTCACTGTTGATTTATTCATTGCACCGTGTTCTGTTTGAGGTGGTTGTTTGTTGGTCACTCACCATAATAAATTGTATATTTTCACCTACACCTGTTTGGTTTCCTTTTATGCAGTCACACAGTCTGGTCTAATATCAATCTCTGACAGGAGGTTTCTTAGGTGGATCTAGAACTTTCTTCACGATTCTATCTTTGTAATTGGGAGCCTTCCTATAGATAAAACCTGGTTTCATTGGGATGACAGTTTTCAATATTCTATCAAGAAGAAGGATGTGCCAGTGAGATATAAATATCCTTTCCACTTCTTTGTATTGAGAATGGTACCCTGAAATGAAGATCCACTCATGCACTTTATTGTTACGGAGAGGTGCAGTATCTATTAGACAATTGGTTCTGGGTACTTCTAGGAGGTCCTCTATGATCTTAACAAGACGATTTTTGTTGTAGCCCTTCTCCATAAATTTTCCTTTAAGTGTCAGAGCCTGGGACTTCATTGTTAGAGCAATTACGCCTTACTCTCATTAGCTGGCCTTTTGGTATATTCCTTAACCACTCTCTATTGGGAGATAGCTATTGGAATCCGTCCGTTTAAAATAAACTCTTGTTCCCTATTGATATTCAGGTCCAAAAAATTGATACTTTGTTGATTGTATTCACTTGTAAGGCTAATATTGCACGTATTGGTATTTAATTCTTCTAAAAACTTTTCAAATGAAAGTGAAGGCCCAGATAAAAAATAAATCGTCGATATATCTCCGATATAAAACCAATTGATCTCTCTTTGTGTTAAAAACAGTCTTATCCTCCCATTCAGCCATAAAAAGATTTGCTATACTTGGGGCAAACTTGGCCCCCATGGCTAAACCTTTATTTTGGGAGTAGAACAGACCATCGTACCAAAAATAGTTGTGTCCAAGGCAAAAATCTAAGGAGTTACGTAAAAACACTTTCTGAACATGTGTGATATCCTCTCTCTGAGAAAGTGCCCAATTCAGGGCCAGGAGAGCGTCGTCATGTTGGATTACCGTATAAAGTGACGATACATCTGCCGTAACTAGAAATACGTCTCCTTTTCCTGATAAATCAATATCTTGTAACAGAATAAGTAAGTCTTTTGTATCCTTTAGATAAGCACGTGTTTGGGTGACACTCTTTTGAAGATAGTGGTCTAGATATTGGCCTAGGCTGGATGTAATAGAGCCAATCCAATTTACTATAGGTCTTGCCGGAGGATGATTAAGGTCTTTATGAATTTTAGGCAGAGTGTAGATAGTGGGTATTCTGCTGCTACTCGGCACCAGGTATTTCCGTTCTTTAGTGGAAAGAGCTCCTGCTTGGTAGCCTGCTTCGACGAGGACTTTCAGGTTTTCTTCATATTGTGAAGTGGGATCTTTATTCAACTTAAGATAGGTCCCTTCATCTGTCAACATCTCCAACATCTGCTCGTAATAAAATTATTTAATTAAAATGACCACTCTGCCTCCCTTATCTGCCGGCCTTATTAAAATATATTTTCTTTTCTACAATAATTCTATACCCTCGTAACACCAATCCTTTAAATACATCCAAAGGTTGGTTTGTGCCTATTAAAGGGTTAAAGAGAGATTTGTTACGCAGACCACTGTCTGTAGGTACTGAGGACACATTAGTCACTGGGTTTGAGTTTTTGTTCAAAAAATATTTTTTCATGTTCAGTTTCCTCGTATATTTATTCACATCAATGAACACATTGAATTTATTTATCGGACGATTCAACCGACATTTGAGGCCTAAATTTAAAATATTGGTTTCCTTATCAGTTAAGATCACGTTACTTAGGTAAAAAATACCTCCTATTCGTACTCCCTCCTTCTTCTTTTTTTGTTTTTGGGTCCTTCTCCCGGCCCTACATCCTCTGGTTCTTCTCTCCATGGGCCTGATTGTGGCATCCTTTCTCGTTCCCAATGTGGTGGGTCCTTCCACTGCGATTTTCTGTATGCCGATCCCCGAGGAGGGTCCCTGTATTGGGGTACCTGTTGTGGGTATGCTGATGGTCACCCCCTGTGTGTGGACTATCCTCTGCCCCTCTTCTGCCATCCATGGCCTCTCCCTAAAAAAGGCAGAGGTGACTGATATCTTTGTCTATTCTCCTCCTCTCATAGAGGAGGAGAATAGACAATAGTCGTCCTAATCTGCCACTTCCTATTCCGCAGAGCTCCTAGTTCTCTTCCTCCCTCGCCTGTGCTCCTGGGAAATGGGGCCCGCTGTCTTCTGGGACCTGTGTGTGTTCCTGAAGACAGTCAGCCATTCACAAAGCGCTGTGCGACTCGCGCATGCGCAGTAGGAAACGGGTAGTGAAGCCGCAAGGCTCCACTGCCGGTTTCTCTTAGTTAGAATGGCGGTGCCGGCACCCAATCTGAGGGACGGATCGGCCTCAGGGGGCCGTCATCACGGGCTCCCTGGAATGTTAAGTGTCCTTATTAAAAGTCAGCAGCTACAGTGTTTGTAGCTGCTGACTTTTAAAGAAAAAAATTGCGGGTGGAACACCGCTTTAATAATCTGCTAGCGTGATAACTGCAGCTTTGCATTGCATGATATTATGGAGTGTAAAAAGGACCATCAGAGCTTTTCCATCCTTAAATCACCCAGAGGTTCTCCCCCTAATGAGTATCTTGCACACAAAGTTTATAACTTTACATTTTCCAATATTAAACCTCATCTGCCATGTAGGTGCAAACCCCTCTATTTTATCAAGGTGCAATTTATTCAATGCCAATGTACCTTAATTTGTAAATTAGGTATTTGAGGGGTACTGTGAGGGGTACTCTATTGAGTGTTTTAGCAAAATCTAGGTAAACTGGCCTTGCTTTAATGATACAATTTTCATACATTCTTGAATATGGTCAATTACCATCCTTGGGCTGCAAATGAGTGCTATCTGAATCTTTCCAAATAACCCACGGATTTAAATAATGTACAGAGTGGATTATTTTTAAATAAAAAATATAGTGTTAAAACCAACTTCATCCTGATGTTTCTAGTAACAAAATGATCAACGCATTGAGATTCATTAAAGCCGCTGGAGTGTGGGATTCTATGCTCCAATTCACAGGTTGTCATTGGTTAATTACTTTACTCATTATGGATCAGCAGCAGATCAGGCCAAAATCTACCAACTGATATCTGTCGGCTGCAAATAAGCTGGTGTTTGATCGTGAAACACATGAATCATTTTGCTCATAGCTACTACAAATAAAACATTTTTATTTATTTATTTAATCCATGTGTATCAATAAAAATATTTGCTAGAATATTTAACTACTGCAGGCAGAGTCAATTCTTTTGTGCAGCCTCATTTCCTCCCATTTCCTGCATATCAAAGCCCTCTCCTTTTCTGGGAGTGTCTAACTACTGTCTGCTGGCCCAAATCCTACAGCCATCCCTTCACTCACTTGCATGAACGTTTATGTGGCTACTGGGAATGGAGCCAAAGGGGGCAAATTCACATTGTCACTTGAGTAAGAGTTTTGAGTCTGTTGGGCTATACTCAGCAGCAGTCTCTGGGCTTTTGGAAGTCCACATATGGCAAGCCTTCTCAGTTTAAAAACATGTATAAGGACAGAGATTGAGGGCGACCTGTGAACAATATCTGTTTGCTTGCCAGCATTATTTAATTAATCTCTACTGGTGTCACGTACCTGACGATGACGAGCCCGGTTAGCAGAGGGAGGCCTCCCTTACGGCTCCCACCGGCGGCCCCTGGTGGTATAACAGGAAGCACGGAGGTGGAAGGGGTACGAGTGCCTGGCAGGATCAAGAACTACCGCAGGTGATCAGGAACCAGCAGGTGAGGAGGCAGGAACCAGGAACTACAGCAGGTGAGTGGACAGGAACCAGGAACTACAGCAGGTGAGTAGACAGGAACCAGGAACTCAGAAGATGACCCGGACCGGGAGGCACAGCAGGTAGACTGGAACCACTGGGCAGCTGCAGGTGAACAGGAACCAGCAGATGAGCAGACAGGAACCAGCAGATGAGCAGACAGGAACCAGCAGATGAGCAGACAGGAACCGGGAACTCAGCAGATGACCCGGACCGGGAGGCACAGCAGGTAAACTGGAACCACTAGGCAGCAGCAGGTGAACAGGAACCAGCAGATGAGCAGACAGGAACCAGCAGATGAGCAGACAGGAACCAGGAACTCAGCAGATGACCCGGACCGGGAGGCACAGCAGGTAAACTGGAACCACTAGGCAGCAGCAGGTGAACAAGAGCCAAGGTCAGGCAGGATCGTCAGACAAGCCGGGGTCGGGTAAACTGGCAGGCAGCGAGGCACAAAAGGATCAGGCAATACCGAAGTCAGAAAACAGGCCGATGGTCAGGTACAGGCAGATAGCAGGAGGGTCACAGGAAGCCGGGTCAGATACAGGTAAACAAGGCAGATCAGGTCACTTGGGATAAACGCTGTAGAGCAGACAGCAGGGACTGTCTGCAAGTGAGGAGTTTAAATAGCCCTTCGGGCGTCACCTGCGGGGGCGGGAACCAGGAAGTTCAGGGCGTCTGTTCCTGACAGGGTTTCCATGACATTGCCCCCCCCCCAAGGGGCAGCCTCCGGATGCCCCTAGGAGCAAACTTCTCGGGGTGAGACCTCCTGAAGGCTTGTATCAGGTCTTTGGCGTGAATGTTCTCTTCGGGTTCCCAGGAGTTCTCCTCTGGTCCGTAACCCTTCCATTTTATTAAAAATTGACTCTGGCTATTTCTTCTTCGTGCGTCTAAAATAGCTTCTACCTCGAATTCCTGTTCCCCGTCTATGATGACGGGATCAGGGCGAGTTGGGGTCCGACCTGGGAATTAGTTGGAGACTGACGGTTTCAATAGAGAAACATGAAAAACAGGGTGGACCCTCAGGGAGTCGGGGAGCTCCAGCTCGTAGGCCACCTCGTTGATTTTCCTTTTGATAGGAAAAGGCCCTAGAAACTTGGGGCCCAATTTCTTGGACGGGCAAGCCAATCTTAGATTGATGGTGGAAAGCCATACTTGGTCGCCCGGTGCCAGCGCTAATTCACCCCGTCTCCTCCTGTCGTAGACCGTCTTGTTATACTCCTGAGTTCTTGCCATGGCTTCGCGTAGAAAAAGGTTGTTAGAGGAGAAGAAATTCACTTTTTCCAGAACTGCTGGCACTGAGCACTCAGGGAGAGAGTTGGGCAGAAATGTGGGGTGAAACCCGAAGTTCGCAAAAAATGGGGTCTGGTTAGTTGCGGAGTGGATGGAGTTATTGTAGGAGAACTCCGCTAGCGGAAGCAGGGAGAGCCAGTCATTCTGAGCAAAGGAGGAGAAACAACGCAAATATTGCTCGAGGGTCTGATTTGTTCTCTCAGTCTGTCCGTTGGTTTGAGGGTGGTAAGCCGAAGAGAATGATAGCTCTATTCCCAGAGTCTTGCAGAGGGACCTCCAGAACCGGGAGGTAAATTGTACCCCCCGATCGGAGACTATATTAGCAGGTACCCCGTGGAGCCTGACGACTTCTTTAATGAACATTTGTGCAGTTTCCGGGGCCGAGGGGGTCCCTCTCATAGGAACAAAATGTGCCATCTTGGACAGACGGTCCACAATCACAAAGATGGTGGTGTGATTCTCAGCCGGGGGGAGTTCAACTATGAAGTCGATAGAAAGCATTTTCCACGGTCTCTCTGGAACGGGTAAGGGCTTCAGTAGTCCCCAGGCTTTGGATCTGGACCCTTTATTCCGGGCACATGTAGTACAGGACTCCACGAACCTCCTGCAATCCTCGCGTAGTCGAGGCTACCAGAAGGTACGTTGTACCAACTCAGTGGTCTTAGCCACGCCAAAGTGCCCAGCAAGGGCATGATCGTGGCAGAGCTCTAGCACGGTTATCTTTAGTTCTTCTGGTATGAATATCCTGTCTTGGTGCCAGAGTAATCCATCCTTGGTTTGCAGATCCAGTTCAGGAGAGGGTTCCTGTCTAGTGGTGGCTTGTCTGATCCGGGAGAGTAGGTCCTCCTGAAGTAGGAGAAAATTCCAAGGAGCGAGGATTGTATCGGGTGAGGAGAGTTCTTTGGATCCATGAAACATTCGGGACAAGGCGTCAGGTTTAGTGTTCTTGGCACCGGGGCGGTATGTCACATGGAAGGAGAACCGGGAAAAAAACAGTGCCTATCTGGCTTGTCGTGGTTTTAGTCTTTTTGCAGTTTTCAGGTACTCTAAGTTCTTATGGTCGGTGAATACTAAGATCGGGTGAGCAGCACCTTCAAGTAAGTACCTCCATTCTTCCAGGGCGGACTTAATCGCCAAGAGTTCCCGGTCTCCCACGTCATAGTTCTTTTCTGCCGCAGATAATTTGCGAGAAAAGAAAGCCACCGGATGAAGCAAAGCCTTGGTTCCTTGCCTCTGTGACAATATTGCCCCTACTGCAACCTCAGAAGCATCTACCTCAAGTACAAATGGTAGGGAGGAATCTGGGTGTTTTAAGATGGATGCAGAGGTGAAGAGCCCTTTGAGATCCTCAAAGGCCTTTTGGGCCTCAGGGGACCAGTGGAAGCGGGTACCTTGCTTGGTTAGCTGAGTAATGGGTGCAATGATGGCGGAGAACCCCCGGATGAATTTACGATAAAAGTTGGCGAATCCAACGAACCGTTGGATTCCCTTCTTATCCACTGGCGCTGGCCAGTCCAAGATTGCGGTGATCTTCTGTGGGTCCATCCTGATGCCTTCGCCAGAGATGATTAATCCCAGAAATGCTATGCTCTCCCGCTCAAACTCACATTTCTCAGCCTTCGCATATAGTTTATGCTGCCGAAGCCGGTCTAACACACTTCTGACATGCCTGCGATGAGAGTCAAGGGAGGAAGAGAAGATTAGTATGTCATCTAAATAAGCAATCACAAAGAGATCTAAAAAGTCCCGAAGAACATCATTAATTAAATACTGGAAGGTGGCAGGGGCATTGCACAGCCCGAAGGGCATCACTAAATATTCAAAATGTCCGAACCGGGAGCGGAAGGCGGTTTTCCACTCATCGCCCTCCTTGATTCGGACCAGGTTATAGGCTCCCCGGAGGTCAAGCTTAGTGAAAATAACGGCAGCTCGCAATCTTTGGAACAACTCTGGTACCAGAGGAAGAGGATAACGATTTTTAATGGTGACCTTATTTAGTTCACGGTAGTCCACACATGGCCTGAGGGTATGGTCCTTCTTTTCTACAAAGAAAATGCCTGCGCCTGCTGGCGACGTAGAGGGGCGAATGAACCCCTTTAAAAGGTTCTCATCGATGTAGTCCTTCAGGGCCCCCTGTTGCACCTCCGTTAAAGGGAAAATCCTACTGAAAGGAATAGCTGCTCCGGGAAGTAGATCAATGGGGCAGTCGTAGGCTCGGTGGGGTGGTAGTGTCTCTGCCCCCTGTTTACTAAACACATCGAGAAAGTCCAGGTAAGCGTCAGGGATGGCCTGACGTATTCCGGCCTCAGTGTCGGTACACATTAAGGTGGCAGGCCCAGGGGGTTTGTGTGAGCCACAGGACCGTTGGCAGTAGGAGGAAGGAAACGTGATCACCCCCGTGACCCAGTTAATGGTAGGATTATGGGCTTGTAGCCAGGGCATACCGAGAATTATGGGGAACAGTGGAGAGGAGATAATATCCAGCCGTAGATATTCTCGGTGCACCCCGGTAGAGGAGAAGACAGTGACAGGTAGGGGAGCCATCTCTTCGACCACGGGCCCCGACTTGATAAGGGACCCATCAGCCAGGTGAACCCGTAGTCCATGGGTCTTGGGAAGTAGAGGAATAAGTTGAGTACGGGCAAAAGTTGAGTCCATGAAGCAACTACAAGCCCCAGAGTCAATAATTGCGACGACTTGCAGGGTCCTTCCTGGGAGCTGCAGGGAGATAGAAAGAGCGAAGTGAGAGGGGGATTTAGTCTGAGGGTTGATCACAGCAGGGAATACTGACAAGCACTTACGGAACTTCAGGGGACAGTTCCTAACGAAGTGACCGGGCTCCCCGCAGTACAGGCACAGGTTGTGCGCGCGTCGGCGTTGGCGTTCCTCCGGAGTAAGGGAAGGGAGGAGGACCCCAAGCTGCATGGGTTCAGGAGCATCGTACGAGGGGGTCAAGGGTGCTGCAGAAGCTGGGTGCGGATGACTGGGGACCCGGGGAAGCATCCAGGTCGGCCGGGTGAAGCCCGTGGCCCTCTCAACCCTCCGTTCCCTCAGGCGTCGGTCGATCTGAATTGTCAGATCGATCAGTAGGTTCAAATTTTCTGGTATTCCTACCCTAGCCAGTTCGTCCTTCAATGGGTCAGAAAGGCCTATGCGAAACTGGTGACGGAGGGCAGCGTCATTCCAGCTGGTGTCTGCGCTCCAGCGCCTGAATTCAGCTACATAATCTTCTGCTGCTCTGCGTCCCTGCTGAAGGGTCCGCAGGGCGTTCTCTGCAGTGACCAAGAGCTGAGGGTCCTCGTACAATTGGGCAATGGCGTCAAAAAAAAGTGTAAGGCTGTCCAAGGATGCATCTTTGCGTTCTAGCAGGCGGTGGGCCCAGTTCTGTGGGTCTCCGGAAAGCAGCGAAATTACAAAGCCCACCTTGGTAGCTTCTAAGGAAAAGGTGCGGGGCTGTAAGGCAAAGTACAACTCACAAGAGTTCCGGAAAGCCCTGAACTTGCTCCGGTCCCCGGAGAATCTTTCGGGTGTAGGGACCCTGGGTTCAGGGGGAAGCATGACCACCGTGGGCACAGCTCCTGCCCCGGCGGAAGAAGTGGAGGCACGTGGACCCCCTTGAGCTCCATCGGGGTTGGTGAGGGCCCGCACTTGTCCTTCCAGGTGAGTGTAGCCTTGCTGGAGGCTCTTAACGGCCTCGGTCAGTCCCGCCAGGTGTCGGCATAGTTCCTCCATAGGTGAGGCTCCCTGCTCGGGCTCAGACATAGCTGTCTGCTACTGTCACGTACCTGACGGTGACGAGCCCGGTTAGCAGAGGGAGGCCTCCCTTACGGCTCCCACCGGCGGCCCCTGGTGGTATAACAGGAAGCACGGAGGTGGAAGGGGTACGAGTGCCTGGCAGGATCAAGAACTACCGCAGGTGATCAAGAACCAGCAGGTGAGGAGGCAGGAACCAGGAACTACAGCAGGTGAGTTGACAGGAACCAGGAACTACAGCAGGTGAGTAGACAGGAACCAGGAACTCAGAAGATGACCCGGACCGGGAGGCACAGCAGGTAGACTGGAACCACTGGGCAGCAGCAGGTGAACAGGAACCAGCAGATGAGCAGACAGGAACCAGCAGATGAGCAGACAGGAACCAGCAGATGAGCAGACAGGAACCAGGAACTCAGCAGATGACCCGGACCGGGAGGCACAGCAGGTAAACTGGAACCACTAGGCAGCAGCAGGTGAACAGGAACCAGCAGATGAGCAGACAGGAACCAGCAGATGAGCAGACAGGAACCAGCAGATGAGCAGACAGGAACCAGGAACTCAGCAGATGACCCGGACCGGGAGGCACAGCAGGTAAACTGGAACCACTAGGCAGCAGCAGGTGAACAGGAACCAGCAGATGAGCAGACAGGAACCAGCAGATGAGCAGACAGGAACCAGGAACTCAGCAGATGACCCGGACCGGGAGGCACAGCAGGTAAACTGGAACCACTAGGCAGCAGCAGGTGAACAAGAGCCAAGGTCAGGCAGGATCGTCAGACAAGCCGGGGTCGGGTAAACTGGCAGGCAGCGAGGCACAAAAGGATCAGGCAATACCGAAGTCAGAAAACAGGCCGATGGTCAGGTACAGGCAGATAGCAGGAGGGTCACAGGAAGCCGGGTCAGATACAGGTAAACAAGGCAGATCAGGTCACTTGGGATAAACGCTGTAGAGCAGACAGCAGGGACTGTCTGCAAGTGAGGAGTTTAAATAGCCCTTCGGGCGTCACCTGCGGGGGCGGGAACCAGGAAGTCCAGGGCGTCTGTTCCTGACAGGGTTTCCATGACAACTGGACATATGTTGTTCTACATACAGGCGCCCCCGTATATACATACAAACAAAAATACACAAGGCAGCGCTACAAATAAATCAGCACAATATACTTGCTAGGATGTGGTCTATCATATAAAGTGCATATGCAAAGAAAGTCCGATATAATTTGCAATTTGCGATTATCCCTCACTATAAAAAGTGAAAGTCCAGCCAGGTGAAAATCTTGTTAAACACATTTGCAGTGATGACCTGCCACCAACACCTCCACTTGTGAGACGAAGGGGGGGATAGAAAACCCCGCTGTGATTAAACTGTTACCAGTCACTGCTGGGAAATAGGCATCAACACCTCTCACGGATGTTCTCTCTGAATGGATTTTTCCTCGTACTTAATTTGCATACCAGGGGTCGGATCTCATGCCAATAAGCTCATTATAAAGCAAAAGAAAATAGATCCATAGCGTAATTCCATTTAAAAACTTTTATTCAAATACATCAAGCCCCCATTTTAGGAATTGCACTTACTCTAAAAACAGATCATATCAGCATAACATCAATCTGATCAGCCAATCATCCAGACGGGGGAACAACCAGGTGGTATCTCCTACCATACGCTGCTCTGCTCACTTGCAATTGCGAAAGCCGTGTCCCGATCTGCATGCTGACGTCATAACTGGCAGTCGTTTGGCCCAATTCTGGCGTGTTTCGTCATCAACATCATCATCCAAGTGTGTGCCCTCCTATATACGCTGATATATATACACTTTACACTTTATGCCCAGCTTATTGGTTATTAACCACTTGCCGACCGCCGCCTGTACATATACGTCAGCAGAATGGCATGGCTGCGCAAAGTAATGTATATATACGTCACTTTGAATTTTGCACCGTGCGGCCGCGCGCGCCCCTGCCGCGAGCTTTGTAATAGTGCCTATGGACTCGATGTCCGCCGGTGTCCCGTGCTCGTGTCATGGAGCTGCAGAACAGGGGGATGCCTGTGTAAACAAGGCATCTCCCTGTTCTGCCTTGTGACAGGACACTGATCTTCTGCTCCATCATCGGGAGCAGTAATCGGTGTCATGTCACATGTAGCCCAGCCCCCACAGAGTTAGAATCACTCCCTAGGACACACTTAACCCCTTCATGGCCCCCTAGTGGTTAACCCCTTCCCTGCCAGTGTCATTTACACAGTAATCATTGCATTTTTATAGAACTGATTGCTGTATAAATGACAATGGTCACAAAATAGCATCAAAAGTCCGATGTGTCTGCCATATTGTCGCAGTCACGATAAAAATTGCTGATCGCCACCATTAGTAATAAAAAAACTTAATAAAAATACCATTAAACTATCCCCTATTTTGTAGACGCTATAACTTTAGCGCAAATCAATCAATATACGCTTATTGCGTTTGTTTTTTCTACCAAAAATATGTAGAAGAATACTTATCGGCCTAAACTGAGGGAAAAAAATGTTTTTATATATTTTTTGGGGATATTTATTACAGCAAAAAGTAAAAAAATATTGCTTTTTTTTCAAAATTGTCGCTCTTCTTTTGTTTATAGCGCAAAAAATAAAAACCGCAGAGGTGATGATCAAGTACCACCAAAAGAAAGCTCTATTTGTGGGAAAAAAAGGACGTCAATTTTGTTTGGAAGCCATGCAGCACAACCGTGCAATTGTCAGTTAAAGCAACGCAGTGTCAAATCGCAAAACATGGCCCGGTCATTGGGCAGTCAAATCCTCCGGGGCTGAAGTGGTTAAAGGGTTTTAGAATATCATTTTTTATTTGTATATATAAGAAATGTAAACAAATAAAAAATTATATTCTAAAATCTTTTAATAACCAATAAACTGGGCATAAAGTGTCTCTAAATGAATATATGGAGGAGTGTGGAGAGGTGAACCAAGGACGAATGACTGAGTGCTATGTAAATTGACATACATATAGAATCTGGTGCAAATGGCAGGCATGATCCTGCTGTTTAAAGGTCTGACATACTGTAACTATCTATCTTTCCTTACATAGTCATAGTCACTTTCATTGACAGAGATGCCTAATACATTGCCTTTCCCAATGGCTCTCTTTTCCAGTTTCTAATTATGTATTGCATTGTTCAATCCTCTGTATTTTCCTGTTTCCTTCTACTGGGTGAAATTGAAAAGAAATCATCTAGGGGCTTCTTAACCAGAGTAGCAGTAAAGCCTGTAACTAATATAAGCAGCAATAAATAACTGATCATTTATATCTGAGAATTCCCTAGCTTCGTTTTATTTAATTGGACATTGTAACAAATTTATAATGAAAGAACGGCTACTGCTGTGCGTTTTGTAATATCTGCTCCTGTGCAATTAGGTATTAGGCTAGACATATATTTGAAAAGTTATTAGCAGTACCTAAATGCATAAATAATTAAACTGCAATTAATAAGGGTGCAGAAAATGTCAGAGGGGATCTCTCACTATGTTTTATATTTTTCGTTGGTCATAATATAGTTTTACAGAGAAGGCTGGCCTTCTTACAGAGAATTTGATTCTTTCAAATAGAATCGGTCTAAGGGCTGACAATAATCTTGAATAGACACATTTAACCTTATGAACTATTTGACGGAGGACTTCTGTTAAAGAAGAACGTTAGGCAAAGATTTTAATCACTTCAGCCCCGGAAGGATTTGCCCCCTTTCATGACCCAGCCATTTTTTGCGATACAGCACTGCATCGTTTTAACTGACAATTGCGCTATCGTGCGACGCTGTACCCAAACAAAATTGGCGTCCTTTTTTTCTCACAAACTGAGCTTTCTTTTGGTGGTATTTGATCACCTCTGCGGTTTTTATTTTTTGCGCTATAAACAAACAAAGAGCAACAGTTTTGAAAAAATATAATACATATCCCAAAACAATATATTAAAAAAACACATTTATTCATCAGTTTAGGCCGATATATAATCTTCTACATTTTTTTGGTTAAAAAAATCGCAATTGGCATACATTGATTGGTTTGCGCAAAAGATATTGCCTCTACAAACTATGGCATAGATTAAGGGACTTTTATATTTTTTTATTGTTTTTACTAGTAACGGCAGTGATCTGAGATTTTAAGTGGGACTGCGACATTGCGATGGACAAATCTGACCCCAAATTACACTTTTTTGGGACCAGTAACATTATTACATTGATCAGTGCTATAAAAATGCACTGATAAATGTAAAAATAACACTGGCAGGGAAGGGGTTAACACTAGGGGGCGATCAGGGGGTTAAATGTGTTCCCTAGGTATGTTCTAAATGTAGGGGAGATGGGGTCACTGGGACATTGACAGAGATCACTGTTCCTGATCACTGTGAACAGAAGATCTCTGTCAGAACGGGGATCCGCCTTGTTTACACTGACAGACCCCCGATCGCGGGCCGCCGGGGGACATTGAGTCCACTGGACCCGCGAGCACGCTCTGCAGCGTGCAGCAGGAGCGAGAGCACGCCGTTGGCTGCGCACGCCCCACCACAACTGCGCCTGCGCAGCGCTGCCAAACTGCCACAGTATATCTGCATGAGCTGGTCAGCAAGTGGTTAAAGGATAAGTTCCCCTTTGTAAAAAAAATAACTATAAATGCACATCTTTTTGCAGGTAAAAAAATTTACATTCATTATTTTTTTTACTATAAGCTTGATCAGCAGATCACGGGGGCAATGCAGTGTTCATGCAGCCAGTCTGTATAAGCTGTCTGCTCATACCTCATATGAGCAAGCAGTTACACTCAGACAGGAAGACTCAATATACTACCTAGAGTGCCCTGGTAGTTCATTAAGAACTACAAGCCAACAGCCTACTAGTAGTTTTCACCTTCACAATTTCCCATTCACAGGACACTGTGAGTTTTTTTAAAACTGTGGCAACGAGTGGGAGGAGAAGATCCCTCGCTCGCTGTCAAAATGAGGGGTCGGGGGGCGGAAGCTGGTACATTTGTAACATGTTACATTTTACACCCTAAATATGAGTATAACATGTAATGTGTTTCAAAAGGTGACCCTAGCCTATAAATGCTCATTAGGACCCTAAAGGCCCGGTATAGCCCTCCTATAGCCATACCAAAAACTCCAGGGGGGATGATTGGAGTTTAAATACTTGTCATACTATTATCGGGGTCCCACTATAAGTCGCTGATCAACGCCATTACTAGTAAAAAAATAAAATAAAATAAAAATTAAATAAAAATATCCCACAGTTTGTGGATGCTATAACTTTTGCACAAACACATCAATATACTGGGATATATATATATATATATATATATATATTTTTTTTTTCAAATAGTTTATTGAAAAGTAATAAGAATATACAGATATCTTGAATAATAGTATTACAGTAAGATATTATTACAACCACAAAATGAATGTTGTACAAGTGTTATAGGCATTTCAACGTGGGAATAGCTAAAGTGGTGTGGCCGGATTCTTTCTTTATGAGCTTGAACGGACAAGGGGGGATCTTCTTGTTATAGCGTAGGTGTGTAATCTAGTCAGCATCCAATAACTGGAATGGAGATTGAGACTGTACATAAGTTAGGAATGATTAGGGCGAAATATGTTATTGCGGTGTAGGGTTCTATGGGGGGAGGGAGAACCGGCGGGTGTATTATGGAAGGAAGGGAGAGATCTTCATTCATCTTCATGTTGTTGAGAATGTAAGATTGTAAGATTGTGGGGAATGTGGGCTGGAACTAAGTTTGTGGTTGTTCATTAACAGAATCTTATGGATGAGTAGGAGGGGAAAAGGGGAGGAGATGGGGAAGGGGGAGGTATATTTTTTAACAAAAATATGTAGCAGAATACATATTAGCCTACATTTTTGGAGAAATTAGATTTTTTAATTTTTTTTTATTGGATATGTTTTAGAGCAGAAAGTAAAAAATATTGGGTCTTTTTTTGTTTTTAAAAATTAAAAACCACAGAGGTGATCAAATACCACCACAAAAAAAGCTCTATTTGTGGGAAAAAAATACATAAATTGTATTTGTGTACAGCGTCGCATGACTGCACAATTGTCAGTTGAAGTATTGCTGTGCACTATCGCAAAAAATGGCCTGGCCATGAAGGTGGCCAGGCCATTGACATCTTGAGGTCAAGTGGTTAAAGCTCACCAGACTCATTACACAGACTGTACAATCTCTTTTAGATTTATCAACAACTACATAGTGCTGATTGCTTGAATGGGTACAAATTAATTGATAGGTGTGCATAGTGCACAGTTTGGTAAATGTAAATTGGATTTACGAAAATTGTATGTTTAGATTGTTATATGTATTGTGAGCATGAGAACCATAGGAGGATGACCTTAACAACTATATTTCTTTTAGCCTATCTCTTCCCAAAACTCTGGTCATAAAAGAAACCTCTATTAAGAGACATTCAGGGACAGCCAATGCTAGAATCCTTCTGAAAAAGCAAGTGTGGCTGTCAAACTAATCCCATGGTTTCATGACTTTTTTTTGACCAGGAACTTGCCTACAGCAGTGCAGATCTGTTAAAGTCAATCCTTGGTTTGTGCATACCTCCCAGCTTTTTGAGATGGGAATGAGGGACACCTATCAACAAAAGTATGCAGGCATAGTACACACCCCTTGCCACGCCCCCTTAAAGGAGAATTGTACAAAAAAACAAGATTGGTCAAACCCATAAGTGCTTTTTTACCAGTACTATTCTTTTATATTGGCTTTTGAAATTGAAAAATGCAGCAATTTAGAAATCAGATGAAAGGTTTAGCACTGAGAAAACACTTTTTGATAGATAAAAAGTGCATTTTCTATACAACTATATAGATCAGAGCAAAATGAGGGACAAATGAGGAGGAAAGAGGGACTTTGTTCCAAATCAGGGACAGTCCCTCGAAATCAGGGACAGTTGGGAGCTATGGGTTTGTGTACTTATTGTACATGACTGAAAATATATTAGACAATTGGATCAGTATGGGACTTCCAGAATTGGTTCAACTATAGTAGCCTACATGTTTTTTCTTAGCATGAGTTTCTTTTAACCTCCCTGGCGGTAATCCCGAGTCAGGCTCGGGGTGAGTTTTTCATGCTAAGAGCGGTAACCCCGAGCCAGACTTGGAAATGCATTGCAGGATACAGGGAAGTTACTTACCTTGTTCCCTGGATCCTGCGATGTCTCCCCGCAGTGTGTGCGAGCCGTGTCTCGCTCGATCCACACTGCCGAGTGCCGATCTCTGTTCCCTGCGACGTTGCGGCACACGGGGACGGAGTTCGGCGCCAAATTCAAAAAGTGAAAAACATAGTATAGATACAGTATACTGTAATCTTACAGATTACAGTACTGTATCAAATAATAACACATCCCCTTTGTCCCTAGTGGTCTGTCCAGTGTCCTGCATCCAGTTTTATATTATAATAACTGTTCTTTCTGCCTGGAAACTGGAGATTGTCCATAGCAACCAAAAAGTGTCCCTTTATGTCAAAAGTGGTTTTAGACCGGCTAGAAAACAGCGATAATAAATTAGAATCACTTGCAGAATTGAGCGATAGTGATTTGTGGGGAAATTCGTCATCAAACACTAAATCTAATGACAGCGACAATTCTGCAACTGAGCAAATTTCTGTGTTTTTGATTTGATTACATTATTGAATAATTTTTATTATAATTACATTACTATTTGTTATAATTATTTATAGTTATTTATTATATTATAATTTATGATTTTGTGTTTCAAACTTTATCATACCCGGGATGTCTACTAGACTCTTGTTTGGTCAGGTTTAAGTAAGTAATTACTAAGAATTGCAGGCCTACAATACATAACACCAAATAATTGTACTGCTTTTGGTACATAATTCCAGACAGAATCATACCGCCAGGGAGGTTAACCTACAAGATGTCTATTGAGCTGGCCTAGTTGATGTAGCCTTTTTTAAACTCCATTAGCAGTACAATCTGTTATTTTTCTTGCTCTTTTTCCGTGCTCTTCAGCAAAAAAAGCTAGATAGTAATTCTTTCTTTTACTAATCTTCAGGTGAAGTTATTTTTAAAGCTGAACTATAAATAGCTGTTTGAACTTCAATTCAGTAGCCTGTTTAAAATAGAAATAAGGGGAATGTAACCTTCTGCATCCTGTAATTCAAAAATATTGCTTAGATGAAGGAAATAGACGAGTCCATAAAGCATCTACTTAGTGAGCATTTTTACTGGAGAAAATAACTCAGCCGACTTGTCATTGTGTTGTTTTGTAATGTGCCTGCTTGTAAAATAAACTCCCATCTCAAGTCCTTAATTTCCCTGTGTCCAACCAGGCTTCTGACGTTACCCCAGTTGGGGTTGGTCGGAAGCAACTCTAAAGAGCCATTTAAGCCTTTAATGAGCAATTTACAGTATACCTTTTTATAAACAGGCGCACAGGATAGCCAGGGTTTAAGCAAAAAATTAACTTCACAGTCTGAACTGTCAGGATAGGGCAATAAAATGGCACCGGTACTGAGCTTCATTGCTTTCTCTAAGTACAAGTTATAGAAATAACAAGACTGTTATATGACTGTCATATTACCTGTGAATTATGACAATAGCTGATAGTAACAATTTGTTCTCTTTATTATTTTCTGCATGGCTAAGCTGTTAAAGGGATATTGCCAATTTTATTTTTCCTGTTAAATGCCAAGCTTAAGAGCAGCAGACAAACTCAGAATGTAAATAACTCCACCTTTTGGACTATGTTACATTTTACACCTCTATTTAAGGCAGGGGTGCCCAACCTTTTTGAAGGCCGAGGGCCACTAAAGTGACTTAGTAACAAGTCGCGGGGCCACAATGAGCGGAGTGGGCAGATGACAGGTCTGTGTCCAGTCTGCATATGCAAAGCAGACACAGACACAGCCCAATCTTCTCTATGGGCCCTCCGATCCAATCAGATAGAAGGGGGCAGATCCGCTTCTGTTTTTTTTTTAGCAGATCGGATTGGAGGTAGGCAGGTGTAAACGGACAAAAGTCTGTTTACATCGGCCGCTCCATAGAGGTGAATGGAGGGTCCGATTGGGTCGGACTGATCATGTGAAAGGGGCCTAAGGCTGCTTTTACACTGATGGTCTGCGGTCTATTGTGGTGCAGTGTACCTGTGGTTTTCCCGCCGGTTAGCTGCACTTTGCCATAGACGTCTATTATATCCTACAGGTTTGGTGCACTTTCTGAAAAGCCTCTTGTTTCCTCTACCGCCGGCTTCATTTACAACACTGATGCTCTGGGATAGCAGGTCGGCAACCTGCAATCTGGGCTTGTCAACCAGCCATCCCAAAGCAGGAGGCCGCAGGCCAGATCAGAGGGCGTTGCGGGCCACATCAGAGGGCTCCGCGGGCCACATGTTGCCCCGGGCCACTGGTTGGGCACCCTTGATTTAAGGTGTAACATGGATCTTGTTCTTGCTCTGGTGACAATACTTTTTTGGGGGGTTTTTACCTTCACTTTCTGCCTTTTTAAGTTGGGAAACTTAAAAAAGCTTTGCCTTTCGATACTCTTCAGTTTGTACCAAACTAATCATCTGACAGTTTTTTTTTTTTTTTTTATAAAAGGTACAGAGTCTGTACATTACAGCACTATAATCTGAATTCTTCAATAATGGGTGAAATTTTAGATATCAGCCTGAATTAAATCTTTATCATCAGTAAGGCAACAGGTGGACAGGTGCTTTTTAAAAGTGTTAATTTAGAATTGTTTAAAATACCTTGAAGAGACAACCATAAGAACATGGCCTTCTATTAGAACAACCTAGAATGCATTTTTAACACATACAAAAAAAAAAATACTTGAGGTTTCAGATGGTCCTAGAAATCGTAAAACGGGAACAGATGGCTTGGCAAGTGTTCATTCAGGCCTTAAGCAAATACTGTAAATGATTAGTTGAAAACACATCCCAGATGATTAGTTGAAACAGACTTTATTAGTTAATCCACGTAATTTAGCTTTTCTATTTCACTCACGACATGGTTAGTGGACATCACTATTATTTTTTTCTAATTTACATTTAACTGAATATAAGTTTACTAGATTAGCGGTAGACAGGCTTTTAAGTTATCCCCAAGTCCTAATTTCTAGTACCCCAATTGGCTTTTTGCCATTGTTCTTGGACCTCTCTAAAAACATGTTATTCCTAAAACAACTCAGTAGGGTAATGCTTGGTACACACTATCAGGTTTTTTTGTTCAACCCAGTGGGCTGAATGAAAAAAAATTAGGCGCTTGAGAGGAGTTTGCAGTACTAATAATCCAATGTTAGTACAACAATCTCCCCGCTGAGTTATTTTGTTCTGACAGGGGGGCTGTCCCCCCACCAGGACACCCCGGTCAGCGCTCGCAGCCTTTGGCTTATTGGATGCCGATTGGCAGATGTTTTTCAGGTATGCCCCTTCCACAGAAGCTGGACGTTTGGTCGGCTTCTGTCGGACAGGCTGCCGTACACATGGGCGGATACCGTTTGATATTTGGCCCATGCGTATGGGGCTTAAAAGTCTGCTCACCTGTGGAACCAGCATTATTGAATCAATTATCTGAATATGTTTAAATATAAGTACCTTTAGTAATTTAGAAACTTTAATTATTTTAGTAATATCAGTTAAAAAATACTGGTTGCATTTGACTACATTTATGCCGGTCACACACAGATTTTGTTTTAGGTTTGAAAACTTATGGTGTGGAAGTCTATTTAGGAAAGTAGAGTATATTTATTCATGGAGGATCTCACACTTCACAGCAATTGACATTTGATCATAGCGCATAGCAGAGGTCTTCCACAGTTGACTTCCTTTGCGGCATGATGCAAAACTGGGAAATGCCCTTACATGTTTAAAGAAAGCTAAAGATGAAAGATAAAGCTTGATTGTGTAACAGTATTTGATTGAGTATTTTAACTTATAAAGTACTTCATCAATTGCAATGCATCCCCTTTTAGCATATGTATTTGAAAAAGTGTGTTACAGTTACCCATGTGCTTTAGGACAACGCCAAACTTTTCACCACAACCATCAATTACCGCTGTACACTTTGTACTTTGTACTTGTTCTAGCCCACGGGAGTGTCTTTGCCTCCTAAAAGGTCCCAGTTCTTCCCTGTAAGTTTCCATGTAACTGCTGTTTGTTCTGCCTCATTCTTGAATTTTAGCTGATAAAAGCCCCTCACTCTTGAACATTGTATTATTGTTATTGACAAGTTCAGTGGGTATACAAAGGAACTTCTAATGAGAAAAAAAAGTTAGAAACACTTTTTAAAAAATCTGTCCCCAGTAGAATAATGCTTGGACATGAGGAAGGTCACTCAGAAAACATTTTTTTCATAGTCTGAAAGTGTCTAGATTAATGCCTCACATTTTCCAGTCACGGCTGTTGTGAATTGTGGTCTGCAGTGTTCACCCACAGAGCAATGTTAAGAGTTCCTAACAACATGCAGGTTTCTGCAAGAGTTTGACACCTAAAAACATAATTTTTCTAACAATGTTTATTTGAAAATGGCATTATAAACTTAAAAATGATCAAAGTATCCTCTATAAGGGTCAGCAGAACTATGCTAATTTAAGCTAACTTGTTTAGAAAGTCCAAAGGCTGTAAAGATAGAAGGCACAGAATGATGCCAGAAACAAGGTTCAAATTATAAGCCAGAAAATCAAAAGCCAGGTGTAGTTGTCAGCCAAAGGCGCAGAGCCAAGAAATCAGTCTGCAAAAAAAAAAGCTATTAACAATGCAAACAAACATGTAACCAGGGGGAAGACCTACCACCTAATCACAGTTACAATACGGGGTACAAGGTCTTAGTATGCTCTTGTGCCTATAGCAGGCTGCATTTGGCTGAATTTGCTGCTGCTCAGCTGTCCCAGAACTTTCAGCATGAAAAAACCCCCTCCTTAACATTGGCAACTGAAGGAGCCAAGAGGGGTGATCTGAACCTCAGAGACTATTAAATCGTAAGTAAAATCAAAATGTTTTCGTTAGTTTTGGATAGAGTAGGGAAGGATTAGACCACTTGTAATGTTTTATTTCTGTCTTCATCCCTGCTAGTTAATTTCAATTTTTTTATTTATTCTGGCAACCATAGTCGCTGAGAAAGAAAGTGATGGGCAATCCAAAAATTTACAGTTGTCATCAGAAAAAAGATGAATGTTAATCTTCCAATGGGGACACCTGTTCAGAGGACAACTGTGTAAGACAGGAACCCCTCACTTTGTAGAGAATTTCTCTACCTTGTTGTGTCTCCAGTACAGAATGTGAAGGGGAACCTCTGCAATGGGAATGCAAAAAATATACTGGATGTCAAACAACTTCCTCAAACTGAATCTTTCTAAAACTGAGCTCTTAATATTTCCTCCCCCACATTTCCCTTCCCCTTACTTCTCTATCAAGATCAATGGCACATCTATCAGTCCGTCCCCACATGCCAGGGTGCTAGGGTTAACCTTAGACTCTGAACTGTCCTTTCAGGCCCACATTCAATCCCTGTCCAAATCATGCCATTTCTCCAATCCTTTGGAACTCCCTACCCCAATCTGTTAGACTGTCCCCTAATCTATCCATATTTACACAATACCTGAAAACTCTACTCTTTAAAGAAGCCTATCCTGCTTCTAACTAACTTGTACTTCCTCCATCAGCTCATCCCCCACAGCTATTACCTTTTGTATCAATTGACCCTCCCTTTTTAGATTGTAAGCTCTAATGAGCAGGGCCCTCTGGTTCCTCTTGTACCAAATTGTAATGTAACTATAATGTGTGCCTTTATTTTGTAAAGCGCTGCGCAAACTGTTGGCGCTATATAAATCCTGTATAATAATAATACTAATCGTTTTTTTTTTACCAATTCCTCTTCTATCCAAAATAAAAGAAAAAGGTTTTGTTTATATATACACTTTAAGGCTAGGGGCCATAAAAGGGTGAGGAGTGAAAAACTAGTGACAGAACTAGGGGTAAGCTCATGGAAACCACAGAAAAATATATATGTGTTTGATTTACTAAAGGAAAATAGAGCGCTCACTTTGCAAGGGAGTTTTCCCCAGAGCTTAGTGAATGTTCTGAAGCTTTTCCATCATCCAATCATGCAACCAAAAATTGTGTTTTATTATTTTCTTTGCACATGATTGGGTATCCTTTGCAGAGTGAAATTTTGCCACATTTACTAAGCTCTGGGGCAAATTCCATTAAAACAACTACCTTTGCAAAGTGAACAGCCTATTTGCCTTTAGTAAAACAACCCCATGGTCTCAAATAGGGATGAGCTTCGAGTTCGAGTCAAACTCATGTTCGACTCGAACATTGCCTGTTCGCCCGTTCGCCGAACAGCGAACAATTTGGGGTGTTTGCGGCAAATTCAAAAAGCCGCGGAACACCCTGTAAAAAGTCTATGGGAGAAATCTAAAGTGCTAATTTTAAAGGCTTATATGCAAGTTATTGTCAAAAAAGGGGTTGGGGACCAGGGTCCTGCCCCAGGGGACATGTATCAATGCAAAAAAAACATTTTAAAAACTGCCATTTTTTTTCGGGAGCAGTGATTTAAAAAATTGCTTAAAATGAAAAAATAAAAGTGAAATATTCCTTTAAATTTCTTACCTGGGGTGTGTGTATAGTATGTCTGTAAAGCAGCGCTTGTTTCCCGTGCACAAAATTTCATTTCTGAAGGAAAAAAGTAATTTAAAAGCACTCGGCTATAATGAATTGTCGGCTCCCGTCAATACAGAGAAAAGTCATTGATAAAAAATAATGCGTGGGGGTCCCCCAAATTCAATTACCAGGCCCTTCAGGTCTGGTATGGATATTAAGGGGAACCCTGCGTCAAATTAAAAAAAAATGACGTGGGGTTCCCCCAATAATCCATACCAGACCCTTTATCTGAGCACGCAACTTGGCAGGCCGCAGGAAAAGAGGGGGGACGAGAGAGCGCCCCCCCTCCTGAACCGTACCAGGCCACATGCCCTCAACATAGGGAGGGTGCTTTGGGAGTCTGTGACCCCTCAAAACACCATGTCCCCATGTTGATGGGGACAAGGGCCTCATCCCCACAACCCTTGCCCGGTGGTTGTGGGGGTCTGCGGGCGGGGGGCTTATCGGAATTTGGAAGACCCCTTTAACAAAGGGGACCTCCAGATCCTGCCCCCCCCATGTGAATTGGTAAGGGGCACATTGTACCCCTACCATTTCACAAAGAAAGTGTAAAAAAATGTAAAAAAAAACACACAGACACCGTTGGGAAAAGTCCTTTATTAAAAATAAAAAAAAAGATTCCAGCGGCGGTAATCCACTCTCGGTATCCTGCGATGGGTGATCTCCTCTCCGGGGTCCAGCGATGGATGATCTCTCCTTTCCGGGGTCCAGGCTCCAACAATGATGTCCAGCACAGCAAGGAACAGCACTCTTCGCCGGGGCGGAGACACCCTGGGAATGACGCGGCTTCAGCCAGTGACAGCTCTTAAGTAGCTGAGGGCGGGGCCACCCGTCACGTGACCCCGTCCCCCTCTGACGCAAGGAGAAACCCGGGCTTTCCAGTGACGTGTGGGTGACCCCACCCCCCTCTGATGTAACGCAGGTTTCCGTTGCATCGGAGGGGGGCGGGGTCACCCGCACTGACATGAACTAAATACTGCCCTAAAAACATAATCGCAAATACGGAGAAAACTAGGGCACAAAAGAGAATAAAGCTAATGCAGAGTAACCATGACATAATCCTTCAAAAGCATGCCAAAGCAAGTGCAGGGGTATTAATACCTGGAGGTTTTGTGGAAATTAGGTAGAGGTGAACAGGGGCATGACTACATTGGGCAGTGATCTCATGTCATTGAAAACCTACAGATACTGCCAACTTACATTTCTTGGGTGACTTATTTATTGGACAGGTTGGAAAACGTTATCCAGTTGCTTTTACTTCTCCCAAGATATGCCAGTGCTAAAAGTTCCTGTGCCACCCTGTTGTATAGAGAAAAATACAAATGCTTAGCTGATCCCAACATTTGTGTCAGGGCAGTACTGAGGATTCACTCCCTAATCCATGTGTGACAGCATTGGGAGTCAGAACAGCCATCTGCCATTGTGAAGAAAAAGCATGCTTTGCAATGCATGGAAATAACTCTGGTAACTTTAAGGCAGGTTTAGGTTGATAAACTCTCTATCACTTCGCCCAGTTCAGCTGAACTCGCACGATTCCACTCCCGCTTGTCAGTCCCGATTTCGGCCACGATTTCAGAGACATCTGTGCAGGTTTCTGCATAGATGTCAATGTAAATTGTGCCCCGAAATCGCCAAAAATAGTACATAAACTATTTTTTTAAATCTGTACAGCACCGCAGATGCGGCGTCGCACTGATTAGGACAGTGCCATTGCCGGCAATTGCCAGAAAATGCAGCCAATTTGACATGCAATTTTACATGTCAAATCGCATGTCAAAATGCACCAGTGTGAGCCAGGGCTCAAACTTAGTTGACAACCAAGAAATGCTAGCCTTCTGACACAAATGGATAATCAACCGCATTCCAAAAACACAGTATTTTATTATATTTTAATAAAAGCTCTCTCACGGAGTTACAGCAACTCCCCACTGATAACAAAGCTAAGCTAACATTGTGACTATTTCTTTGACTTCCAACCCTCAGTCTGAGATTTGCAATTCAAAGAAGAGCTTCACCCTCCCTTTTTAATTTTTTTTTATGCCCTCTTACTTATTATGATGAATTCTTCAAAATAAACATTCTCAAACACTCTGTGAATCTAGCATTAATTGGTCATGAGCCACCTCTTCGCCACCATCTATATTGTTTTCGTCATCAGGAGTCAGCTGTTTCATCCGGGTTCCTGCAGTTGGCCCACCTATAATATGCACTAGGTCTGCCTTCCTTCAGGACTGTGAGGCCTAAGCAGATTCCTCCTGGGATATCTGATGTGGATATACCCAGGAGGCTGTAAGAGCAGGGTAATATCATTCTCGCCTAGGCGAGAATAATATTACCCTGCTCAGGGTGAACAATAAGTTAAATAAATACAGAAAATAAGCTGCTTTTGTAGATTAAAGGAGCACTAAAGCTTCCCTTTTTTTTGCCTAAAAATAACAAACATGTTATACTTACCTCCACTGTGCAGCTCGTTTTGCACACAGTGGCCCCGATCCTGGTCTTCTGGGGTCCCTCGGCGGCTTTCTTGGCTCCTCCCCGCAAGGACTCCACACCATAATGCGAGTGAGCTCGCATGGTGTGGAGTGATTGCGGGCGCGCTCCCGTGATACAGCGGCGGCCATAGCCGCCGACTGTATCGCGCGGCCCCGCCCCCCGCGCGCCGCGTCATTGGATGTGATTGACAGCAGCGCCAGCCAATGGCTGCGCTGCTTTCAATCCATCCAGTGTAGCCAATCGGCGGCCAGGCTGAAAAACGAAGAGGATGACGGGGACGAGCATGGGACTTTCGAGGGGCCAGGTAAGAAAAATGGGGGCTCGGGGGGGGCGGTATTGTCGAATTTTTTTCACCTTAATGCATAGGATGCATTAAGGTGAAAAACATGTAACTTTAATACTCCTTTAAGGAGCATTGATAAATACAATGGGGCAAGGATTTCTTTTGGATTGAAGGACTGCTTTTAAATATGCTACCTATGAATAATTGCAGCTTTGCAAAGTTCAGCTGACAATACAACCCAAGCAACTACTGCCCTTCCAAATATCCATATGTAGCACCCTGATGTTTGGCAGGGTTGCTAGTAAATTTGTTTGCCAAGTGATAGCTGCCTTGGCCAATTGATGGGAGATCAATTGATTTTAACCTAATTCTGGATGTGCTGCACTTCTCTCTTCTGCCTCTAGATGGCCGGGTATCTGGTGGCTTTAGATAAGACAAGGGCATTGCAAGGACAGATTAGGAATGAATGGGGTGTCTCAGCCAATGGGCAGGGATTTTCTTGGGTCCCTTGGCCTGCTGGGAGAGCCTATTTATTTTGGTGAGGTCAGGTGATCGGGGTTCTGTGCCACCTGGATGGCTGTCTGGGTGGACTGTGTTGTGCTGCCCCAGGCTGCTAGGCCAGAGCCTAAGGCCTATCCCGGGGAACGTATGGCTGCTAAGCTGTCTGAAGGCCTATCCAGAAGCAAGAGTACAGCGTAGGGTTGGGATTGTAGCTTGCAGTCCAACCAGAAGTGACAGTTCTTCCGGCCAGAGAACCTGTCGTGGTCGGAGGTAGAGGGGAAGCTGTCGCCATTAAGGGACCATCCACCTTACTACCAGGGACCACTGTGACTAGCTAAAGCAAGTACCAGAACAGTTTTATCACCAACCAGGGATGGTAAAGAATTGGGAAACTTCAGCATATGTCAAGCCAGGGACCCAGCCATCGGAGGTGACGTTTGCAGAGCAGTATTGTGTGTCAAGCCAGGTACTGAGCAGGCAGGTGGGGTGACGCTTGAGGAGTATACGTGAGTGCCAAGCTGAGGAAGATACTGAATGAGAAGATTGTAAGAGCTCAGGGGATCCAGTAGCAGTGGATCCGCAAGTCTAGTGAAAGACTGGGAGCTAAGTTGAGTGAAGATCTACAATAGGAGATTGTAGAAGAAGTGAACAAGTTCATTACAACCTTTGTTTGAAACTGTTTCAAGATTGATGCCATAGGAGACAGCGGTCCTACCGTGCATATGTGGTGTCTTGTTGGATGCCTTTCCCTGCATAGCTGTCTACCTATAGAAGTCTCGGAGTCTGCCAATTAACATTGCAACTACTAAAGGGTGTCCTGGCCCTAAACCTCTCTCCCACAGTTCTGTTTAACCACTTAACGACCGCCCACTGTAAATATACGTCAGCAGAATGGCACCGACAGGCACAATCACGTATATATACGTGATTGCCTTTGTATAGTTGGGGGGTCCGATCGGACCCCCCTTCTTTACAGTGAGCAGTCGTTTTACCTTCGGGAGCGATCCGGCATGAGGGGACGGCCGTTCGATTCCGGCCACCCCCTCTCGATCGCTCCCGGCGAATGAGAGAGCTTCCCCTGCCTGCCAGGAAGGAGGAAGTGATGTCATCTCTCCTGGGGCGCTCACATATACCGAGCGCCGTACAGGAGAAGATGCCAGGTTAGTACACACAACACTACACTGACACCAGGACACATAGGCACATAAATCGCCCCCCCAGACACCCCCAGATCACCCCCCAGCCCCCCCCAGCCCCCAGTCACAGTGTCACTGATTGCAGTGACCATTTATTTAGTGATCACTGCAATCAGTGACATTTGTGACTGTAAAAGTGTCACCAAAGTTTAGTCTTAGGTCCAGTGTAGCCCCCTAACCCCCCCTAATAAAGGTTTAACCCCCTGATCACCCCCCAGATAACCCTTTCACCCCCTATCACCACTGTCACTAAGCAATCATTTTTCTGATCGATGTCTTAGCGTCGGTGATGCTGATCGGTAGCCAGTAATTTTTTTTAGGTTCGCCGCAGGTTTTTATAGCGTCGGGTACCCCCATATATTACCTAATAAAGGTTTAACCCCCTTGATCGCCCCCCAGGTAACCCTTTCACCCCCTATCACCACTGTCACTAAGTTATAATTTTTCTGATCGATGTCTTAGCGTCGGCGATGCTGATCGGTAGCCAGTAATTTTTTTTAGGTTCGCTGCAGGTTTTTATAGCGTCGGGTACCCCCATATATTACCTAATAAAGGTTTAACCCCCTTGATCACCCCCCAGGTAACCCTTTCACCCCCTAGCACCGCCGTGGCTATGCGATCATTTTTCTGATCGATGTCTTAGCGTCGGTGATGCTGATCGGTAGCCAGTAATTTTTTTTAGGTTCGCCGCAGGTTTTTATAGCGTCGGGTACCCCCATATATTACCTAATAAAGGTTTAACCCCCTTGATCGCCCCCCAGGTAACCCTTTCACCCCCTATCACCACTGTCACTAAGCGATAATTTTTCTGATCGATGTCTTAGCGTCGGCGATGCTGATCGGTAGCCAGTAATTTTTTTTAGGTTCGCCGCAGGTTTTTATAGCGTCGGGTACCCCCATATATTACCTAATAAAGGTGTAACCCCCTTGATCACCCCCCAGGTAACCCTTTCACCCCCTAGCACCGCCGTCACTATGCGATCATTTTTCTGATCGATGTCTTAGCGTTGGTGATGCTGATCGGTAGCCAGTAATTTTTTTTAGGTTCGCCGCAGGTTTTTATAGCGTCAGGTACCCCCATATATTATCTAATAAAGGTTTAACCCCCTGATCGCCCCCCAGGTAACCCTTTCACCCCCTATCACCACTGTCGCTAAGCAATCGTTTTTATGATCGTTGTCTTAGTGTCGGTGATGCCGATAGGTAGCCAGTAATTTTTTTTTAGGTTCGCCGTCAGGTTTTTATATAGCGTCAGGTACCCCCATATATTACCCTAATAAAGGTTTTAACCCCCTAATTGCCCCTAGTTAACCCTTTCACCAGTGATCATCATATAAGTGTTACGGGTGACGCTGGTTAGTTAGTTTGCTTTTTATAGTGTCAGGGCACCCGCCGTATATAACCCAATAAAGGTTTAACCCCCTGATCGCCCGGCGGGTGATATCAGTTAGGTTTTAGCGTCAGAGAGGGTCTGCGTCACACCCCAGGCAGCGTCAGGTTAGTGCCAGTAGCGCTAACACCCACGCGTGAAGCATACACCCCCCTTAGTGGTATAGTATCTGATCAGCTCAATATCTGATCTGATCAGATCTATACTAGCGTCCCCAGCAGTTTAGGGTTCCCAAAAACGCAGTGTTAGCGGGATCAGCCCAGATACCTGCTAGCACCTGCGTTTTGCCCCTCCGTCCAGCCCAGGCCACCGAAGTGCAGTATCGATCGATCACTGTCACTTGCAAAACACAACACACATAACTGCAGCGTTCGCAGAGACAGACCTGATCCCTGCGACTCCAGTGCTGTAGGAGGTAATTTCACCACCACAGTTAAAAAAAAAAAAGCATATATGCCGAAGCATTGGGGCAGCAGGAGCGGAGGAGCGATTTTGCTCCTAATGCCGCGTACATACGGTCGAAATTCCGACGGAGGCTTGCCCGTGGAAAAGTCTGACCATGTGTACGCGGCATAACTTTTGCGAGAAGATGCCCCCATGCTTCAGCATATATAAATGGTGCATGTATGCCCATCATTAGAAGTGGGTGGATGAAGGGCGGTATTCTAATGGTGGGCATACCCACCGATCAATCTTTTTTTTTCGTTCAGCCAACAGGCTGCATGAAAAAAAAGATTACAATACATGTCCAACAAGGACCAGCAACGTACTGGTATGTTGCTGGACTTTGAATGTTTATACCAGAATGATGCCTGCGGGTTTAGGTATCATCTTGGTATCATTCTTTTCAGCCAGCGGCCGGCTTTCATGTAAAAGCAATCCTAGTGGCTAATTAGCCTCTGGACTGCTTTTACAAGCAGTGGGAGGGAATGTCCCCCCCGGATATAAAAAGCGCCATTGGGAAATTGGGAAAGCATTTTATCACACCGATCTTGGTGTGGTCAGATGCTTTGAGGGCAGAGGAAAGATCTAGGGTCCAATAGACCCCAGTTTTTTTCAAAAAAGAGTACCTGTCATTACCTATTGCTATCATAGGGGATATTTACATTCCCTTAGATAACAATAAAAGTGATAAAAATAAATAAATATGGAAGCAACTGTTTAAAAATAAAATGAAAAAGAAAAATTAATAATAAAAAAAAAAAAAAAAAAAAAAGCACCCCTGTCCTGCCCTGCTCTTGCCCAATGGCGAACGCAAGCGTCGGTCTGGCGTCATATGTAAACAGCAATTGCACCATGCATGTGAGGTATCACCGCGAAGGTCAGATCGAGGGCAGTAATTTTAGCAGTAGACCTCCTCTGTAAATCTAACGGGGTAACCTGTAAATGCTTTTAAAGGCTTTTAAAAATGTATGTAGTTTGTCGCCAATGCGCGTTTGTGCGAAATTTTAAAGCATGTCGTGTTTGGTATCTATGTACTCGGCCTAAGATCATCTTTTTTATTTCATCAAACATTTGGGCAATATAGTTTGTTTTAGTGCATTAAAATAAAAAAAAGTGTATTTTTTCCCCAAAAAATGCGTTTGAAAAATCGCTGCGCAAATACTGTGTAGAAAAAAAAAAATGCAACACCCACCATTTTATTCTGTAGGGCCTTTGCTTTAAAAATATATATAATGTTTGGGGGTTCAACATAATTTTCTTGCAAAAAAAAATATGTTTTCATGTAAACAAAAAGTGTCAAAAAGGGCTTTGTCTTCAAGTGGTTAGAAGAGTGGATGTAAGCTTCCTAATGTTGTGTATAAAATGCCAGAACAGTTCAAAACCCCCCCCTCAAATGACCCCATTTTGGAAAGTAGACACCCCAAGCTATATACTGAGAGGCATGTCGAGTCCATGGAATATTTTATATGTTGACACAAGTTGCGGAAAAAATATATATATTTTTTTTTTTGCACAAAGTTGTCACTAAATGATATATTGCTCAAACATGCCATGGGCATATGTGGAATTACACCCCAAAATACATTCTGTTGCTTCTCCTGAGTACGGGGATACCACATGTGTGAGACTTTTTTGGAGCCTAGCCGCGTACGGGACCCCAAAAACCAAGCACCGCCTTCAGGCTTTCTAAGGGTGTCAATTTTTGATTTCACTTCTCACTGCCTATCACAATTTCGGAGGCCATGGAATGCCCAGATGGCACAAAACCCCCCCAAATGACCCCATTTTGGAAAGTAGACACCCCAAGCTATTTGCTGAGAGGTATTGTGTGTATTTTGCAGATCTCGCTTTTTGTCACAAAGTTTTGAAAATTGAAAAAAAAAAGAAAAAAAAAATGTTCTTTCTTCATTTCAAAAACAAATGAGAGCTGTAAAATACTCACCATGCCTCTCAGCAAACAGCTTGGGGTGTCTACTTTCCAAAATGGGGTCATTTGAGGGGGTTTTGTGCTATTTTGGCATTTTATGGCCTTCAAAACTGTGATAGGTAGTGAGGAGTGAAATCAAAAATTTGCGCCCTTAGAAATCCTGGAGGCGGTGCTTGGTTTCCGGGGTCCCGTACGTGGCTAGGCTCCTAAAAAGTCCCACACATGTGGTATCCCCGTACTCAGGAGAAGCAGCAAAATGTATTTTGGGGTGCAATTCCACATATAACCATGGCATGTGTGAGCAATATATCATTTAGTGACAACTTTTTGTAATTTTATTTTTTTTTGTCATTATTCAATCACTTGGGACAAAAAAAATAAAAAATATTCAATGGGCTCAACATGCCTCTCAGCAATTTCCTTGGGGTGTCTACTTTCTAAAATGGGGTAATTTGGGGGGGTTTTGTACTGCCCTGTCATTTTAGCACCTCAAGAAATGAGATAGACAGTCATAAATTAAAAGCTGTGTAAATTCCAGAAAATGTACCCTAGTTTGTAAACGCTATAACTTTTGCGCAAACCGATAAATATACGCTTATTGACATTTTTTTTACTAAAGACATGTGGCTGAATACATTTTGGCCTAAATGTATGACTAAAATTGAGTTTATTCGATTTTTCTTATAACAAAAAGTAGAAAATATCATTTTTTTTCAAAATTTTCGGTCTTTTTCCGTTTATATCGCAAAAAATAAAAATCGCAGAGGCAATCAAATACCATTAAAAGAAAGCTCTATTTGTGGGAAGAAAAGGACGCAAATTTCGTTTGGGTACAACATTGCATGTCCGCACAATTTACAGTTAAAGCAGCGCAGTGCAAAATTCTGAATTCACCTCTGGTCCTTTAGCTACCAAATGGTCCGGGGCTTAAGTGGTTAAGAGACAATAAATCTCTTTGTTTAAGAAGTGTCTTGCGCCCATTAATCTACCTTGCACTGCACCCACCATGCCTCGTAACCCACTCTACACAGAAAGATGTCGGCTGTCCCTGACTCTGGAGGTCACCATTAGGCCTGGAGAGGCCCGGGACTTGGCTACACTTATAGGGTATGGGATTATACCTGATTCTGTCATGTAATTCAGACCTTCTGTAATCTAGATCTCCTACTGGAGTCAGAAGTTACTATCAGCAATGAAGTTTAGCACATTACTATGTTAACTTATCTCCACAGTGAAGAATTTTGTCAACTGCAATTGGTAACACTTTCATACTTTGGATATCTATAAGTCCAAGCTCCAAGTGTCCAGCTCCATAACAGTGACCACATGCTGTTGAATGCAAAAGTACAGTAATTGTGGATGCACAATGCTTGTAACCAGCCTCTTAACACTTTGCCATACCTCCCAAATTTCTAAAACGAGAAAGAGAGACACCTTCTAGCACAAAATATATAGGCAAAGGACACCCCCCCCCCCCCCCCCCAATGTTTCAAGAAGAATAACACTTTTGGTAGTTAAATTGTAAATTTTTATAGAGGTTTATACAACAGACCAAAATGAGACACAACCAAGGAAGAAAGAGGGACAGAGAGATTGTGTTCCATAAGAAGGATGTTCCCTTCACATGAGGGACACATGAGAACTATGGTGCTGCCTATACCATTTATTAAAGATAAGCTGGTATGCATTTTATAGTGGATATTATGTAGACTTTGGATTGTGAATCTCTCCTCTCCTTCTCCTCTCCTTCCACACATGAATCATGAAGGACTGTTTATACAGTGCCATCCATCCATATGCCGCGTACACACGACCATTATTCATGTCATGGAAAAAAACGACGTTTTTCTCGACGTGATTTTTCGTGTTTCCTCTCAAGCCTGCCTTGCATACACACGTTCGTGAAAAAAAAATGCATCGACCAAAGCGCGGTGACGTACAACACATACGACGGCACTATAAAGGGGAAGTTCCAATGGCGCCACCCTTTGGGACGCTTTTGCTGATCCTCGTGTTAATAAAGTTTGGTGACAGACGATTCGTGCTTTTCAGTCCGTTACAGCGTGACGAATGTGCTATCTCCATTATGAACGCTAGTTTTACCAAAACGAGCGCTCCCGTCTCATACTTGATTCTGAGCATGCGCATTTTTTTTTCCCTTGTAAAAGCATACACACGACCATTTTTCACAACGTTAAAAAGAACGACGTGAAAAATGACGAGAAAAAATAGAGCAGGTTCTAAGCATACACACCACCGTTTTTCACGACCATTTTTAAAAATGGCATTTTTCTCGTTATGAAAAACGGTCGTGTGTACGCGGCATCACAGTTGTGTTCAGTGACGGTTAGGAGATCCCAGATGTTAATTTATTTTCAGAGTTTCAGATGAGTTTTCAGAAAAGGCTTTTTGTTATAATGCGCCACTATTGGCCCAGTGTTCTAAGTCTGTAAATATCTGGCACCTAGTTAGCTCAGTTTCTGCCTGAAATGTATCAGTCCATTGTTTATATTAAATAATCAGAGTCTAAGTATAATACATGGTATTGTTTCCTAAACTTACCTAAGAGAGTCTTATAACAATGGGCAACATAGAGGATGTATGATGTCTGAATAGTTAAAGGAGAACTTGAAATAAATGCACATGAACAGTTTTACCTGTCTAAATATTTGCAATGATGTCTAGCTGATCTTAACATTCACAGATCCTAGCTGCTGTATATAGAAGGCAACACTACTATTCAAAGTCTGCAACTGTCTAACATAGCTTGTCATTTCCCCAACAGCCCGATGACAGCTATAAATAAGCAATACATCACCACTGTAATTTAAATACTCCCCCAGCTCCCAGGACCTGAAACATATTAGTAGGATAGCACTGTACTTTTAATAAAGATGTGTGATGGGGAGCATGTGACCTGTAGTACCTCTGACATTGTTGTCTATATTGAAGCACGGGCATGCAAGTAAGCACAGGTAAGGTAAGTATATGGAGGTGTGTTTTACAGGGGTACTATTATTTATCCCTGTATGGGCAAGGTGACATTGGGGTTGATTTATTAAAGCTGGAGAGTGTAAAATCAGGTGTAGCTGTGCATGGTAGCCAATCAGCTTCTTCAGCTTGTTCAATTAAACTTTGACAAAATACCTGAAAGCTGATTGGTTTCTATGCAGAGCTGCACCAGATTTATCACTCTCCAGTTTTAGTAAATCAACCCTATTGTCTCCTTAAAGCGGAGTTCCACCCAAAATTGGAACTTCCACTTTTCGGAATCCTCCCCCCCTCCGGTATCACATTAGGCACCTTTAAGGGGGAGGGGGAGCAGATAATCCAGGTATTTGCTCCCACTTCCGGGCATAGATCGTCGCAGTATCCGCGGCAATCTACACCATTTCCGGCCCATCCTCTGTCCCCCCCCCGCTGTCTTCTGGGAGACACACAGGTCCCAGAAGACAGCAGGGACCAGTGAAATCGCGGCTTCACTTCCTGATTCCCTTACCAAAGATGGCGGCGCCTCCACCCGAGAGCCTAGGGACAGATCGGCTTTGGGTGCCGACATCGCGGGCGCCCTGGACAGGTAAGTGTCCTTATATTAAAAGTCAGCAGCTACAGTATTTGTAGCTGCTGACTTTTTTTTCTTTCAGCGGAAATCCGCTTTAACTACCTCCTACAAGGCCTAATATAATAATATGGCTGAATGGAAGCACTGTTGTCCCCGGCGGACGTCATATGAAAACCCTACTAGCCGCGTGCCTCGTGTGCACTCTAGGGCCATGCAGCAGTGCAATCTGTGACCTGCTGTGTCAACCGAACACAGTGGAACACAGATCTTTGTACCGGGCCTGCCCTGGCACCATGTAAATGCTATGGAAAATCACAGCGATCCCATGTCAGTTGTACACAATGTCTTTCGTTTATAGCCATTCATTGTATATTATTGTGATCTATGTGATCATATATAACAATAGTACACAATGGCGCATGAATGAATGCCATTTACAAAGAAAAGAAAATTGCTAATACAGTGATCTTTGCTGTAACAAGCAATCATAGTGTAAGAAAAATCCTGATTACCTCACCAGAGCGGTACAGTGTCACTATGGTTGCTTGTTAAGGTGATTCATTATTTCCTGCACCACATTCAAATCGTACTGCCCTTGCGATTTGTAGTGGGTGTCAGTGCAAAGTTACCGACACCCCAAACGCAGGTGGCAAAAGCAGTGTGTAGGTAGGGTGGACTGTTTTTGGCTTTAGTGAGTTAGTGGCTGGCCCAGTTAAGGGAAAGAGGTTAAAGTGGTTATTACTACAAAAAATGTATTTCACTGCCAGCCTCTCTATTATATCTAGGCATAACACACAGGGTATATGTTTTATTAACCACTTGTCGACCAGCCGCCATCATTATACTCCAGCAGGTCGGCACGTTCCCGTGAATCGCGGTAGCTGTACGTCGGCCCTGTAAACAGCTCTAGCAGGCACGCGTGCCTGCTGCACAGTGGGGGGCACGATGCCCGTGGCCGGCGGCTGCGATGTCTGTCGGCCACGTGCGATCATGGGCATGACAGCCAGAACTGGGGTGTGTGTGTGTAAACTGTCAGGAGAGGATATACAGATTGTCTGTTCTTACTAAGTAGGAAGAGCGATATGTCTCCTCCTCTAGTAAGTCACATCCCCATACAGTTAGAAACACCTAGCAGGGAACACATTAAACAGCTTGATTGCCCCCTAGTGTTAACCCCTTTCCTACCAGTGACATTTACACAGTAATCAGTGCATTTTTATAGCACTGATCTCTGTATAAATGTCAATGGTCTCAAAAATGTGTCTGAAAGTGTCCGATCTGTCCACCGCAATGTTATAAAATCGCTAAAAATCGCAGATCCTCCCCATTACTAGTACAAAAGAAAAATGCCATAAAAATGCCATAAATCTATTCCCTATTTTGTAGATGCTATGGTTTTGCACAAACCAATCATTATTTATTTTTTTACCAAAAATGTGTAGAAGAATATATATCGGCCTAAACTGATGCAGAAATTATTTGTTTTACATATTTATTATAGCAAATAGTATAAAATCGTTTCAAAATTGTTGCTTTTTTTTTGTTTATAGCACAAAAAGGTGATCAAATACCATCAAAGAAAGCTCTATTTGTGGGAAAAAAAGGACAGGCAATTGTCAGCTAAAGCAAGCAGTGCCGTATTGTAAAAAATGGCCTGGTCATTAAGGGGGAAATTCTTCCGGTCCTTAAGTGGTTAAAGTTTCTTGTAAATACCTTTTTACAGCGATCTTCAGGCCGGTCACGTGCCTCCTGGCCAGTCTCCCACTCCGATCCAGGGCTATAGCGGGAGGGGCCTCTGACATCAGCCGGGGAGGTCATGTGGCCACTCAGCCCCTCCTGCTGTAGCCCTGAATCGGAGAAGGAGATCGGCTGGGAGTCACATGACCGGCCTGAAGATAGCTGTAAAAAGGTATTTACAAGCTTTGTTTTAATAAAACATTTACCCTGTGTATGCCTAGTTATAATAGAGGGGCTGGCAATGACAATTTGTAATCTTTTATTTTTTAATAATAGCAGCAAGAGGGGGGGGGGCAGAGACAGAGACACAGACACTGAGCTGACAGGTATGGAGGGGAGGGGAGATAGGACAGAGGAGGACAGAGGAGAGCTGCAGATGACAGAGGTGCGCAAACTGACGGGTTAGTCAGGGCTCTGCAGCCATGATTATCATGAGAGGGGGACACAGGAAGTGGCAGGATCAGCCAGGTTTTTTACAGTTCAGAGAGGGGCAGGTTAGACAGCACAATCACTGTGCTGTTTAATCTGCTATTAGGGAACAGGATTTTTTTTTTTGCTTTTAGGGTTACAAACACTTTAACTTGTAGAAGTTCTTTTCCTGGGTTTTTTGGTCCTATAGTGACATATAATAATAAAAGCAAATAGATAAATTCCCTATAATCATAAAAGATCAGGTTAATAATACTTATAATAATAGTACTTTATCCACTTAATTATAGTACTTTATCCACTTCCAGAAGTAATTAAATATAGTGAAAAGAAATCAAAGTCCAGTGTCAATATAAGTGCAATATAGTAGCTTTTTGCGTGATGTGATACCGTTTAATTAAAAAGAATCTCCAGTGAAACAAAACAATTGAACGTCCGTTCTCGGCTACAACCGGAAGTGATGTCACCCGGCTTCTTCCTATGCGTTGCGTCACCAATCATGTGACTTCTTCAGGGATCGCATAGAAGCCTGGGTGACATCACTTCCAGTCACAGCTGAGACCAGAGGTTCAGTTGTTTTGCTTCAATGGAGATTGCTCATGCTGATTATTGCTGTTTTAAATGTGAGTTTCTACTTTTTAATAAAATGGTGTTTTAGAAAGTACTTCACTAAGATGATACTTATTAATGCATATTGGAATTGCTGGAGGAGAGGAGACTCTGCTTAAAGCGACATCCTGTGGAGAAATATTTGTGTAATAAGCACTGTTAAACCTGTATGAAAGTACAGTAAAAACTTGGTTTGAGAGTAACTTGGTTTGAGAGTGTTTTGCAAGACAAGCAAAATGAGAGTAGCGTCATGTCACAACTGAGTATATAAAAGAAGAGAGGAGCCTCTAATTGTAGCAATATGGTTAAATTTAATGAAGGTACAACATTTAGCAACTTATTGCTACACTTAGAGGTGCCTCTCTTTGGATTACAAGCATGTTTCTGGAATGAATTATGCTCGCAAACCAAGGTTTTACTGTATGGGTCTCTAATTTAGGTGAGCTGCTAGGTTGCACAGTGGTGGAACACAAATTTTGCATTGGAGTGGAATCACATCACACAAGAAACTCTTTTCGCTATATTTAATTACTTGTGGACTTTTTGGTTATTTACAGCAGTGGAAGTGGATATAGTACTACTATTATTATTATTGTTATTATTACCGTGATCATTTATGATTATATGGAATTTATCTATTTGCTTTTTATTGAATGTCACTATATGATTACATATTTGCAGTTATTTTGATATTTGCAGCACTGGGTATATGTGCGCACAACCCAAAAGGGAATATTATTGTTTGTGCATATTTTATTGTTTGTCTATACTGTATATCTCTGTAGGATTTTCACTTTAGATTACTGCCCAGAGAGGACTTATTTATCTACCTACTTTGTCTTGAACTTTTATTATTTTTGTGTGCACTGTGGTTCTAGAGTGTACCTTGATTCACATTACTACTTTTTTATCATATTTGTTTATTTTGAGGTAGCGCCACACTTCTCTATTGTAATTATGATTATTTGTGGGGATACGCACCTTCTTTGAATTAATTTTTTAAATAATTTTATATTGCTTGATCATTATTGGGTAGCGTATAAGTGGTTTTGTCTTTTTCTAAAAAAGAAAATAAATTTGAATAAAATAAATAAAAATATTGTTTAAAAAGTACCCCTGTCCCCACCGTGCATAAGTGAAAACGTAGGTTCCGCATGTGTATGTAAGCAGTGAATGTACCACACATTTGAGGTATCGCTGCAAACGTCTGAATCAGAGCAATCATTTTAGGACCACGAGTACCTCTACAATGATAACCTAAAAATGTGCTGATCAATTTATAAAGGACACTGGCAGGGCAGGGGTTAACACTAGGGGCGATTTAAGGGTTAACTGTGTTCCCTCAGTGTGTGTTATAACTGGGTGGGGGATGGACTCACTGGGACAACACAGAGATCGCTGTTCCTTATCACTAGGAACAGCCAACCTCCGTGTTGTCCCCTGTCAGAACGGGGATCCGCCTTGTTTACATAGGCAGATCACCGTTCTGCCTCTCTGTGGAGCGATCACGGGTGGCCGGTGGACATCGAGTGTTCACATATGTGTATTTTATCAATCATAGTCATTTTCATGCACCTCTTCCATATGAAGTACCTGGTTGATCCTGGCAGTCACGTTTCTTCTGTGTTGCAAACTGATGAAGCACAGAAACTGATCTGTGTTAGCGTGGTCAGTTTTCATCCTTTGGCTGGTCATTCAGAGGTACAGGACACTGTCCAGAAACACATGCCTGTATTGGGTAGTTTGTTGAGCCACTATATCCCCTCCCAATCGCAGCCTTCCTTTGGCACACACCCCTCCCAATCACAGCCTGCCTTATGAACATGCTCCTGCTCAAGCACAGTCTGCATCTTGCCTATAGGCACAGTGTGTGTCTGCACAGTGTCCTGTATACCCACCCCCCACTATCAGGAAGAAGAGGTCATATGACAGAACATTTTAACATTGTACAACAGAAAAAGTAAGAAAGATAATTTCTGAAACTAAGCAAACACGGTTATGGTGATTGCATAGTTATACCTGTGTTAGAAAGTGTCTGTAACATTCTATGTTCAAAACGACTTTATTTTTTTTATTTTTTTTTAATCTGCTCGACTAATGCAAAAAAATGCATGTTGTTCTGCCAGAAATCCGGTGCTTTTCTGTGCATTCTGTTTCCTCAAGCAATTGTATGAGCCTTGCCCATTTCATATTTCTTCAACTACACAACCCCCCCCATGTTATGTAGATGAGGAGGGGGGCATTCTGTAGTCCTCTCCTAGGGTGACAATGCTGCTCCTCCGTAGATGCAGTGCAGTCAGTGAGCGAGTCCAGAGAGTGGTGCAAGTTTTGGGGATAAATCGAGAGAGACTTCAGGACCTAATATGTAAATTCTGGAGGTGAGAAGGGAAAGAGGAGACATGATTGAAACCTTTAAATACATCAAGGGGGTGAATAAGGTTTAGGAGGGCGTTTTTTTAAATATGAAACTAAAATCAAGAAAACGGGGACATGACCTCAAAATAACTGCAGGAAAGTGCAAAACTAATCTTAGAAAATATTATTTTACTGAAAGGGTAGTTGATGATTAGAATAAGCTACTAGTAGAGGTTAGGGATGAGCTTCGAGTTCGAGTCGAACTCATGTTCGACTCGAACATTGCCTGTTCGCCCGTTCGCCGAACAGCGAACAAATTGGGGTGTTCGCGGCAAATTCGAAAAATCTATGGGAGAAATCTAAAGTGCTAATTATAAAGGCTTATATGCAAGTTATTGTCCTAAAAAGTGTTTGGGGACCGGGGTCCTGCCCCAGGGGACATGTATCAATGCAAAAAGAAGTTTTAAAAATGGCCGTTTTTTCGGGAGCAGTGATTTTAATAATGCTTAAAATGAAAAAATAAAAGTGAAATATTCCTTTAAATTTCGTACCTGGGGGGTGTGTATGATATGCCTGTAAAGTGGCGCATGTTTCCCGTGCTTAGAACTGTCCCTGCAAAAAACGTCATTTTTGAAAGAAAAAAAGTCATTTAAAACTCACTCGCGGCTATTAATGAATTGTCGGCTCCCGGCAATACATACAAAAGTCATTGATAAAAATAAAAAAAAAGCGTGGGGGTTCCCCAGAATTCAATTACCAGGCCCTTCAGGTCTGGAATGGATATTAAGGGGAACCCCACCGCAAATTGAAAAAAAAATTGACGTGGGGTTCCCCCAAATATCCATTCCAGGCCCTTCAGATCTGGCATGGATTTTAAGGGGAACTCCACCCCAAATTAAAAAAAAAATGGCGTGGAGTCCCCCTAAAAATCCATACCAGACCCCTTATCCGAGCACGCAACCTGGCCGGCCACAGGGGAAAAGGGGGGGACGAGAGAGCGGCCCCCCTCCCTCCTGAACCGTACCAGGCCACATGCCCTCAACATGGGGAGGATGTCCCCATGTTGATGGGGACAAGGGCCTCATCCCCACAACCCTTGCCCGGTGGTTGTGGGGGTCTGCGGGCGGGGGGCTTATCGGAATCTGGAAGACCCCTTTAACAAAGGGGACCCCCAGATCCCGCCCCCCCTATGTGAATTGGTAAGGGGTACATTGTGCCCCTACCATTTCAGGAAGAAAGCGTATTTTTTTTTAAAAAAAACACACAAACACCTTGAAAAAGTCCTTTATTTAAAAAAAAACATTCCAGCGGTGAAATCCAGTGTCCCGCGGCGATCCCGATGTCCAGCGCTGTCCTTCATTGGTTGTGCCTGAGCGGACCTGATGGGGAACTCCCTCTCAGTGTTTTAAATGTATAGACCCGCCCCTTCTAAAGTTCCCCATCAGGTCCGCTCAGCAGACCAGATGCGGAACATGAGAAGGGGCGGGTCTATACATGTATTACCAAAGTGAGAGCAGTTCCCCATCAGGTCCGCCCCCTCGGTATGTCGGACCCGCCTACGTCATTGGCTTGAGCGGGGAACTTCCTTCACTGTGTAATTTAAATTTCCCGCTCAAGCCAATGACGTAGGCGGGTCCGACATACCGAGGGGGCGGACCTGATGGGGAACTGCTCTCACTTTGGTAATACATGTATAGACCCGCCCCTTCTCATGTTCCGCATCTGGTCCGCTGAGCGGACCTGATGGGGAACTTTAGAAGGGGCGGGTCTATACATTTAAAACACTGAGAGGGAGTTCCCCATCAGGTCCGCTCAGGCACAACCAATGAAGGACAGCGCTGGACATCGGGATCGCCGCGGGACACTGGATTTCACCGCTGGAATGTTTTTTTTTTTTTTTTTTTTAAATAAAGGACTTTTTCAAGGTGTTTGTGTGTTTTTTTTAAACATTTTTTTACGCTTTCTTCGTGAAATGGTAGGGGTACAATGTACCCCTTACCAATTCACATGGGGGGCCGGGATCTGGAGGTCCCCTTTGTTAAAGGGGTCTTCCAGATTCCGATAAGCCCCCTGCCCGCAGACCCCTACAACCACCGGGCAAGGGTTGTGGGGATGAGGCCCTTGTCCCCATCAACATGGGGACATCCTCCCCATGTTGAGGGCATGTGGCCTGGTACGGTTCAGGAGGGAGGGGGGGCCGCTCTCTCGTCCCCCCCTTTTCCCCTGCGGCCGGCCAGGTTGCGTGCTCGGATAAGGGGTCTGGTATGGATTTTTAGGGGGACTCCACGCCATTTTTTTTAAAATTTGGGGTGGAGTTCCCCTTAAAATCCATGCCAGATCTGAAGGGCCTGGAATGGATATTTGGGGGAACCCCACGTCAATTTTTTTTAAAATTTGCGGCGGGGTTCCCCTTAATATCCATTCCAGACCTGAAGGGCCTGGTAATTGAATTCTGGGGAACCCCCACGCTTTTTTTTTTTTTTCATCAATGACTTTTGAATGTATTGCCGGGAGCCGACAATTCATTAATAGCCGCGAGTGAGTTTTAAATGACTTTTTTTCTTTCAAAAATGACACTTTTTGCAGGGACAGTTCTAAGCACGGGAAACATGTGCCACTTTACATGCATATCATACACACCCCCCAGGTACGAAATTTAAAGGAATATTTCACTTTTATTTTTTCATTTTAAGCATTATTAAAATCACTGCTCCCGAAATAACGGCCGTTTTCAAAACTTTTTTTTGCATTGATACATGTCCCCTGGGGCAGGACCCGGGTCCCCAAACACTTTTTAGGACAATAACTTGCATATTAGCCTTTATAATTAACACTTTAGATTTCGAACGTTCGAGTCCATTGTATTTAATAGGGTTCTAAATTTCACACGAACATTTTGTCTGTTCGCAGGTTCTGGTGCGAACCGAACAGGGGGGTGTTCGGCTCATCCCTGGTAGAGGTAGTGAGACAGTCAACAGTAAATGGCTTCAAACATGCTTGGAATAAACATGTAAATGATACTAATAAATAAATAAATTGGTTACTAGTAAAAATAAATAAATTGATAAATATATTCTTATAGATACAATAATAATAAAGTGACCCGTACATGTGCAGATAAAGTCTATCAACGTGCTCTTGTGCTCTTGTGCTCCAACGGTGACTTTAATCCACCTCTTGTGAGGAGCTATGGTTCCGCACTCACCAGATAGGTTGGACTCCTTTACCTTATGGTGAGAAGGAGTCAACTGTGCTTTTAGGTCTCTAATGCCCTGTACACACGATCGGATTTCCGATGGAATAAAATCAGATGGAATTTTCCGATGAAGCTGACTTTCATCAGTCTTGCCTACACACCATCAGACAAAATTCCGACCGTCCAAAACGCTGTGAAGTACAAAACGTACAACGGCACTATAAATGGGAAGTTCAAATCTAATGGCGCCACCCTTTGGGCTGCTTTTGCTGATTTTGTGTTACCGCGTGTTAGTAAAAGTTTGGTGTTAGCCGATTCGGGCTTTTCAGTCTCCGTGCTTTCAGTCCGTTACAGCATGACGAATGTGCTATCTCCATTACGAACGCTAGTTTTACCAGAACGAGCGCTCCTGTCTTGTAATTTAGTCTGAGCATGCGTGGATTTTTCTCCGATGGAGTTCCACACAGACGATCGGAATTTCCTATCGTTTTTTTTTCCATCGGAAAAATTTAAAACATGTTCTGTTTTTTTACACCGATGGAAAAAAGTCAGATGGGGCCCACACACAATCGTTTTTTCCGATGAAAAAAGTCAATGTGGAAATGAAGAGAAATATTGCGCTAGTCCTGTGACTTTTTCATCGGAAAAAACGATCGTGTGTACAGGGCATAAGGGGGGGTGGCCTATCCCACCACCATATCCGAGAACCCAGCAGATATCTTATTGGGATAGCCCCCTCCTAAGAGACCTAAAAGCACAGTTGACTCCTGACTGTATCTATTAGTCACTATTTATCAATTTATTTATTTATCACTAGTCACCATTTATCAATGTATTAATTTATTTATTTATTAGTATCATTAGTTTCATCAGTCACATACTTACGGGATCATTTATCTAATTTTCATTTAATATTTATTTATTTATTTGCTCAGGAAGGTTCACATACAATTATTTGTCCGGACACAGACACAGAGTAATCACACACGGATTAATTTAATTATTTATAGGTGTGGTGAGGCAAGCGTTGTTTAGCTATTTTTAAAACACACACTATATTGCCAAAAGTATTGGGACACCTGCCTTTACACGCACATGAACTTTAATGGCATCCCAGTCTGAAGCCCTGTACACACGTACGGGTTTCCCGGCACTGTCTCGCAGTGTTTCCCATAGGAAAGTAATAGTAAATCTGGCGGAAAAAAAACACCGGGAATCCCGACGGGAAAATAGAGAACCAGCTCTCTTTTTTCCCGCCGCAATTCGCGGCAGTTTTCCTGTCGGGAAAACTGCTATGGAGCATACACACGGACGTTTTTCCCGGCCAAAAGCTCTCATGGCAGTTTTCATGCCAGGAAAACCGGTCGTGTGTACGGGGCTTAAGTCTGCAGGGTTCAATATTGAGTTGGCCCACCCTTTGCAGCTATAACAGCTTCAACTCTTCTGGGAAGGCTGTCCACAATGTTTAGGAGAGTGTCTATGCGAATGTTTGACCATTCTTCCAGAAGCGCATTTGTGAGGTCAGGCACTGACTGAGTCTCCACTCTAATTCATCCCAAAGGTGTTTTATTGGGTTGAGGTCTGGACTCAAGCCAGTCAAGTTCCTCCACCCCAAACTCTCTCATCTATGTCTTTATTGACCTTGCATTGTACACTGGTCCAAATCATTTGGTGGAGGTGGGATTATGGTGTGGGGTTGTTTTTCAGGGGTTGGGCTTGGTCCCTTAATTCTAGTGAGCGGAACTCCTAATGCATCAGACATTTTGGAAAATTTCACGCTCCCAACTTTGTGGGAACAGTTTGGGATGGCCCCTTCCTGTTCCAACATGACTGTGCACCAGTGCACAAAGCAAGGTCCATAAAGACATGGATGAGCAAGTTTGCGGTTCAGGAACTTGACTGTCCTGCACAGAGTCCTCACCTCAACACGTTTGGGATGAATTAGAGTGGGGACTGCAAGCCAGGCCTTCTCGTCCACATCAGTGCCTGACCTGAAAAATGCACTTCTGGAAGAATGGCCACACATTCCCATAGACACACTCCTAAACCTTGTGGACAGCCTTCCGAGAAGAATTGAAGCTGTTATAGCTGCAAAGGGTGGGCCAACTCAATATTGAACCTAAAGGCTCGTACACATGGTCGGATTTTCCGACAGGAATTGCGTGATGGCAGGCTGTTGTCAGAAAATCCAACCATTTATATGCTCCATCAGACAATTGTTGTCGGCTTTTCCGACAACAAATGTTGGATAGAATGCTTTAAAATTTTCTGACAACAAATGTGTAGAACAGAGAATCATCGGATCGGCAGCACACCCACACAGAGAGAAAAGAAGAAAGTCTTTATCGAAGCATAAATATTAAAAGCACTGGATGAGTATCCACACACAAATGTGTGATGTCGGATTATCCGATCATGTGTACAGAAGTCCTTTGGAAAAAAAATCCAAAGTACAAACATGCATGCTCAGAAGCAAACACAACATTAGCAGAAGTTGCCCAAAGGGTGGAGCTAAAGAGCTGAAAAACCACGTAGTTTCGTATTTGTTGGCCGACAATTCTTTGTCGTTTGTATGCAATACAAGTTCCTGGCCAACGCCCGTCAGACAAATGTCCTACGCTTTGTCTGCGGAAAATCCATTCGTGTGTACCAGGCTAAAGACTGGGATGCCATTAACCACTTCAGCCCCGGACCATTTTGTTGCTAAAGGACCAGGCCCTTTTTTGCGATTCAGCACTGCGTGGCATTAACTGACAATTGCGCGGTCGTGTGACGTGGCTCCCAAACAAAATTGACGTCCTTTTTTTCCCACAAATAGACATTTCTTTTGGTGGTATTCGATCACCTCTGCGGTTTTTATTTTTTGCGCTACAGTATAAACAAAAATAGAGCGACAATTTTGAAAAAAATGACATATTTTTAACTTTTTGCTATAATAAATATCCCCAAAAAATATATAAAAAAACTTTTTTTTTCCTCAGTTTAGGCCGATACGTATTATTCTACATATTTTTGGTAAAAAAAATCTCAATAAGCGTTTATTGATTGGTTTGTGCAAAAGTTATAGCGTCTAAAAAATAGGGGGTCGTTTTATGGCATTTTTATTAATATTTTTTTTTTTACTAGTAATGGCGGCGATCAGCAATTTTTTTCATGACTGCGACATTATGGCGGACACATCGGACACTTTTGACACCATTTTGGGACCATTGTCATTTTTACAGCGATCAGTGCTATAAAAATGCACTGATTACTGTGAAAATGACACTGGCAGTGAAGGGGTTAACCTGTATGGGGCGCTGAAGGGGTTAAATGTGACCTATTGAGTGATTCTTACTGTGTGGGGGCGTGGCTTGGCAAGTGACGTCACTGATCGTCGTTCCCTATGACAGGGAACAGACGATCAGTGACAGTCTCACTAGGAAGGTTTGTTTACACTTACCTCTCCCCGTTCTTCAGCTCTGTGACCCGATCGCAGGACACCGGCGGTGATCGGGTCCGCGGGTCCTGCGGGCGCAGTCACGGAGCTTCAGACCGGCACGCGCGCGACCCACGGCTGGGCTCTTAAAGGGCAATGTACCTGTACATGCTTATGCCCAACCGTGCCACTCTGCCAATGTATATTGGCGTTAGGCGGTCCTTAAATGGTTAAAGGCGTTGCAAAGGTTCGTTTTTCTCACCTTAATGCATCCTATGCATTAAGGTGAAAAAAACCTGGCAATGACGGCCCCCCCCCCCTGTTTTACTTACCTGAGCCTGTTCACCTGCTGTGCTCGCCCCCGACATCCTCTTCTCCACTCAGTCTGGCCGTTGATTGGCTAGATTGGATGGATTGATAGAAGCCATTGGCTCTCACTGCTGTCAATCACATCCAATGATGCGGCGCGCCGGGGGGCGGGGCCGAGTGATACAGTCTGCCACTATAGCCGCCGGCTGTATCACGGGAGCATGCCCGCAAACTAACCCCCATGGGAGAGAGCTACCATGAAGGGGGTTAGTTTTTGCGGGGAGGAGCCGAGACAGCCGCCGAGGGACCCCAGAAGACCAGGATCGGGGCCACTGTGTGCAAAACGAGCTGCACGGTGGCGATAAGTATAACATGTTTCTTTTTTGTTTCTTTTTTAAAACGGGAACCTTTAGCGTCCTTTTAAAGTTCATGTGCGTGTAAAGGTAGGCGTTCAAATACTTTTGGTAATATAGTGTAAATCTATACTTAGACAAAAACGTTAACAACAAAAAAAAACGAAACAAAAAAAGCCAAAAACAAACAAAGAAAAAATGGGCAGACTCGATGGACTACTCAACTTTTTTCTGCCGTCATTACCGTTTTCTATGACAGGACATGAGGTACTGACAGGATAACCAGGTGAAAATAAAAGAAAAAAAGTTCTGAAAAAAGAAAACAAATGCATCTATAAACTAGTAAACAGTAATATATTACATTTTTTTTTTGGACTTAGACAAACTTAAATATGAGAATATGTTTCCCTTCCACCAGCAGTATAGCACCAAAACTCTATTCTTCTGATGTTTTAAAATCTCCCACGGGGTATTGCCAAATAAAAAAATATATATATTATTTCTAAGAAGAAATGACCTGATTTTGATTTCCTACACTATTTTAGCTACAATATATAAATCTATAAATTGGGTTGCTATTGATAGTCCTTATCTTTGGGCGTGATCTGTAGATTGTTTTACGCATAACAGAAAGTGGTCTTTGAGCATGAAGCGGTGACATGTGCCGGCAGCAGGTGTCTGTTTACACTGTCAGCTGAATAATAAATATGGTGGAATCCTAGAAACAGGCTGGATTTCAGCGGTTGTGTTTTGGTTGCACTCGGCTGAACTTTGTTGTCTAGTGAACCAATAACACTAGATAAGAAATCTTTATAGTGCAGATCTAAGAATAGCTTCTCATGAGGCTGAGAATCTGCTTCAGTATCAGGGGACCTGCAATGTGTTCATCCGGTGGGAGAAAAGCGCTACTTAACTGGCACCAATCACTTACTCATGCTGTCAGAGGTTTCTATAGACTGCTGTAATAAATGCCACCGGTACACTGTAAGCAAGCATTTCTCGGCAAAGGGGAAAATTCAAATATTCCTATTTACTAGGATAGTAGAGTGTATCTAGTTATGTATTACTGGTGCTTATTTAGTGCTGACAATTTATGCGGTGCTTTACAGGGGTCCTGCTTAGCTCCAAAACATTACACTGTTTGTGATGTGATCTTTCTTCAATAAAAAAAACATTTGGACGTAATTAAAGATCCTTGGTGTGCTGAAAAATATTTACATTATGTTGTGTATGTTCCAGTATCCAGCTGGTGGTCGCTGCTTTGTGCACTGGTGCGGAGTCATGTTGGAACAGGAAGGGGCCATCCTCAAACTGTTCCCACAAAGTTGGGAGCATGAAATTGTACAAAATGTCTTGGGATGCTGACACCTTAAGCGCTCCCTTTACTGGAAATAAGGGGCCAAGCCCAACCCCTGAATAACAACCCCACACCATAATCCCCCCTCCACCAAATGATTTGGACCAGTGCACAAAGCAAGGTCCATAAAGACATGGATGGGTGAGTTTGGGGTGGAGGAACTTGAGTGACCTGCCTCAATCTGATAGAACACATTTAGGATGAATTAGAGCGGAAACTGCAAGCCAGGCCTTCTCATTCAACATCAGTGCCTGGCCTCACAAATGTGCTTCTGGAAGAATGGTCAAACATTACCATAGACACACTCCTAAACCTTGTGGACAGCCTTCCCAGAAGAGATGAAGCTGTTATAGCTGCAAAGGGTGGGCCAACTCAATATTGAACCCTACAGACTAAGACTGGGATGCCATTAAAGTTCATGTGCCTGTAAAGGCAGGCGTCCCAATACTTTTGGCAATATGGTGTACATACACAAAATAGAGCCAATTTGGACACAAGCCAATTAACCCACTAGCATGTTATTGGACTGTAGGAGTAAACCAGAATACCTAGACTTGCAAACTCCATGCCGATATTTTCCTGACAGCCATTTGCATACCTCCCAACATTTTAAGATGGGAATGAGGGACACCTACTAGCAAAAGTATGTTGGCATAGGATACGCCCCCTGCCACACCCCATAAAGGAGAATTAACTAAAAAAAGATTAGTTAAATCCACAAGGTTTTTTTTTTAACCACTACTATTTCTTTATATTAACTTCTAAAATTTACAAACGCAGCAATTTAGAAATCGGGTGAAAGGTTTAGCACTGGGAAACACATTTTGATAGATAAATAGTGCATTTTATATACAACTATATAGATCTGACCAACATGAGAGACAAATGAGGAGGAAAGAGGGACAGAGGGACTTTGCTCCAAATCAGGGACAGTTGGGAGCTATGTAGAGGGTGTGCTTTGACTAGACTATCTAGTGCCTCTATATGTATTTATATTGAACCAATAGCTGGTAATTGGAGGCATTATAGTGGCATGTGCTTTGCTAACATACCTTTGGGGGAGTTCACAAAGAGTGACACTGGTGTAGCAAAGACCGGGCTGGCTGTTTTATCCCAGGTTCCATTACCTACGAGGCACATAGCAGCCAGGCACACAGCAGTTCCATAGTCCCACATGTCTGTCAAGAAACAGTGCATGTTTTTTTGTAGTTTAATGCTGGTTGAACGTGGTTATTGTGCAGGGATCCTCCATACTTAGTGCAAGATATAATGGAAGACACTCTTTAGTTATCACTGACTCTTAGGGGTAAAACGTCCCCTGAGACTAGTTATAAGTGAACTACAGCTCATTGGACTCCAATGCAAAAGCAAACCTGAGTGAGCAAATCTGTAACAGTCTCTCCAAGGCTTAACAAGAACAGTCTCAAGGATCTCTCTCAGGCCTGTACTCAGTGTGCCTTGTGTACTTGAATGTTTTTCTGCAGTACAGCCAACTTTTGTGCTGTGAACCTCCAGGCCAGATCCTTGGTAGATTCTCTCTAAACTGCTCCCAGCAACTTTAGATGCAGGTCCCTTGGCTCTCCCTAAACTGGGACCCCAATGGCCTCCTGCAAACTTCAACTAAAAGCCCTCAGACTGGGCCTTTTCCCACAAGACAAGGACCCTGCTGTTCAAGGCCCCAGCCTAGTTATACACACCCCAGCCCACTACTGGTCACACTTCCTTCCAGGGATTGGCTGAGGCTGTATGAACATGCCAGGATCAGGGTCTGCCTCTTTCAACCCGCTAAATTCTAGAGCTCACTAGAAACCAGCAGGAAGCAGTTGAGCCTGCGACCAGCAGAACACAGCCAAAAGCAATCAAACTTTGCCCCACTGGATACAGAGTAGCAAAAAAACTAAATATATCTTATAGGAGAAGTTCGGGATTTCGAAAAAAAAATGATGCTCACTTAGGTGGTCAATGGCTCTGCACATATAGGTAGGGAAAGGAGTTGTCCTGCTTATATGCAGGCCTTACCCATACAGTACACTGTAGGTAGAAAAAAGGCTTGTTATTGGCAGATAGTTCGTATCTGATATGTAAGGCAGGGATCTGTGGCGGCTTACCATATTAACCACTTCCCGACTGCCACACGCCAATATACATCTGCAGAATGGCACGGGCAGGCAAATGGGCATACCTGTACGTCCCTTTGAATTTGCCACCCAGGTAATCTGGAGCAGTGATCGCTGTCATGTCACTGGTAGCCCACCCCCCCCACAGATAGAATCACTCCCTAGGACACGCTTAACCCCTTCAGCGCCCCCTAGTGTTTAACCCCATCCCTGCCAGTGTCATTCACACAGTAATCAGTGCATTTTTATAGCACTGTTTGCTGTATAAATGTGAATGGTCTCAAAAATGTGTCAAACGAGTCCGATGTGTCCGCCATAAAGTCGCAGTCACAATAAAAATCACAGATCGCCGCCATTACTAGTAAAAAAAAATAATAATAATAAAAATGTCATAAAACTACCCTCTATTTTGTAGACGCTATAACTTTTGTGCAAACCAATCAATATACGCTTATTGTGATTTTTTTTTACCAAAAATATGTAGAAGAATACATATCGGCCTAAACTGAGCAAATTTTTTATTTATTTTAAATTGGGATATTTATTATAGCAAAAAGTAAAAAATTTGTTGTTTTTTTTCAAAATTGTCGCTCTTCTTTTGTTTATAGCACAAAAAATAAAAACCACAGAGGTGATCAAATACCACAAAAAAAAAAAAGCTCTATTTGTGGGAAAAAAAGGGCATCAATTTTCTTTCAGTGTAACGTTGCACGACTGCGAAATTGTCGGTTAAAGCGACGCAGTGCCGAATCGCAAAAAATGGCCCGGTCATTGGGCAGCTAATACTTCCGGGGCTGAAGTGGTTAAAAACTGCTGCAGTCCCTTTATCAATTAAGCACAAAATTTCACTCTGCAATAAAAACTGGCGTGCGTGGCACAGATAGACCTGAAGCAGTATTTTCTTTGTTAATGCGGTACCACTAGTGCCAGTTATCTGCGCCATTGTAAGCTTTGGATATTCCCTTCTTTGTGTTAAAAGGTGTTCCTCTTTCTCATCTTAAATATCTGGGACTCAAGGTGTCATGCTATGATGGATTGCTCAGCTACTGTTCTGTTTTCTTTGCTGAAAAGTCAATGACCCCTGTACTGTACGTAAGTCCCTTCCGTATTATGTTAGGCTTGGGAAAAAAAATCGATTATAAGTAAACAATGGCAGACCTACCTCCATGCAAAATTTTAGTAACAAATTTGCCCATGTACAGAGATTTTTACTATTCGATCTAGAGAATTATTATTATTTTATTTATTATTTTTTAGGAAGATGTTGAAATAGCAGCCTAAGAAAAAGTTGAAGGTGTTTGTACAGAAGATGCAGCACTATAAATATTATTTTTGGACTTTGGATTTCTTCCTAAAGAAGAGAACACACACCTTTATATAGCCATTTTAAACCCAATACTATGTGGCTCGTTTGGGTTGATTGGTGTCATTTTTTTTTTTTTTCCTGGGACAACAATAAACATGTTCTAAGACTAAAAAAAAAAAAAAAATCTTCAGACAGCTGGATCATGCTTGCACGTACTATGACCTTCCATTGTCTATGATCGGCTTCTTTGGGTTGTAAACAAGAAGTTGACTATCTGTACAATTTGTACAGTCAATAAAGGGAACCAAAACACACTTAACAAATGACCCTGGGGATGGATCAACACAAATCACTGTACAATATTTACTGCAAACATCGCTGACATTAAAAAGTTCTTCCCTCCGAAGAGTGCTGGCAGGAAAATACCCACCAGTTTTTATATAAACCTGCAGGAGAAAAACAGTCATTTTACTACAAAGACATTAGTGATTCCACTGCCTACAATACATCTGTTGTATGAGAAAGCATGCCTGTGTCCACTAACACTTACACTGTGATGATGAGCAAATCAATTCTTTTTATCGTCAGTGCTGAATGTGTCCTGACTGTAGTGAATGTAGTTATTTTCCATTTATTGGGGTAGGGGGTTCCAGAGACTGAGCAGTCCCCATCAAGTCATAGCAGCTCGCTGATACTTTCAGAAACATCTGCCGTTTTGGCCCACGTCAGAACTGTTAGTCTGTGCCAGACAAAGATTATTCTTTCTGAGAATGTCTAAGGAAGCCTTGGCTGTGCTTTGTGAAATGCTGATTGCTTGGCTGTTATGCTGATCGAATAGCTTGGATCGTTTCTGAGTCACTGATCTGCAAAAATCTGTGCACATAGGCTGATCGTAATTTATTGGTTGTCTGTTTATTTAACCACTTAAAGCGGAGCTCCGCCGTTTTTTTTTTTTTTAAGTCAGCAGCTACAAATACTGCAGCTGCTGACTTTTAATGTATGGACACTTACCTGTCCAGGCCGCCCGCGATGTCGGCACCTGAAGCTGTTCTATACCTCGGCTCTCTGCTGCCGCTGCCATCTTCGGTAAGGGAATCAGGAAGTGAAGCCTTGCGGCTTCACTTCCTGGTTCCCTACTGCGCATGCGCGACTCGCGCTGCACATTCCCACTGGTCCCTGCTGTCTTCTGGGACCCGTGTGTCTCCCAGAAGACAGCGGGGGGTGGAAAAGGTGTCGGAAGTGGCCTAGATGCCCGCGAGTGGATCGGGTATCTATGCCGGGAAGTGGGAGTAAAATACCTGTATTACACAGGTATCTGCTCCCCCCTCCCCCCTGAAAGGTGCCAAATGTGACACCGGAGGGGGGGAGGGTTCCCGAAAAGCGGAAGTTCAATTTTTGGGTGGAACTCCACTTCAAGGACCGAGCCTCTTTCTGAAATTTGGTGTTTACAAGTTAACCACTTGAGATCCGCGCTATAGACAAAAGACGCCTACAGCACGGCTCTCAACTGCCGGGTGGACATCCCTGGACTTCTTCCTGTTTACATTCCCCTCGCGCGCCCGCGAGGGCGCACGGAGGGGAAAAGCTGTGCCCGCCGTGTCACGTGGTGCCGATGCGCATGCCTGGTGGCCACGATGTCCGCCAGGTACACGCGATCGGCTGTTACAGAGGCAGGACGTGGATCTCTGTGTGTAAACACAGAGATCCACGTCCTGTCAGGGAGAGGAGACTGATGCTGTGTCCCTTGTACATAGGGACACAGATCGGTCCCCTCCCCCAGTCAGTCCCCTCCCCCACACAGTGAGAATCACTCCTAGGGAACATATTTAACCCCTTCCTCACCCCCTAGTGTTAACCCCTTCCCTGCCAGTCACATTTATACAGTAATCAGTGCATATTTATAGCACTGTTTGCTGTATAAATGTGAATGGTCCCAAAATAGTGTCAAAAGTGTCCGATTTGTCCGCCGCATTATCTCAGGCCTGACAAAAATCGCAGATCGCCGCCATTATTAGTAAAAAAAATAAAAATAATACAAATTTCATAAATCTATCCCCTATTTTGTAGGCGCTATAACTTTTTTGTTTATAGCGCAAAAAATAAAAACCGCAGAGATGATCAAATACCACCAAAAGAAAGCTCTATTTGTGGGGAAAAATAATAAAAATATAATTTGGGTACAGTGTTGTATGACCGCTCAATTGTCATTCAAAGTGCGTCAGCGCTGAAAGCTGAAAATTGGTCTGGGCAGGAAGGGGGTTTAAGTGCCCAGTAAGCAAGTGGTTAAAAAAAAAAATTTTGCTAGAAAATTACTTAGAACCCCCAAATATTATATCTTTTTTTTTCTAACACCCTAGAGAATAAAATGGCGGTCATTGCAATACTTATTGTCACACCGTATTTGCGCAGCGGTCTTAAAAGCGCATTTTTTTTAATAACAAAAATAAGACAACAGTAAAGTTAGCCCAATTTTTTTTTATATTGTGAAAGATAATGTTACGCCGAGTAAATTGATACCCAACATGTCACTCTTCAAAGTTGCGCCCGCTCGTGGAATGACGACAAACTTTTCCCCTTAAAAATCTCCATAGGCGACGTTTAAAAAATTCTACAGGTTGCATGTTTTGAGATACAGAGGAGGTCTAGGGCTATAATAATTGGTCTCGCTCTACTGATTGCGGCAATACCTCATATGTGTGGTTTGAACACCGTTTAATTATGCGGGCGCTGCTCAGGTATTCGTTCGCTTCTGCATGCGAGCTCGGCAGGAGGGGGCGCGTTTAATTTTTTTTTTTTCTTATTTATTTTACATTGTATTTTTTTATTATTACACTGTTCTTTTAAAAAAAAAATTGTATCACTTTTATCCCTATTATAAGGAATGTAAACATCCCTTGAAATAGAAAAAATCATGACAGGACCTCTTAAATATGAGAACTGGGGTCAAAAAGACCTCAGATCTCACTATTGCACTAAAATGCAATAAAAAAAAAAATTCTCTTTAAGAGCTATAGGCGGAAGTGACATTTTGACGTTGCTTCTGCCCTGCAATAGTATGGAGATCTTCCCCTCACTCGTCTCCATACCAAGCAAGGGAGAGGCCGCTACCAATGGTTCCCGTAAGCAGCGGAGGGCACCTCTCCCGCCACCAATAAAAGTGATCTAGCATCGAATCTGCCGCAGAGACCACTTTTATCTGAAAGCAGTCTGCCCGCTGAAGAAGAGGATACCAGGGTTATGGTAGCTATCTGCTGCCATAACAACGGTATTCCTCTTCCAATGTATAATGACGAATAAAAAAATATTTGTATTTTCAAAAGAAAGTCAGTAATAGAAGCCTTTATATTTCTCTCTCCAATGGTTTCCATTAGGGTACATTCACATTATCCACACACTAATACAATGTGTTTTAGCATGTAGGCTAGGGTCTGTAGCGTGCAGCAGTGGGGGCTAGACATGTGTGGTTCGTTTCGTTCCGAATTGAAATTCTGACAAATTTTTGTTTTTGGGAAATTTGGATGTATCCGAATTTCAGAATTACAATATTACTGAATTTAAACAAATCTGAAATATTAATTTGAATAGTTTTCAAACAGTTTTATAATACTTTTAAAAAAGTTTTCAAATTCAAAAAGTTTTCTAATTCAAATAGTTTTCAAATTTCCAAAGAGAATAAAATAGAATAGAAAATAACGGAATAGAATAAACAAAAACATAGAATAGAAAATAATATAACAGAAAATAAAAGAATATAATATAATAAAGTAAAACAGAACAAAATAAAATAGAAAATAAAAGAACAGAATATACTAGAATATAATAGAAACAAATAGAATAGAATAGAATAACATAGAAAGAATATAACAATCTTCTGAAATTCGAAATTTCAAATAGAATACATTTTAATTTAAATACATAAGAAAATAATAGAAAATAGTAGAATAGAAAAAAGAATAGAATAGAAGAAAAGAATAGAATAGACTATAAAATAATAGAAATTAATAGAATTAAAAAAACAATAGAATAGAAAATAATTTAAAAGAATATAACCATTTCACAAAATTCTAAAAGAATCAATTTGAATTTGAATAGAATAGAAAAGAATAGATTAGAATAGAATAGAAAATAACAGAATAGCATAGAAAAAAAAATATAGCCATCTTCCGAAATTCGCATTTTTAATCAAATAAATTTGAACTTGAATAGAAAAGAATAGAATATAAAATAAAATAATATAAAAAAAAAGAATAGAATAGAATAAACAAATAGAAAAATAATATAATTTTAAAAAAAACAATAGAATAGAATAGAATAGAAAAAATAAAACCATTTCCCAAAATTCAAATAGAATCAATTCGAATTTGAATAGATTAGAATAGGAAGATGGTTATATTCATTATATTCTATTCTTATCTATTCTATTAGAGAAAATTAAGTACTGTCCATGATAATTTTTTTATTTGCACTAACATACATTTTTTCAGGACAGGCTTTCGGGGTATCTCCGCTTCTTCAAGGTCCAAGCAGTACTGATTCACAATTTTTTTAGCAGAATGTTAAAAAAAAAAACACAACCTCTGAGGGATAGGAAAAAAAGAATAATAAAGATAGCAGCAGAGTTAGTGAGATAAGACAGAGGGAGAGCTATAGACTTGAGGCAGGGATGCTAGTCACAGAGGAGGTCGTAAAACTGTAGTATAATGGGTAAGGAAAACAATATCTAAATTTAGGCCTTTATTTTTTGTGTCAAGAAGAATTATCATTCTTATATTCAAACGTTTTCCTTTCCTGGATAGTTCTGAAATTCCCTTTTGTTTTGTTTTTTAACATTCTGCTAAAAAAATTGTGAATCAGTACTGCTTGGACCTTGAAGAAGGGGACATACCCCGAAAGCTTGTCCTGAAAAATTGTATGTTAGTGCAAATAAAAAAAGTATCACGGACAGTACTTAATTTTCTCTGTCACAATTGCACTAATACGGCTACAATCACATCAAGTATCTATTCTATTCAAATTCAAATAGATTCTATTTGAGTTTTGGAAAATGGTTATATTATTTCTATTCTATTCTATTGTTTTTTTAAATGTTATTCTTTTCTATTCTATTTTGAATTTCAGAAGATGGTTATACTCTTTCTATTTAATTATATTCTTTTTTTATTCTATTCTATTCCTTTCTATTCTATTCCATTGTGTTTTGTTCTTTTATTTTCTATCCTATTTTGTTCTGTTTTACTTTATTCTATTCTTTTATTTTCTGTTAGATTCTTTTCTATTCTATTCTATATTTTTTCTATTCTATTTATTCTATTTATTTATTTTCTTTGGAAATTGGAAAACTATTCGAATTCGAAAACTATTCTAATTTGAAAACTTTTAAAATTCGAAAACTATTTAAATACAAAAACTTTTTGAATTAGAAAACGATTCGAATTTGAAAACTTTTTCGAATTCGAAAACTATTTGAAATTGATTCTAAACCTTTTGAATCGATCCGAAACCTTTCGAATCGATCCAAATTTGAATTTGAAAATTCGATTTGAATACGAATAAACAAAACTAATTCCGAAAGTGAATCAAACAGATTGAACAAATGTAACTAAACACATTTATGTAAATAACGAACTGAAACAAAACATTTTTTTTCGTTCTGCATATGTCTAGTGGGGGCAGTTTATCTTCAACTTTTTATCCATTTCTATGCACAAATGAAAATGGAAAGTGTGTTGCAGAAAACTTTATCATGTCTGCTTTTTTTTCCCCTGCAACATACCACAACCCATCATAAAGTAGAACTAGAGGTAATTTTTTTTTTCATTGTGAATGGAGTAATGGAGGGTCATAACCCCAGTATGGTTTATTTTTACCCTCTTTGTCCCATTAGGGAAACTTACCTTCACTTCATGTCCTATAGTCAGACAGAAAGTTAGAAGAAATCCCTGCAAATTAAGGGAATCTCTTGGGGACCCCAGAACTAGTGTTCCCTTGGAAGATTTCCTCTCTATTACTTTTCTAGGGACAGCTCACAATTTGGGATTTTCTTTTACTTTCACGTTCGATGATAATGGTAAATGGGACAAAGAGAGAGAGTGAATCTCCAGAAGGGGGACACAGACAGCAATACAAGTCTGACAGGTGTTCTAATCCCTCTCCACTCTGTCGAATACTAAAAAAAAAAATTCCTTTAGTTATTCTTTAAGCATCATTACAGTGTGAACAGGGCACATAGAAAACAATTGTAATCTATGTGTTCCAGAGATGACTAGCGTTTATCGATTGCGGAAAAGCACCAGTCACTACACACATAGAGGGAATCAAGAAAGAGCGGTGCAAGCACAAACTTGAACCACTCTTCTAAAACAGAAGCAGGATAAGAAGAAAACAAAGCAGATGCTGCTCCTCGTAAATAAAGCCAGGGTTTTTTTTCAGCGGGAACGTGGGGGAACGCAGTTCCGGCACCTCCTGGACTGACTCTATGTAATTGCAAGGGGTGCTCTGGTGTGCTGCAGGGTATTGATGCTCACTTGCTGGAGGATCTCTTCTAGGTGGAGGGGATCTATTGTTGCTGAGGATGTCCTTTGTTGCTGGTGGGGGACCCACTGTTGCTAGGGGTTGAGGCTTATGTTGCTGGGGGGCCAGTTGTTGCTGAAAGAGATCTACTGTTGGGGGGAGGGATCTATTGTTGATGGCTTCTGGAGAGTATATTAATGCTGGCTGTGCGGAGATCTGTTGATGGTGGTGGGAGTCTATTGTTGCTGGGGGGGGATTTTGTTGTGGGTGGTCCATTGCTGTTAGGGGGATCTATTGTTGCTGGCTGCAGGGGATCTATTGTATTGCTTTTCTTGATATCATTACCAAATTCCATACAAATTCCATAGCACCACAAAATGATACTTGGTTTTGTATTGTCTAAAAGGGGCAGTACTGGGAGGTGAGTGGGGGATGGAACCAAGGGACGGTGCTCGGAGGTGGGTAGGGGCAGAGGAAAAGGGTGACTCGGAAAGGGGGAGTTCCTGCACCTATTGTCTGAGAAAAAAAGCCCTGAATAAAGCTATAGTAAACCCTGCTTTGTTATTTTTTACCTACAGGTAAGCCTATAATAAACAAATAAAAGGATTGAGCCGGAAACTCTGTTTAGTTGCCGGCTCAATCCTTTTACTTGTTGTTTGTGCTGTGGTGTGTAAAGACACACTGAGCCTGAGCACCTGAAAGGGGATCTTGCAAATTGATCTGTGTGTGCTGTCTCTTTTCAAACTATAATAAGTCTTACCTCTAGCTAAAATGTATATTTATTAAACTTGCACCGTTTAGGAGATATTCACCCTGCATGCAGCCGCTGATGTCAGTGGCGCATGAGCTCTGAAGGTCCGGCATAATGTGCCGGACCTTCATAGTTACTTGCTGGAACTGAGGGCTCCCGCGTGGATGCGCTGGGAGTGACGTCATCGGGGCTCCAGCCACTCATATCGCCGGAGCCCGGGACCCCGGAAGAAAGGATGGGAGAAGATGTCAGCCCTCTCAGGGGTGTGGAAGGGCTTCGTTCTAAGGTGAGTATTTCATAATGTGATGGAATGCGATGCATACTAGCACATTATTCCATTGTCTTGCAATTTTCTTTTCAGCGGTTTACTACTGCTTTAACCCGCCTAGCGGTATTTACGAGTTTGGCTTGGGGTAAGATTTCAGTACCTAAAGCGGTAACCCCAAGCCAGACTCGGGATCGCATTGCAGGATACAGGGGAAGTTACTTACCTTGTTCCCTGGATCTTGCGATGTGTCCCCGCTGTGTGAGCGAGCCGTCATCTCGCTCGATTCACACTGCCGAGTGCCACCGAGCTCCATTCCCTGTGCCGTTGTGGCGCACGGGGATAGTGTTCGGCACCAAATTCAAAAAATAAAACACACAGTATACATACAGTATACTGTAATCTTACTGATTACAGTACTGTATCAAATAATTACACATCCCCTTTGTCCCTAGTGGTTTTCCCAGTGTCCTGCTTGCAGTTTTATATTATAAAAACTGTTCTTTATGCATGGAAACTGGAGATTGTCCATAGCAACCAAAAAGTGTCCCTTTATGTCAAAAATGGTTTTAGACCGGCTAGAAAACAGCGATAAAAAATTAGAATCACTTGCAGAATTGAGCGATAGCGATTTGTGGGGAAATTCATCATCAAACACTGAAAAACACTTTTATTATTATTATATTATTATTTGTTATAATTATTTTATAGTTATTTATTATATTATAATTTATGATTTTGTTTTTTGAACTTTATCATACCCGGGATGTCTACTAGACTCTGGTTTGAACAGAAGTAAGTGAGTTATTGCTAAGAATTACAGGCCTACAATATAAAACGCCAAATTTCCATGCAGAATAATGGTACCGCTTACTTTCAGCACCTAAAATCTGACAGAATCATACTGCCAGGGAGGTTAAGTTTGCTCTGCTTTGTGTTCTAAACTATCTATGTCAGGTCACAGAGCAGTAGCTGGAGCTGCATGCTCCAGATTCCTCTCTCTTCATGCCCTCCCCTCTGCTCAGCTGAGTGCTATGTAGGCACTGCTCATACAAGCAAAGAGTGAAATGTGAGCTGTCTGCTGTCAGCTCACATTCCGTATGCCAGCTCCAGAGCTGACGGAGATCTGCAGCAGTTTACTATACAAAAAACTGAAGCAATCTCTTTGTTAATTAGTCACAGAATCCACTACAGTTTCTGTTTCACTCTGAAATATAAAATGGCATGCGTGGAGCAGGTAGGCCTAAAACAGGTCTATCTGCTTAGTTATTGTGATACACCCCACTCCAGTTTCTTGTACTCATTTTCTAGAGCAGGAAGAAAGAGGGAGAGGGGAGAGTGAGAGTAGAGGAGGAATCTGGTCTATACCATAGGGCTTATTCTTCTTTCTTGGTAAAGTGGTCAAGTGCGTCTAGTAAATGAGAACTTGTAAGCACACGGTGATCACTGGGTGGTGGTGAAAAAAGAAGGAGCATCACAGCAGAATTTGTCCATAATGATATGGGTGACTGAGTTTGGGGTGGAGGAACTTGACTGGCCTGCACACAGTTCTGACCTCAACCCGATAGAACACCTTTAGGATGAATTGGAGCGGAGACTGTGAGCCAGGCCTTCTCGTCAAAAAATCAGTGCTTGACCTTACAAATTTGCTTCTGGAAGAATGGTCAAACATTCCTATAGACACACTCCTAAACCTTGTGGACAGCCTTCCCAGAAGAGTTGAAGCTGTTATAGCTGGAAAGGGTGGGCCAACTCAATATTGGACCCTATGGACTATGACTCGGATGATATTAAAGTTCATGTGTGTGTAAAGGCAAGTGGCCCAATACTTTTGGTAATAAAGTATATATATATATATATATATATATATATATATGTATGTATATATTAACATTATTGCTATTGCAGATATTGTTTCATAGTTACTTCAATGTTACCAAATTGCAGATAAAATGTTTAGCGAAATATTGTAATAATAATGCTTTTTACCTATCCTTATGATTACTCTGAATACAGAATGCAATATAATTCCCCATTAAACATATATTCCTAGCCGGTTGCACAGCATAAAATTATCCTGTCACTTTGATCATCAACTAGAGAATATAAGAACTCGTGTCTTCCTATTAAGTTTGTTGTTAGTAATTCAAGAATGTTTTAGAAATAACCATACATAAATGCTACCGTTATCAGTTTGAAAACATCCTTTTTTTTTCACTCAATATGCAAGTAAAATTCCCACTGTGTGGCTCCAAGCTTCTTTCTGCTGTAACAATGGAAAACAATTGTGAACAATGTGGAACCAGCCAAGAAAACCTCCAACTGAGTTGACTTATGTTTGGAGTTCTATTTGCCGCAATTCTTTCCACAACTAACACTTAACAATTTTCATACAAAGCCATTTAACTCACTTACATTGGACAATCGTCTTTCTATGTAAGGTCAGGCTTAGATTTTCTGTGGGCTAAGAAACTTCCTTGACCCGAGAAATCCAGACATATTCCACACATTTGCATTTGGACACAGTGCAGGGATAAAATATCGTTAGGCTAGCATAACTTTTATAATCTTTAACAACATTAGCTTGTGAAGTACAGGTATGTGCTTACCTAGAGAAGTTCACTTTTGCCAAGGAGATCTTCACAAACTTGCTAACAGTTGAACATTTTGTAGTGCTTTCTTGGTAATATTTTAGCTCCATCCACAGAGAAGAAAGTGTGCTACATTGTTAGTTAGGGACTCATACTTCCCGTATGTTCTGTTCCTTACTGCCTATTAGTGCAATGATTTAGTCACTGAAAACCTGTTCCAAACACTTCAAACTCAATGTGATGAAAGGAGGAACCCTGTATTATCCACATTTGTTCTTTAGTGAATCAGCAGTCCTTCCATGTGTTTAAGTGCTTTATTTGTGGCTATGTAAGCTTGTTTTCTTGCTAAGATATACACACCAGTGGTTTTAATACCTTAGATCGGAGACTAAAGAAAGCAAAGAAGACAACGTTTGAGAGTCCAGAGATGGCTATAAAGTGCTAATATTATGCATACGCTACCTTCATGTTTAGTATTTTAGGCAAGGCAGACTAAAGTGTGTTGTAAAGTGTTGGGCAAGGAGACTAAGGAGACTAAGGAGATTAAGATCACCTTTGTACATAAAGATTTTATGCTTGACCTTAGGCAAACTTAGGCTGGGATGAGTATGGATAAAATAGGGAAAGGGGGTCCCTGGAGCCATTCCTCTGCACGATAAGACTAAACCCAGATATTACCGGGCTACAGGTGGGTAACTCCCACTGTAAAATTTCTGCTTACGCAGATGACCTACTATTCTCCCTGACAAACCCCAGGATTTCTTTGCAGAATCTCCTTAGGGAATTTGAAGTGTATGGAGCAATCTCCCATTTGAAAAAAAAAAATTCCAAGTCGGAAGCGATGGGCTTAGCAGTACCTCCCCACATCTTGCTGGCCTTGCAAACCAACTTTCGCTTTAAATGGACTAACACGGCACTAAAATACCTTGGCATGCACATCCCACCCAACGTATCGCGCACATTTGACCTCAATTTCCTCCCCCCTGCTAACCAAGACACGCATTTTACTAGAGAGGTGGCACACAGGCATGCACTCCTGGTTTGGCAGATGCAACCTCATAAAAAAATTGTATTTTACCCAAAATCCTTTACCTTATCCAAGCCCTGCCCATACAGATACCCCCCTCCTTTTTTTTTAGAAAAGTACAGGCCCTTTTTACTCGATTCGTCTTGGCACATGAAAAAAAACCTGAATTAATCTAACACAAATGACGCTCCCCAAACACAACGGCGGCCTGGCGCTACCTGACATACGACAGTACTATCTGGCCTCTCATCTGGGCCGCATACTTGACTGGAGGCGAAACGCGACTTCCAGGCTTTGGGTACAAATTGTACAGTCCAAAACCCATATACCATTAAAGAGTGTGCTGTGGTGCTATAAAGACCTGCCTACTGGGCTTAAATCGCACCCGCTCATAGGCACCACTCTGAGATACAGCCACCTTGCTGCCAATCAAGCGTCCCTCACGTCCAAAAACTCTCCATTATTCCCTATACTTGGCCATCCGGATTTTGAACCGGGCTTGCACCCCGCGGAGTACCCCACATTGAGAAGCGCGGACTTAGACCAAGCAGCTAAATTTGTCATCATTGGGAAATGGCATTCCATTTTAGAACTGACTTCGGCGGCGGGGACCTTCCAACTCCCCTTCTGGAAGGCGGTGAAATTGCACCACTTCCTTCACTCCATCCCCGATCCCCAAGACTTCTCACGTCAACTGACGACGTTCGAGGACCTCTGCTCAGGTTCTGACCCATTGTCCCACATATTGTCCCAAACATACTCCCTGCTGAATACCCTGAAGGAACAACCACAACTTCCCTGCCTGGTTAGATGGGAGACAGACCTGAACTGTACGTTCTCGGCGGTGCAAAAGCAGCGTATAGTTAATTTTGCTCTTAAATCCTCCTTGTGTACTAAAATACAAGGGACAAATTTTAAACTGCTGTCCTGTTGGTACCTGACTCGCTCTAGACTACACAGATGCTTCCCCTCTGCCTCGAACCATTGCTGGTGCTATGGGGAGGAGGAGGGGTCGTTGATCCATATCTTCTGGTCCTGCCCCAGGTTGAGAAATTTCTGGGGAGAGGTCCATCATATCAAGCAGGAGTTTACGGAATATGACATTCCAGATGATGCCGCATTTTTTCTCCTGCACCATTCAAAGATCCCAACCAAAACATACAAGAAATCACTGATACGCCACCTGCTTAACGCTGCTAAGGCGTGTATACCCCTTTATTGGAAGCAACAGTCCCCCCCGACCATTGCACATTGGCTGAGGAAGGTGGAGGAGGTAAAGAAAATGGAGGATTTAATCCTCACTGCACAACACAGAAGAGAGCTTTACACAAAGACCTGGAACATATGGAATATCTTTATCTTCTCTAATGAAGGGCAACACCTTCTGGGATCATAGGTTATCTCTTTCCTTGCCTTGAGCTCATGTCTTACAGCCACCGCCATGTCTTCCCCCCTCTTTTTTTTTGCCCCCCCCGTTTGTGACGTCCCCTTCCCTTTCTACTATTCAGTATTTTTGTTTTAAGAAAAGGTGAAAGAGCAAGGGGAGAGAGCCCTCTACCTCTTGATATTTCCACAGTAAATGACGACAGTGAATGTAAACCTTTTTGGGGCCAAACTCTTGGTCCGTTGTCTCATGCTATCATGTAAGCTAAAATGTATGATGTTTGCAACTACCTTAGGCACGTTACATGGACTATGTAACTTTATTAATGTTCACACTCTTTTTGTAATGTGGGGGCCTCCCCCCTTTTTTGGTGTTTAATAAAATTTATATTTGAAAAAAAATTCAAATAGGGAAAGGGGAATGGTGGAGTGTGGAGATTTATGGAGGATGAGGGAGATGACAAAGAGGAAACAGATTTGTAATTTTGATATGCTTAAAAATGATCGAGGACTAAGCATGGAGATGGTGGGTGGGACACAAAATGAATATAGAGGTATTCTGGATGAGATTTCAGGGATTTCCCAAGCAATGAGTTTACAAATGGATGTATAAGAACAAACCGATGGATAGTCTGGACTCCAGTAAGATAACGACTGTTTGCTGTTCAGCCGACATTTTAATCGGACCGCATGTAGTGCGTGATGCCGATCGCTTGCTTTTGCTTTTGAGAAAGCCGCATGTGGCGCAAAGCGTAACTTGGGGAGTGACGTCATCACGCTGTATGGAGCTAAAGCACCATGTTGGAAAGTCGGGTCTGATGTGATCTTTGTACGATTTGCTACGATTTATACAATTTGTACTTGTGAGTGTTTTAAATAAAAAAATATATTAGCAGTCTGCACTATTGGTTTCTATGCTTCCTTTTGGCTGCCTCTTATTACTGGGAGATCGGGACCACTGCTACAGGCCAGTCTGGTGAGGAGTAGTATTGGTATATTAACCAAATTCAGCATAGCTGACCTCTTATCTCGATAGTGGGGTCCTGGAATTGAGGGGAGAAGATACCCATGAGGTGGGGTGAAGGGCACTCAGATGTTGTGATTTCACATTGAAGCTGTATTGGAAGAAATTGGACATGTTTTCGGGGATTGCACAAATATTTTATAGTGAATGGGACTTTTACACTGAATGTTTTAAATTATGGATGCTATATGTTGAAGTTGTTTATGATCATATGAAATTCATTGGAATAGACTATTTGTGAATATATATTAATTGATATATATGAATTCATTTTTTATTTATTTATGTACTGTTGTAGCACATATCTCTTTAAGAACACATTGGAAGTGCTTCACTAGTTGAATTAATTGATCTAGGTAATGAGCATAGAAGTGCAAGGGAATGCGTGAAGACTAAGCACAGCGTCTCTGGGCAAGGAATGAGAACTGAGCAGGGGGGACATCTGAGGACTGAACATGGAGATGCTGGGGAAGGATTAAGCATGGTAATGCTGGGAAAGGAGAAGAATAAAGCATGCAAACTGTGGATATGAATTGAGAATAAAGATGTTAGGTGAAGGCAGAGGAATATGCAATAAGATGCTAGGGAAGAGTGGTGGACTAAGCATGGAGATTCTGGGGAACACTGATAACTGAGCATGGAGATGTAGATGATACAGAATAAGCATAAAGATGTTAGGTAAGGGATTATGCATTTAGATGTTGGGAAATACTTGAGGATTTAACATGAAGACACTGCCAGGGTTAGTGGACTATGCATGCAAATATTAAGTCAATGTGAGATTTGGAATGCTCAAAAGGGCAAAAGACAAAGCATGGAGGTGTTGGGAAAGGCGTGATGATTAATGATAAAGATGCTGGACGAGAAATGTAAACTGAGGGTGGAGATTAAATGGGAAGTTGTAAAGACTAAGAATATAGATCTGGAAAAGGCATGAGGAATAAGCAAGGTAATGTTGAGTAATGAACAAAATGTCACTGCCTTTATCTATGACTGGTCTTCACAGCAAGGAGCACTGGGGGTGTGGGAATCGCATATAAACAAAGACACAAAAAGACAAACAGAACCCAAGCTCAACTTACCAACCAATCAGCAACCAACCAAAATCACCTGTCTAATAGTGCGTTTAAAAACAGGGGTTTAGTTGCACGCATTTGCAAATACATGTGTAAGCTGCAGGCCTCGTCAAGGCTCCCTGTGTACTGCAGACCTAACTCTAAAATTTAAAGTCTTCTCAGTGGAAGCACATGTATGCTGATGGATAGATAAAGGGCAGATAACTGGAGGGGGCCCACCCTCCTTTAAAGGGGCAGGAGCACACTAGGCACCCAGCCCATAGAAGCAGAGGTGCCAGTGCGTTGCCTGACCACAATGACAAAAAATGCCAACAGTACAACAAACAAAATGTCACTGCCTTTATCTATGACTGGTCTTCACAGCAAGGAGCAATGTTGAGTAATGAGGCAAACCAAGCATGTAGATTCTGAGGAAAGAAGGGGAATCTAGAAAAGACATGTGCAGAAAGGAAAAATTTATTTTGTTTTGTTTCGATAGTTTCGTTATGTTACCAATAATGTTTTGTTGATTCATTTCGGAATATGTTTAAGTTTGTTTTGTTTCATTTCATTTTTGTGTCGTTTATTAACTTTCTAACAAATTTCAAAGTTTCTGAATTTGAAGTTTCGAATTCGGATCGGGAGAAAAATTATCCACCGATACAAATTCTGTGTGCAGAATAACTGGTTGTTAAAGAGCAGGCTGGGAAGCCAGCTGCCGCATCCTTGACAACTGATGACTCATCAGCTGTCAGCTGGCTTCCCCACTGACAGCTGAAATGTAAACAAAAGAATGCCGGCAGTGAAAAATTCAGAAAAAAAAACCAGAGTGGGTCCCCCCCCCACAATCCATATCAAGCCCTTCGGGTCTGGTATAGATTTTAAGGGGAAGCCCACGCACCCAAAAAAAAGGCACGCCCCCCCCAAAAAAAAAACATACAAGACTCTTATCCGTACATGCAGCCAAGGAAAGGGTGGGGACGCTGCGGCTGGCTTCCCGGACCACTCCAGAACAACCAGCTATTCTTCACATAGAATTTGATACAGTCAATCATTTTTTGACCAATCTGAATTCGAATCGTTAGAAAAATTTGGAATTTGTTAGGAAACGAAAATACAAAACAAAATTAAACAAATTTAAACTAAATTAGTTACTATTTAATTCGGAGATGTGGATACAGTTGTGCTCATAAGTTTACATACCCTGGCAGATTTTATGATTTTTTGACCATTTTTCAGAGAATTTGAATGATAACACAAACATTTTTCTTTCACTCATGTTTGGCTGAAGCCCTAAATTATAAATCAACTGTGTTTACGCTTTTTAAATCATAATGACAACACAAACTACCCAAATAACCCTGATCAAAAGTTTACATACCCTGGTGATTTTGGCCTGATAACATGCACACAAATTTGCACAAAGGGGTTTGAATGGCTATTAAAGGTAACCATCCTCACCAGTGACCTGTTTTCTTGTAATTAGTGTGTGTGTATAAAAGGTCAATGAGTTTCTAGACTCCTGGCAGACCCTTACATCTTTCATCCAGTGCTGCACTGACATTTCTGGATTCTGAGTCATTGGGAAAGCAAAAGAATTGTCAAAGGATCTGCGGGAAAGGGTAGTTGAACTGTATAAAACAGGAAAGGGATATACAAAAATATCCAAGGAAAAGAGAATGCCAATCAGCAGTGTTCAAACTCTAATCAAAAAGTGGAAAATGAGGGGTTCTGTTGAAACAACCATAAACGCTACATTTGGAGAGGAGTCAACAAGGCCTATGATGAAAGGTACACCATTCCTACTGTGAAACAAGGAGGTGGATCACTGATGTTTTGAGGATGTGTGAGCTACAAAGGCACAGGAAATTTGGTCAAAATTGATGGCAAGATGAATTATCAAAAAATACTGGAGGAACATTTGCATTCATCAGCCAGAAAGCTGCACATGGGATGTACTTGGACATTCCAACATGACAATGATCCAAAACACAAGGCCAAGTCGTCCTGTCATTGACTGCAGCAGAATAAAGTGAAGGTTCTGGAGTGGCCATCTCAGTCTCCTGACCTCAATATCATTGAGCCACTCTGGGGAGATCTCAAACGTGCAGTTCATGCAAGACAGCCCAAGAATTTACAGGAACTGGAGGCTTTTTCCCAAGAGGAATGGGCGATAGTTGTAAATGCAGCGCTAAGAGTAGTGTACAATGTGCTATGTACCAATAATTAATAAACAAATAATAACTTTGTAATGAAAAACAATCTCAAATATAACAATCATGTATATAATGAGTGAGGACATAAATAAAAGAGTCCAAACTGTGGAGAAGTCCTAAGGTAAACATATAAAATCCACCACAAAATGGTTGTTGCTCAGAAGTAGAATACAGTGGCTTTGACAAGCATGTAGAGCGTCAGGGATAATATGCCATCCACCAAAAGTAAGGGGTGTACACTCTTACCGTAAACCGTGGACTCAAGTGTCAGCGACAACGAGTCAGTCATGCAGGGGTTCCCAAATCGGCAGATCTCCAGGACGAACCAGGGAACCCAAGGGACTCCAAGAGTGACTCCAGAGAATCGTGCAGGTAACCATCAAGCTGGAACTCAGATGACCAAACTGGACAGCCAAAAAACTCTTCACTGCCACCTCAAGCGTCGAGTTCACCACCACCGTCCCCGCAGCCGCTGGTAATGGCTTCAGTTGGGAGCCAACCCCTTTATCCTCCACTTACCCTCCGCTTCGAAGGGGTTGGCTCCCATCTGAAGCCATTACCAGCGGCGGCGGATGAAAGATGCAAGGGTCTGTCAATAGTATAGAAACACATTGACCTTTTATACTACTAATTACAAGCAAACAGATCACAGGTGAGGATGGTTACCTTTAATAGCCATTCAAACCCCTTTGTGCCAATTTGTGTGTATGTTATCAGGCCAAAATCACCAGGGTATGTAAACTTTTGATCACGGTCATTTGGGTAGTTTGTGTTGTCATTATGATTTAAAAAGTGTAAACACAACCATTTTGTGGTGGATTTTATATGTTTGCCTCAGGACTTCGCCACCATTTGGACTGTTTTATTAGTGTCCTCACTCATTATATACATGATTGTTATATTTGAGATCATTTTTCATCACAAAGTTATTATCTGTTTATTAATTATTGGTGCATAGCACATTGTACACTACTCTTATCGCTACATTTACAACTATCCTTCATTCTGAATTTTTGTCACATTATTATGTAGCAGCTATTTATTATTTTTCACTTATTGGGTTAGCGCAGTAATACCCTCCATTTACATTCAAGAGGAATGGGCAGCTTTACAATCTAAGAAGATAAAGAGCCTCATCCACAAATACTACAAAAGACTTCAAGCCGTCATTGATGTTAAAGGGGGCAATACACGGTATTGAGAACTTGGGTATGTAAACTTTTGATCAGGATAATTTTGGGTAGTTTCTGTTATTATGATTTAAAAAGAGTAAACACAGTTGATTGATAATAAATTGCTTCAGCCAAACACTAACCGTGATTGAAAGAAAAGTTTTTGTGTTATCATTCATATTCTCTGAAAAATGGCCAAGAAATCATAAATCCTGCCAGGGTTTGTAAAGTTATGAGCACAACTGTATATCCGAACCTCCGAATAACCAAAAGTCGGAGGAATAACCAAAAATTTGCAGATGATGTGAGGGCATAAGGGCTAAGAATTGAAATAGAGTACTTGGGAAGGTAAAAAAACTGAGCATGTAGATGCTGCAGAAGGATGAATACAGATAAAGTGTGGACATTTTGGGTAATGAGATGATCTAAGCATGGAGTTGCTGTGGAATGCATGAAGACAAATGGAGATGCAAAGGAAGGGGTGAGGAATGAATCTGGATATCCTAGGGACTGAGCATAAAAACGCTGGCAAAATGTGAAAAATATAAATGATGGAAATAGATATGGTGTGAATATAAAAATATATGTAAGGGCAAGTAATGAGCACAACGATCAATATTGAAGGTTAAACATTTTCATGATTAGAATGCTTTTTTTTATTCTTCAGGTTATGTGGCTATTTTTTTTAAACAGAACTCCTTCAACAGAAATCTTGTATAATCACTTGTATAGCCACTTTTTTACGTGGCAGTCAAGAATGGGTACAAATATTGCTGACTCATCATTTAGTGTGTGTTCTGGCAGCAGCACGCTGACTGTGCTCCACTGGAGCTCTCTGTGAGGTCAGCAGAAAATATGAAAATCTCACTCGCCAGTTCAGACTTCTAAATCTTTTCGTGACTCAACAGAGATGAGTGATATAGTACTCAAGCTCACATACCAACTTACCAGCCTCAATTGTTTTTCATGCTGAATGAAATTGTTTTTTTTTTTAATTTAGAGGTTTATTTCATATGTTAATATTTAATATATCAGGTGATGAGAGACCATGTGGCCATTACAAGCTTTATTTTATAAAAGTCCACATTGCACCAGTTATTTCCTTGATTTGTGGCATCAAGTTTTATATAGCTACAGCCTGATGTCACTAATGGGATTGATTTACTTAATGATGCACTCCACCAAGTGGAGCATTTGACCAAGGTAGCATTTGAGTTTGCCTGAAGCCTAGTACACACGACCGAGAATCTCGTCAGGAAAAAACCCATTGTTTTTCCCTGACGAGATTCTTGACAAGAATCTTGTCCCGGCCGAGTGTACACACGCTCGATTCAAAAGAACCGCCGTTCTTTTGAATGTAACGAACACGGTGACGCCATCGACTACGATGCGCGTGCGCTCGTCACATTCAATGCCGTCGCCGCCATCTTGCTACACCCTACCTATGCCTAGGAAGCTACCGCGCATGCGTCAAAGTCATTTCGAGCATGCGCGGGTTTCCACAGCGACAGGTAAGCATACACACTCTCGGGTTTCTCATCGGGAAACAGGCCGACGAGAATCCCAACGAGAAAATAGAGAGCAGGTTCTCTATTTTTCTCATCGAGATTCTGGACCAGTTTTCCTGACGAGAAACCTGAAAGCCTCACGCACACACGCACGCACGGTTTACTCGGCAAGGAAGTGCTGCCAGCAATTTTCTTGCTGGTTCTTGCTGAGAAAACCGGCCGTGTGTACGAGGCTTAAGTGTATCCACTTACCTCCAGTGGTTATGTTTTTATATAATATAAAAGGCATTAGCTAGCTATGAAAACATGGTAGTCTTCAACAGGCTTTTGGGACACCTGTAATATAGAATATCTGAAAAGATTGAGACCATCTTCGCTCAAGCCATGTGATGCCTATGCTAAACTATTTATTTACATTGAATACAATAGGTAGCTGTGGTATTAGAGATCACTTGTTTACATTTCCTGAATTATGAATTGTTCCCATTCATGGAGCTAACTAAAACCATAAGCATGATGTGAGAGGCAATAAAAAGCTTCATTCAAGAATAAAAATACACAGAGCCTCAAGAGACCAATAAAAAAATCCCAGAAAGTATTAATATTGTTACAGATCTGCTTTAAAATGGGATAGCAGGCCTGATAAGGTTAACCAGAAGCATAGACTGGAAAATTTACTATCTGCCTTATGGTTTTAGAAACCACTATTTCTTCGCAACAAATCATATAGTCTTTTATGATAGGTTAGGATAGGATTTATGCTAGGATTCAAGACTGTTCACTCAATACAATGAGTGAAAATTTACTTATAATATTATGAAAAGAAGAACCTTGTTTACTAATTTCATCTGCACATGATTGGATAATTGAAGTGAATATTCATAGAATTTATTGTCTGAACATTCTCAATTTCTTTAGAAAATCAGCTTCATAGTGTTTATTCTAAGAGCTCTTTACATGGTTAGTTTGGCCCTTACAGCCTAAGCACCAGGCATATTCGGTTGCCTGGGAAGCATAGGTGCAGCCATAGGCGTGCGCACATGGTGTGCCAGGTGTGCCTGGGCACACCCTAATCACCTTGTGTGATGCAGATGCCCCCTGCTTAGACCCGTGATATTGTACCAAAAACCCCCAATGGGTCTCCTAAAAAAAATGGAAAAAACTAATAAAAAAATAAAATTGTAAATAAAAATAAATAAATAAATAAAATAGTAAAAGAAATACTAAAAATAAAATACTAAAAAATACTAAAAAATAAAATAGTAAAAATAAAAACTACTGACACCGTCCACTGCCCCGCTGACACCAAACTCTGCACTACTGACATCGTCCACTGCTCTACTGACACTGGCAGTATATACTGTATACATATGCATACGCATATGTGTTTGAGCTTTGGGGTGCACACCCTAATGCAATAGGCTGTGCACACCTATGGGTGCAGCATACCATAGACTGCCCACAGCCTGCCAAAATCCTTATTGGGCTGAAATATGTAATGACTGTATGCTGTTCTGAGCATAGAGAACCACACGATTATAGGGATATATGCCCTGAACACAGAAAGTCTGCAGGCAGGACATGCTTCCCTGCAAGCAAACAGCCTTGAAAGCAAGTACTTCTCAGAACAGAACACAGGGGGGTAAAGCCACCACCTTTACTGTCTGTAATTGTTTTTGACAGGTTCCTGAATGAAAAAATTGAAACAATTCTCTCATTGACAGCAGCATCCCCCCCCCCCCTCCCAATCAGAGTACACTGACCAGTGCTGCAGCCCATTGCCTGTATGTGCTGATTGGAGAAAAATTTTCCAACAAGCCCATTCAGGAGAAGTCGATCATTAGAATGATTGACCTCTCGTAAATGGGGATTGCCAAAGATGGATCGAAATGTAAAATTATCAACAGTCCCTGCGGAAATGGTTGAATTTGAATCCATCTATTGCCAGCTTTAGAATCCTCTTTAGCCTCCCACTGCCATTATTTTAGACAGGTGTTCATCAACAAGCCATAGAGCACTCTGGTAAATATCCTGAACAAAAACCCCACGACAAATGTTGGCTGCTATTTGTGACATGATATTCACAAGCAATGTGACCATTTAATTACAAGCATTTTTCCATTAGGTTTGTTGGATAACTCATGAGCATGAGTGTCATGTGAGTGCTTGAGGTGCTTATTATGGCATACATAGATTTTCCATTACATTGAACATCCTAGAAATGGTTATTGATCACTGCCTTCTTTCCAAAGGCATGGAAACAATCCACAACATTTCAGAATCAGGAGAGGAGATTGAGTATCCCGTGGATGCAGCAATCTGAAGAAGCATGGACAGATGGCTCATTGCCCAAAATCTGCGTATGCCAAGCCTAACCCATACACTTAATGAAAAGCAGTAGAATAGCAATTAAAACCTTATGCCTGAGATCTGTCCTAACCTGCAACAGTCATCCATTGTGATGGCCAAATCTGACAAATATTAGTGGGTGCCGACTATTCACACGGTTAGGGGGCGACCTACATTCTTCAAACAATCTGTCCCAGCATGTTGGAAAATCACTTGCAGTAAAGTTTTGATTGTTTTGTCTTTAGAAAGAGAGCAACCCATTGGCTGCCCACACACTGGTCACAAGCGGGTTGGTTTACCAAAGGCAAATAGACTGTTCACTTTGCAAGGGAATTCTCCCCCGGAACTTAGTGAATGAAGTGACTCTCTCCTGACTACCATCATCCAGTCACGTGCAAGCAAAAATTTTGTTTTTTTATTTTCCTTGCATGTGATTTGGTATTTTTTGCAAGCTCTTGGGCAAATTCCCTTGCCAAGTGCAACTTCCCTTGCAAAGTAAATAACCTATATGGCATTAGCAAACCAACTCCGTTGTTACAGAATTCCATGATTGTTTCAGAGATGGAGTGATCTTGTCTGCAAGATCTTCCATTCTAATATCATGCTTCCATTATAAAAAATATATTTCTTTCTGTTTTTTTTATTTTTTATAATCAATATGTAAAGGAAGGATTAAGTAGATTGTAGTAAGACCTAATTACCTTGCAGTAATATCAACAATACAGTTAAATCACTCATGATTCTGAGAAGAGAAATAAAAAAAAAAAAACATTATGATGATTGCTGCACTTCCTAAACATTGGGGAAAAGGTCCACCAAACTTAACTCCTGGATTTATAGAAGAATCTCTGATAATAACAGGATAATCATAGACATATCTAGTTTGTATATGCAGGTTTGCGCCAAAATGAATAGGCTGTAATGCACCTTGGGCACAATAATTGAAATCCGATTGCATTGTTTGCAGTGCACCAATGTTCTGGTGCACTGCAATGCGCTGTAACACAGCTGGGTTCTGGATGTGAGTTGGGGTGCCACTCAGAACCGCGTTTTCAGACCGTCTAATACCACATTTTACCACCTCCCTTAGTTAAAGTAGACGTAAGCCCTAACTGAATGGCATTTAGTTTCCTAAAGCATTGTGTTTTTACTGTTTTAATTTTTTTTTGTCCATCCTGTCACACCTACTGCCTACATACATGCACTCCAACAATTGCTCAGCGTGGTCTTCAAGATGGTAACACTAAAACATGCCTGTGTGATGCATGGCTGCTTGTAGTCTACATTGGTAGAGTGTGTGATAGGGTGACAACTCTTAAGTTAAAACCCTGAAATTAGTCCCTCCTGCATACTGTAATTTTTGATCTAGGTTCTTTGCTAACCAGATTTTCACTACTACTGATCACACTGGCTTCTGTCTATGGGATTGCCCACTAATGGCCATGGATGATGCTTCCAGTGTCCCCTTTGGGGGGGGTCTGAATGGCTTGATTACTCCTACCTTTGTAAGTGCGTATCACATTTTATGAAAAATATATTGCTCAGTTTTTAACCACACTATGAACATGAGCATTTTCCAGTGTACCAGTGTACCAGAGCGCCCTCTGATTTTTGTATTGACCAGCATAGCATTGTAACGGTATCACATGGCATTATTTGAGCAACTCTCTCCTGCACAGCATCTTTTATTGGTTTTATTGGTTTTATAGATCTGGATTTTTACCTTTCTGATTTAAATTTTTATTTGCATATTAATATAATGCTTATTTTGCTGGGATTTATATATACATCAGCATTTATTCCATTCCAGTATAGTGCGTGACACAATAGCACTTTCTATTATAAAGCCAGTTTTGCACTTATAATACCAAAACCCTACACTGACAATCTTTTTCACTGCTTTTTTAGGTGGCTGTGTAGTCTGATTCCTCTTATAGGTCCTCTGAATTTTTGAAGAGGTGTGGATATGCTGAATTAAATTCTGTCACCCCTGCCCATTTTGTCGTATCTTCCCCCTTGTCCACAAGTAGTAGGAATGGCCCATTTCTCCAGTTTTATAAAGGCAGGCTTGACTATAAAATTTAATTTTACCCCCTTATATATTGTCCCCAATGAAGGTAATAGAGAGATGAAGGGATCTTGAGGTTTTCTTGAAGAACGATGTTGCCTGAAGTGGGTCAAGTCTGGCAGCTGCAGTTTTTAAGAATATTGATGACAGCCCTGTCAATCCATGTCTTTCTACAGTTTCACATATTACCCTCAATATCCTTTGTGATTGGACCTCCCCTTGGAGTGGTGACAGGCTGGGGCACTTTGTCAGAACTATTGTGAATCCTTACATTAGATTGCTGAAATAGACGTTGCAAACAACTGCTGTTCTGTCAAACAGAGCATGTGTAAATTCTCTCTACATATATACAGAGGAGCTGTTGAAATATATGTTTATTAATAGGAGTATTTTCCTTTGATGTGCCTGCCTAGGCATGAAGACAAAATAAAGGTCCAGCACCGAAACGTACCAAGTGATGAAAAGCTTTACAATAACAGTAAAGTGATTCCCTCTATTTAGGTAATCTCTTATAATCTCAGTGTGTTTTTAAATAATTGGGCCAAGACTCATTAACAGCTTGGTGGTGTCTTTCATATGTGTCAGTGTAGGGATACACCTATAAAAATGTATGTAAAATGAATATAAAATTAAATGTAATACTTAAAAAATGATCTATTATAATACAGGATTTATTTAGTGGCAATAGTTTGCACAGCGCTTTACAATATAAAGGGAGTACAGTTACAAATACAATACAATACAATTCAAGAGGGTCAGGCGTGCCCTGATCATGAGAGCTTACAATCTAATCTATGTATCTATCTATCTATCTACAGTTCCTAATCACTTACAATGGTAGATTTTTCCTCTGAAATTCTACTTATGATCAAGATATTTTCCAACAATAGTAATGGAGCAGAAGGCATTTAGTGAAAGGAGAATTTAATGACAGTAACATAAAGGCTTCTGTAGCTGAGCTCTTCTTCTAATAATGCTAGCTTTCTGGCTGCCATACTGGTCCTTTGGCCTCAATAGTATGAGTCACTTATCCAAAACAAGTATTATTATTAATATTATAAAGGATTTATATAGAGCTAACAGTTTGCGCAGCGCTTTACAATGTAGGTATACAGATATGCCGCGTACACACGATCGGAAATTCCGACAAGAAAATCGTGGATTTTTTTCCAACGGAATGTTGGCTCAAACTTGTGTTGCATACACACGGTCACATAAATCTTGTCGGAAATTCTGACCGTCAAGAACACGGTGACGTACAAGACGTACGACGAGCCGAGATCAATGAAGTTCAATAGGCAGGTCGGCTCTCATGCTTGATTCTGAGCATGCATGTTTTTTTTGCACGTCGGAATTGCATACAGACAATGGGAATTTCCGACAAGAACTTTTCTTGACGGAAAATTTGAGAACCAGCTCTAAAATTTTTATTGGGGGCGGAAATTCCGACAGAAAAAGTCAGATGGAGCCTACACACGGTCGGAATTTCCGACCAAAAGCTCACATCGAACTTTTCTTGTCAGAATTTCCAATTGTGTGTACGCAGCAATAAGGACTTTTCTTTCCTGATTGCTTACCATTGCTGCACATTTTTCAGCATATAATTTGCTGCAGGTATATTTAAAGCTACACTATGGGCAAAAGTGAATCATTTTTTTAAATTTTTAGTTTACTAACCCCTTTGAAAGGAGCAAAACTAATTTTTACTTACATGGCTCCTTCAGGGAGCTGAACCAATAAATAATTTTATTGTGAGGAGTGCCATTGTAGGTCTCCGTTGTGGTAGGGGTTTGGCAGACACCCTACGTGTCTTCCTGTACATGTAAGTGTGTTATGTTAGACTACAACACCCTGCTGGATTTATAACAGCCTGGGTGTAATGATGAGTTGGGTGATGCTGGGCAGAGAGAGAATATGTACAGCCCATCAGCACTCAATACTCATTGGCACCTATTGCAGAAAGTGCTGACATCACCATTGTACTAGAGAGGGATATTGGGGTTACCAATCACCATGTTAATAGGAAGTGATCTGTGGTGACTGGTCAAAAGAAATAGGTGCCTCCTGATTGATAAAAAGCAGCCTAGTATTCTATCAGGGTAGGCAACACGTAAGAAAGAAAAATCTGTGACAGGTAAACAACAAAACTGTAATTGATTTCTTCTGCCCAGAATTCCAGAATTTCCAAAACCTTAATTTAAGGTTACATTCAGAGACATTGTTTGAATAGGTTTTCAAAAGCTCCATTCACTATCTATACTGTAAATGCAGATACACCATACACTTCAGTTTTTGATTTGCAGTAAGAGTACAGCATATTTAATTAAATTTACATTTCCAAGTTGCATCCTTTGTTATTGAGAAATTAATGTGACTGCCACTCTGTATGCTCCTTAAGTGGAATTTTAAAAACAGAAATGTCACCCTGATTGGATGATTGGAAAAAATAGAGCTTTAAAGCAGAGGTTCAGACAAATTTTTTTTTTTAAAAGCCAGCAGCTACAAATACTGCAGCTGCTGACTTTTAAAAGATGGACACTTACCTGTCCCGCGATGTCGGCAGACGAGGTCGAGCAGTTGCTCGGTCCTCAGATGCTTCCGCCGCCATTCTCGGTGAGGGAATCAGGAAGTGAAGCCTTGCTGCTTCACTGCCCGGTTCCCTACTGCGCATGCACGAGTAGCGCGCCGTGCCGTCACTGGTCCCCGCTCTCTCCTGGAAACAGTGTGTTTCCCAGAAGACAGCGGGGGGTGACGCGAAGGGGCGTGACTCCTGCGGGAGTCAATACCCGGAAGTGGTGCAAATACCTGTCTTAGACAGGTATCTGCACCCCCCTCCTCCTGAAAGGTACCAAATGTGACACCGGAGGGGGGGAGGGTTCCGAAGAGCGGAAGTTCCATTTTTGGGTGGAACTCCGCTTTAAGTATTTGTAAGACACACTCAACGTTCTGACTGGCAGCAAACAAACCCAAAATTTATTTTTGGGACTTGAAGCAGCAGAACATTTCCTATCCTGGTGATTAAGTCCTTTCAGTAAGCTGGAGAGTTTTATTATTTTTATATACTGTATGTGAAAACAATATCAAAAGAGTTAACAGTCCATCATTGATCATTGTAAACTGTGAATTGAAATTGAAAATTGTGAATCCCTAGTTAACTCCCCCCCCACTACACCCTCCGCCCCCACCACCACCTAATGAATTAGTATATTACATTTTAAACAAAAAATCAATATCACAAGACCAATGCAAAAACCATCTTTTTTTCCCATCATGCCAGGGTGCTAGGGGTAATCATGGACTCTGACTCTGAGTCTTCACTTAGGAATGCGATACCCTAACTACCAAGGCCTGAAGTGTGCCTCTGCCTAGCTGGTCAGTATGCCTAAAAGAGGGCATACACTGAATGTGACTGTGAAGAACATAACAATGTAAATGATTATATGAAAATAGGTGGAACGGGTGGGTGGGAACCCAGAAAACCAAGCCGACGCAGGAGATGAGAGAGGAGGAGGGATAAATAGCCCTCAGACTCCTCCTACAAATACAGGCTAGCCTGCGGCCAGCCTTCTAACTTGTAGTCAGAGTCTTCACTTAGGAATGCGATACCCTAACTACCAAGGCCTGAAGTGTGCCTCGGCCTAGCTGGTCAGTATGCCTAAAAGAGGGCAAAAATACATGGAAGTAGGTGTGATAAGAAAGTAGAAGAAGAGTAGGTAACAATCCGTCTGGCAGAGTGACGCATGCCCGGGGGCCTCAATGTATGGATCCGGTATGTATCAGCTATGATAGCAGGAAACCAGCATCCTATGATTTGACGATAAGAAGAGACCCCATTCGTTTGGAACCTGCGAAACTGCCCAGAAACAAAACGACTGTCTTGTAACTGATGGATTAGGCCTACTTCGAGAAAACACACAGGCATGGGAACGAACTGCTTGTGGCGAGAGGATACGTAGGAGGAACGGAACAAGGGCTGACCCGAGGAGCCCTGTGAAATAATGCAAAGTTTGAACACCAGAAAACCGGACGTTAGACAAGTAGCTCTGTGAAATACCCACAACCCCTGGCCGAACTGCCCATGCCTGGTATGGGAATGTTTGAGAGGATGAGCTGCCAAAAAAAGGACGAACTGACAGGAGTCCAAGGGTCCAAGGTGCTGGATACCTGATAGATATGTTTGCTGGTGTTGACGGATGAGGCCAACACGCTGTAGTAATATGCATCAATAACACACAGAAACCAGACATGGCATGATTGAATCGGATCATGCCTCTGCCTATAACCTGACAATCGCATCAGAGTCCTGAAACAGGGGAAGGAGGGCCTGACTCCAACCTGAGGAATAACCTCAAGGCCTGATTCAGCATACCCCAGTGACTGGAAGCCCCCTTGGAACAGGCTGGGGATCGGACAAAGATAAATAATTGATAGATAAATGACCCGTACGCCAGGCCACCCCACAATCAAGAGATTGCACCAAGAGTAGACCAAAATAAACGATGAAAAGGCCCTGACCTACCATATGACAAAGGAACGTTAGTGTCAAAGCAAGGACTGCTTTGACCCGGTGAAACCCATCGGTGAAACAACCCTGACGCCACCGATATTGCCCTGCAGTGGGCAAGTCTGAAGAAAGCTTCAAAGCATTGGCGACATCAGCTTGGATAGCCAATACACAACCTCCCCCCCAACTGTGGAAAGTGCTAAATCGTCAACTCCATGGTTGAGTACTTCTATGAAAATCTTGCCGCCGGAAAGAGACAAAAATGTAAAAAAGATGAAAACTACCACTGGACCCCCCGTGGGCCGACCAGGTGAAGAACCAGATCAAGCGCCCCATGGAAATTCCTGCCTCCCATGACTAGATTCACAATGAAAGCATGACTGCCTGCTGAGGCCAAGATACTACATGCGAAAGACTCCGACAAGATAGCGATGAGAAACATACTAACGGCAGGGCTGCCTGAAGCCTGGGGATGAGAGATTCCAACCCAGCCCCTGACAAGAAACATGCTTGCCTCAGACATGTTGAACCCAAATGCTTGACAAGACTGGTGAACTAATGAGATGCTGATCTTACCTGTAGAAAAGCAGGAGCTGGGGGTGTGCTGACACCCCGCCTCTGACCGAGCGAGTTTGAACACCTCCATCCCGTCCTGTAATTGTAAGGGGCCGTGGAGAGCCTGATAGGCCCGCATGAAACTGCGCTAAGAATAAAGCCCAGAACATGTACCATGCTGGTATGTGGGAGATGCTAGGATGGAATTGAAACAAACTAAAGTGTATCGCCTACCCTGCTGTGGCCGGAAAAGGAAACCCCTGTGTTGACGCTCCGCTCTGCAGAGCTAAGTATGGACAAACTCTTGTGCGACGGAGTACTACCATGCTCAGAACCCCCACGTGGAGTTGAAGGGATGAACATGAATAAGTTGCTCCCGAACGTGCGGCATGCCCAACCCTATGAAACACAAAGAAAATGACAACAGACAACCAGACATGAGAAACACCACCCCTCTGAACCTGCCTGAGTAAATTACGTGAGCAGAAATGACCAGACCTCAGCGCGTGAATGAACCTGACGACCGCTCCCACCCTAGTGTATGTAGTGAGCGAGCCCGAATAACCTGCAGTGCAGAGACAGATAATTAAAAACATAACACTCAGGGCCGTTATACCCACAGACCGTGGTGGGTAGTTGTATAGGCGTAAGCATGAACGTGCACATATGATGTATGGTATACGGGCGAGAAGATTGTGGTCAACAATCATTTAAAAACTAAACCTCGGCCCGTATGGATCCATGGACGTGACAGATCCTGAGATGTGAGCCCTAGCTACTGTAACTAAACCCAGGTATGCAAGAACCTGAAAGAAAGGTATGACGAGACAAGGAAACAAACAAAGATGCAATGGCTGTTTGTGTGTGCCGTGACTGCATCGCACCGACAAGCTACGACAGAACATGCTACGACTGACTGAGACATGCTATGACTGAACATGCTGGAGTAAACACCCTCTAACAGACACACAACTCCCTCTGTGCCTACCCAAGTGTGAAGACATGAGCAGTGATGGTGGGACCACAGCATGTGAATGAACCTGATGATGACCCCCCCCCCCCCCCCGGTGTAAGACGTGAGTGAGTGCAAGTGACCTGCTGTGAAACTGAATACTCAGGACCTGTGTACCCAAAGACCGTAGTTGGTAGTCCTGCAGGTGTAATAAAATGAATGCATCGTATGACGTGATGTAACAGGCGAGAAGATTGTGGACAACAATCATTAAAAAAAAAAAAGAAACCTCATCCCATATGGATCTGTAAACGTGACAGATCCCGAGATGTGAGCCCTAGCCAACTGAACCAGGGATGCAAAGAACCTACGAAAAGTAAGATGACACATGGAAACAAACGAAGATGAAGCGGCTACCGGTGTGTGCCGAACCTGCAAGGCACCGTCGTGCTGACAGGAAACGCTATGACAGAAAAACGCTATGACAGAAAAACACTATGACAGCAAACACGCTATGACAGGAAACACGCTATGACAGAAAACACGTTATGACAGAGCCGTCGTGACAAAAACACGTCATGATAGAAACACGTCATGAGAGAAACACGTCATGACAGAAACACGCCATGACAGAAACACGCCATGACAGAACATGCTAAAAACTGATTTGCTGTGACAGAACACAAATAACAGAGCCGCGATGGCAGAACACGCTACAACAGAAACACGTTACTGACAGAAACACGCTATGACAGCCGGTGAACTAAGGAGCCCTCAGTGATCCCCCCATGAAGCTTGCAGGGACAGATGTCCCGACAGACCTGACAAGTGCTGACCGATGACACCTGCTAGACTGCACCCCCCCTGTGACCCCACTGTATTCTGTTGAGCTGACAGGAAAAATACCCCAAGTGGCTCATTCCTCTCAGGTAACAAAGCTCAGGTAGGAGTGTGTCTGCGCATGCTCAGTACGCACAAGACAAGCTGCATACCCCTGCTCTGTGGAATTCCACAGCCTGTAATGGTGGAGGGGGGACAAGTCCCTGAGTGGGTACTGGAAATGTGCTCCCTACCATGACAGCAAAACTGGTAAGGAAAGAGTTACCATGCCACTAGGGCGGAGATCGCCCGCTGATTGTACGGAGTGGCAGATTATGGTCCATTCCGGTACATGGAGTGCCCTGGACTTGTCCACATGCCCTGGAAATATCTATGGATATGCTGTGCTGCAAGCAACCCCCTGTTATTGGCACCCCCGGCCCGACCCTACCAGGACTAACCAAAGCAGCCTCCCCCTTCTCTCCTGTTGATGCCCAGCGTGAGTACTGTGAAGAGCAAGAGGGCCCTCTGACAAACCGCTTGGAAATCCCTAAACAATGGCGGCATGACAGTGCCCCCCCCTCCGGCCCGAGCATGATGAGTGGCATCCAATGTGCCCCCTCCTGCCTTTGAAGCCTGGCATGAGCTCTGGGACAAGCGAGCGAGACTGCTACCTCCATGGACCTGACTGGTGCTAAGATGAGAAGTCGGAGGTCATATCTCCAGCACCCCTCCAGCCCATGCCAACTGGGGGTGAAAGGTACGGGCACAGGGAGGAGGGCTTTGCATGCGTGTTGCCAGGCGGGGTTGCCTGGGAGGTCTCTGGCGTTAGAGCAGGGATCAGACCGATGTGTACCTGTCCATCTACAGAGCATAAAGCCAACCCAGGGGAGAGCGAGCAACGATCAGCGGGGAGAGGAGGAGGATGGGGGGCACACAGCACCAGTGACTCCCGTGGCACACAGATTGTGCCTGGTAAGGATCCTCAGGAGAGTAAAATGGGTGAAGGGCCCACCATGAAGCCCGGTGGAACCCCCATGTGACAATAACACCCCTCTGGCAGCCACATCTCAGGGGGATAAGAACCGCCACGAGACTCCTGCAGCTGCTGCCGTTGCTCCGCAACCCCACCCCTCAACCCCCCTCTGCTGTGAACTGCCGATGCCCCCCGCGATTAGGCCGACACCTCCGCTGTGAACACCTCCCCCTGTGAGCGGGACGAATGGCATCCGATGCGGGCCCCCGTTAATGCCCTCCACCCGCATATACCGGAACAGCGAGCCCGGGAGAGGGGAACCAAGACGAGACCCCTGCAGCCGACCACGCTGCTGCTCTGCTAGCCAAAACCGGAAGTGACGCGATGCCCTGTGAACCCAGAAATTACATGTCGGCTAATTAGAAAACCAAGCCGACGCAGGAGATGAGAGAGGAGAAGGGATAAATAGCCCTCAGACTCCTCCTACAAATACAGGCTAGCCTGCGGCCAGCCTTCAAACTTGTGCTTTCAGTCCCAAATCCAATCCCTGTTCTAAATCTTGCTACCTTCACCTCTGTAACATTTCCAAAATATGCCCCTTCTAATCCGAGGACACCACCAAGCTACCCTCTCTTCATTAGCTTATCTCTACACAGAGACTATGCCTTCTTCAGTCTGCAATAAATACTGCTACCAGGCTTATTCACCTTAGCAATTACTCAATGTCCAGCACACCTCTTTGATAATCCCACCACTGTCTTCCAATCATCCAATTAATAATTTTCAAAATATTAACAACTCCATAAAAGGCCATCCACAACTCTGCCCCCAAATGCATCACAAACCTCATCTCAAAATATTAATTAAAACTTCTTCTTCCATCCTCCCTAGACGTCCTACTCTCTAGCTCCTTCATCACCTCCTCCCATGCTTGCACCTAGGATTTTACAGAGCCTCTACATTCCTCCCTACCTCATTCTGTACAGCTGTCTGCCTTTAGGGCAACTCTGAAAACCCACCTCTACCTAATTAGAATTAGGGTTCTGAAGTTTTCAACCAGTGGTATCATGTTGTTACAAGACAATGGGTATCAACAAGTCCAGTTGATAGGCCTGGATTTAGCTTTGGATCACCGGTCTCTAATAGTGGAAAAGGCAGTGCAAAGATTTATGTGTCAGTGATCTGGGGTATGTAAAAAGTGTCTTCATAGAATTAGGGTTCTGAAGTTTTCAACCAGTGGTATCATGTTGTTACAAGACAATGGGTATCAACAAGTCCAGTTGATAGGCCTGGATTTAGCTTTGGATCACCGGTCTCTAATAGTGGAAAAGGCAGTGCAAAGATTTATGTGTCAGTGATCTGGGGTATGTAAAAAGTGTCTTCATAGTTTTTTTTTTGTTAAAAGGTAGTAGTAGGTGGGGTAGGAGGGATGTTTTTTTTTCTCCCGGAGGTGGGTGTGACGCCCACCGCTGCCAACCAAATGTGATGAACTCCGGACACCCTGTTGGGTATTTCCATCAAGGAGCTGCTTCCCAAGTACAAGTACTGGAACACGAGACCAATGGATCTGGCTATAGTAAGCCCCAAAAACCAGACAACACCAGTCTTGGAGTACAAAAGAAAAAGAACTGCTTTATTTGAGAAACACACTGAATTTATACAGAAAACCATCAGACACATTAAAACACAGAGTTCTCCAGGCAATGGTTCTCCTGCAGCCCAAAGTCCGTGACAGTGGGCTTTAAGCAGACTCCAGAACACAGCCCACTGGTTGAATGACTATAATTTTAAAACCAAACTCCAGACAAAAAAAAGGTTTTTTTGGATGGAGTGGGGAAGAGTTGGCCTTTCTGTCAGTTTTAATTGCTGCATAACAAATAAGAAGAAATCTCCCCCGTTTCTATACAGAGAGCAATAAAATCCAGACAAAGGGGTCTAACCAGGGCTTGAGCCTTGCGGGAACGCATGGGAACAACGTTCCTGCACTTTTTTTACAGCAGGAACGTCGTTCCCATTAGCAGCCGCATCCTGCAGGACTGCGAGCTGTGGCATGCAGTGTGGGTGCATACCTCCCAACCCGCACGGATTCTGCGGGTTTTACCCGCAGCGACACAACTTTCCCACAGTCCTGCGATACTTTCTGTATTCCTGCACAGCCACAGCAGGACACAGAAGGCAGAGGAAGGAGGAGGAGGTAAGTTCTGAGCGACGTCCCTTTTAGTGTGGCTTGTGAAGTCCGGCACTCCCCCCCCTACTGGCGGCGCCCCCCCGCTCCTTATCTTTGAAAGTAAAAGCCCGTGGCCCCCCCCCCCGCTCCACAAGTGCAGTCTATCAGTTTAATGCCTAGGCAAAAAACATCAGAATGAATGTCCCGCAGAGGACATTTAAAAAGTTGGGAGGTATGTGGGTGTGCGGGAAGGGAGGTTAGTCCGTTCCGGATGCCACACATTGGGGAGGGGGGTGTTATCCCAGCGGGCCCATCCTCCCCTCCTTTGTTCTTTCTCCTCATCCAGCGGCCCCTATAACAAGGTCCCGCCTCCTATAGTTCCGTGATAGGTAGAACAATGCTGGTGTCACCAGCGTGTATTATGGGAGGCGGGACCTTTTTACAGTGGCCACTGGAGGAGGAGGAGAAGGACCGAGGGAGGGGAGGACAGGCGTGCTATGATGACACCCCTCCCTCTCCCTAATATGTGGCACCCTGGGTGGAGTGACCCCTGTTGGCACTGATGGAGGCACTGATCAGGCTGCACTGATGGGGACACTGATCAGGCTGCACTGATGGGGACACTGATCAGGCTGCATTGCTGGGGATACTGATCAGGCTGCCCTGATGGGATACTTATCAGGCTGCACTGATGGGGACACTAACCAGGCTGCACTGATGGGGACACTGATCAGGCTGCACTGATTGGGTCACTGATCAGGCTTCATTGCTGGGGACACTGATCAGGCTGCATTGCTGGACACTGGTAAGGTCGCATTGATGAGCACTGGTAAGGCTGGATTGCTGGGCATTGATCAGGCTGCATTGCTGAGCACTGGTAAGGCCGCATTGCTGGGCACTGGTGAAGCCGCATTGCTGGGCAATGGTAAGGTCACATTGATGGGCACTGGTAAAGCTGCATTTGATGGCCACTGGTAAGGCTGCATTTGATGGGCACTGATCAGGCTGCATTTGATGGGCAGTGAGGAGTGAGCAGCCCGTGTACAATCAACACCTGCGGCCTGAGGACATTGTGTGTGTGTGTATATATATATATATATATATATATATATATATATATTAATACACTGTATATACACACACACATACACACACTTTTTTATTTTTTAGGTGGTTGGTGGGAATCTTGGGTGAGTTTCCACATTTTTTTTGCAGGACTTGACCCCTGGGTCTAACTATTCCCATTTACTAAGGCCAGGTTCACACTAGTGTGATTTGAGATGCGACTTGAGTCACACAGAATCACATGTCAGGGGAAATCGCACTGTTGTCATTGGTGTCCATTCACATCAATGCAACTCAGCACAAAAGTGATTTTGGAAAAGGTTTCTATGCTACTTTGATGCAATTCCAGTGCGACTTTGGCCTCATATAATACACAAACCTTATCAAAGTTGCATCCGAGTTACCAAGTAGTACTACATAATCACACTGAAAGTCGGATCAAAATTGTATCACTGCAATGTGAACCTAGACTAAAAGGTGTTTTCTGCCACCTGTGTACCTATTGAGGAGATTTCCCTTTGTCCTCTTCTGTCTGACACCCGTAAAATAGGCAGGAGGCATGCAGAAATTCTATCAGGAATGGATACACCAATAAAAACTCCACAGAACTTCTAGCCCTCTGACTCTTGAAGTAAGGAGGCTGCACAACACAGATCCATGTTACAAGAGGCAGAAACAACCCATAACCATTGTGGGAAATCCTGAATATAAAACATTACATAAAATATACATAAATTATCAAGAACCACTGAGTGGACTTTTCACAGTTGCAGTGACTTAACTAAAAATGTATGGGCCCAAAATGTTGTGTCCCCCCCCCCTCCTAACTTTGAGTCATTCATTAACCCTTATGTGACCAAGAGTCGTTAATGCCCAAGTCAAAATTTGCAGCAGCAGTGTGTTGGTTAATTTGAAAATAACTCTGTGACAATGCCCACCTAAATAATTTTTCCATTTTATAAAGAACTTGTAAGGCCCTATCACCAGCATGTGTTAGCATTCATTGTTAATGGCGCCACATTTTTCTTAAGCAATGCACTGTTGTAGAGCTGCCCAATTCAACTGAATGTGCAAAGCATATGCATAACACACCAGAGTGAACAGTTCTCAATAGACCCTAATGCCACGTACACACGCTCAGAATTTCTGATGGAAAAAGTCAGACGGAATATTTTCATCGGATATTCCGACTGTGTGTATGCCCCATCGGACTTTTTCCATCGGAAATTCTGACGGAATTAGATAGAGAACATGTTCTCAATTTTTCCGATGGTAAAAATTTCTATCGGAAGTTCCATTCGTCTGGATGCAATTCCGATGGACTAAAAACCACGCATACTCGGAAACAATTTGATGCATGCTCGGAAGCATAGAACTTCATTTTATCGGCTCGTCATAGAGTTTTACGTCTCTGCGTTCTTGATGGTCGGATTTTAGTGTGACCATGTGTATGCAAGAAAGCTTGAGCGGAATTCCGTCGGAAAACCCCGTTGGAGTTTATTCCGATGGAAATTCCGCTCGTGTGTACAAGGCATAAAGCTTTTGGTTGTTGCACTGTTTTAACAAATACCCTGCTTAGATTTTTTTTTTTTATATTTAAGCTGGCAAATGCAAAACATGTGAAAAAGTACAATTTACATTTAATAGTTTACATTCATTTTATATATTTATTAATTTATTTTTATAGTTTTTGCATTTAGACTGCATACCTCCTTAACCACTTCCATACCGGGCATTTTCACCCTCCTCCTGCCCAGGCCAATTTTCAGCTTTCAGCGCTGTCACACCAATTTGAATGAGAATTGTGCGGTCATACGACGCTGTACCCAAATTAATTTTGATAATTTTTTTCCCCACAAATAGAGCTTAATTTTGGTGGTATTTGATCACCTCTGCGGTTTTTATTTTCTGCGCTATAAACAAAAATAGAGTGACAATTTTGAAAAAAAAACACAATATTTATTACTTTTTGCTATAATAAATATCCCAATTTAAAAAAAAAAAAGAAAAAAAATTTCCTCAGTTTTGGCCGATGTGTATTCTTCTACATATTTTTGGTTAAAAAAAAATCGCAATAAGCGTTTATTGACTGGATTGCGCAAAAGTTATAGCGTCTACAAAATAGGGGATAGAATTATGGCATTTTTATAATTTTTTTTCTTTACTAGAAATGGCAGCGATCTGCGATTTTTATCATGACTGTGACATTCCAGCGGACATATCGGACCCTTTTTACACTATTTTGGGACCATTCACATTTATACAGCGATCCGTGCTATAAAAATGCACTGGTTACTGTGTAAATGTGACTGTCAGGGAAGGGGTTAACACTAGGGGGCGAGGAAGCGGTTAAATGTGTATCCTAGGGAGTGCTTCTAACTGTAGGGGGAGGGGACTCACAAGGTGAGGAGACCGATCGGTGTTCCTCTGTAATGGGAACACACGGATCGGTCTCCTCAAACCTGACAGGACGTGGATCTGTGTGTTTATACACACAGATCCACGTCCCTGCTCTGTGACGAGCAATTGCGGCTGACGGGCCTGCACATCGGGTCCCCAGTGATGTGGCAAGTGCACGCGCCGGCGTCGGTGCGCGCGCTCTCTACACTGCAGGGAATCCCAAGACGTCATATGACGGCCGCCCGGAGGGACGAAGGGTTCCTGCGGCCGTCATATGACTATGCACAGCGTGCAGGAAGTGGTTAAGCTAACTGGCATCCTCCTGTTTGTAAACACAGCTATGCGATCACTATGATTTTCTCTTATAGTGAACATATTATGGGAGCCATGCTGTTGGAAACTGCACCAAAGAAAAAAAAAGTCTTGTGTAAGCTCCATGTGATCAAAGCTTACACAGGACTAAAGACACTCCTCCCAATTCAATGTGGCCCCTCTCAGGCCAATTGATTGGCTGACCAGGACACAGCACTGCATTGTGGCAAAGAGTATAATGAGTCACAATCTCTTCTTTCTGCTCCAATGGGAAAATGGAATGGCGGGGACGTTGGGTTATAAAGTAAAGTCTATTTATTTAGACTTTACTCTAAGTTGTGTTTACACAAAAGGAATGACATACCTTTATTTGTGGTACATATTACCTACCAAGTTGTATCCTGTTTGACAACTTTATTCATTTAAATGCAAATTTTATCATTTGATATCATTAGGGCCAGCCCTGTTGTCATATAATACCTTCTCTAATTAGCGTTTAGCTTACCGAGATTCTATAAACTTGCTGTTTTGGCTGACAGAGGCATTGACTTAGAACCATGATAAGATTACACCTATTTTATTTTTTACTTTAAAAATGAAATAGCATAGAAAAAATTAAATAAGATCATTTATAATATTTCTATGTGTGCTAAAGAGAATATTGTAAAAAGGAAACCAAGTATATGTTTAACAGAATGTTCTAACATTAATACATATTATTTTGATTGAATTATTAACAAGCATTTTCCCAAAAAGCAAGTTAGAGCAACCATAGTGCAATGTTTGTCTAAATTTAATAAAATTAGCATAGCCTTCCGTCTTCTCATTTTACTGCTCATGTAGAAAATGTCAGAAAATATATGAATATAGTTGCAGATTAGGTTCTATTTCTAGAAGCTGTTGAAGCATTTTGCTAAGTGAAAAACAAGAAACATTTCTAATACATGTTTAATGTTCAATATTTAAGTGTAGGAATTCACCAATTTTAGAGGATCGTTATGTCTGACTGGTAGACTGAGTCAGACCTAAGGTGAATTTGGAGAGTAAGTTTACCTGGGTGGAGGTTTCTATTTTGTACCTCAAACCAATATTCTAGGCTATGGACATCTAAAACATAGGATTGATTGTTGAACGTTTTCGACTGACAGCTTTTTTATAAATATGCTGTCAGATAACAAAATGGCTGCCTTTGCTTCTGTCTCTCTCTCTCTCTCTCTCTCTCTCTCTCTATATATATATATATATATATATACAGTGGGGAGAACAAGTATTTGATACACTGACGATTTTGCAGGTTTTCCTACTTACAAAGCATGTAAAGGTCTGTAATTTTTATCATAAGTACTCTTCAACTGTGAGAGACGGAATCCAAAACAAAAATCCAGAAAATCACATTGTATGATTTTTAAATAATTAATTTGCATTTTATTGCTTGACATAAGTATTTGATCACCTACCAACCAGTAAGAATTCCGGCTCTCACAGACCTGTTATTTTTTCTTTAAGAAGCCCTTCTGTTCTCCACTCATTACCTGTATTAACTGCACCTGTTTGAACTCGTTACCTGTATAAAAGACACCTGCCCACACACTCAATCAAATAGACTCCAACCTCTCCACAATGGCCAAGACCAGAGAGCTGTGTAAGGACATCAGGGATAAAATTGTAGCCCTGCACAAGGCTGGGATGGGCTACAGGACAATAGGCAAGCAGCTTGGTGAGAAGGCAACAACTGCTGGCGCAATTATTAGAAAATGTAAGAAGTTCAAGATGACGTTCAATCTCCCACGGTCAGGGGATCAATGCAAGATCTCACCTCGTGGGGCATCAATGATCATGAGGAAGGTGAGGGATCAGCCCAGAACTACACAGCAGGACCTGGTCAAAGTCCTGAAGAGAGCTGGGACCACAGTCTCAAAGAAAACCATTAGTAACACACTACGCTGCCATGGATTAAAATCCTGCAGCGCACGCAAGGTCCCCCTGCTCAAGCCAGTGCATGTCCGGGCCCATCTGAAGTTTTCCAATGACCATCTGGATGATCCAAAGGAGGAATGGGAGAAGGTCATGTGGTCTGATGAGACAAAAATAGAGCTTTTTGGTCTAAACTCCACTCGCCGTGTTTGGAGGAAGAAGAAGGATGAGCACAACCCCAAGAACACCATCCTAACCATGAAGCATGGAGGTGGAAACATCATTCTTAGGAGGTGATTTTCTGCAAAGGGGACAGGACGACTGCACCGTATTGAGGGGAGGATGGATGGGGCCATGTATCGCAAGATCTTGTCCAACAACCTCCTTCCCTCAGTAAGAGCATTGAAGATGGGTCGTGGCTGGGTCTTCCAGCATGACAACGACCCGAAACCCACAGCCAGGGCAACGAATGAGTGGCTCCATAAGAAGCATCTCAAGGTCCTGGAGTGGCCTAGCCAGAAAGTCCGTGTGGCCCAGCGACAGCCCCGAAACCTGAAGGATCTGGAGAAGCTCTGTATGGAGGAGTGGGCCAAAATCCCTGCTGCAGTGTGTGTAAACCTGGTCAAGTACTAGAGGAAACGTCTGATCTCTGTAATTGCAAATAAAGGTTTCTGTACCAAATATTAAGTTCTGCTTTTCTGATGTATCAAATACTTATGTCATGCAATAAAATGCAAAATAATTACTTAAAAATCATACGATGTGATTTTCTGGATTTTTGTTTTAGATTCTGTCTCTCACAGTTGAAAAGTACCTATGATACAAATTACAGACTTCTACATGCTTTGTAAGTAGGAAAACCTGCAAAATCGACAGTGTATCAAATACTTGTTCTCCCCACTGTATATATATATATATATATATATATATATATATATATATATATATATACTATATAAACAAAAGTATTGAGTCTCCTGTCTTTACATGCACATGAACTTTAATGGCATCCCAGTCTTAGTCCATAGGGTTCAATTGAGTTGGCCCACCCTTTGCAGCTATAACAGCTTCAACTCTTCTAGGAAGGCTGTCCATAAGGTTTAGGAGTGTTTCTATGAGTATGTTTGACCATTCTTCCAGAAGCCCATTTGTGAGATCAGGCACTGATGTGGGTGAGAAGGCCTGGCTCGTCCGCTCTAATTCATCCCAAAGGTGTTCTATCGGATTGAGGTAAGAACTCTGTGTGGGCCAGTCAAGTTCCCCCACCCCAAACTCGCTCATCCATATCTTTATGGACCTTGATTTGTGCACTGGCCCAAATCATTTGGCGGAGGGGGGATTATGGTGTGGTGTTGTTTTTCATTATTTGGGCTTGGCCACTTAGTTCCAGTGATGGGAACTCTTAAGACGTCAGCATACCAAGACATGTTGGGCAATTTCATACTAGAGATGGTTGCGCGTGAAAATCCCAGTAGATCAACAGTTTTTGAAATACTCAGACCAGCCTGTCTGGCACCAACAACCATGCCACATTCAAAGTCACTTAAATCCCCTTTCTTCTCTATTCTAATGCTGGGTTTGAACTTCAGTAAGACATCTGATTCTTCACCATGTTTAGATGTCTAAATGCATTTAGTTGCTGCCATGTGATTGGCTGATTAGCAATTTGTGTTACCAAGCAATTGAATACCTGTACCTAATAAAGTGGCCAGTGAGTGTACTGTATGTGAAATGCTTGGAAAAATTACACAAGGTTCTCAAAGGTGCAATTTATGAAGCTCCAGCATGTGTTTTGTGAGCAGAGAAACCTGTGTTTTCTCTGGGTTTGGTAGTCCTGGATTGGGGCTTGAAGATTCCAAAGAGTTTTGGGTGGGACCGAACCTTCAATCATGTATCCAGGTTTTCCTGAAGTTCTGTAGGTTGTGTGTGTGTCCAGGGGCCCACACTTGTTATAAGCCAGGTCTGAGAGTAGCTAAGGGCAGTTACAGTTGGAGTTGCAGTTGCTGCCATTGAGAAACACAGTCAGTGTGTGAGGACAGAGTTGTTGCCAGCCAGGAGAGGTGACCTACTGGGAAGACAAGACTCCAAGTTGGAGAGATTCCCTCACCAGAAGGACCAGGAAAGCTGAGGCAATTAAAAAGTCCAGGATGTGGATCTGTAAGTCTCCAGTGGTAAAGTCCGGGGTGATGGGAGACCCTATCCAGAGGCCAGGAGTGGACCAGTACAGTGAGGTTCTGTATGTAAAGGTTAAGTGAGCCTGAAGAACCTGTGGTCTGGGAGACCAGTGTAAGAAGCAGAGGTACTGCTGACAGGACAGCCAGGTGGCTTGGTATTTTTGTTTCTGCTACCCCTACATGGGAAACCTTGTGCTAAGACTTTCTTTTCCTTTTTTAATAAAAGCAGTCTTTTGTGCCCTTAAACTATAATTTCAGACTGATGTGGATGATGCTCCTTATATTGGGTCTTCCGCAGGCACTCATGGCCCCTCCCCCTGCCTGAATACCACCATAGCAAGCCGCTTGCTATGGGGGCACTCCTGCATGCTTGCTCCCGAGCTGGCCATGGGCTCCTGCTGCTGGGTCAGAGCCAATGAAGATAAAGAAAGCCGAGAGAGCCTCTGCTCTCATGCACATCACTGGATCAAGATTGAACACAAGTAAGTATAAGGGGGGCTGGGGAAAAGCTGATTGTTACATGTTTTTTTAACTTAATGCATAGAATGTATTAAGCTAGAGAACCTTCTGTCTTTAAGGCCAATTTAAGGACAAATAAATAAAAAAAGGATAATCTAATAATATAAATATTTCCTGGTCTATATCACCTATACATTTCTCATAACTAGAGTCTACTGTAGCAGGGCAAAGGGAATACAACATTAAAATACAACATGTACAATGCATTACAAAAATAATAATAAATGGTAGAACATGTACATAAGGGTGTCACATTTATGTGTGCCCAGGCAGTTTGACATAACCCCAAATGAAATATCAGCACAATATATAGCATGAATTAGTATAGACATTATAATTATAGTAGGGTGTGGGTAAATCATGTCTAGTATATATAGACTAAGAAATCCCATTGTACTTTAAACTGATGTCTAGTTTCTATAGAGAATGTATGTTATCTTATTGTTTGTTATCCTTCTTTCATGTGTGCTGTGTAAAGGAATAGGATTAATAAGCAGAAGACACATGTGGAGCAGAATCCCTTGAAAAAATTAATAGGGAATATTTTTCATCTGCATGTCACAGACGTCCAGTCATGTGAAGATAAAGAAAGAGATCCACTGAGATTCTGTACAATATCCTGGATATGAGCTCTGTGTATCTCCAGGCTCTAACATTGCAGGCTATTCACGGTGGTGGATGCACTGGAATGACATAAAATAAAATACATTATAAAAGAGTGATACAATGGCACAGGTAATTGCACATCACCTGCATGAGCTCAATATCACAGTTCCTATCAGCAATGTATGACAACATTTAGACAACTACTGTACATATTTTAAGAGCAATGCCAGGCAACAGGTACAATTTTTTTCAATCGTTGCGTAGTAATATTTACAATACATTGTAATGCTGTGCTTGCTTTAGTAGTTATGCGCTGCCTAAAAACATTACCTGCTACTGTTGTGCAGAATGTTTTGCCAGGATGCCAAATCAGAGATCCAATTTCTGTGTGGGAAAATTAAGATTTTAACAACCTATTCATTTTAACTAACTATCTTTATTTTAAGATGCTTTCATTTTTGAGAAAATTCCAGTTGATCCTTCCAGTGTCTTTGATTTCTTGTGTAACAGATTGCCCATTTACTCCCCATACTCAGAAGCAGATGCAGGGCCCTTTAATTCTACCTTCCACAACTCCCTCGGTTCCTGGGCATGCCCAGGGTGTATACATTTCTCATCTTCCCTCTCTCAGTAGCAGTTTAGAGAGGTCACATCTGATGAAACACTAGTAGCTGGGTATGTTATCTGCAGCAAAGTGAGCAGTTGTCATGGTCTGGGATCAGACTCAGAGGCCAGTAGTTGTAGCAGTATAGAGGTTCATACATTAGTCATTTGGATGAATAAGCAGGCAGATCCCCCTAGCAGATGATGTGGGCTCACCCGAGGAGCAGGTCACTAGAGATCCTGGTGGTGGGGATGGGTTTTCGCTGTTTGCTAATGTCAGACCGCAGCCCTCTGGATTGCCCCACCCAGAAGAGAACAAGCGGGGGTCAGGTAGCGGATGAAGAGTAAACAGATCTCCTCTCACAGGTAGAATTGGTGGTGAGGCAGGACAATGTTATTATTAAGGTAGACTTCAATTATTGCAATATTGACTGGGCAGACAGAACTGCACGCTCATCTAAGGCTCGTAATTTTTTTAACATCTTGCAGCACACAGATCTGATTGCAGATGTGGAAGTAAAGGATAACTTAGGAAACAGCGATCATAGAGTAATTATGTTCAATGTAAATTATATGAAAAGGAGACCTGAGGGTAGGACAACAACACTACATTTTAAAAGAGCCAACTTTACTAAACTGTGCTCCATGCTACATGACATTAAATGGAATACAAGCTTTAAGTGCGTATCAAATAATGGCATTAGCCAGTGCCAATGGACATCAAATGCAAAAGAAATAAAGTAAAACTTGGGTGGCTAAATTCTAGCATAAAAAGGCATATTAATGAGAAAAAGCTGTGCTTTAAAAAATAGGCCGAGGGGAAACCGTTGGCATTCCAACACTACAAAGAATGCAATAAGAAATGTAAGAGCGCGATCAGGGCAGGTTAAATAGACTACAAGAGACACATAGTGGAGGAGAGTAAAAATCTGGATAAAGGAAGTCCTGTGGACATGGTGTACCTAGATTTTGCCTAACAAAATTGATAACAGTATCCCATAGCAGCTCATTTACAAATTGAGGTCTGTTGGCACTGATGATAGTGTATGTAACTGGATAGAATACTGGTTACAAGAACGTGTCTAGAGGGTGCTGATAAATAGCGTATCTTCTGAAGTTGTAAGTGGGGTACCCCAAGGCTCAGTCCTGGGACCAATTCTGTTCAACTTGTTCATAAACTATATAGAAATTGGTGTAAATAGTTTAATCTCAGTTTTTGATTACATTACAAAGCTTAGCAGGGTAATAACTTCACAACAAGATATAGCAACTTTACAGGAAGACCTCGATAAAATATAGGGTTGGGCACCCAGATGGAAAATTAAGTTTAATGTTGAAAACTTTAAAGTAATGCACTTGGGGGCTAAAAATATGAATGCAAGTTAATTGCTAGGGAGAGAATCTTTTGGGGAATTTAGGATGAAAAAGGATCTGGGGATTCTAGTAGATCACAGGCTTAGCAATAGCATGCAATGCCAAGCTGCAGCAAGCAAGAACAGTAGCCTATTAGCATTAGTATTTTTTTTTTTCTTAAATCATTCTTTATTGAAATTTTTTTTTTTTCTTACATATAGTACAAGAACACTTAACAATGTTCATCGTGCAACGACGGTAGGATACGATAAAATATAGAAGAGTACAAGAAACGAGATTTAGCACAGTGATATTCAGAGTGCATGAGAAAACAGCAGTACAAGGTCCTCTCTCCTCCAAGGGCACCCGGATTGGAGCACTTCTGTGTCCCAGGAGGAGAGACGGCCTCAGTCGCCCAATAATAGAGGATAAGTCCAAACATGTATAGTTCCAAAAATACTATATAGGTGATATTCACATGGTATAGTAGGGTGTAACCTACATATTGCTCAGTCAAGAAAATGTATAACTAAACAGGGTGCTTTATGAGATAGGCACAGCTCCGGACCAATTGGTCCACGGGACCCAGGCCTTCTGGGTCTTTTCGGCCTGACCATTGCTGCCTGCCATAACAGATTCGTAGCTAAAGTGTAGATTCACAAGGTCAATGATTTGGGAAGTAGCCGGGACCCTCTCTGATCTCCACAGTCTTGTGATACATAGCCTGGACGCTAGGAGAATGTGGGTTGTAACATACCTATGGGCATAGGGGATCTTCTCTATCTTTATGTTTAGGATCGCCAGCTCTGGGGAAGGGAGTATTTCACAGTGAGTGACTCGAGACAAGAGTTTAAATATGTCTTCCCAAAATGGTTGTATGAGGGGGCAAGACCAGAGTGTATGTAGTAAGTCACCTTTAAGGGATTTACACCGCCAGCAAGTGTCAGAGGATTGGGGAGAAAAGTACCCTAATCTGGCAGGTGTCAGATACCATCGCAGGGTGATTTTTTGGGTAAGTTCCCATAAGGCCGAGCATTTGGTGGAGGAATATATGGATTTCAGTGCTGAGGTCCATTGATCTGCGGAGAAGCAGCAATTTAAATCCGCTTCCCAACGCAAGTGCGAGGATGTTTTAAAGAAGTGTTGTTTGCAGTGGAGGCGGTTATAAAAATGAGATCTGCCTTTTGTTTTGGAGAGAGCATTTGTAAGGAAATCCCAGGTTTTGGGTGGAATGGCGTATAGGGGAGTGGGTACTGTATTTAGACAATGGCTAATTCTTAGGTGGGTATAATGCTCCCTGGAGGGGAGGTCAAATTCTTTTTGTATGTCAACGAATGGCTTGATGTGAGGCCCCAGGAGAAGAGATTGCAGGAAGCGCATGCCTTTACTAGACCAGTGTGTTAGTGACAGGTCTGGAGATAGATAGCGGAGAGATTCCAGAGGTATTTGGAATGGTGGCTTGGGGGGAATGTAGCCTGAGTGTATGATCATTTTTTTCCATGCATGCGCGGATGCTTTCATGGTAGGGGGGAAAGCTGATGGGATAATTGTCCCGAAAGGGGTAGTCATTAACCAAGATTTCAGATCTGAGCGAGGGAGGAAGGAGTTTTCTATTTGTCCCCACAGTGTGGTGGGGTGGGTACGAAACCAATCTTGTAATTGGGCTAGTATGGCAGCGAAATAATAGTCCTCAAAATCTATTGAACCCACCCCGCCCGCTAGTTTGTTTTTGATCAGATTAGTGTGGGCACATCTGGGTTTTTTACCTTTCCATAGGTGGGCATTCAGGACATGTTGAAGGGATCTGAAAAAAGAGGGGGGGACAGGGATGGGAAGTGTCCTAAAATAGTATAAAATTTGCGGGAGGCAGATCATTTTGAAGGCCGCTAACCTGCCCGACCAGGATAATTCATGTTTCGCTATGTTCTGGGATTCACCTTGTACCTTGAGAAGCAGGGGTAAGAAGTTGGTGGAGAATAGGAGTGTAGTTGATCTGGTCAATTTAATCCCTAGGTAGGAGATTTCTGTCTCTGCCCATTTGAATTTGTGTTGCATTTGTAGTAAGTTTTTTGTGGTAGCATCTAGATTAATGTCGAGTATAAACGACTTTGTTGTATTGACCTTGTAGTAAGAGATCTTGCTAAACCAGGTAAGTATTTTTTGTACCTCTGCCAGGGAAGAAGCCGGGTTTGTAAGGATTAGTATCACATCATCCGCGAATAGGCTTATTTTATGTGAGATCTGGCCTATTTGTATACCCGAGACGCAGTTGTGTTCTCGTATGCGTGATGCCAGAGGTTCCATAAGGAGGTTGAAAATAAGGGGTGACAAGGGGCAACCTTGTCGGGTGCCATTGGTTATGGGGAATGGGTGGGAGGTCATATCTTCCGTAAAGACTGTGGCCGAGGGGGATGAATATAGTGCCATGATAGCGTTAAGAATATATCCATCAAAACCAAATTTCTGTAGTACCGATCTGAGGTAGGCCCAGTGTACTCTGTCGAACGCCTTCTCCGTGTCCAAAGAGAGGAGCAGAGAAGGTGTTCCAGTAATTTCCGCTTGATGTATGATGTTTATCATTCTCCTCGTGGCATCCGATGCCTGTCTGCCTTTCGTGAAGCCTGATTGATCATTGTGGATCAGAGTGGGCATTATGTCGATCATTCTCGCTGCTATTGTTTTAGCGTATAGCTTGATATCTAGATTTAGCAGGGATATCGGGCGGAAATTCTGGGGACTGGTCGGCTCCTTCCCTGGTATGGGTATCGTTATTATAAGAGCATTTAACATGTCATTTGGAAACTGAGAAGAGGAGGCAGCGTTATTAAATATCTCAACCAAGTGTGGGATTAATTGGTCAGAGAATTGTCTATAATATTCTCCCGATAGTCCGTCGGGACCTGGGGCTTTGTCAGTGGGGATAGAGCGAATTGTTTTCCGTAGTTCATGTTCCGAGAACGGAGCATTCAGATGTTTGAGTTGGTCAGGTGTCAAAACAGGCAGATGCAAGTCATTAAGAAAGCGGTTAATGTCGTCTTGAGAGGGTTGGGGGGTGTTCGGATCTGCTTTCAAATTATACAGGTCTTTATAATAGTCGCTAAATGCGTTGGCGATGTCCTGCGGGTTCGTCAAGGGGGTGTGAGTATGGGGATGGTACAGGTGTTGTATTTTGGACTTGGCGCGTCTACCTTTAAGGCGCTGTGCCATGCGTTTCCCAGCCTTGTTGGAAGTTGAGTAAGTGGTGGCTTTCAATTTCCGTTGGATACGGTCAAAGGAATGTAGTAGTAAAGAGCAAAGCTCCTGTCTTAGGGACGTTAGCTGGTCAGCTAAAGGGGTGTGGGGGTTTGTTTTGTGGTGCGTTTCTAGGTCTGCTATCTGGGAAGAAAGGTCATCTATAAGCTGCGTTCTCTTCTTCCTATGTACCACAATAATTTTCATCAGGATTCACCTCATATAAGCCTTGTGCGCACTCCACACCACGTTAGGGTCAGACACTGAGCCGTCATTTAATTAAAAAAATTCAGTAATGTGGGCTGCTATCTCTGGAGCGTAGTCCTTATGTTGTAGAATGTAGTTATTAACTCTCCAGATAAATGAGTTGTGGGTGCGTTTAGAATCGTCAATGGAAAGTGAGATTGGGGCATGGTCTGACCATGTGGTGGTGTGGATTGCGGAGGCAACAATTTTTTGTAGTACCCATTTGTCGGACAGAAACAAATCAATTCTGGAGTAAGAGTTTTGGCTATGTTAGAAGTAAGAATAGTCTTTTTCTGTGCCGTGGTGGCACCTCCATACGTCAAGCAAGTCATGTGCCGTTAGTAGCCCTTTCAAAGGGGAAGGTCTCCTTTTCGCAGCAGAAGTGGAGTCCAAGTGAATATCTGGGACTATGTTGAAATCCCCGCAAATTATGAGGTGGCCCTTCTTTACAGATTTAATGAGTCTGAAGATCTTGCGGATGAATTTAATCTGGTGAGCATTTGGGGCATAAAGATTGACGATGGTGTATGGTGTCTTGCCGATGGTGCAGACCAGAATTACGTAGCGCCCCTCCGGGTCAAGGGTTACAGAGGATAGGTGGAAATCAACCTTGTCTCTAATTGCTATCAGAACACCTCTGGCTTTAGAGGCATAGTGTGCATGGAAGACGTGGGGAAACAGCCGGTTGGTACACAGTCGTATGTCGGCTTGTAGGTGTGTTTCTTGAATGCAAACAACGTCGCTGTGAAGAGCTTGGACAGTTTTCCACAGGGAGTGGCGTTTAGCTGGGTGGTTAAGCCCGTTAACATTTAAGGACAGAAAGTTGATAGGCATTGTGTAAGTGTGTGGAAGGCTATGGTGTTAGGTCTACACTTACAGTTAGTTGGTTGGTATCCGGTATGTCGTCAGGCGGGTCCAGGTAGTCGTGGCTGGAGAAGAAAGGATCCGAGTCTTCCCACGAAGTGGATGCTAGAGCCGTGAATAGAGCAATATGTCAAAATGGAAACAAGACAAGAGAAAAAAAAAACTTTAAAGGAAACACATTTCTGGACACAGTCAGCGTGTTGCAAAGTAAAGGCGCGACTCCGAGGAGCATGCACTATGTTAGCTCGAAGTAGCAACTGTAGCAAAGGTCCACTAGAACTGTGGTGCTCAGCTAAGGTGGTATATAGAGGTGGAGCGTATCTCCGCTGCGACCTCTGAAAGGGGGTAAAAAAACAGTCTGAACAAAGAGAACTGAAGTCTTCAGAAATATACTCTGACATCCCAGAGGCGTATGAGAAAAAAGGTTGCTCGACCCACCGTAGTGGTGGAGCTAGTGGTCTCCTAGGTGAAGTTATGGTCCAGGTTACGGCGTGCTTGGGTGTTGCTGTTGCGTGGTGGAAGAGGAGCGGGTGGTTCCGGCAGTATACCCCAGGCGTGGAGCAGGTTCAGCCCTGCAGTAAGGTCGCTGACCACATGCGATTTGCCATTTTTAGTGATAAGGAGTGTGGCTGTGTGTCTCCATTTATATTGGATTTTGTGGTTTGGAGCCCTTTAGTGATTGGGTTTAGTTGTCTTCTGAGTTGGAGTGTGAATTTGGACAGATCCGGGAACATTTGCACATCAGTAAAGGGAGCAGGAAGGGGGGATTTTGCTCTAACCCCAAGCATGAGATTCTCCTTAATGTGAAAAAAATGCACTCTCATAAGTACATCTCTGGGGACAGTGGCAGCGAGATGGGATGGTTTAGCAATCCTGTGTATTCTGTCAATTATTAAATCTCTGGGTGACGCTTCAGGGAGTATGATGTGCATGAGCTCTTTAGCGTATTTGGGTAGGTCAGCTGGTGGCATTGTTTCAGGGACCCCACGCAGTTTAACGTTGTTTCTGCGAGATCTGTCTTCTAAATCGGACAGCTTGGTGCGCAGCCATGCTTGTTCTTCTTTAATGTCTTCATATGCATCTATGACTCCATTCACCGTGGAGGCACATTCAGTCATACCCCTTTCTATGGTCGACACTCTTTCATCTAGTGAGTGTATGTCAGATGTAACTTTTGTGAAGAGTGAGGAGAGGTCAGTCATTAGAGAGGATTGTAGTGATAATAGCATATCCTTCAGGGTCGAATCTAGTACAGGCTGCCCTGAGGTGGGGAAGGACGCCACAGAAGAGTGCAGGGCCTGGTTTGAGGAGAAGGGGTTGAAAGCCGGGGCCTCAATTAGTGCCTGTGGCGTCTGGTGCGGCAGCGTGTCAAGACGCATTTTAGCCTTTGCGGGGCTGCTGGTGAGGGGATCACACTCGGGGAGGAGATCGGAGCTGCCTGGGGGCTCAGGGAGGTGTGGATTGTCCGGATCAGCGTCCGGAAGGTCAGTGTAAGAGGCCCGTTGTTCTCTCGACGCGGCAGAGCCGGCGCCATCCTTGAACTCACTGACCTTCTCCGCAGGTTTAAAGGCAAACTCGGTCAGTTTCTGTGGCTTGTAGTCCGTGTATCTTTTCCTGGACATGATTCCTGTATGCAGGAGAGCTTCTGCAGCTAGGATGGCCGTGGATGGTGTAGCTGTGTGGGCCGTAGTCGCTCCGCTGTCGTCTCTGGGATGAGGAGCTCTCAACTTAAGCAGCCATCTTCAGCTCCGGTTGGCCACGCCCCCCATTAGCATTAGTATTTACTAACGAGATAAAACCATAATTCTACCACTTTACAGAACTCTGGTTCAGTCACATATTTTGTATGCCACCCAGTTCTGGTCACCAGTCGTCAGGAAGAATGTGTTGGAACTGGAGAGAGCCCAGAGAGGGGCAACAAAGCAAATAAGGGAGCTGGAGGAGTTATGAGGAATGATTAAAAGGAGATATGATCACAATATAGAAAAATCTAAATGGTGAGTAGTAGAGTAGTATAGGGCGTAAACAATTCAGTCTCAGGTCACTTAAGAAAAGAAGACACACGGGCACTCAATGAATTTGAACAAGAAGCGGTTTAACCTTAAATTGTGTAAGGCGTTGTTAGAGCAGTAAGGGTTTGGCACTCCCTTCCACAATTGGTGGTGTCAGTGGGGAGTATCAATAATTTAAAACATTTTTTAAGATGGGCATCTTAGCAAACACAATATACAGGAACATAGGAAACGGTAGTGACAAAACACACATGCACACACACATTGAATTGGATAGACTGGTGTCATTATGCAACCTTACCAACTACAGCATGTAATTATGTAACCCCATTCACACACAGAACTTTATTTATCATCCCAATACAGTTCTATCATTTAGATTTGGCAGGATTTTAGCAATATGTGGTGTGTTTTTGCTCACTAATTAGGATTTTAGTGTATTTTTTGTAAAAATATTGTTTTGATATATTCTTGGGGGCAATGAAAGCCCTGTCAGTATTGCATCTGTAACTGTCCCTTTACCTTCTGCCTAACCTACCAACATCATTTATGCTCCCACACACTGTGCCTAACCTGGTCTGCTATCTGCAGGGTTTGCTTTTTAAGACACATGTCTATTCTCCATAGGCCCATAAGTCCAGTTAAAATAGTAATATTTTATTAGGATTGGAGCTAGAAAAATAGGATTTTTATAACAGCTTACCTGTAAAATCCTTTTCTTGGAGTACATCACGGGACACAGAGCGGCATAGTCATTACTATGTGGGTTATATAGTTTACCTTCAGGTGCTGGCACTGGCAACTTCCAAACCGGAAGTACCCTCCCCTATATAAGCCCCTCCCATCCGGGAACACCTCAGTTTTGTAGCAAAGCAATAAGTGTCCCCAAAAGAGGGGTGGGAGCTCTTGAGTCCCGTGATGTACTCCAAGAAAAGGATTTTACAGGTAAGCTGTTATAAAAATCCTATTTTCTTTCTCGTACACCACGGGACACAGAGCGGCATAGTCATTACTATGTGGGACGTCCCAAAGCAATGCCCAATGAGGGGGGGGGATACACCATACATAAGCTGGGCGCTATCAGACATGAGGATCTTTTGCGGCCTGCAACACACTGCGCCCAAAGGCGACATCCTCCTGACTTCTAACGTCCACCTGGTAGAACCTAGTAAACGTGTGTACTGAAGACCATGTTGCGGCCTTACAGATTTGAGCCAGAGAGGCCTGGTGATGCACTGCCCATGAAGTTCCAACTGCTCTCGTGGAGTGCGCCCTAACTTTGAACGGAGGCGGTCTCCTTCTCAAGCCATAGGCTTGCATTATGACCTGTCGATTCCACTTGGCTAAAGTAGATTTTGACGCTGCCTGACCCTTTCTGGGGCCTTCCGGCAGAATAAACAAAGTATCCGTTCTGCGAATCTGAGCAGTGGCTTTTAGATAAGCTTTAACTGCTCTTACCACATCCAAAGAATGTAATAACTTTTCCTCTACCGAACTAGGTTTGGGGAAAAAAGAAGGAAGAACCACATCTTGGTTCAAATGAAACCTCGATACCACCTTAGGAAGAAAGGCTGGATGAGGACGTAACACTACTCTGTCCTTATGGATAACCAGATATGGCTCTTTACAGGACATAGCGGCCAATTCCGACACTCTTTTAGCCGAACAAATGGCTACTAGAAAAATCAATTTCCTGGTGAGAAGAACCAAGGAAATGTGCTGTAATGGTTCAAATGGTTGTTTCTGTAGAACCGACAGAACCAGGTTTAAGTCCCATGGACATATGGGAATATTAACCGGAGGGCTAATACGCATCACTCCTTGTATAAAAGCTTTGACTAGTGAATGCGAAGCCAAGGGCCGTTGAAAAAATATTGACAAGGCCGAAATCTGACCCTTGATAGTACTCAAGGCAAGCTTCCTATCTACAGCCCACTGTAGGAAGTCCAGAATCCTACCTATTACGTATTTACGTGGATGCCATTTCCTGGCCTCACACCACGCGATGTACGCCTTCCAGATTCTATAGTAAATCTGCCTGGATACCGGCTTCCTGGCATTGATCATGGTAGATACCACAGGATTAGAGAGACCTCTCTTTTTTAGAATGTGGGCTTCAATAGCCAGGCCGTCAAACCTAGGGCTAGTAAGGAAGGATGGTATATCGGTCCTTGCGAAAGCAGGTCCGGACGATGTGGGAGGGTCCAAGGACTCCCCACAGACATTTTTACAATCTCCGCGTACCATGCTCTTCGGGGCCACGCTGGAGCCACCAGAATCACTGGTTTCTTTTCTACCCTGATTCTGCGGAGTAATCGAGGTAACAATTGTGGTAGTGGGAATGCATATATCAGCTTGAACTGATCCCAAGGGAACACTAGAGCATCCGAGCCGCAAGCTAGGGGATCCCTTGTCCGAGAGACAAATCTGTCCACCTTTGCGTTGAATCTGGATGCTAGCAGATCTACATCCGGTGTTCCCCACCGCTGACATATTGTCTGGAAAACCTCGGGGTGAAGGATATGGCTGGGACATATCTTTCTGCCCATTTCAGGATGCAATTCACTTCCCTCTGGGCTGCCGTGGCATTGTCTGATTGAATTCTGACAGGGGACCCTTGGAGTCTGGATGTCCATGCTACTAGGGCATACCGGGCTGCTCGTATCTCTAAGAGATTGATGGGCAGGGCCTTCTCTGCATCCGACCATCTGCCCTGGAGAGACCATTGCTCCAGTACTGCCCCCCAGCCTATAAGGCTGGCATCTGTAGTGACCACCTTCCAAGAAATCGGACTGAAGGATTTCCCTTTTTCCAGATTCTGGGGAACCAACCACCAACGGAGGCTCTTGCGAACGGAAGGGGACAAGGACATTGGTAAGTCTAGGGCCTGAACTTTTTGTTCCAGGCTGACAGTATGGCCCTTTGCAAATTCCTTGAATGGAATTGACCGTAGGGTACTGCTTCGAACGATGCCACCATTTTTCCCAGCAGCCTCATGCACAGGCGTATGGACGGCTGTCTTTTTGTACCCACTAGGTGGATCAAATCTCTCAAAGACGACACCTTTTCTTGAGGCAAGAAAATTTTTCTCTGATCTGAATCCAGCCTTAGCCCCAAGTATTCCAGACTTTTGACTGGTTTTAGGGCTGACTTGTCTCGGTTGATAATCCAACCGTGAGATTCCAGATACTTGATTGTCTCGTGAACAACCACTTCTAGTTTTTCCACTGAGTGGTCTATCAGCAACAAGTCGTCTAGATATGCCATTATCGTTACACGTCGTGTTCTTAGATTGGCCAATAATGGGGCCAGAATTTTTGTGAACACTCGTGGTGCTGTGGCCAGACCGAAGGGTAAGGCTCTGAACTGAAAATGGCGCCCTTCTACTGCAAGCGTAGAAATTTTTGGTGGACTGGAAAGATGGGAATGTGCAAATAAGCATCTTTGATGTCGATCGAGGCTAGCCATTCCTCCCCTTGTAGGGCAGTGGCCACCGATCGGATCGACTCCATCCGGAAAGTCCTGATATGTAGGAATTTGTTTAGCCCTTTTAGATTTAATATGGGCCTCACGTCCCCGTTTGGCTTCGGGACTGTAAAGAGGTTTGAGTAAAACCCGAACCCCCATTCTTCCAGGGGAACCTCCATAATTACTCCTTGGAGCAATAGTTGTTCTAGTGCCAACAGGAGGGATACTCTCTTCCGGAGATCCCTTGGCACGTTTGACCTCATAAAATGGGAAGGAGGAGAGTCTTTTAACTCCAATTTGTATCCCAGACTTACTGCGGAGAGCACCCATCTGTCTCTGATCGTGTCCCGCCAGGTCTCTGCGAACAACTGGAGTCTTCCCCCCACCCGATTGAGTGGGGGCAACCCTTCATGAATTTGACTTGGGGGGAGGTTTTGTACCTCTCCTGACCCAGGGTTTCTTGTTACCCTGCGATTGTCCCTGATTTTTACCCCCGGGATTTGACCGAGGAGGCCGTCGGAACTGCTTCACAGCCGATGTCCCAGGGACTGGAGAGGCAGGCCTCTTAAAAGAGGGACCTCTAACTCTGTTTTTAACCGGCAAGAGTGTACTTTTACCGCTGGAAATTTTCTGGATATATTTGTCCAGGTCTTCCCCGAATAAGCGTTCACCATGAAATGGGAAGCTAACCAGCAATTTTTTACAGGGAGCTTCAGCAGACCAGTTCTTGAGCCATAGAAGCCTACGCATATGTACTACAGACAGCGTAAGGCGGGAGGCCTGATGGATTGAATCCTTGATGGCATCAACCGCAAAGCATAAGGCTCTAGGTAGATCAGCTAGGGCAAGGGCCTGCTGATCTGGTAAGTCCCTTAAGACCTGTTTTAACTGATCCTTCACTGCTTGGCAGACCCCAATAGCTGCTACTGCTGGTTGTGTTACCAAGCTTGCTGTAGAAAAAGCAGATTTTAATAAGGACTCCAATTTTTTATCTATTGGGTCCTTAAACATTTGAACATTATCTACTGGACATGTCAGTGATTTATTCACACAAGAGATGGCTGCGTCCACTGTAGGCACCCTCCATTTTCTGATGAACTTATCCTCCATGGGATAGACCACCGGAAATCTCTTGGGGGGAGTAAATATTTTATCATTTATCATTTATCATTTTAAATGCTGATCGGACCATATCAGTCAGGGACTGAACCCATAATCTTTCAGCATGTGATGCTGAAAATGACTCTTCCACTGTTGATTCCTCTACAACAGAATCAACCTCATCCTGATCCCCTTCAGGTAGGTCAATCCCTGTATGGGACTGTTGCTCCGCTAACAGGTACTCTGAGGGAGGAGACGGAGATCGGGCGCACTTTCCCTCTGACAGGGAAGCAGCGATCAATGTTGTCAATCTCTCTTCCAGTCCTCCCAGAGCTGAGGAAAAAACCTCCTCTGTTACATACACAGGAGCAGGTGAACTGAGGACAGCCACAGTACCAGGTACTCCTGAGGGTTCTCTACGGTCACTAACCTCTGAATTTTCAGGGGAAATTGGTGCAGCCAAAGCATGCCCAAGATCCTCAGAGCCCGATGGAGACCCCCTTTGCTTCCTGGGAGTCTTAGCCCCGGAGACTTTGGACGGCATATTCCTAAGCCCAAAGCTGAGGTATTCCAGCCGTAATACACCACTTACTGACAATAGTCTAGCACAATTGCTGCTATATAAACAGTTGGTGTCTACTAATGTGCCTTTCTATGGGGATGCCTGCATCAACCGCCTGCTGTATGCCTTTTTTAAATGTTGCCAGCTCTGTCTCTGCACTCCATAGCCAGCTCACAACACATAATTGTGCCTTTTAACATGCTGGGACGCCCGCACATGCGCAGAAGCGCTGCGGCGCGCACAGAGCGTCATCCCCAAGTTCCGCCCCCTTTTCCAGCTCACCTCTATATAGAGAGGCGCGTGCACGCGCACGCGCGTGGGCACGTGCGCCTTCGGCGCTCTTTTTGAAACCAGAAACTAGGGACAAGAGACAGGGCCCTGTTTGCCGCAGGCCGGGGGATGGACGAGCATTGCAACATGGCAGAGGAAGCAGTTTCCCACAAGAGAACTCACCATCTGCCTGGACTTGACTCAGAAAAGAAAAAGTCCACATGACAAGAAAACGTACCACAGCGGCCTCTAGTGGATTAACACAGGTACCGCGGTTTGTCCATTTTTTTTTTTTTTCTTGACCACTATTAAAATTATTACATTTTTTAGTAGTTACAGGCATGCACAGATATTTAGCGGGAATACCGTTAGGTAACAGGCAGAAAGACATATTAGGCTTGGGGGTCCCCCCAATAGAACCAAGTTCCTGAGGGGCCCCCACTTACCTTTTCCCCGCCGCAGGACTCTGTTTGGTCCACAGAAGCCCAAACTTCACCTCTCACGGCAGGCATTGTAATTAAACCTTCAGGGACCGGGTTCCCAAGGATTCCACTCCCCTGGACCTGTATAGCACCCTGCACAGAAAACATCTTGGTCGTGGGTATGACCAGAGCTCTGGATCCCAGGGTCCAGCCCTCCTAAGAGAGGCATTACAGGCAAAACCCTGCTCTTCTCTGCAAGGCCCGGGTACCGACCGTTTAGCTATGAAGCTTTTTTGGTCGGATCTGGAATAGCTTGCTGAGGCCCAAAAGAACCTGTACACAAGCCCAGATGAAAAAACATGTTAACCTTTGGCCAACACCTTAGACACTGGCAAAAAACTGAGTTGTTCCCGGATGGGAGGGGCTTATATAGGGGAGGGTACTTCCGGTTTGGAAGTTGCCAGTGCCAGCACCTGAAGGTAAACTATATAACCCACATAGTAATGACTATGCCGCTCTGTGTCCCGTGATGTACGAGAAAGAAAGTGACGTCAACTAGCGCAGATCGTACTGCAGGCGGCCGCGCAAGATTTTATCTCTAATTCATTGTCCTTGATGTAAGTGCAATTTTTATTTAATAAACCAGCTTTATAGGCATTAATGCACTATGAGCGTCTTCCATTATCTTCCATTATCTTTTATAACCACATGATGTAATTAACAAGATTAAGGAGCACCATAAGCCTGGATACATTCCCAAGAGCTGGCTGACCACTTGTCTTAAGAGGCGCTTCCACTCACATGCATATGATCTCTTGGTGGGATCATTTGATTCGGCAAGCTGCCAATTTTCACATCGGTGACATACTTTCCATTGTGGATTATTTCAGCTGCACTACAGTTTGTTGTATTTGCATGTGGGAAAGTTGGAGCATTATCTTTTCACTAAACACAATAAATTGTGAAGCACTGGACTATTTATGAACTTTTTGCACCATTTATTATTTGTCATTTTTTGTGAACAAATTGTGGCTACTTATCCCCCCAATTTTTTGGATGTAATTCACTTGATACACCGTTCTAGGCAACAAGACTTTCACTTATCTAGTGTCACTTTGCCATTTGAACATTCACTGTTGATTGATTTTGTTTATTGCACATTGCTTATTGCATCTGTTACCTAATCATTTTTATGATAATTTTTAAAGTCAAAAACAGCGCATCTTATTTATTTTACGTCTTTTTCTCCTCACTATTCTAGTGTTTGATTGCAGCACTTTTTTGATTTCACCTATTTGCAGCAGAGCGTACCTTTTTGTATTGTCTAAAATAGTAATATGTATTCAAATAGAAGTGTCATAGGCACATGCTTAGTATGCATGTATAAATGAAAGATTAGGAGTTAGACTACGTCAGCTGGTTTTTGTTACACCTTGCATGACTATTAAGATGCTAGACATCGTTTTCTAGGCTTTTTTTCTTTTTACAAATAGATAACTACTAGCTCAGATCCACAAGAGAACTACTAGGAGCTTTTGTACTATAATGAAGTAAAACATTCAATGTTATGTGATAGCATTTCTAGCAGGTTGAATGATCTTGTTCTGGAAGAGTGCTATAAAATAAACCACATTTTGAATTCTAAACCTCAGCACTATAAGAAACGATACACGAACACAACAATAAAATAACAATTATTGTGTAATTGCTGTAGTCTTTCTTGTTGTAAACTCAGGGGCGAAATGTGCTGTCTACAAGCTCTGAAGCTGTGGGAGATCCCTAAACTGCAAGTTTTTAAATTTCTACAGTTTGATTATTTTTTTTCTTATTTGTTAGTGTAGCTGTAAAGAAACTTTTTAATTATGTTCAAAGCTTCATTGCAACATTTCCTACACAAAATTGCATTGTCAGTCTTAACTAGATAATTTTTAGGTAATGAAAACAGGTATTGAAGTTTAACATTCTGCAACTTTGCTAACTATACTGTATATATAGGTGTTTGAGCATTCAAAAATCAGAGTGTACGTCTCCATCAAAAGAAAGTAGTAAACCACAGAAGACCTGTAGAAAACAGAATTCTAGTCCCTACCTGCAGTATATGATATTTATGAATGAGAAACTTTTAGTGCTCTACTGCTAGAAAACTGCCAATTCCTGGTGGTAAACAGAAGTTGTGTACTCTGTTTCCTGACAGTGCACTGCTATATCTTGATAGACTGAGATAAAGAGGCTAATTTATGAAACTGGAGAAAAGAAAACATGAACAAAACTGATGTTGTTGTCCAATCAGAATTCTTGGTTATTTTATTTTAAAAGTTTTTTATGGTACTTGACTTTTGCCTTATTTTCTGCAGGTCTGCTTGTGGAGTTGATGTGGGGGACCACATTAGTTTCCTGTGCTGACTATAATAATTCTCATAGATACAATCAGGCTGATTCGATTTTAACCACTTTGCGCCCACGCTATAGCCGAATGACGGCTACAGCGCGGACCTTAATTGCCGGGAAGCCGTAAATAGACATCCTCCCGTGCATGAGCTGCCTGCGCGCCCCCTGTGATCACAGAGTCAATAAGACTCGGCTGATAACAGATTGGAGTAAGAGGCCGATCCTGGCCCTTTACCATGTGATCAGCTGTCAGCCAATGACAGCTGATCACGTGATGTAAACAAAAGATCGGTAATCGGCTTTTTTCTGCTCGCGCTGACAGCGTGAGCAGAAAAGAAAGCTCATCACTGGCTTGTGTCAGAGCGACAGCGGTGCCGAAGAGGGTGAGACATCACCCGAGTATCTGTGCCCACCAGTGCCGCCTGCCAGTGCCCACTAGTGCCACCTGCCAGTGCATAGCAATGCCACAAACCAGTGTCCACCAGTACCACCTATCAATGCTCACCTGTGCCACCAATTAATGCCCACCAGTGCTGCCAATCAGTGCCACCTATCAGTGTCACCCAGCAGTGCCTATCTGTGCCACCCATCAGTGCCACCTATCAGTGCCACCTATCAGGGCCCTTCAGTGCCACCTATCAGTGCCCTTTAGTGCAACCTATCAATGCCCTTTAGTGCCGTCCATCAGTGTCCATCAGTGCCACTCATCTGTGCCACCCATCAGTGCCACCTATCAGTGCCCACCAGTGCTGCCTCATCAGTGCCCACCAGTAGAGATGGCCTTGCGGTTCACCCCGCGGTCGGTTCGCGGCGAACTTTGCGCGTTCGCTATTCGCCGAACCGGCGAACATATGGCGCTATTCGCGGCCGCCATATTCTTTTACATTGTGAAGAACTTTGACCCATGACACATCCATCATGTGGTACAGGACAGCCAATTTAGACATTTCAGCACATGGACATACCCCCTACCTTATATATAGACCTGATCTGGCTGCCATTTCACATTCTGTCTTTTGTCAGTGTAGGGAGAGGTTGCTGTGTGGAGCAGGGACAGACTGTAGTGACACAAATCGCTAACTAATAGGTCCACAAAAGTCATTTTAAGGACTGGTATAGGTGTACTATTGTTTGGTGTGCAGTATATAGGGGTGTCATACACTTATAATATACTTTCTAATATAGAAAGCATATTATAGTGGATTTGTATTGTACAGCATTGTGACTGCTGAGCGGTTTTGCAGCGATACTACAACTACAAAGAGTGACAAACGCAATTATAAAAAAGTATTATAACTGGTGTGATAGACCAGTGGCCCCCCAAAACGACTGATTGAAGCGGGGTGTTATATACCTTCTTCCACACATACTGCACTTCTCTAGAGACTTTTGTCACAGGGTAATTTAAAAAATTACAGGCAGAGGAAGAGACAGGCCCTTCCCCAGGGGTGGTAGGGGTTGTGGGACTATGTGTGCACAGCTAGTAAGTATTTTGTGGTTGCAAGTATGACCTGGAGGTTTTTCATGTTCGCCTGCCATTAAAATGAATTGGACCCACTGCGAACCTGCGGTTCGCGAACATTTGCGCGCGTTCGCCCGTCCCATCAGATGTTCATCCATCACTACCCACCAGTGCCGCCTCATCATTGCCCACCAGTGCCACCTATCAGTGTCCATCAGTGCAGACTACCAGTGCCCGTCAGTGCAGCCTATCAGTGCCCATCTGTGCAGCCTCATCCAGGCCCGGATTTACTCCCTTTGCCGCCCCAAGGCTGGGTCCTTCAATGCCACCCCCCACACACGGTAGGTCTGGCCCGACTGCGCAAACGCAGCGCCTGCGTAGTCGGAGGCGACAGAAATCTCCAAGCCTGAACAGCTGTAGACGGAGCATGCGCAATCAACACGGCGCTCGCTCCCGATGCTCGGGGCTGGTTATACAGGCCGCTCTCCACTCGCTCTATACAGCAAGGGGCAGCAAGGGCGGATACTTTTCTCAAAGGGGCAGATATGGTTAGAAATGCTCTGATCTAAATACGGCAAGGGGCGGATGCTTTTCTCAATACAGCAAGGGGCGGATATGGTTATAAGAGGCCGCATGATGGCCAGTGCTTTGTGCTTTATGATGGCCAGTGCTTTTCTCAAAGGAGCAGATGTGATATCCGCCCCTTGCTGTATTGAGATCCGAGCATTTGAGAAAAGCATCCGCCCCTTTCAAAAAAGCACTGCCCATCATAAAGCACTGGTCATCATGCCTCTTCTAACCATATCCGCCCCTTTGAGAAAAGCATCCGCCCCTTGCTGTATAGAGCGAGCGGAGAGCGGCGTGTATAACCAGCCCCGAGCATCGGGAGCGAGCGCCGTGTTGATTGCGCATGCTCTGTCTACAGCTGACGAACAGCTGTTCAGCCTCGGAGATTTCTGTCGGCTCGGATTGCGCCTATGCAGTCCAGGCCGGACCCTATCCGATTGGGGAACCATATCGTTAGAACACCGGGACGACAGGATTTTTTCACTCCCCTGTTGCCGTGGCGCCGCCGCTGCACCCACTGCCGCCCTGAGGCCTGGCCTCGTGGCCTTGTCTGGAATCCAGCCCTGGCCTCGTCAGCACACATCAATGAAGGAGAAAAATTACCTGTTTACTAAATTTTATAACACACTATAAAACAGTTTTTAGTTAGTTTTTTTCAAAAATGTTGGTCTTTTTTGTTTTTTTTAGAAAAAAATAAAAAACCCAGCAGTGACTAAATACCACCAAAAGAAAGCTCTATTTGTGGGAAAAAAATGATAAAAATGTAATTTGGGTACAGTGTTACATGAACGCGTAATTGTCATTCAAAGAGTGACAGCACTGAAAAGTCCATCCATTTCAACCAACAGAAAAATGTAAAATTGTGTGAGCATTCACTTGAATTATTCATGTGAAAAACAAATCTTGGTTATCTGGAAGTGATTTGATAGATATAAATATTCACACAATTTATTGTGTGAAAACTCTCAACTCCTTTATTAAATCAACCCTCTTTTAACAACTTCATTTGCTTATTGCTATGTGCTTTTCTTTGTAAGCATATGTGTGCGTTATAATCTATCTACACTATATTACCAAAAGTATTGGGACACCTGCCTTTACACGCACATGAACTTTAATGGAATCCCAGTCTTAGTCCGTAGGGTTCAATATTGATTTGGCCCACTCTTTGCAGCTATAACAGCTTCAACTCTCCTGGCAATACTGTCCACAAGATTTATGAGTGTGTCTATAGGAATGTTTGACCATTCTTCCAGAAGCGCATTTGTAAGGTCAGGTACTGATGTAGAATGAGAAGGCCTGGCTCGCAGTCTCTGCTCAAATTCATCCCAAAGGTGTTCTATCGGCTTGAGGTAAGGACTCTGTGCAGGCCAGTCATGTTCCTCCACCCCAAACGCACTCATTCATATCTTTATGGACCTTGCTTTCTGCACTGGTGCGCAGTCATGTTAGAACAGGAAGGGGCCATCCCCAAACAGTTCCCACAAAGTTCGGAGTATGAAATTGTCCAAAATGTCTTGGTATGCTGACACCTTAAGAGTTTCCTTCACTGGAACTAAGGGGCCAAGCCCGACCCCTGAAAAACAACCCCACAGGTCCATAAAGACATGAATGAGCGAGTTTGGGGTGGAGGAACTTGACTGGCCTGCACAGAGTCCTGACCTCAACCCGATAGAACACCTTTGGGATGAATTTGAGCGGAGTCTGCCAGCCAGGCCTTCTCGTCCAACCTCAGTGCCTGACCCCACAAATGCGCTTCTGGAAGAATGGTCAAACATTCCCATAGACACACTCCTAAACCTTGTGGACAGCCTTCCCAGGAGAGTTGAAGCTGTTATAGCTGCAAAGGGTGGGCCAACTCAATATTGAACCCTATGGACTAGGACTTGGATGCCATTAAAGTTCATGTGCATGTAAAGGCAGGTGTCCCGATACTTTTAGTAACATAGTGTATCTATCTATCTGTCTATGCATCTATCTATTTATCTATCTATCTATCTATCTATCTATCTATCTATCTATCTATCTATCTATCTATCTATCTACAGTGGGGAAAATAATTATTTGATTCCCTGCAGATTTTGTAAGTTTGCCCACTTACAAAGAAATTAAGGGTCTATAATTTTTTTTTTTTTTTATCATAGGTGTATTTGAAATAATAGAGACAGAATATCAACCACAAATCCAGAAAAAACACATGATACAAATGTTATAAATTGAGTTGCAGTTCAGTGAGTAAAATAAGTCTTTGATCCCCAAGCAAAACATGACTTAGTACTTGGTGGAGAAACCCTTGTGGGCAAGCACATTTTACAATACATGGCCCCCGTCCATTGGCCCCTCAATGTGGCAAGGTAGGTCTTCACCTTTAGCAGAGAAACAGCCCCAAAGCAAAATGTTTCCCCCATCGTGTTTGACTGTAGGGATGGTGTTCTTAGGGTCATAGTCAGCATTTTCCTCTTCCAAATATGGCAAATCCCCCTCCTCAAGAAGACACATGTACAGTCATGCCAATGAACAGAGAAGGATTGGGAGAAAGATTCAGAGAAGGATTGGGAGAAAGTGCAGTGGTTAGATGAAACCAAAATGTAGCTCTTTGGCATTAACTCCACTCGCCGTGTTTGGAGAAAGAAAAATGTTGACTATGACACCTACAGTCAAGCATAGAGATGGAAACGTGATGCTTTGGGGTTGTTTCTCTGCGAAAGGTACAGGCTGATATTTGCCGCATTGAGGGGCCAATGGACGGGGCCATGTATTGTAAAATCTTAGATGAGGACCTTCTTTCCTCAGCCAGAACACTGAAGATGGGTTGTGGATGGGTCTTCTACAATGACAATGACCCAAAACATACCGCCAAGGCAGCAAAGGAGTGGTTTAAGAAGAAGCACATTAAGGTCATGGAGTGGACTAGTCAGTCTCCAGACCTTAATCCTATAGAACATTTATGGAGGGAGCTAAAACTTTGAGTTGCCGAGAGACAGCCAAGAAACCTTAAGGATTTAAAGAAGATCTGTAAAGAAGAGTGGACCAAAATCCCTCTTGAGACGTGTGCAAACCTGGTCATCAACTACAAGAAATGTCTTACCTCTGTGCTTGCCAACAAGGGTTTCTCCACCAAGTACTAAGTTGTTTTGCTTGTGGAATCAAATACTGTATATACTTGAGTATAAGCCGACCCGAATATAAGCCAAGGCACCTAATTTTACCACAAAAAACTAGGAAAACTTATTGACTCGAGTATAAGCCCTAGGGTTGGAAATGCAGCAGCTACTGTAAGTGGTAAAGAGGGTCAACAATGCCCATCTGCAGCCTCACTGTGCCCATTTGCATCCTCACTGTGTCTCACTGTGTCTATCTGCAGCCTCACTGTGCCTATTTGTAGCCTCACTGTGCCTCACTGTGTCCATCTGCAGTCTCACTGTGCAGCCTCACTGTGTCCATCTACAGCCTCACTGTGCCCATTTTCAGCCTCACTGTGCCCGTCTGCAGCCTCACTGTGCCCATTTGCAGCTTTACTGTGCCCATTTGCAGCCTCACTGTGCCCATCTGCAGCAGACTGCAGTTAAGACTGCATGAACAGCGGGACTCGAGTATAAGCCGAGGGGGGCTTTTTCAGCATCAAAAAATTTGCTGAAAAACTCGACTTATACTCGAGTATATATGGTACTTATTTTACTCACTGAACTGCAACTTTATAGCATTTGTTTTATGTGTTTCTTCTGGATTTTTGGTTCATATTCTATCTCTATCATTTAAAATACACCTACAGGTATGATAAAAAATTATAGATAGGGATGAGCTTTGAGTTCGAGTCGAACATCGGCTGTTCGACCATCGTGGCTTTGGCCAATCATGGCTCAGAGGAGTAGGTACACGCCCCACACTATATAATGCCACCGGCTTGGCGGCCTTGTGTAGTGTGTTGGCGTTAAAGGAAAGAGACAGAGAGAGAGACAGTGTCATTTAATTTGAGTTAGATAGAGCAGGCAGGCGAGTCAGTTAGCTGCAGTTACAGTGTGTAGAGGATATATATGCATCCTAGGTGTTGTATTTATATTTACACACTGTATTCTGTTTAGCTAGATCTGTTCCTGTTATTCTCTATACTGACAGGCAGGCAGGTGATTGTGCTAGCTGCAGTGTTTCACTTAGTGTACTGTGTCCTTTGCACAGTGTGCACCTAAAGCTTACCTGAATACAATTGCTGGTGTTCTGATACAAATACAGGCAGGTAGCTGCAGTATTTTGCTTTAGTGTCCTTTGCACAGTGTGCACCAAAAGATTACCTGAATACAATTGCTGGTGTTCTGATACAAATACAGGCAGGGAGCTGCAGTATTTTGCTTTAGTGTCCTTTGCTCAGTGTGCACCAAAAGATTACCTGAATACAATTGCTGGTGTTCTGATACAAATACAGGCAGGGAGCTGCAGTATTTTGCTTTAGTGTCCTTTGCTCAGTGTGCACCAAAAGATTACCTGAATACAATTGCTGGTGTTCTCATACAAATACAGGCAGGGAGCTGCAGTATTTTGCTTTAGTGTCCTTTGCACAGTGTGCACCTAAAGCTTACCTGAATACAATTGCTATATTCTCATACAAATACAGGCAGGGAGCTGCAGTATTTTGCTTTAGTGTCCTTTGCACAGTGTGCACCTAAAGCTTACCTCAATACAATTGCTGGTGTTCTTATACAAACACAGGCAGGGAGCTGCAGTATTTTGCTTTAGTGTCCTTTGCACAGTGTGCACCTAAAGCTTACCTCAATACAATTGCTGGTGTTCTGATACAAATACAGGCAGGGAACTGCAGCATTTTGCTTTAGTGTCCTTTGCACAGTGTGCACCTAAAGCTTACCGCAATACAATTGCTGGTGTTCTCATACAAATACAGGCAGGGAGCTGCAGTATTTTGCTTTAGTGTCCTTTCCACAGTGTGCACCTAAAGCTTACCTCAATACAATTGCTGGTGTTCTTATACAAACACAGGCAGGGAGCTGCAGTATTTTGCTTTAGTGTCCTTTGCACAGTGTGCACCTAAAGCTTACCTCAATACAATTGCTGGTGTTCTGATACAAATACAGGCAGGGAACTGCAGCATTTTGCTTTAGTGTCCTTTGCACAGTGTGCACCTAAAGCTTACCTCAATACAATTGCTGGTGTTCTCATACAAATACAGGCAGGGAGCTGCAGTATTTTGCTTTAGTGTCCTTTCCACAGTGTGCACCAAAAGCTTACCTGAATACAATTGCTGGTGTTCTGATACAAATACAGGCAGGGAGCTGCAGTGTTTTGCTTTACTGTCCTTTGCACAGTGTGCACCAAAAGCTTACCTGAATACAATTGCTGGTGTTCTCATACTAATACCACAGGCAGGGAGTTCAAAATTACAAACAGATTCTACGTAACAACAAACCTACAGTCCCTGTCTTGTTTGCACTGCCTGTATACTGGTGTTTAGAGTATATACGGCCTGGGGGCCCCACGCCTTTCCTTTTTTTAATTTGAGTGCGGGATTCCCCTTAATATCCATACAAGACCCAAAGGGGCTGGTAATGGGCTGGTAATGGGCTGGGGGGGGATAACCATGACATTTTTCTCAATGATTTTCATCCATATTGCCGGGACCAGACATAACATTAAAGCCGCAAGCAGTTTTAAATGATTTTTTTTTTCCTTTAGAAATGTTATTTTGTGCAGGGACAGTTCTAAACACGGGAAACATGTGCCACTTCACAGGCATACTATAGACACCCCCCAGGTACGATATTTAAAGAAATATTTCACTTTTATTTTTTTCACTTTATGCATCATTAAAATCACTGCTCCCCAAAAAAATGCAGTTTTTAAAACTTTTTTTGCATTGATACATGTCCCCTGGGGCAGGACCCGGGTCCCCAAACCCTTTTTAGGACAATAACTTACATATTAGCCTTCATAAATAGCACTTAAGATTTTAAACGTTCGAGTCACATAGACTTTAATAGGGTTCTAAAGCTTGCGCAAACTTTCAGTCCGTTCGCAGGTTCTGGTGCGAAGCGAACCGGGGGATGTTCGGAACGGCTCATCCCTAATTATAGACCATTCATTTCTTTGTGAGTGGGCAAACTTACAAAATCTGCAGGGGAACAAATAATTATTTCCCCCACTGTATCTATCTATCTATCTGAACCAATTGTAAGGAATGAAAATTCTTCACTCTAAGTTCACTCTACTTACCCAATCATGTGAAAAGCAAATGCTCTTTCCCTTTAAATGACCAATCATATGCAGATGCTTTCATATTATTGGATATTTGAAGTTTATATTCACATAATTTGAGTCAGCCCAACTATGTCACGGAGAGACTGCATGCCATCTTGGGGTAAATATCGCATTCCCTATGTATTTTCCGCATTCTTTGTTGTGTGTGTATTCCAGTTCTCTTCAAACCTGGTGCACTGCCTGCAAATAACTCTACATTCCTAACTCCTTCACATTGGAAACAAATGAACAATCATCTAAACAGCATCGGTCTGGCACATCTAATGATGAGTAGGTTACTGGCAATTTTCCCCTATGAAATCATTGTGTATTGATAAGTGGAATATTCTACTAAGGACATGAGTGCAACTCACTTCAACTTCATTTTGTATTTGGAAACAATCTTACTGATTCCATTATCTTTTTGTTTCATTGGTAATGGTTTAGAAATGAATATAAACAATGTTTATGTGACACAGTACTATAAATGCATGGTTACAAGACTTTATGATAATGGTAGTGAGGCTGATCATACAGCGGCGAGGCTTTGAATAAATTTTACATTTTTCGCCAAGCACTTGTTTCGTATGTAAGGCCGACTGGCATTAAACTGATGTATTTTTGCCATAACAAATGCTGATTTAATCCTATGAAGAAGTAAATACACTATGTAAATAACCACATTGCACTGAAACGACCCGCTGTACATCTACTAGAACATCAGAAACAGAAATCATGGTGGTTTTGTAGAAAAAAGATAACTTTTTGTGAGCATTGTACAAACCTCCTGACCTCATCTGTATGGTGGAAATATTTATTACAGGCTTTTATATAGAACCAACAATTTAGGCCGCTCTTTGCATTCTGTGCATTGATTTCAGTCTGTTTGAAACCGAGGACCTTAGTGCTGTAAGACTAGCCATAGACGGTTCAGCAGGAACCAGCTGAGAATCAAAACCGTATGTGGGCAGGCTGAATGTACCAAGTTGATCGATCAATCAACTTGGGTACAACCAGCCTATTGGATTCACTTGCAATTATTGCTAGGGGCTGCTATAGCTGCTAGCAATAATCACTGTCTTTTCCCAGTGGGGATAGCTTCTTCTACCCGCCCCCTCTCCCCCTCTGGCAATTGCTCGGCAGGAGGGATTACCCTGTCAGCACTGTCTGTGTTGATGTGGGAATCATGCAAATTTCTTTCCTGCAACCCGTGGTTGCAGGAAAAAAAAATCATACCATCTATGGCCTGCCTAAGGCAGAAGCTAACCACCAAGCCACTGTGTTACTCAATGAAATATGGGTTAGCTACTGTTTAAGAAACCTAAAACAGAGGTAAAGTATATATCATTTTAATGCAATCACTGTGAAATTGCAAGTTGAAAATGTGCATGTATGCATATTTGGTCATCTGTATTTCATTATCCATATTTTATATTATCTATATGCCTAGTAGCCTCTTCCTCTGAATTAATGGGCAATAATGAAAGTAATGCTTCTATCTGACAGAAATGATGTAAACATACCCTTACAGAAAGTTCCCTGTCTGAACTATTTGCATTCTTTGCCAGGAATTGGGTGGTTCTATCCCTCCCTAATCTTCCCTCTCTTCTGCTCTTTTATCAGACGTTTGTTACTTGTTTTACTAAAAGTACCTATCAATCAAATGAGAACACAGGGCAGGACTGGGAAGAGCCACACTGTCATAAGGGAGGAACCCTTATTCAAATAGAGGAGCTTAAAGTGTCTGTAAAGTCTCATTTTTTTTTTTCTATTAAAATAACAAACATGTTATACTTACCTCCTCTGTGCAGTTGGTTTTGCACAGAGCAGCCCGGATCCTCCTCTTCTCGGGTCCCTGGCTGGAGCCTTTGGCCCCTCCCTCCTGTTGAGTGCCCCCACAAAAAGCAGCTTGCTATGGGGGCACGTGAGCCGAGCTGCAGCTCCGTGAACGCATTCAGACACGGGACGTGGTTTGGCCCCGCCCCCTTTCTCTCCTGATTGACTAACTGACTTTGATTGACAGCAGCGGGAGCCAATGGCGCCACTGTTGTGTCTCAGCCAATCAGGACGGCCGAAGCACTCGTGGACATCGCTGGATAGAGATGAGGCTCAGGTAAGTTTTAGGAGGGCTGAGGGGGGCTGCTGTACACAGAAGGCTTTTTATATTAATGTATAGAATGCATTCAGATAAAAAAACTTCTGCCTTTACAATCCCTTTAATAACATACTTGTTGGAGGTATGGGAAGCCTTAAACTGCTAAGCTGTGCAGCCTTAATAGCTGAAGCCAAAAGGTCATAAGCAATTCCAGACACTTAAAGGGGTTGTAAAGGTTTGTTTTTTATTTTCTAAATAGGTTCCTTTAAGCTAGTGCATTGTTGGTTCACTTACCTCTTCCTTAGATTTACCTTCTAAATATTTTTTTTCTTTGTCTGAATTTCTCACTTCCTGTTCGTCCTCAGTAAGCTATTCAGTAAGCTGTTCTGGGTGACTCCACACCACTCGGATGATGGTGTGAAGTTTACTGAGGAGAAACAGGAAGTGAGAAATTCAGACAAAGAAAAAAAACATTTAGAAGGTAGATCAAAGGAAAAGGTAAGTGAACCAACAATGCACTAGCTTAAAGGAACCTATTTAGAAAATAAAAAACAAACCTTTACAACCCCTTTAACTATGCCCAGTGCCAGGACAAGGTCCTCCAGCACCCAAACCTGCTAAAGTGTGCCCCCTCCCCTGAGCTATTTAACCTTTAACTCATCACATTAGGCACTTCGTTTTTGGGGGGGGGAGAGCTAGGGTTGCCACCTCATCCCATTAAACCCGAACACATATTAATTACACAGGTTCTGTGGCTGATTAAGGTGGCAATTAGTGCCTTACCTGCATTCATTTAGCCTCAGAACCTGTGTAATTAATATGTGTTCGGGTTTAAAGGGATGAGGTGGCAACTCTAGGGAGAGCAGGTACCTAGTTTTGACAGCACATATCCCCGTGGCGTTTTGAACAAAGTTCACCTCCCCCCTCTTCACCTGCCGACTTCTAGGACACATCACAGGTCCCAGAAGACTGCGGGACCATTCACAAAGCTCAGCATGGCTAATGCATGCACAGTGGGAAGCTGGCTGCCACTCTCCCTTAGTTTAGGATGCCAGCACCTAGACCCGAAGGCCATTGAAGAATTGGCTTGGATGAGGAGAAAGCTGGATCCCTAGACAGGTAAGTGTCCTTATATTAAAAGTCAGAAGCTACAGTATTTGTAGCTGTCTGTATACATTTTATGGGGGGGGGGGGCTTCTTTTTAGCTACAAATTGTATTTTTATTTAGCAGTTTATCCCTTTTATAAAGGAACCCCATTTCTAGTACAAGGCATTGTTGTTATAATTTGGTGCTACATGAAAGAATGGAAATTTAAAAAGTTTACTTGCAGAGGAATAAATAAATATCGAAGGGAAGAAGGAAATGATGAAGTTGTAGTAGTATTAAACCCTCAGCATTGTTTAGCTTATTGCATTGAGCATAATTATTTAAATATTCTCAGGTAAATTATTTGGTAAAATTCTTACCCCAGCACTTGCACTTTAATTTACTACTCTGACTTTCTGGTCTTTTCAAACATTGGATAGTGCAGTCTCCAGCCAGTCTGTTAGCATGGACAAGGGAGGAGGAGGAGGAGGGAGGAGCAGGCACCAGCCTTGTCATCCTGGTCTACTGAGCTGTGTGTTTCTGTTGATGCAGGGAGATGATGTAGGGCAGTGATGGCAAACCTTGGGACCCCAGATGTTTTGGAACTACATTTCCCATGATGCTCAACTACACTGCAGAGTGCATGAGCATCATGGGAAATGTAGTTCCAAAACATCTGGGGTGCCAAGGTTCACCATCACTGATGTAGGGGGACACAACTCTAGTCCCTGTATGCAAAGGTGATTCCATAGAATGCTGCGGGAGAAAGGAAAGTTAACCCCCTTCCCTGCCATGTCATTAGTACAGTGACAGTGCAATTTTTTAGCACTGATCACTGTTTTGGTGTCACTGGTCCCCAAAAAGTGTAGGTTAGATGTCTGATTTGTCTGCCGCAATGTCGCTGTCCTGCTAAAATTCGCTAATCGCCGCCATTACTAGTAAAAAAAAAAAAAAGTCCATAAATCTATCCCATAGTTTGTAGACGCTAGAACGTTTGTGTAAACCAATCAATATACGCTTATTGGGATTTTTTTTTTTTTACCAAAAACATGTTGCAGAATACATATTGGCCTATATTGATGAAGAAATAAAATTTTTAAATTTTTTATTGGATATGTTTTATAGCAGAAAGTAAGAAATATTGTGTTTTTTTTTCAAAATTGTCGGTCTTTTTTTGTTTATAACGCAAAAAATAAAAACCGCAGAGATGATCAAATACCACCAAAATAAAGCGCTATTTGTGGGAAAAAAGGACATCAATTTTATTTGGGTACAGTGTTGCACGACCGCGCAATTGTCAGTTAAACAACACAGTGCCGTATCGCAAAAAATGGCCTGGTCATTAATGGGGTAAATCTTCCAGAGCTAAAGTGGAAAAAAAGAAAGAAGCTAAACCCATTACCAATAGCACAAAAGGTAACTGAATACTAACTTGTTATTTTTGGGGTGCACTTGCATGTGTTTGTGGTTACCCCCTTTACATTTTCTGCACATCTTGTGAACAGGTAAAAGACTGACCAATAAGGTGTGGCAGAACCTTCCAGAACGTATCGGGCTCAATATATAAAGGGTTGCAAACCAAGGCAATCTTGCTGTTGGTCAGTGTCAGCAAAAGGGCTACCCACCCTCCCGGGCTACCCACCCTCCCACCTGTTGCAAGCACTTTATTGTGTATGTCACCTTTAAATCAGGGGGATTTGTTATTGTATTGCATTTATAATATTTGCTTGAGTTCTTATGACTAAGCATTTAAATGATTTTGTCCTATTATGATTTGAGTAATTGAATTTAATAAGTAATGTTCTATTAGTAATGTGAACAAACCAATACAAGTGCCGCAGCCATTATTATGGCAATTTATTTGTTGTGTATTTCTGTTAAAGGATATTAATTATCTATGGTTGTTATTTGGGATAATGGGGGGAGGGGGTATTGTGCAGCCTGCAAACCCATGTCTTAGCTAAGGATGTTTATTGCATTTATGAGACCATTACATCATTTACACTTCAAGTGATTGTAAATGTTTTTTTGTTTTTTTTAAGATAACAAGTTTATACTTACTTGCTCTGGAATTGCAGAGCGCCCTCAAACCTCCTCTTCTTGGGCCCCCATCAGTGCTCCCCTCGGCCCCCATAGAAAGCCGCTTTGGCAAAGACTTTGGGACTCCCCCCCCCACTGTCTCTTCACTAACCTTGATTGACAGCAGCTGGAGCCAATGGCTGCCACTGCCTCATCAAATTCAGTGCGACCAAAAAGTGAGGGGAGAGAAGAGCTGCAGATGAGCACAGCGCTGGATCAAAAAAGGGCTCAGGTATGTGTAAGGGGGGATCAGGAGGGATACTAATACCTTGCATTAAGGTAAAAAAATGTTTAGGCTTTATAACCGTTTTAACCGCTCAAGGACCGCCCACCGCACATGAACTGCGGCAGGGCGGGGCCCTATTACGCTGCACGACGGGGGAGCCGATGCGCAGTTTCAGCGGCCGCAATGTCCGCCAGCCACCCGCGATCGCTCCACAGAGAGGCAGAATGGAGATCTGTCAATGTAAACAAAGCAGATCCCCGTTCTGACAGGAAAGAATTGAGAGATTGTCTGTTTTTAATGATCAGGAACAGCAATCGCTCTGTACTCCCAGTCAGTCCCACCACAGTTAGAAACACCTCCTTAGGACACACTTAACCCCTTGATCGCCACCTAGTGTTAACCCCTTCCCTGCCAGTGTCATTTATACAGTGATCAGTGCATATTTTCAGTTCTGATCACTGTAATAACAACAGGGGTGATCAAAGGGTTAAATGTGTTTCCTGGGAGTGCTTTCTAACTGTGTGAGAGATGGTTTCCCTCACATGGTATAGTGGGAAGTTTGGATAGTATAGGGTGGTAGTAAAAAGGTTTGGGGCCAATTTAGACAGGAGCCCATTACCTACCAGCATGTAACCTACTACACAGGCACTGGGTTTCCTGAACCCGGCTTTAATCTGAATTAATTTTTAATCACTTAAGCCCCGGACCATTTGGCTGGCCAAAGACCAGGCCACTTTTTGCGATTCGGCACTGCGTCACTTTAACTGACAATTTCGCGGTCGTGCGACGTGTTCAGATTAATTCAGATTAAACAAAATTTACGTTCTTTTTTTCCCACAAATAGAGCTTTCTTTTGGTGGTATTTGATCACCTCTGCGGTTTTTATTTTTTGCGCTATAAACAAAAATAGAGCGACAATTTTGAAAAAAATCCAAGATTTTTTACTTTTTGCTATATTAAATATCCCCAAAAAATATATAAAAAATCTAATTTTTTCCTCAGTTTAGGCCGATATGTATTCTTCTACATATTTTTGGTAAAAAAAATTGCAATAAGCGTTTATTGATTAGTTTGCGCAAAAGTTATAGCGTCTACAAAATAGGGGATAGTTTTATGGCATTTTTATTATTATTTTTTTTCTACTAGTAATGGCGGCGATCAGCAATTTTTATCGTGACTGCGACATGGCGGACACATCGGACAATATTGACACCATTTTGGGACCATTGTCATTTTTACAGCGATCAGTGCTATAAAAATGCACTGATTACTGTAAAAATGACACTGGCAGTGAAGGGGTTAACCTGTAGGGGCCGCTGAAGGGGTTAGGTGTGTCCTAAGGAATGCTTCTAACTTTATGGGGGATGTGCTACGTGTGACATGACACTGATCACCGCTCCCGATTACAGGGAGCTGTGATTAGTGTCCTGTCACTAGGAAGAATGAGGAAATGCTTGTTTACATCAGCATTTTCCCGTTCTTCCTCTCCGTGAGACATCGAATCCGCTGGACCCTCGGTAACACTTACGGAGCTCGCGGCGCGCGCACGCCCATAATGTCGCTTCTTAAAGGGGATGTACCTGCACGCCTATCTGCCCACAGGAGCCATTGTGTCGACATATATCGTCGTGCACTGGTCCTTAAGTGGTTAAGGAATTCATTTTCTATAGTCTTACTTCCCTCTGGGAAAAGCTTAGGCATACCCAAAGTGGGAGACATGGTGCAGAGGGGTGTGCTATTTTATAGAGCCCTTGGTGGGGACCAGTGACACCAATACAGTGATCAGTGCTAAAAAAAATGCACTGTCACTGTACTAACGACATGGCAAGGAAAGGGGTTAACATCAGGTGTGATCAAAGGGTTAAATGTGTTCCCTGGGAGTGCTTCTAACTGTGTGAGGGATGGTTTCACTGTAGAAAGACAGAGATCCGTGTTCCTGCTTACCAGAAACACAAGATCTCTGTCTTCCTTACAAGCAGAACGGTGATCTGCCTTGTTTATGTAGACAGACCTCCCTTCTGCCGGGTTTCTGGCCAACCCGCTGATTGGCTCCTGGTGTGTGCAATCACAGCAGGAGCAGGACCCCAGCGGCGCGCGCACCTCGGGCCGAAGAAAAAAAATCACGTACAGGTATGGGATTTTGCACTTAAGGGCCGCCCTGCCGCAGTATATGTACGTAAGCGATTAACAATCTACTGAGCTGCCTAGAACCAGTTCTTGAGGGAGTCGATTCAACATTTTCACAGCTCTTACTGTGAAGAAGCCTTTCCAAATGCGGAGGTTAAATCTATTTTCCTCCAGAATTAAAAAGTGCCTCCTTGTCCTTTAGTAGGGGTGGAGAGGAGAATACAGAGAATTAAACTATCTATCGGGCCTTTTCACAAAATCAAGAAGGTCCTTTAAATTTGTTACTTCTCTTATTAGCTGTTTCCCATGTGTTTTTTAAATTTATTGTCAGACCTTTCAATATGTTTTTATTACTCATTAATTTTGATGCCAATTGGCTGCTGACGCCTCATCTCATGCAAACTTCCAGCTCACAAACAATAGATATTTATTAAATGTCACACATTCCGTTTTATTTTTTAGGTCCCATGCTAAAGGATAATGAAGTGTTGATTGTATAGCAGTGACTGTTTTGTTTTCATTTTGTGGTTTTGCTTATGCCACTTCCTTCCTTGGGTATGTTCCATATTCAATACAAAGGTGGGGGAGGGGAGCCCTACAATTGTGTCATTCACTCAGGTGACAATAACAGTGGGGCGCTAATTAAGAGAATGAGCCAATCCATTACATCAAGCAGGATGCTAGAACACCTCGATGTGATGGAATAAGATGATTAAAGTGTTTATTAGCATAATTATGTTTTTCTCCAGTCTAGAATGCTACTGTTCATAGTGACACTGCTATGCAGGGTGGAGGAGGGAAAAACACACAACTTTATTGCAGAAAAGGTGACTTTTCACTAAAGTTTCAACACCTGTGGTGTTTATACCCCTAAGCCCTAGTTCACACAGGTGTGATTTGACATGCGATTTGACATGTCAAATCGCATGTCAAATCGGCGATATTTGCCGCAAATTGCGGGCAATGGCACCGTCCTAATGGGTGGGACGCCGCATCTGCACCGATTTCAAAAAGTAGTTTCTGTACTACTTTTTGCGATTTCGGCTGCGATTTACATTGACATCTGTGTCAGATGTCTTTGTAATCGCGGCTGAAATCGGGACTGCCAGCGAGAGTGAAATTGTGCGAGTTCAGCTGAACTCGCACGGCTTCACTCCCGCAGCCCCAGTGTGAACCTGGGCTTAGGGTACTTCTGCCTAGCAAAATAAACGTCATTTAATATAAAAAGCAATCTTACCAGTTAAAGCAGAGCTCCGCCGTAATTTTTTTTTATTAAAAGCCAGCAGCTACAAATACTGCAGCTGCTGACTTTTAATATTAGGACACTTACCTGTCCTGGAGTCCAGCGACGTCTGCAGCAGAAGACGAGCGATTGCTTGTCTCTCGGCTGCCCCACTGCCATCATGGGTGAGGGAATCAGGAAGTGAAGCGTTGCAGGCTTTACTTACCGGTTCCCTACTGCGCATGCGCGAGCAGCGCTGCGCGTCTTTCACTGGTCACCGGCGTGTTCTGGGAGCCGTGTGTTTTCCAGAACACAACGGGGGGGACCGGGAAGTGACGTATACCCGCAGTCTACCCGCAGACCGTATGCATGGAAGAGGGTGCAAATACCTGTCTTAGACAGGTATCTGCACCCCCTCCCCCCTGAAAAGTGGCAATTGTGGCACCGGAGGGGGGGAGGAATCCGATGAGCGGAAGTTCCACTTTAGGGTGGAGCTCCGTTTTAATACATTTTATAGAAAACAGTTTTCAGCCGATCCTTATTGCTTAAAAAAACATGAACATTTTTAAAAATTCCCTAGGAATATGCATTGTCATCTAGAAGGCATTGCCAATAAAAGTGCAAAACATAGTGTAAGTTGAAGAACACTTTTGTTCCTGAAATCTAAATGCACCGCAAAACATTTTTCCTATTGCACCAGCATTACAGCGCACCACAACACACAGTAACGCACTACTGTGCAGTACTGCATTGGTACAAATAGTGCATGCATCGTTTTGGTGTTTTTGGTGCATTAGGCAACCCTTTCCATCGAATAGGCTGCCCTATTGCAACACATGTTAGCACATGACATAAACGTGTATATAGGCTTCTACAGGTTTGGAAATCCTACAAGCAAAATTCTTGGCTATTTTATATCCTAAAATGAAATGAAACTTTATTGGTTTCTGATATTTTTGTAGGAAAAGGATAGTGGGACTTTGAAGGTGCCATAAACAAATCAAAACCAATATATATATAAAATGTAAAATTTATTTATACATAGATAAAATCATCAGAATATCAACGTACAATAACCATATGTAAGAGATGGACCGCAGTATTTTCTTGCTCTACATGTTTCGCCATTCGATGGCTTCCTCAGGAGATAAGTACTGCATATATGGTCACTGATAACAATATATATCCTATAAACATAAAGTTGGTGGCTCAGATGTCATGAGGATATTGACATTAGGAGATGTTTGGTGCACCACAGAGGGGAATATAGGAACTCCAATGGCAATAGGCCAGTAAATCCAAAATCTGAAAATTATTTTCAATTGGCAAAAAAGACATTCATCCCTGCATTATACAAGCTCTCCGTTGTTTCATATTCGGGAGATGAATCTTCCAAAGAAAAATCACAGGCTGTTATAGGTCCTTCATAGTTCTATGCCTCACATGTCTCTACACTCCAAAATCGGCTGCTCAATTGGTTTCTGTTGAAACTTTATTGTCCCCATTTTCGATTCTCCAATTCTTACTGTAGGATAAATGGTAAAAAAAATGCTTGAGAAGTGTATGCAGGGGGCCACACAAGTTTCCTGTGTTGACTGTAATAATACTCATGGACACAGTAAGGGCTTGTTCACACTTGACAAAATTTCTAATGCTTAAAGGGGTTGTAAAGGCTCGTGTTTTTTCACCTTAATGCATCCTATGCATTAAGGTGAAAAAACACCTGGCAGTTACCAGTCCCACAGCCCCCCCGTTTTACTTACCTGAGCCTTAGAATTTCCCACGCCGAGGATGCGCCGTCCCTCTGCCCCGGGTTCTCGGCTCTTCATTGGATAGATTGATAGCAGCACAGCCATTGGCTCCTGCTGCTGTCAATCAAATCCAATGATGCGGTCGCCGGGGGGCGGGGCCGAGTCCAGAATTCGTGTCTATGGACGCAAAGGTAACCCCCGTGGGAGGGCTTCTCCTAGGGGGGTTATCTGATGCAGGGAGGAGCCGCAAGAGCCGCAGAGGGACCCCAGAATATGGTGTTTGGGGCCACTCTGTGCAAAACTAACTGCACAGTGGAGGTAAGTATGACATGTTTGTTATTTTTTTTTTTAAATACTCAAACCTTTACAACCCCCTTAACAAATGTTTCTATAGCATTATTATGGGCATTAGACTGGCATCAATAGACTTTAGTATGGGCGTTAGACTGGCATTTTACAAGCGCTAATGAGGAGATAAAAACACTTAAATGTGCAGTTTTGAAGCGTTTGATGAGCGTTAAGGTGCATTAAAACTGCTCCACAGTGGAAAGTGACATTACAAGAAATAAACACATTTTAACGCACCGTAACCAGGCCGCAAACGCCTATCAGAGCATTTGTGAAGCGTTAACATAGACTTGAATGGGGGCAGCGGCGTTAAAATGTCCTTGAAAGATATGAGTCACAAACCTTGCTGTGCTGCAATTTGATTGAATATGATATACATTTTTCTATTATTAATTACCAGTAGTTAGGCATACATAGAAATAATAATATTTTTTATGTATTTTTTAGGATATAAAGTTTTGTGTTAATCTTTTTATTTTAGGTAGAAGTTACGAAGCAGCTGAATCTGCATGTATAATCAGCAGCAGAATAAATTGTTAGAACCATGTGTAGTGGGCACATGGGAACTGATGATGAGTCAAAGTGGAATCTTCTTTGCGTTTGGAGAGTCCTATATTTAAAACTTCCCTGCTCCGGGGATATCAAGTCATGGCTGAATCATCAGAATGAAATCCTTTCCCTCCTGGCAAATTACATATTACTCCTTTGTCATTTTGAAGATCATAGCAGGGTCACTTTTAATTATCGTGTTTTCAGTGAATATTTAAGATAATTTACATTGCATAAATTTAAAGAGATGAAAGAAAGGAATATCTGGTCAATGTACAGGACACATCCCCAAGTGCTCATAATGGGATAATGGTAAACCTAGGACATTATGTGGTAGTAATGGATTGTGCAGCCTTGAAGATAGAAAACAGCACTGCCATGCACTGTGAGCCACAACAGCCCAAGTTTATTATTTCAGACTAAACATTTTAAAAGGGAACATTATTTAGAACATATAAACCTTCACACGAGGTACCTGACTAGCTTTAAGACTAGATACATAAGTTGGTGTTTGCAAGGGATGGGATCAGTGAAGAAGGATCTGTTGTAGCTGATAGTTAAAGCAGAACTCCGGCCCAAATTTATTTTTCATGTCCTTGTTGTTGATCTCTTACCTTCACCAACTTTGCCATCCATGTTCTTCTGAGCTCTGTAGTTCCTCGGTAATAGGCTGCTAAAATTGTTGAAAAAACGTTATTGCCTCCTGACATCCTGTTTGTAAGACTACTGGCTGCTATCTCTCTCCTAAGCTCAGCCAGCAGTCTGACACGCCCCCTTGTAGTCCTCTAAAAGCCAAACAGGGAGTGCTATTTCCTGTAGTGGGTGGAGGGGGTCTCACAGCCCCCCCGGTCTGTGCCGCCCATGGAGGAGGTGTCCTCCTTCTCTCTCCTCCCTCCTCCTCCTCTGCTCCCTGACAGTCACCGCCCCTCCCCACTGTGTCATAAAAGTGATTACTGATAATCACACTGGTGGGACTGGCAAGCTGCACTGGTGGGACTGACATGTGGCATAGGTGGGACTGACATTAGGCACTGGTGGGACTGACATGAGGCACTGGTGGGACTGACATGAGGCACTGGTGGTCCCTGACATTTGGCTCTGGTGGTCCCTGACGTTTGCCTCTGGGGGTTCCTGACATTTGGCTCTGGTGGTCCCTCAGATTCGGCACTGGTGGTCCCTGACATTTGGCACTGGTGGTCCCTGACATTTGGCTCTGGTGGTTTCTGACATTTGGCATTGGTGGTCCCTTACATTCGGCTCTGGTGGTCCCTGACATTCGGCTCTGACATTTGGCAATGGCGGTCCCTGACATTTGGCAATGGTGGTCCCTGACATTTGGCAATGGTGGTCCCTGACATTCGGCTCTGGTGGACACTGACACGTTGCACTGGTTTGCATTTATATTAGAATGCTTTGTATTTATAACCTATCATACCGTGAGTTATGTATGGCTTGCTGGCTGCAGAATGAGGGGTGTGATTAATGTTGAAGTGGGAGAGTTTCCATTTACATGTACAAGCCTAGTGTACCTCCCACATTCACTCCCATCCCAAGGGTTCATGGGAAATGTAGGCTGATGACATCTAGAGAGAGAAAAGGGGATATGATGCAATCACTCTTCTAAGAGATCCTCCCTGCCAGAAAAGATGATGCATTTTTTGAATCACAAAGCTGACTTCCTGAAAATTAAATCAGTCATATCTCTTAAACGGTAAGAAATTTCACAAATGTAATAACTGTTTAGTGTTTTGTATGGGGGGCGGGGGTTGGTACTAATGAGGGATTTTTTGAAAATCCCAGAGTTCTGCTTTAACCTATCAGTCATTTTAGATTTCGACTTGTGATAAAGTGTACTTTGCACTTTGACTACAGTTAGTATCCTAGACTTAATCTTTTATTTCCCTGGTGCCCAGTCTGTGCCTTTTTGGTACTTGTGGCTTCTGGTTCAGCCATTGGGTCCCAGAAGCCTTTGGTGGCAGCTCTGATTTAGTAAAGGGTCTATAATGGCATAGATTTCTAGCAATTTCATATAATATATATCTATCTCCTAACATCTCTAACATGGTCTATGACTGTCTCCAGCAATGAATTACCAATGAATGATCAATCTCTTGCAATCCTTTGTAGCACTGCTTATAATTAATATTATTATTATTGTGGATGTCAGGGGCTGCAGTTCAGGCTCTCTGTATATAATAAGTCTACCACCAAAGTTTTAGATACTTTATTACACGTTAATGAATTTTAATGCACAAAAACACAATATAATACCAATTTTTTTTTTTTGTAAAATATAAAAGATGATGTTACGCCAAGTAAATAGATACCAAACATGTCACACTTTAAAATAGTGTCTGCCCGTTGAACAACGCCAAACTACGGTACCTAAAAGTCTCACTAAGTGACGCTTTGAAAGCCTTTACAGGTTGTCAGTTTAGAGTTATGCCGCGTACACACGATCGGAAATTCCGACAAAAAAAACATGGATTTTTTTCCAACGGAATGTTGGCTCAAACTTGTGTTGCATACACACGGTCACACAAAATTCCGACCTTCAAGAACGCAGTGACGTACAACACTACAACGAGCCGAGAAAAATGAAGTTCAATGATTCCGAGAATGCGTTGAATTGATTCAGAGCATGCGTGTTTTTTTGCACGTCGGAATTGCATACAGACGATCGGAATTTCCGACAAGAACTTTACTTGTCGGAAAAATTGAGAACCAGCTCTCAAATTTTTGCTGTCGGAAATTCCGACAGAAAAAGTCAGATGGAGCCTACACACGGTCGGAATTTCCGACCAAAAGGTCACATCAAACTTTTCTTGTCGGAATTTCCGATCGTGTGTACGCGGCATTATACAGGAGGTCTGGAAATAGAATTATTATTCTCGATCTGACTTTTGCTGTGGTAACTCGTATGTGTGGTGCTTTTTAAATATTTGTGCATGAGCATGGGCAGACAGGGGAACTTTAAAAAATATATATATATATTTTTTACTTTATTTAAAAAATATTTTTTTACACTATCTCTTTATTTTATTTATTTATTTTTTTATAAATTTTACTGATATCACAAGAGATAAACAACATCCCTTGCGACAATATGGGCCGTGACAGGTCCTCTTTATAGGGAGATCAGGGGTCTATTAGACCCCAGATCTCTCCTCTGGCCTCCAACGCAGCCATTCAGACACAGATAGGTCTGATTGGTGACTCAACTGGTCAGTAACTGGCCGGTAAACACAAAGCTGAAACCATAAGTGACAAAATGCTAGTTTCTTCCAGTTCCTGACATCACACAGTGGGAGGAACAAAATCAGTGTTGAGGTGCTTTTGTGCAGCCCTCTGAACATGTCAGGGGCTACATTTGAGACCCGCTATAATTTTCCAGTTGACCACCACTTCCCTAATGTTTCTTAAAGCTAAGTTCCGCCGAAAAAAAATATAATGAAAGTCAGCAGCTACAAATACTGCTGCTGCTGACTTTTAATATATGGACACTTACCTGTCCTGGGCACCCGCGATGTCGGGTCCTGAACCTGATTTGTCCCTCGGTTCTTGGGTGCTGCCGCCGCCATCTTCGGTAAGGGAATCAGGAAGTGAACCCTTCTACGGTGATCTATGCCCGGAAGTGGGAGCAAATACCTGTATTAAACAGGTATCTACTCCCTCCTCCCCCCTGAAAGGTGCCAAATGTGACACCGGAGGGGAGGGGGGTTCCAAAAAGCGGAAGTTTCATTTTTGGGTGGAACTCCACTTTAACACCTTAACGACTGCCCACTGTATATATACGTCGGCAGAATGGCTCGTATAGGCACAATCATGTACCTGTACGTCCCCTTTAACTGCCCGACGTGGGGGTCACGCGCGTGCCACCAACGGCGCACTCGCGACCCCCTGCCTTCCCCGTGAGTCGGACCGCGGGTCCCGCGGACTCGATCGCCGCGGGGATCCCCGCGATCGTCTCACGGAGGTATGGAGCAGGGAGATGCTTGTGTAAACAAGTATTTCCCTGCTCTGCCTAGTGAGAATGACACTGATCTCGGCTCCGTGTACACAGACATAGCCCGACCCCCCCCTCAGTAAGAATCACAATGCAGGGAACATTTAACCCCTACAGCACCACCTAGAGGTTAACCCCTTCACTGCCAGTGTCATTTTCACAGTAACCAGTGCATTTTTATAGCACTGATCGCTGTAAAAATGACAATGGTCCCAAAAATGTGTCAAAAGTGTCCAATGTGTCCGCCATAATGTCGCAGTCACGATCAAAATCACTGATCGCCGCCATTACCAGTAAAAAAAAAAATTATTAATAAAAATGCCATAAAACTATCCCCTATTTTGTAAACGCTATAACTTTTGCGCAAACCAATCAATAAATGCCGATTGTGATTTTTTTTTTACCAAAAATATGTAGTAGAATACGTATCGGCCTAAAATGAGGAAAAAAATGTTTTTTTTTTTATATATATTTTTGGGGGATATTTATTATAGCAAAAAGTAAAAAATATTGAATTTTTCTTCAAAATTGTCGCTCTATTTTTGTTTATAGCGCAAAAAATAAAAAACGCAGAGGTGATCAAATACCACCAAAATAAATCTCTATTTGTGGGAAAAAAAGGACGTCAATTTTGTTTGGGAGCCACATCGCACGTCCGCGCAATTGTCAGTTAAAGCGACGCAGTGCCGAATCGCAAAAAGGGGCCTGGTCTTTATGCTGCGTATTGGTCTGGGGCTTAAGTGGTTAAAGTAAATTGTAAATATTTATTTTTCAAACAATTACCAGTTTGTCAGTAATCTAAGGAATTCCAAAAAGGTTACATCCTACTCTTCCCATCTAAGATCCTGGTCCCACCCCAGGATTGTGTATTGAGCATTGTCTCACCTATTCCCTACTGGATCTTCTGCAGAAACATCTATTTACAAAATCCAGCAATGGTCCAAACACTTACTGCTTAGCATAAAGCTGAAAGAGAAATCTTTTAGATGTCATGGTTGGGATCTTGGTGGGGAACTTTTTGATGGGATCACTGAGTATTTTTTTTTTTTTTAAACGGCTTGTAATTAAGTGTGCTATGGTTTGATGATTTACTCAAAACGGATTCATCATTTGTGGATAGTCGTTAAAGTTCCTTACCATATAGACATTGTGGCACTGCATGTTGCACTATTAAAAGATTTACTTAATGTTTAGTTGTAGTATAAAGAGAAAATGTAGCCATTAATATAGCTTTGTCATTTGTTAGTGTTCTTTTGATGGGATATTTTAGAACATTAAAGGCTCCTTAGCATTCAGTCTTGCAGTTTCTTCATAAATATATTGTTATTAAAGGCCATGTTTTCCTTTGTAGACCAAACCTGCACGAAACAGTAACAAAAGTCCAATCAAGGAGCCATTTCTACATACTCAGTTAACTTTACAGCTGACAAAAATGTGCCTGCAGGGGACTGACAAATGTCCCTTTAGTATAAATGTTTGCAAAGTAAGAAGTAAGTGTGACCTTATTTTTTAGATTATCATTAACCCAAGGTTGTTGGAGAGAATGTGCCTCTGCATAGATTGGATGGCCTCCTTTTGTCCAGAATTCCAACAAATACCAAGCAAAAGCAATACCTAAACTATTTTGTTAGTACAGATTGACTTGAAGGTAAATAGTTGTATACAATTTTTTGTCTCTGACTATTTTGGTGCATATTGGGGTTGATTTATTAACGTAGTATAGCAAGTTCACTTTCAAATTGAGTTTTTACTTATCTAAGTGATGGAGGTGAAACAAAGGGGTTGATTTACTAAAGGCAAATAGACTGTGCACTTTGTAAGTGCAGTTGTACTCTGCAAGTCCAGAGCTTAGTAAATGAGGGAAAGATCTGCTGACTTCTATCATCCAATCATGTGCAAGCAAAAATGTTTTTGTTCTTTTTTTTTTTTCCTTGCATGTGATTGTGTATTCTTTGCAAATTTAAGCTTTGCCTCATTTACTAAGCTCTGGAACAACTGCATTTGCGTAGTGCACAGTCTATTTGCTTTAGTAAATCAACCCAAAAGTGTAAATTCACTTTGCAAAGAATATCCAATCATTTGCCCAATTAAGATTATTGCTTGTACAATTGGATGATTGAAGTCAATCCAATTTTATCTCATTTTCCAAGCTAGGTGAATTTTCTCCTAGAGTGTAAAATCAGTGTCACTTCTGCAGAGAAAACAATCAGCTTTTAACCTCAGCTTGTTCAATTAAAGTGTTACTTAACCCACAACAGTAAAATCCGTCTGTATATGCAGTAAAACATGCTTGTTATACTCACTGTGGAACCTAAGGGGTTAATCCTCTGCATTGTGTAAAAAGGCTGCTTGATCCTGTATGCACATATCCTCCACTCCCTGCAATGTCCCCCTGGACAAGTCTGGATAAGACAGAGCCATTTGGGGTCAGGCTGCACATGCTCAGTTTGGTGTGTATTGCTAGAGAGAGGTGTTTTTTTTTCTTGGGAGAGTGCATGTGATCAGCACAGGGTCAATTGGCACAGGGTCCTGCATCCTGATAGGACAGCTCAATGCAGTATGAAAACTCCTCCTACAAGCTTTACCAGGAAATGATAGAAATCACAAGACTGCTATATACTGTACTGCTGATGAGAAAGGGTATTCAGCAGTTTACATTTACTAAAATTATTGCATTTCCATGTTCTGTGTGCTGTGGGAGACCAGATATATTGAATGCAATAAAAACATAGGTATATATGAGGTGTGCACAATTGGCCGATGAAATTGACAAATATAAATACAATAAAATATTTATTGCAGAAATGATCACATGAAAGATTAGCATAAACCAAGGCAAAGCCGATACAATTTTGCACATGGTTGAAGATTGCATTACATTTGAAATACATGAGCATACATGACATCTAGAACACACAATGCATTTCGCGAGATGTGACTCGCTCTTCAGGGGTGGATGCATGTAGGATATATCTGGAAATGAATGTCCGCCTTCCCATTGTTCCTTGGTCAGGGTTTTTTGGTTGGCTCCGCTCCCTCGGCTCCCTTCCCAAGCATATATTGCTGCCATCCTCGGTGAACATAGCCACAAACACCTAGGCCTTGCTGATTGGTGACTATGGGGTCTTTTCTTTCTCGGCAAGGACCCTCTTACCATTTGTCCATTATTTATTCATGTGTTACATTACCCTTTTGGTCATTCTTTTCCAGATATATCCTACATGCATCCACCCCAGGAGAGTGAGTCATATCTTGCGAAACGCGTCGCGTGTTCTAGATGTCATATGTATACTCATGTATTTCAAATATAATGCAATCTTCAACCATGTGCAAAATTATATCTGCTTTGCTTTTGTTTATGCTACTCTTTCATCTGTGATCATTTCTGCAATACATATTTTATTGTATTTATATTAGTCAATTTCATTGACCAATTGTGCACACCTCATATAAAGTCCCAAAGGGCAATACCATGTTTTTATTGTACTATTAGGGATGGAGGTGTGTCACTGGTGAAACCAGACCTTTCTTTTATTAGTAGATTGAATGCAGTGTCCTGGGTTTGGTAACACTTTTACCTTTGGCTATAAAACCTGGAAGCTGATTGGTTTCTATGTAGAAGTGACCCCATGGTGACATCAGTCATCCAATCATGTGTGATTTTCCACTTTGCTACACCTCATTCACAAACATAAGTGAAAGTATACTTTGAACAAAAAAAAAAGATCACTCCTTTAGTAAATATGAAGTGTTAAGCACTAAGCCGCTGTGCTCTTGCACATAATTTTTTTCTCAAATTAAGCCATGTTGTGTAATAGATGGTAATTAACAAGTGAGTGCTACAATTTGAGCACTCCACACTTACAAAAAAGCCCTATGGACATACAACAAAAATAAATAAATAAACCAAAATGTGTGAGAAAAACAATCAGCGCCACAATGCTAAAAAATTACTCCTATAATGACGTGAAAAAAATCAAATATACCCCTCTGAGTGTCTACACAGCTGCTGAACACTTATAGTGATACACCACACCTATTGCAATATTAATTTTGTGAAAATAGTGCAGCGCTGCGTATCTATAAATATTATATAAACAAATAATTATACATTCAATAAAACAATTTGTGAAAAATAAAAAAAACTGTTCATATGTAGGTTTCCAAAACTATCACCGCTGTGTAAAATCCTATTTAAATGGATCCAATATTCAGTGCACACCACCACCTGCTAACACGCCTGCTCACCTGAAGGATGAGTATAAAACAGATCACTCCTCGTGTCCACCACGATCAATCCACTTTACCAATGGTAGTAATTCCTACAGTCCCCAGACTGCACCTCTGTGTGGGTAATCAACGTTTGAATTGTCCCCAAACAACACCTTCCTCCACTCGCTTTTCAATAATCAATTCCACTTACATTTCCAGGGGTTAAGAACATGAAACAAAAAAAAACAAGTACCATAGTGTTCTCTGCTTTTAAATTTATTAAAAAAGCCCCCCTAAAAAGTTACACTTACAAGAAATAACAATAAAAATAGCATATATCAAATCACCAGCTCATTCACCGCAGATCTACACTCACGGTGCTTCGCCTGGCATCACAGATTCGACTTCTCCCCTCTAAACGCGTGTTGGCCTCTCATTGGCCTTCATCAGTAGACTGATCTGTTTATGAGTTTTATACTCATCCTTGAGGTGAGCAGGCATTTTAGCAGGTGGTGGTGTGCACTGAATACTGGATCCATTTAAATAGGATTTTACACAGTGGTGACAGTTTTGGAAACCTACATATGAACTGTTTTTTTTTTAACAAATTGTTTTATTGAATGTATAATTATTTGTTTATATAATATTTATAGATACGCAGTGCTGCTCTATTTTCACAATAATAAATAAACCAAAATACCATCCCTGAAACAAAAGCCCACTTCTTTTTAAATGAAAGCATTGCAGCAAAAAAAAAAGGTTTGCTATTGAGAAGACAGCAGCTAAAACACTGACCTCATATTAGCCACAAAATAAAATGAAACAAAAAAAAGCACCCAATAATAATAAAAAGCAGTAAAGAGGTTAATTGCCCAAGGTGCTAGCAAACAAAATTAAAGGGTTTTTACAAAAACTGCCTATGCAGGTAAGGGGTGTTTGTAGATAAAATCAAACTGTGCAGCTCTGACTAAAGTTGAATAATACACTTCCTATGGGTGTAGGCCATTTATGTACCCTCTGAAGCCTGACTGGAATACTCCCAGGATGTTACTACGAAGTTGCTAAGTGAGACCTAGTTGTAACTGTCCACTTCCTCCATCACAGGAGTGAACTTTTTCGCTGATTCAAACCCCTCACATGCTCTTTCTCTCCCCCGATGCAGAAGTTCTGAGCTCAGAATTTGAGAACTCACTTAGCAACATCCTAGGAGTATTCCAGTCAGGCTTTAGGAGTTATGTAAATACACTTAACACAAAGGGCATTATTCAACTTTAGTCAGAGCTGTACAAATTGTTTTATCTACTTATTTGCATAGACAATTTAAGGTAAACGAACCCTTTAAAGAACAGTTTGTTAACTGACCTTAATCTCTCCCTATGCAGTTTGTCAGCTTTCCCCACTCTTTCCCTGCAGCAGTATAAAATATGTTGATGCCATGGCTGCCTGTGCCCTTCCTTTTATAGTGAGGGGGCTGGCTCATGCTTTTATTATTGTTATTAGGTATGACTCACTAAAGTGTTCCACTTTAATTTTTAACAAAGCAAATAGCTAGGCGGACAATTATGCAACCTATAGTAGGTAACTGACAATACCTTTCATCGTATATAATCTGAAAAGATAGAAAGTAAAACCTTGGTTGCTATGAAATACATTTTCCATGGGTCTTTGTATTTCCTTCTAAATTTATCTAGTTAGTTTTGCCATTTCTCTAGCTAGTGGAACAAGTTCATGACACACTTTATTTTTGAAACTCTAGGCAAAACACCTTAATAGTTTGTCCCCAAACATGGAGGTTATTCAAAATTAGAACAATGGGCAGCCGTGTACAGATTCGGGCAATCTCATTTGCGAAAGCCAAGCAGAGCCAAGGGATCTGAATCTACTTATTATATACCAACAAACATTTATTCTTCATTGTCTTATACAAACCTGCACTAACCCAGGAGACTTTATTAAATCAGCAAGTAAAAGTACTTGTGATGACTCTTGTAATTTAATCTGCTGTCTTACTTTAAAAAGAATATCAAAGACCAGCATTTTACAGTAAGATGGGGAAATTATGTATGAAATTCTTTCAATTTGTACTAGTTTAACTACTTAAGCCCCGGACCATTATGCAGCTAAAGGACCAGGCCACGTTTTGCAATTCGGCACTGCGTCGCTTTAACTGACAATTGCGCGGTCGTGCGACGTGGCTCCCAAACAAAATTGGCGTCCTTTTTTTCCCACATATAGAGCTTTCTTTTGGTGGTATTTGATCACCTCTGCGGTTTTTATTTTTTGCGCTATAAACAAAAATAGAGCGACAATTTTGAAAAAAATTCAATATTTTTACTTTTTTGCTATATTTAATATCCCCCAAATATATATATAAAAAAATAAAAATTTCCACAGTTAAGTCCGATATGTATTCTTCTACATATTTTTGGTAAAAAAAATCGCAATAGCCGTTTATTGATTGGTTTGCGCAAAAGTTATAGCTTCTACAATATAGGGGACTGTTTTATGGCATTTTTAATAATATTTATTTTTTTACCAGTTATGGCGGTGATCAGCAATTTTTATCGTGACTGCGACATTATGGCAGACACATCGGACACTTTTGACACCATTTTGGGGCCATTGTCATTTTTACAGCGATCAGTGCTATAAAAATGCACTTCTTACTGTGAAAATGACACTGGCAGTGAAGGGTTTAACCTCTAGGTGGAGCTGTAGGGGTTAAGTGTTCCCTAGGAAGTGATTCTTACTGTAGGGGGGCGTGGACAAGTCACTGATCGTCTGTTCCGATGACAGGGAACAGACGATCACTGACATGCCACGGAGAAGAACGGGAAAGATTTGTTTACACTCACCTCTCCCCGTTCTTCAGCTCTGTGACCCGATGGCGGGACACCGGCGGCGATCGGGGCCACGGGTCCCGCGGGCATGGTCACGGAGCTCAGGACCGGGTCGTGAGCGCACCGCCGGCGGCGCGCGCGCGACCCACGGCTGGGCTCTTAAAGGGCAACGTACCTGTACGTTGATGTGCCCAGCCGTGCCATTCTGCCGACGTATATCGGCGTGAGGCGGTCCTTAAGTGGTTAAGCAAAAGGATAAGAACATTGCCAAATGGCAGATATTTGGAACATAGGGGTAGATTTATTAGAACTGGTGCACTCAGAATCTGGTGCAGCTGTGCATGATAGCCAATCAGCTTCTAACCTCAGCATGTTTAATTAAGCTTTGGCAATAAAACCTTAAAGCTGATTGTTTTTAATGCAGAAGTGAGCCTGATTTTGAATTCTCCAGTTTTAGTAAATAAACACCATAGCCTAGTCTAAGTAAAAAAAATAAATAAAAATAGCCTAACCTCAAAAACCTGGTCATTCAAGATGTGAGATTGAAGTGTCACGTGATCTTAAACTACATATGCCTGTTTCTGGAAATCCTCCGAGCTAAGAGGCTGGGATAAAGTTCTAAAAAAAGGTTCACTTATAAGGAAAAAAACACAATAAAATTGTTTATCTAATAAAGGTGACACAGTTGTGACTAGAAAAGGCTGCCCACCAAATCTCAGTGACCAAGTAAGCAGGGAGATGGAGAAGGCCACCAACAAGTCAATATTAATTACAAAGCAAATGCAGAGATTTACAGCTGAGACAGGAGAAACTATCCATGAGACCTGCAAACGCCACAAAACTGTGCTATATGGAAAATTATGAGAAAGAGATACAAAGAACACCCATGTCAAAAAACATTTTTGTTGGAGTAAGCTAAAGACAACGATAAAACTTTTTTTTTGGCTATAATGCAAAATAATCTGACACTGCTCATCTCCCTGAAAACAACATCTAAAGCATGGTGGTAGTAGCGTCATGTTGTAGGGATGCTTTATATCAGCAGTGACCAGGAAACTGGTCAGGATTGAGGGTAGAATGCATTAAGGTGAAAAGCCTTGAGGGTTTACAACCCCTTTAACCTCCCTGGCGGTATTCCTGAGTCTGGCTCGGGGTGGAATTTCAATACCATTAGCGGTAACCCCGAGCCACACTCGGGATCGCATCGTAGTATACAGGCAAAGTAACTTACCTTGTCCCCTGGATCCTGCGATGTCTCCCCGCTGTGTGTGCGAGCTGTCTCCTCGCTCGATTCACACAGTGCACGAATGCCGCCGAGCTCCGTTCCCTGCGACGTTGCGACGGGGCGGAGATCGGCGCCAAAATTAAAAAAGTAAAAACACAACAAACAGTGAATAATTTTTATTATTATTATATTATTATTTGTTATAATTATTTATAGTTATTTATTATATTATAATTTATGATTTTGTGTTTCAAACTTTATCATACCCGGGATGTCTACTAGACTCTGGTTTGGACAAATTTAAGTGAGTTATACCTAAGAATTGCAGGCCTACAATCTAAAACGCCAAATTTCCATGCAAAATAATTGTACCGCTTTCAGCACCTAAAATCTGAAATAATCATACCGCCAGGGAGGTTAACATATGACTTAACCTGTCGTTGGCCACAAAGTTAACATTACTTAGCACATGTAATGATCATATTTTGAAATTATTAATTTGTTACTCTATTGCACAATAAGGAATAGGAACTCCTTGTTCTAGAATAGAATGTACATTTACATTGAAAGCCACTAACAATTAGGAACCATTCTGTGTTCCTCCCTATCATGTGATCACCATGACAGAAGATTGTAGTGATTATATGGGTTTGTTTGCAACCAAACATGCTTGAGTCAACTGTCTCTGAAATAAAACTATTTGTAATATAAAAATATATATTTAAAACATTTTGTTTATTTGTCTGCTTATAAAAAAACATGAGCAGGGTATTTAGTAAAGGGCATTTAGTAAAGCAGTGTACCACATTAAAGCCCTATATATCCTTAAAAAAGCCCAATGTATAGTTATTTAGGCAAATTAGGCAAGTTAAAGTGATTTTAAAGTATCATATTTTTTTCTATAAAAATAACAAACCTGTAATACTTACCTCCTCTGTGCAGTGGATTTGCAAAGAGCAGCCTGGATCCTCCTCTTCTCGGGTCCCTCTTCTGTGCTCCTGGCCCCTCCCTCCTGTTGATTTCCCCCTACAGCAAGCAGCTTGCTATGGGGGCACCCAAGCTGAGCCACAGCTTACTGTGTTCGTTCAGACATGGAGCCATGGCCGGGCCATGCCCTCTCTCTCTCCTGATTGGCTAGCCAACTTTGATTAACAGCAGTGGGAGCCAATGGCGCCGCTGCTGTGCCTCAGCCAATCAGGAGGAAGATGGCTGAGACATTTGTGGACATCGCTGGACAGAGATTGGATTTAGGTAAGTATTAGGGGGGCCAAGGGGGGGCTGCTGCACACAGAAGGCATTAAGATAAAAAACCTTCTGACATTACAGCCCCTTTAACACTTGCCGACCAGCTCACGCAGATATACTGCGGCAGGTTGGCTCTCCTGCACGAACCTACGTACCTGTACATCGGTCCATGCAAGGAGGATAGCGCGCCCGTCGTGCAACGTCGATGTTCGCCGGCGACCCACGATCACTGTGAGGAGAGCAGAACGGGGAACTGCCTATGTAAACAAGGCGATTCCCCGTTCTGGCAGATGACATGACAGAGATCTACTGTTCCCAGTGATCGGGAACAGTGATCTCTGTCATGTTCCTTGATTGCCCCCTGGTGTTAACCCCATGTAATAATGTCACTGGTCCCCAAAAAGTGTAATTTGGGGTCAGATTTGTTTGGCGCAATGTCGCAGTCCCGCTAAAAATCGCAGATCGCCGCCATTACCAGTAAAAACAATAACAAATAAATAAAAGTACCTAAATCTATCCCGTAGTTTGTAGACGTGTTAACTTTTGTGCAAACCAATCAATATACGCCTATTGCGATTTTTTCCAATTAGATTGTGATTTTAGGCTGTAACTTTAGGAAATGGAAGGAAAGGTGAAAACTTGTGCAAAGAATGGTCTTTTCATGAACACAACTAAATGTGTTAGAGTAAAAGAAAAACATACTTAGGTCACATGGCAATACTTTAGTGTAGCCCACTCCATTACCATTATATTACTAATAGCAAATCACTGCCATATTATCAAAGCACTGCAAAGTCATTAGCGGAGCCATATTACCATATATGTTTGTTGTAGTTTTAATGTAGTTTTAATCCAGAATCTTAGACTTCTCCCCATTCTTATTTCTTTGAGGGTCCTTAGGCCTCCTGCCTCATTTTTGTGTTTAGTTCTGGGGATCTTATACCCCTCTGTGTGCAGCTCCTTGGGCATCTCACCCTCTTTTGTGTTCATTTCCTGGGATAACTGTGCCCAACAGCCATTTCAGGTGCTACACACACATATTTTCAAATTAGCCTCATTAATTTCAAGATGATGTGCTGTATATTTCTGCTGACACAAATATAAATAAGCAGTTAGTGTACTGTAATAAAGACAGTAGTGACTGGGCATATTAAAAACAAGAGGGAATTATTCAGTAGTCTCATCGTTCACTCACTTACAATTGTATCTCTACATGTATGAACAACGTAAGCCACTGTATGTATCCCTTGCTAAGAAAAAAATTATTCTGATTTACTTCAAAAAGCAATATTTTTCTACAGTAACGTTTACAGGTATTTTATCCACCTACGTTGTATCATGTTTAATAGTTATTTTGCATTCTGTGAACTTTTAGTCTAATGTTACTGGAACGTAACTATTAGAGCTTCTAATACCACACAAAAATCTCATAAAACAAAGACGACGTTTGCATGGATATTTTAAGGATCCATTTGCAAAACAAAAAAAAATCTTTAATCTGTGGAAAGTAAAGCTGACACATGTGTGTATATATAGCAAATAAGAACATGTTAATTATTTTTCCATTTCATCTAAACCCAGTAGTGAAGCGATGTATATAGTGCATCAGAGAGTCATTAGGGAAGACTTTACCAGAAGATGTTTCCTCTTTCTTACGTATAAATAACTTTTTGACCAGAATCATATTGTGCAACAAGCTTGCACTTTTCCTTCTTCCCATGGCTGAACTAGTGTTCTGATTTCTAAATATCACATCATTGGACAACCAACTTAAAAGATGTTTACAATGCCAATATTTTTGTTGGGATATGTTTTTTATTGAAAATGTGTTGAAGTGAAAAACAAAAGACCTAGGCAGCCACATAATACAATACAGCCAAAATACAGGGCCAAACAAAACAATACAATCAGTGCAGCTGTGTCCTAGCACTGCCTAAAATAACAGAGACCAACTATAACTGAATTCCCCCCTCCTATTCAAACTCATCACCCTTGTGACCAAGCTGCCTCCAAGTATAGAAGAACAGAGTTCTCTCATTTTCAGATGTCTAGAGTAGGTCATGATGTGGTCGCTTAGTTGACAATGCCAATATTAAAGTAGGTCTGCATTCAAAATTACGTTTTTGTTGGTTGGAGTCATAGTAGGCGGCTTATGCCGCATACACACGATCTGAATTTCCGACAACAAAACCGTGTTTTTTTTCCGTCTGATTTTCGCTCAAACTTGTCTTGCATACACACGGTCACACAAATGTTGCTCGGAAATTCCGAACGTCAAGAACACGGAGACGTACAACACTACGACGAGCCAAGAAAAATTAAGTACAATGATTCTGAGCATGTGTCAAATTGATTCCGAGCATGCGTAGGATTTTTGTGCGTCGGAATTGGATACACATGGATACACACGATCGGAATTTCCGACAAGAACTTTTGTTGTCGGAAAAATTGAGAACCTGCTCTCAAACATTTGTTGTCGGAAATTCCGACAGCAAATGTCTGATGGTGTCTACACACGGTCGGAATATCCAACCAAAAGCTCACATTGAACATTTGTTGTCGGAAATTCAGATCGTGTGTACGCGGCATAATACCTACATTTCAGCCCATCTTTTTTAGTAGGACTGTGAAGTTTTCTCCAGTGGTTAATTCTTCCTGCTTCTCCTGTCATTTCTATTTGTCTGGGGCTGACATCCACTTTTGAGAGCTGAAAATAGCCGGAGCAGCAAGAGATGAGGTCAGCTTGAAACTTAACTTAAAAAAAAAAGGAAAAATGAATTTGTATTCATCAAGAAACCTTTTTTCGGTGAGAGCATGGCCACTTTAAAGGCCTTACAAGATTTTCCTGTTAGAAAGAACCACTCTGGAACTGGAATCTCTAAGAGATTTAAGTTGTAAGTAATCAATCAACAGGTACCCATCCAATATGGAAGATCAATATTTGGAAGGGTTGAACTTTAAGCACCACCTCAAGTGAAAGAAAGAATCTTGTTTTTTTCTGGCCTGGCTAGAATGCTTAAATTTGTGTTGAGTACAATAAATAATATTCACTTGGAGCCATAAAAGCCTTGAACTTAAACTATATTTTAAATGTCAATCCTCTTTTTATTTTGTCAAATACATATAGCGAGTGTCGCCTGCCTTTTGTTGATGTTAAAGGGTGAGTAACCCAGTAGAAATGAAAGTTCTTTTAAAAGGATTTTTTTTCAAAACCTCTCTGATCTTTCCTCAGTATGGAGTTTTCAAGCAGCAGAGCTGCAAAGATCAACTCTTCTGGGAAAATTCTCCAATATCAGGTGACTCTTTGCCTAAAAAAACATCTACCAATTACACTGTCCATGAAACTTGAAAGATGTATCTGCTTTCCAAGAATAATCCTATATTGAATATTTCCTTTTACATTTTGTCATAGTATAAACTGTTTTTCTGAAATTAAAATATTTGATTTACTAAAAGCAAAGAGGCTGTTCCCTTAGCTTAGTGAATGAGGTAATGCTTTGCTGAATTCCATCATGCGATCAAGTGCAGGCAAAAATAGTGATTTTTTTTCTTGTTTTTGACTGGGTATTTGTTTTGCAAAGTGAATTTAGACCACATTCACTAATCTAAATGGAAAATTCTAGTGCAAAGAGAAAATGTCCTTGCTAAGGGAACAGCCTACTTGCCTTCAGTAAATCAACCCCATTGGATTGAATCAGATGTGTAATAACAGTTTTCTTGATCTGCAAGCATGCTAGATGCACTTATAAATGGGTCACCTTCACTGTTTTATACAATCTAAAAATCTAACAGGTAAGTCGACCTGTGCTAATACAGGAAGTCCCCGAGTTACAAGCATCCGACTTACAAACATCTCCTACTTACAAATGGAGGGAGACAACAGAAAGTGAGAGGGCATCTACCCCTAGGATGGGAAATTCTCTGCTGTTACGCCATGTACACACGATTGGTTTTACCGATGAAAACAGTCCGTTGGACTTTTCTCATCGGACAAACCGATCGTGTATGGGCCCCATCGGTCTTTTTTCCATCGGTGAGAAAAAATAGAACATGTTTTAAATTTATCCAATGGGAAATAAAATGATAGCAAATTCCGATCGTCTGTGTGGAACTCCATCGGACAAGAAACCCATGCATGCTCAGAATCAATCGACGCTTCTCGGCTTGTCGGAGTGTTTTACGTCACGCTGTTTGGGACGGTCGGATTTTTGACTGATGGTGTGTAGGCAAGACTGATGGAAGTCAGCTTCATCGGATTTCCGATGGAAAAATCCATCGGATTAGAATCCATAGGAAATCTGATCGTGTGTACAGGGCTTATCATGGGAAAAGGGTGTCTCCACTGGAGCTTTATCATCAATCCTTGTTTCCTCAACAGCCACAAAAGTTTCAAAATCCAATTGAGGTGAAATCTTCTGAATGGGCACAGACAGCAAAACAAACATTACAGGGATGTTAACCCTGCCCTATGCTATCCAAAAAACGTAAAAAAATATTTTTTTGGCTGGAGTAAAAAATTTACCTGTTACAACCTACATACAAATTCAACTTAAGAACAAACCTACAGAACTTGTTTTTAACCCGGGGACTGCTTGTATTTCAGTCTTCAATGGATTGTATCATCCACTGTCTTATATCTCTTGGTAACTTTTACATTAAGACCCCGCTTATGAATTGAAAACTATGCCATTTTCATTTGCTATTACAAAGGACTCTTATGCCGCGTACAGACGATCGGACATTCCGACAACAAAAAACTTGGATTTTTTTCCGACGGATGTTGGCTCAAACTTGTCTTGCATACACACGGTCACACAAATTTTGCTGGAAATTCCGAACACCAAGAACGCGGTGATGTACAAGATGTACGACGGCACTATTAAAGGGAAGTTCAATACCAGTCATGTTAAGTAGAAGTTTGGTGAGAGACGATTCGCGCTATTCAGCCTCGTGCTTTTCAGTCCGTTACAGCGCGACGAATGTGCTATCGAACGCTAGTTTTACCAGACCGAGCGCTTCAGTCTCGTACTTGATTCAGAGCATGCGTGGAATTTTGTGCGTCGGAATTGGCTACACACATTCAAAATTTACGAGAACGGATTTTGTTGTCGGAAAATTTGAGAACAAGCTCTCAAATTTTTGTTGTTGGAAATTCTGACAGAAAATGTCTGATGGAGCCTACACACGGTCGGAATTTCCGACAACAAGCTCCCATCGAACATTTGTTGTCGGAATGTCCGATCGTCGGTACGCGGCATTAGAGTGGCATTACTTTTTTTTGTGAAAGCAATGCTATTGACATTAGCATTATTATTGCTATTATACAGGATTGCAGACGTTTTTTTCACCTCCTTAAAAGAAAAGTTACTTGGAAATGAATGAAATACTTCATATTGTGTATAGGGTTTTTCCAACATCTTGGGGAAGAGGGAAGGAGAGTAATACAGGGCATATATAGGTGTCAAGTAACACTGTCAAGTGGTGGCTGAGTATCTTTGTGTGTCCTATTCCAAATACGTCATATAGGATGCTCAAATATCTTTTTGACTGCGCATTTGCAAGTCTATGGGCACTTTTTGGGTTGGCATTTAACATACCTTTAACAGTTCTGAGCTGGGAAAGAGGGACACTTTTTGAGCCACAATATTTTGGCAAAATGTTTTCGCTCTCCTCGCTTCTAAACACACTTTTTATTATTTCAGACAGGCAAAAAACATTATTTCTTTAGTTTCATGGATTCAAAGACACCTATAACATTCAACATTAGCAAAAAAAAAAAGTTTTTCTACCACAATCTGTATGTATATGTTTTTTGCTATGAAAGTGCGGGGGGGGGTGCTCCAGCTGGTGCTCCAGCTGGCGGTGGTCTGCCCAACATGGGCGGTGTGCATGTTACACAACAAATGTGGGGGAAAACGCTGCCCTGCCATATGTATCGCAAAGCAGTGTCTCAAGAAATGTAGGGGGGTCTCTCCCCTCCACCCCCTCCTGTAGATCAATGAATCTAAGGTTGCATCTACGCAGTCTATTTTCAATATCGTCCTGCTTTTGCAGGAGCTGGTTCACCTGAAGCTGCATGCCATCAGAGGAGACCTGGAGGGGGGAAGAGAATCCTCCACTGTGCTCAGGCGGGCTTCAGCCTTCGCGACTCTCTCCCTTAATTTCTGGAAGTCTTGCCTCACCAGCAATATATCCACCTTCACCTCCTCTATCTTTGCTATCTTTGCTGTTCGATTGGTCTGGCATGATGTAACAGCCTCTCGGCAGGCGGTGATGGCTTCCAGGACCTTTGCCGTGTCAGCACCCGGGGATATCTCTTCCCCCTGCGCGACGCCGCCATCTTGGGCCGGGGGGGTCCGTCTCCACATGGCAAAAATTAGCCAGTTTGGCGGCCGCTGCCATGTTATTTTTCGGCGGAGACATGAGTCCAGAGAGTGCCCGGTCCGATGGATGCCGTTCACAGGTCTCTAGCTGCGGGTAGGGTCACAGGATAGTATATTAGGATATTCGGCCAGCGGAGCTCAAGTCGTTAACATCTCATGCCGCTCCAGGCCACGCCCCATGTATATGTTTTTAACAGAGTTACTGCCCATGTCTAACACGTCATATCATAGGCTAGAAAATGAAAACACTTTATGCTAGTCTTTTAAAATTACCAACACTTTTATGTATTTATTTTTTTATTCCCCATACATAATTTTTCTACTTGTATACTTGAGCTTTGACCCAGGAGAGGGATAGGTGAAAGCCACACTGTTTAATTCTGTAACAATTATGTAGATTGCAGTGAGGTCACATGTTCCTTTCTCTTTCACATTAGTAAAACCAATAGTATTATAGGTTCAGGCAGAAATCAAGCAAAGTATGAGCATGTTTCTGGATTGTTGTAAAAAATGCATTCAAACAAAAGGAGAATAGATTATTTTGTACGCAGATACATTATTTATCAGGAATTTTATGTAAGAAACTATAATAATGTATTTTAAAGAATTTGAGCTAACATATGTATTGGGGATGGTCACATCCCATTTGTTGAGATTCCATGTCACCTGTAACGTTTTAGGAACTTTTTATGGACTTATCAAAAACGTTTTTTTTTTTATTTACTTATCACATTTTTTTGGTGAACGAGTAGGGGTAATATGTACCCCTACTCCTTCACATGGGGGTGGGATCTGGAGGCCCCCTTGTTAAAGGATGCAAGAAAGATATGATCTGACACAACCACAGTAACGGGCCCCCCATCATGGTTAAATACGTAAGTATACAGAGAACTATGTTCATGGGACTTTGTGTGAGGCCAGTCACTTGATAAAGTAAAGGTACAAAAAATATGAAGTAAAAATACATTTATTATACAGACAAAATTAATGATATTCTCAAAGTACATGATGCAATCATAAAAACAAATTCCATAGAAAGCTGATATCTATAAAATTTATAAAATTATTTCATATTGTATAGATACATGATGGCATAGCAGGTACATAGTAGATATAGGTAAAAAATCGAACTGTTGTGACATAAAATAACTCTACGCGTTTTGAGGATCCATCCTCTCATCAGGAGTGCAATGTCAATGTCAATAATATCTATAAATATGGATAGTAAAGAATGGTATATTAATGGGAATTCCCTATATTGAATAAGGGAAAAAAATGTTGGAGAACAAAAGGTCTAGTAGCATTTACATGTCAGCTAATGGAACAGGTAATTGCAATTTTGAGTGGTGCGGTTCCCTATGTGTTCCTCATTCTTCACATCCACCATTATTCAAACACGGCATTCCGACCTGCTCGTTGGCTGTTCCCTTGGCCTGGGATGCATGCTCTTGCCTCAGCCCCAGGGCGGACATCATATTGGACACCCCCCATCTTTATTCTAGCAGCTGGGCCATCATATTTTTTGTACCTTTACTTTATAAAGTGACTGGCCTCACACAAAGTCCCATGGTCATAGTTCTCTGTACACTCCTCTTGTTAAAGGGGCTTCCAGATCCTGATAAGCTACCAGTCAGCGGGGAACCCCGCTGAGAGACGACGAGTTATAGTTGTTAAGGACGCGGAAGTCGCTCGCTCCTTAACGACCAGCTATTCCAGGCTGTTTTTTTTATTTTTCAAACAACACAACAAATCCATATGACTAAATTAAATTATTTATTTACCAAATGAATCTGAAATTTTATTATATTTTTTGTTATGCACATCTCTCATGTATATGCTATTCTCTGTTATATGGCATCTGGGATCAACGCATTTCACAAATAACTCCTTCTTCAGGATCCACACCTACTGCATATACAATTAGTTCTACAAGAATAAATTTAGCATACAGTATAAGTGCATATGTAAAATATATTATGAAATCAAACAGATATACAGTACATAATACATACAATATCAATAAATGCCTTGCAAAAAAATTCAAAATGTATTTTCAACAATATCTATCATGAAAAAAGGTGGGGGGAGACGGTTGTTCTCTCTCCCATATTGGGGTGGGGTTCAACCTGTGGAAGGGGAGGGGGCAGAGACACAGTTATTTCATGACCAAAAAAAAACATAATCTTTAAATTCATATATCCTTATTACCTACCTCAACACATGGAAATGGTAATCTTGTTTAAAAGCATGCAATGTTTTAGGGACTTTTTAGGACATCCTTAACCTCCCTGGCGGTATGATTATGTCATATTTTTGCATCTCAAAGCGGTACAATTGTTTTGCATAGAAATTTGGCGTTTTATATTTTAGGCCTGCAATTCTTAGTAATAACACACTTAAATCTGTCCAAACCAGAGTCTAGTAGACATCCCGGGTATGATAAAGTTTGAAACACAAAATCATAAATTGTAATATAATAACTATAAATAATTATAAAAAATAATAATATAATACTTATAATAAAATGAATTTCCCCACTATTCACTATTGCTCAATTCTGCAAGTGTTCTTATTTACTATCGCTGTTTTCTAGCTGGTCTCAAACCACTTTTGACATAAAGGGACACTTTTTGGTTGCTATGGACAAGCTCAAGTTTCCAGGCAGAAAGAACAGTATATATAATATAAAACTGCATGCAGGACATTGGACAAACCACTAGGGACAAATGGGATATGAAATAATCTGTAAGATTACAGTGTACTGTATGTATTATGAATTTTGACATTTTTGAATTTACTGCCAGGCTTCGCCCCCGTGCGCTGCGACGCTCGCAGGGAACGGAGCTCGGCACACAGAGGCATCGGGCGGAGGACACAGCCTGCAGACACAAAGGGGGACATTGCAGGATCCTGGGGACAAGGTAAGTAACCTGCACCATGATCCTGCAATGCAATCCCGAGTGTGGCTCGGGGATACCGCTAATGGTACTGAAATTTAACCCCAATCCACACTCGGGAAAACCGCCAGGGAGGTTAATAAATACAAAACTTTTTGAGATCAATGTATCACCACCGATACATTTTAACCACTTCCCGTCCAGCCTATTGTCTAATGACGGCTGGGCCGTTCCGGGTGGACTTCATATATCGTCCTCCTGAAACTCGACCAACAGGCAGCGCTGCAGTGTGCTCTGTCACCGGCTTTGTCCACGGGACACAGCAGATGACTGATCAGTGTACTAGCTCACTGCCGGTACCATGTGGTCACTGTGGCCAATCACAGCAGATCACATGCCAATTAATGGCTTTGATTCATGCCATTCATTATATACAATTGTGTTGCTAGCAGTGATTGGTCACATTAATCACATGGTATAGGTAGCACCAATCACAGTCCATCTGTACCATGTGATAAGCTGTGGTCAATGACAGCTAATCACAACAATACATACTGAATGAATCAGTTTCATTTAGTAAAAACTGTTGCTTATACAGTACCAGTAAAATTCACTGGTATAAGCAATCATAATGTGTAAAAAAAAAATCATGATCACTTCCTCAGAGTAGTACAGTGTTATTATGGTAACACTGTATTGCTCTGGTCACAGCGTGTTAAAATAGAATTATTAACAAAAAAAAGGAAAAAATAAATAATAAAAAAGAGGAAAAAACTATTGTTGGTGATTTTTTTTGTAGCATACTGTCACCAGTGTCTTTGATTACCACCACACCCATTATATGATGACACTGTACTGCACTGGTTACAGTATATATAAAAAAAAATGTTAAAAAACTTTTTTTTTTTACATTTCTTAATTTTCACAAAAATTGTGACCAAAAAAATTACGGCTCTAAAAACTCGCCATTTTCTAACTAAATAACTTGGACGGTCTACTTTCCAAAAAGGGGTCATTTGGGGGATATTTGTACTGTCCTGGTGTTTTAGGGCCTCAAGAAATGAGATAGGCCATCAGTACATCAGTACTGATTAATTTTAAGATACATATACTATAGTATGTGTACTCTATAACTTTCCTACAGACTAAATAATATACACTAATTTGGGTTATTTTCACCGAAGAAATGTAGCAGAATACAGTTTAGCCAAAATTTATGAAGAAAGGTTAATTATTTGCTAAATTTTATAACAAAAACGAAGAAAAACATATGACGTCCTCAGGATTTTGAGCCGGGGCACGCATCGCGGCGATCGTTGTTGCGGGATGTCAGTCTGACACCCCGAAACACCGATCTAGGTAAAGAGTCTCCGACGGAGACTCTTTACCACATGATCAGCCGTGTCCAATCACGGCTGATCACGATGTAAACAGGAAAAGCCGGTCATCGGCTTTTCCTCACTCGCGTCTGTCAGACGCGAGTAGAGGAGAGCCCATCGGCTGCTCCTCTGACAGGGAGGGTTTGTGCTGATCGATTATCAGCGCAGCCCCCCCAAGGATTCCCACACTGGACCACCAGGGATGCCACCAGACCACCAGGGATGCCCACCACCAGGTATGCCACCCTAGACCACCAGGGATGCTAATCAGTGCCCCTAATGGATGCCAATCAGTGCCCACAATGGATGCCAATCAGTGCCCACAATGGGCATCACTGATTGGCAGGCATTATTGTTTGGCACTGATTGGCATCCATTAGTACAACAGATTACAGTATCATTACATGCTATCAGTGCCCATCCATGCCACCTATCAGTGCCCATCCATGCCTATCCATGCCACCTATCAGTGCCCATCCATGCCGCCTATCAGTGCCCATCCGTGCCGCCTATCGGTGCCCATCCATGCTGCCTATCTGTGCCCATCCGTGCCGCCTATCTGCGCCCATCTGTGCCGCCTATCTGTGCCCATCCGTGCCGCCTATCTGTGACCATCCGTGCCGCCTATCTGTGCCTATCGGTGCCCATCCGTGCCGCCTATCGGTGCCCATCCGTGCCGCCTATCGTGCCCATCAGTGCCGCCTCATCGGTGCCCATCAGTGCTGCCTTATCAGTACCTGTCAGTGCGGCCACATCAGTGCCCATCAGTGAAGGAGAAAACTTACTTACCGGTATTTACAAAGTTTTGTAACTGAAACAAAAAAGATACGTTTTTTTTTTACATTTTCGGTCTTTTTTTATTTATTTTTTAGCAGAAAATAAAAATCCCAGAGGTGATCAAATACCACCAAAAGAAAGCTCTATTTGTCGGAACAAAATGATAAAAATTAAGTTTGGGTACAGTGTAGCATGACTGCGCAATTGTCATTCAAAGTGCAACAGCGCTGAAAGCTGAAAATTGGTCTGGGCAGGAAGGTGTATAAGTGCCCTGTATGGAAGTGGTTAAAACTGCTAGTGCCTCTAATAAAGCAAAAATATTTGCATTTCAAAATAAATGTACATGCATATAAATGTCCGGGTTTACCAGCCCTTATTTCTCCTAGTGATATCGAACAGAATGGGGTTCATTTACCCAGAGCAAATAAGCTGTTGGCTTAGTTTAGTGAATGCGGGTAAAACTCACATTTTCTAAGACTACTCAACCAGGTGCAGGGAAGAGAAAAAAAAAATGTGCTTGCATGTGATTAGCCAACAGACCTTAACTTAATTTACTAAGTAAATATATAATTCCCTTTTAAAGTGAACACCTACTTGCCTCTAGTAAATCAATCCTAATCCCTCTCTTTCTCTCTTTCTCAATCTTTTTTTATTTTGGCTTAGATTCATTATTTTTAGAAATCCATGATTATAAATAAGGGGTTGATTTACTAAAACTGGAGAGTGCAAAATCTGGTGCATCTCTGCATAGAAACCAATCAGCTTCCAGTTTTTTTTTTTTTTGTCAAAGCTTAATTGAACAGGCTGAAGTTAGAAGCTGATTGGCTACCATGCACAGCTGCACCAGATTTTGAACTCTCCAGTTTTAGTAAATCAACCCACAACTGTCTATTAGAATTGGAAGAGATACTTCTTTGTCACCCACCCTAAATTTGTCTACTTATTGATTGTGATCTCAAAAAAGTGCTGCATGTATTGAAGATGTGATAACCAGATCCCCCCCCCCCCCCCCCAATTTTTTTTTGTATGCATTATAAAACTGTAAAACAACCATACTGACTACAGAATCATCACACAGCCCTACTAATTTCTAGACATGTGCGATTAGTTTCGTACGAATCGAAAATTCGTACGAATTTTTCGAAATTCGTACATTTGTACGAATCCGAATTACGATTTTTTCGAATACGAATTCTGTACGAAATACGAAATTTCGAAAAATTTGTACGAAATTTTGTATCCAAATTATCTGAATCCAAACTACCAAATAAGACATTAAAATTCGACAAAGCGATAGGTAAATATTTTTTGCTCGAATGTGACTAACCTTAACTCTATTAGTCCAAGATTATTCTACATAGAGAGAAAAGATTTGACATTATAGAGAGAAAAGATTTGACATTATAGAGAGAAAAGATTGCTGCTGGAATTGGGTGGGGGAAGTACATTTCCGGTCGAATCATTCGTTCGTTCCGGTCGAATCGTTCGTTATACGTGTCGTACGGAATTCGTATTTCGTACGAATTCGAATTGAATTCCGTACACGGATTACGAATTACGATTTTTTTTTAATACGAAACGGAACGGAACGGAACGAAACGAATTTTTCGACGGCTCCCGTGTCTACTAATTTCTAAAAAAATAAATAAAATAAGATGAATTTGATGGCTTTGGGGGGTTGTAAAGCTGAATTTTTTAATTTTATTTTTAAAGCGGAGGTTCACCCAAATTACTGACTTAATGCTATCCCCTTCTGTGCATTGCATAGATGCGCAAATGACAAAAAAAAAATTTTTAAGTGTTGTATTTACCTTCTAATTTGTCTTTATTTCTGGAACTTCCTGTCTGTGTGTACATTCCTTTTCCCCGGATCCTGGAAGCTAAGTGTCAGCATTCCCAGGAGTCTGTGCAGATTGATGCTGCAAAATCTCGTGAGATCATCTGCTCTCCCTCCCCGTACTGACCTGTGTATATTTTTGGTTGCCATCACAACGGGGCAGGAACTTCCGACGCCTCCGCCCGTTGTGATGGCAACCGGGAAGTGTTGACGGCGCTGCTCGCTGTCAACACTGCTCATGTGAGATAGAGCGGTGAATGCCGGGAGACGCACATTCACTGCTACCCGGAAGTCTGTGCTTGTGGGCTTCACGATGCCCACAAGCAAAATGGAAAAGCACAGCAACCTTTTTTATAAACGTTTCTTTTTTACGAAAATGGATGGGGGATGTAATAAAGCACAGAACGAGTGAGTACTAAATAGTCATCTGTAACCACATTTAATGGACTAAAAAAAAAAAAAATATGGACCGCGGAACCTCCGCTTTAAGTAACAAACATGTCATACTTACCTCTTCTGTGCAGTTGGTTTTGCACAGAGTGGCCCAATCCTCCTCTTCTGGGGTCCCTCAGTGGTGCTAGTAGCTCCTCCTCTTCTCGAGTGCCCCATCGGTGAAGTTTTCACCTTTGGGACACCCTTGCAGGCGCGCCCCCAGCGCCGCATCATTGGATTTGATTGACAGAAGCACAGCCAATGGCTGCGCTGCTATAAATCCATCCAATCAGGACCCGAGAAAACCGCTTTTGCTGATGCTCTTATCCCCGGCACGAGAATAAGAGGGTACAGGTAAGTAAAACAGGGGCTCGGGGGGGGGGCTGCAGCATTACAGGAGGTTTTTCACCTTAATGCATAGAATAAAAACCTTGAGGGTTTACAACCACTTTAAGCAAAGGCCTACCTGCCTAAATCTAAATCCAGTCCTAGCACAAATTCAGTAAAAGGTGGCCAATAAATTAAAGCTGTCAGTCAGCCAAAGATTGTTCTTTAGGGCCTCTTATTTTGTCATATTGAATGACACTTTAACAGATATAGAATTTTAAATAATTAATCATATCTTCGCCACCAGCAGTGTGGATAAAACTCCACAAAATTCATTTCTAAATAATAGAAACTTTCATAAGCAATCTGAAGAGACACTGTAACAAAGAGAGAAAATAGTTGGCTGGTTTTCAAGTTAACGCCTGGGTGAAATATTCATGCGTGTACATCATGAACAATAATATGCATATGAAATCTTCAGCTGGTTATTGAAATGAAGTGATGTGAATTATTTACAGTCTGAAGTATTTATGGGCTACAGTTTTACACAGCTCTATGGATCTATTTCCGCAGCAGGGGACTAAGTGATGCTCTCTGTGTAGCCTTCAGTAGTGCTATAAAATTATTTGGTATTCTGCATTCCTCTCTAATAGCAGGGCGCTCACTGTATGATAATAATTCCAGGTGATTTAAGTGTAATGTGCAGACTGAACAGTATATCCATTTGTCTGTGGATGCATTCATTGATAGTGCTATAATACTTACACAGTACTTTTTGTTCATTTAAATTGTAATTTTTATTATATATATATATTTTAATATATATATATATATATATATATATATATATATATATATATATATATATATATATTTATATACTTCACCAGCCACTTTAATAGGTACAACCTGCTAGTACCTAGATGCCTAAATGCATTGAGTTGCTGCCATGTGATTGGCTGATTAGCAGTTTGTGTTACCATGCAATTGAACAGTTGTACCTAATAAAGTGACTGGTATATACTGTACATTCTATGAAAAATTTTGAACATTTTAAGTGGAATTTAACAATGAATATGCCTACCATGATGATTCTGTCTCTATTGTAATATGAATGGTACTCACCTTTCCCAGTAGTGTATTTAGGTTTTGTGCTGCCCTAGGCCTGACTAAACTCGTGCACCCCCTAATTTAAATATGACCAACCCCAGGGGCTATAACCCTATCTTACTCTATTCAAAAATAAAGTGCTGCCTATAGTTCTACTTTAAGCACAAATTTCTGATAATTTTATGGAGAGGACTAAGAAGATATAACCATGCCAATGGTGCAGCAGAAAACATATAGCACAGTGGTCCAGGATGATAGGACAGTGAAAATTAAAAGCAGTGCCCCCCCAACACACAGTTGCGGAATGCCGGCCGCCCACATACTGGAAGCGGTGCGGCCGCTTTATGGGGGCCCTAGACTAATATTCCTCTCATATGAAAAAAGCAGTGCAGCGCTAAAATCGCATTATAATAAAAACGTCCAAACAGTACAAGAGTTCAGAATTAGTAGGAAAATATTGATGAGTGGAACATCAAGAAGATAGAGGGATCCTCTAATCGTGAAACAGGGTGATTGACAACGATCGTAAGTGAAGTCACTTCCGTGTATAACCGCCACCAGGTGTACAGGCCGCTCACCTTAAAGCATGGACCTCTGTTTTACCAGAAGGTCAAAACTGCAGTCCCTTAGCAAGGGTAATAATAAAGATGAGAGGGTAGTCCTCATACGATCCTTCAATCACAGTCCTCACTCACTCGGTAATATCCAAAACGAACTCATACGTTAGCGTAGTTACATGCAAAATTCCAAAAGAAATACATAGTGCTCTCCATATAAAATACTTGATTTATTTGAATAAAAATTGGTTACTCACAAGCAATGCACAGATAGCCCTGTGCCAAGCTGATGTTCATGTAACAAAAGTATAAAACCAGGTAGATGGCTGTCCTGACGACATATGGCCCCTCGCACGCGTATCGTCCGTAGGCAAGGACTTCCTCAGCGAAATGTAATGGAGCCAGCATATCAGTTTCTTTATATAAGTAAACACTCTTTATATAAGGGGATTTTTCCCCTGCATCCCTTGCTGACACTCTGTCATCATGTGATCAGTGCGCCCCGCCCCCTGTTTCACGGAGGACGAAAATGAATATAGTTTGTTTGTACCGCTGTCATGGCAACGGCGGATCACATGGGGAGCGCCTACCCGGAAGTAATTCGAATGGGAGGCGTTATCCCCTGTGTACTCGCCGATGATAGGCACAGTGGTTGATCAGATGGAGGCTTCCTCCTGGAAGCACTCTGTATCCCATATGCCCTTAAGCCAATTGTGGTCAGCCTATGTCTTTGGTTCATCTGATAACATCCAATGGGGGCGCTTGTCTCATAATCCTTATAGAAGGGGCGGGATATTATTCCCATTTTTTAGATATTGCACACACCTGGTATATGGCTTATATAAAGAAACTGATATGCTGGCTCCATTACATTTCACTGAGGAAGTCCTTGCCTACGGACGATACGCGTGCGAGGGGCCATATGTCGTCAGGACAGCCATCTACCTGGTTTTATACTTTTGTTACATGAACATCAGCTTGGCACAGGGCTATCTGTGCATTGCTTGTGAGTAACCAATTTTTATTCAAATAAATCAAGTGTTTTATATGGAGAGCACTATGTATTTCTTTTGGAATTTTGCATGTAACTACGCTAACGTATGAGTTCGTTTTGGATATTACCGAGTGAGTGAGGACTGTGATTGAAGGATCGTATGAGGACTACCCTCTCATCTTTATTATTACCCTTGCTAAGGGACTGCAGTTTTGACCTTCTGGTAAAACAGAGGTCTATGCTTTAAGGTGAGTGGCCTGTACACCTGGTGGCGGTTATACACGGAAGTGACTTCACTTACGATCATTGTCAATCACCCTGTTTCACGATTAGAGGATCCTTCTATCTTCTTGATGTTCCACTCATCAATATTTTCCTACTAATTCTGAACTCTTGTACTGTTTGGACGTTTTTATTATAATGCGATTTTAGCGCTGCACTGCTTTTTTCATATACGTTTCATTTAAGGATTTTTTTATATTGACCTTCAGTGTTCAGCAGCATTGTGATAGGTTGGTTTTGCGCTGTCTGGTTCTTTTTACTACTAATATTCCTCTCAGCCCAGTCCGCCCCATAAGACTGGCGCTACACTAAAGTCCCGTACACACGATCGGTTTGACTGATGAAAACCGTCCGATGGATGGTTTTCATCAGACCAACCGATCGTGTATGGTACCTATCGGTCTTTTTTCCATCGGTTGTAAAAAATAGAACTTGTTTTAAAATTTTCCGATGGATAAAAAACCGATGGGAATTTCCGATCGTCTATGGGCAAGTCCATCGGTTAAAAAACCCACGCATGCTTAGAATCAAGTCGACGCATGCTCAGAAGCATTAAACTTCATTTTTCTCGTCTCATCGGAGTGTTTTACGTCACCGCGTTTGGAACGGTCGGTTTTTTGACTGATGGTGTGTGGCCAAGACTGGTGAAAAAAGCCCCGTACACACGATCGGTTTGACTGATGAAAACCGTCCGATGGATGGTTTTCATCAGACCAACCGATCGTGTATGGTACCCATCGGTCTTTTTTCCATCGGTTGTAAAAAATAGAACTTGTTTTAAAATTTTCCGATGGATAAAAAACCGATGGGAATTTCCGATCGTCTATGGGCAAGTCCATCGGTTAAAAAACCCACGCATGCTCAGAATCAAGTCGACGCATGCTCAGAAGCATTAAACTTCATTTTTCTCGGCTCATCTGAGTGTTTTACGTCACCGCGTTTGGAACGGTCGGTTTTTTGACTGATGGTGTGTGGCCAAGACTGATGAAAAACAGTTTCATCGGATTTCCGATGGACAAATCCATCGGATGAAAATCCATAGGTTATCCGATCGTGTGTACGGGGCTTAACAGTGTAGCACAAGCCGGCGGGAACTCTTTCCGTGCTGCGCCTCTGTCAAGTGCTGCCCTAGGCCTGGGCCTTGTTGGCCTAGGCCAGGATACAGCGTTGACCTTTCCATGCAAAAAGGCAGAGGGTTTTTTTCTTTTTTTTACATAAACGTTTTATTGAAAATAGTTGAATAGTACAGAGGAACAAATGACTCTATGAGCCATACATGTCACATAGGTAGATAACAAGAGAACAAATATAAAGCATGTCTAAACATCTCTAAATATCAAGCATATTCTCCATTGGGGTAATGATGCTTAGATGTAAATACCATAGGAGAGGGAGGAGCTACAGAAAAGAGAAAAAAAAGGGGGGAGTGGAAAAAAAGAGAGGGCGTGTAGGGGGAAGGGAGAGGGGAGGAAGAGGATTTGAATGTGTTGAGGAGAGGGAGTGAGGAAATCACTAACTACCCTCTCCAAATTCCAGTGATCAAAGCACTAAAGTGCGTCACACCAGTAGCGTGACCCAGAGTTTGCCCTTAAGGTCTGGGGTAGTACCATCTCAGTTAAAAATCCGTTTACATCATGTGTGAGGTCTTGGTAAAGTCAGGAGCTTCTAAAGGTTGTCCAGGCTTCCCATATAACAGTAAATTTAGAAATATTGTCCAAAGTAGTATAGATCAGCTCCTCCATCTCCGCAACATGATTAATTAGAATAAACCATTCTGTCATTGAAGGCGGGGATGTGGATCACCAATGGACAGGTATACACATCCTAGCAGCGTTAATCATGTGCATTGGAACCGACTTATAGTACCGCTTTTTAGGTATTTTAGACAGATGTAGCAGATACTGTACTGGGGAAATCTCCAGCGGGAGAGAGGACACCATTGTTATCAAGGCAGGCACTTTATGCCAGAAGGACTGGAGTGCCGGGCAGTTCCACCAAATATGGAGGAATGTACACAGCTCTTTGCCGTATCACCATGATTGATCAGAGACTGAACGTGTTTTCAGTTTATATCCATTTACCTGAACTGAGACATTCAAGGACCATTTGTGAATATGCAAATGTATACGGTCCCAGCTTTCCTCGTCTATCTCCGTTCCCAGGGCAGATTCCCAATAGGTATGATCCGAGCGTATGAGTGTGGAGGATTCTCCAAACAATGAAGCATAGACCATACATATGACATTGCTTTGGGGGGTCGAGTGAGAGCATAGCAACTCCAGGGTTGTAGGGGCCTTGGCAAAGCCTCCTCTGAGGAACGGGTTGTATAAAAAGTGTTTAAGCTGTATATAAGACCACAATGGAAATGAGCCTGTGTTAGAAATCTTTGCAAGTTCAGTTTACCGCAAAAAGCGGCCTCTTCGGAAAAAGTGTTTGACCAACATCTCCATGTGTAGCCATTCAGATTTCATGAAGGCTCCGGATTAACCCGGAGGAAAGTCTGGGTTGCCTCTCACTGGGGTAATGAAGCACAATTCAGCTGAGACTGCGTGTGCAGCGCAAGCCCTATTGATTTTGTGAAGGGTGTCTCCACTTAGGGGATGGGTCAGAGTAGTTGGAGATATGTGTACTCTAGAGAGCCAGGGGACATAACGTGAATTATAGATCAGATTTTCTAAGATCACCCAATCTTTACATTGAATATGTACTTTCTAGTCGACAAATCGTGTTAGATGAACTGCCCAGTAATAGCACTGTAGGTCAGGGAGACCAATTCCTACACGCGCTTTAGGGAGCACCAGCTTCGTCCAACGTATCTGTGGAGGTTTATTGCACCAAAGAAACGTCCTACATATGGACTTATAAAGTTCAAAAATGAAAGGTGGCAAACATATAGGTAGTGTTTGGAGTTTATAGAGCAGCTGGGGGATAATCGTCATCTTAAGGATGGACGATCACCCAAACCAGAAAATGGTGGATTTGTCAAATTTTTGGAGATCCTGACGTAATTCCATCAGGAAGTTTCTACTGTAGAGCTCTGCTAGGTCAGAAGGGAGTTGGATACCCAAGTAAGTGATGGCCTCTGCTTTCCATTTAAAGGGGAAATTAAGTTGACATTGCTTGGGCAGTTCCGTAGGTAAGGACATGTTCAATGCAAAGGATTTAGAGTAATTGATTTTCAAGTTAGAAAGGAGTTTGAAGTGTTCCAGAATTTGCAAAAGATTGGGTAAGGACGTTAGCGGAGATGAGAGAAAGGGTAGAACATCTTCCGCAAATGCTGCAATCTTAAATTCACGTTCCCGTACCCGTATGCCTCTAATATTTTGATTGGCTCGAATGCAGCGGAGGAGGGGTTCTAGCGTAAGTATATAAAGGGAGAAAGGAGGCAGGCATAGGGTATTTTAATGTGGCTTAAAGGGCAACATTAAAAATACAAAAATCCTTTAAATATCATGTTTAAGTCATGTTCCAATGCTCTATTTGAAGTTACTAAACAGTATAAGTTGGCTCTTTAAAAGTGACATAAGAAAAGCAGGTGATGGTATTACCCAAATGTGGTCATGATGGTCAACTCCATCACTCAGGATCCCCAGGCAGTTTGTTTATAAACATCAGCCAGACAGGTTGTTGTCTTTTTCTGGCTGTGGTATAATTTTCACTAAAAGACTTTTCACAGTGTGTCTGTCTTTATTTAGATTTCACACCTAATTTTTTTTTTTGGGGGGGATGTACTACATGAGTGGATTGCTACCACCCCCCCCCCCCTCCGACAAATCCATACTCACCTTTTGTGGGACAGAGGACCAAGAGGGAAGGCTTGGTCTTCCCCCTTGCATGGTACCATCCCAATTATGAAGGAATGTTGCATAGTTAGTGAGGTTGAAAAAAAGACACAAGTCCATCTAGTTCAACCATTAAAAAAAAGATGTGGCCTGATATGGTTTAGGAGTTGGCACAAAATGCTCACTGCCCTCCCTAGCTTGGGCACACAGGCTGCATGTTCGATAAGGACCTATTTTGACCCCTACAGGGGAAACCCTCACCGTTTTTCTTGTGTGTAATGTCATTTTAGCAGCAGGGGATTTACGCTGATGAACTGGCCAGAATTGGTAGATCGCTGATCTGTGAACCAGTTGGGTTGAGGAGCACAGTTAGGGATTGTCACCTTATAAGTGTCTGAAGAAGCACCAAATATTTTTTTACTAAGAGCTGATTCTCTTTAACCACTTCCCTACCGCCCATAGTCACATGACGTCCACAGATGGGATCTCCCATCCTGGGTGGGCGTCATATGACGTCCTCGGCTTTGTGGGGGGATATCTGAATGATGCCTGCAGCTAGAGGCATCATTCAGATATCCTTTTGTTGTGCCGGTGATTCTGCGCACCATAAGAATGATCATAGCGGCGGTTCCGCTGCTTGATCGTTCTTATAGGCGGCGGGAGGGGACATCCCCGCCTCCCGCCGCCATCCGGTGCTTCTCCGGGCTCTCCCGTGCCATCGGGGACACGGAGAGAATCGTCCGGCGCCGGTGGTGGGTCATGTGACGAGCATAGAGATGACCAGATGGTCACCAGTCATCTCTATGATCGTCGGAGGCCCGGGCGCGATCTGATGATGTCACGCCCGGGTCCTCAGATGTAAACAAAGCTGCCATTGCGGCTAGTAAGTATGAGATCAGTGAAAAAAAATTCACGATCTCATGATTTCCAGCCTGGAGGAGAGATGTGGGGTCTTATTGACCCCGCATCTCTCAATAAAGAGGACCTGTCACACACATTCCTATTACAAGGGATGTTTACATTCCTTGTAATAGGAATAAAAGTGATCTAAAAAAAAAAAGTTAAATAAGTGTCAAAAATAAATAAATAAGTAAAATAAAAAAAAATAATAATAAAAAAAAAATAATTAAACCGCCCCTGTCCCCGGTAGCTCGCGATCAGAAGTGACCGCACACGTAAGTCCCGTCCACATATGTAAACGCCGTTCAAACCACATATGTGAGGTATCGCCGCGTGCGTTAGAGCGCGTGCAACAATTCTTGCACTAGACCTCCTCTGTAACTCTAACCTGGTAACCTGTAAAAAAATTAAAGCGTCGCCTATGGAGATTTTTAAGTACCGAAGTTTGGCGCCATGTTAGGTATCTATTTACTTGGCGTAACATCATCTTTCATATTTTCCCCAAAAATTGGGCTAACTTTACTGTTTTGTTATTTTTTAATTCATGAAACCATTTTTTTTCCCCAAAAAAGGCGTTTGAAAAATTATTGCGCAAATACCGTGCAAGAAAAAAAGTTGCAATGACCGTCATTTTATTCCCTAGGATGTCTGCTAAAAAAACATATTTAATGTTTGGGGGTTCTGAGTAATTTTCTAGCAAAAGAATGATGATTTGTACATGTAGGAGAGAAGTGCCAGAATAGGCCCGGTATTGATGTGGTAAAAAAAAGCCCGGTATTGAAGTGGTTAAGGATCATAGCTTTGTTATCTTCTTTGTCTAAGTATTGACCTGGCCCTATCAGAGACAGACTGAAAAATTTGAATATTGGTAAGTATGCGCTTGCTTCTCCTTCAATGTTTATCATTGCTCTTTATTCAAAATCATTGATGATCCAATGTTAGTTTTCCTTATCTGAAGTATCCTCATAGTTTATTGTTGCCCATACACTCACTTCTTCTCTCAGTATAATACTAGCACCCATATTTAGTGACCTGACCTGTTCTGACATCTGGAAATTTCACAGTGAAAGGCAAATTTGCAGGATTATATGTACTTGAATTATTAAACAGTCACATAGCATTTTAAAAATGTCAAAGTCCAATGAAATATCCATTCAATTTTTGCACATCCTTTAAAGTTTGTGAATTACATTTATTATGCACTATTGTGGGAACTATAGAAAGCATATAGTATAATAAGCACCTATAAGTGCCCATGTTAATAAAGATATTCCATGTCAACAAATGTTATAATACTTTAACAAAGACAAAAAGAAAAATGCATGAAACATGTATAGTCATACTTAAATATATTTTCATTTCAGAAATGTAGTAAAAAGAAAAAATATTCAGCGCTGAAAAAATAGTAAGGAAATACTAAAAGTTGCAAGCCAGCACTCAAGGTATACTCATAAAAATCCCTCAAAAACAATCTGAAATAAAAATAGTGCAGCGCAACAAAAACTATGTGGAATACATGTCATAAACACATATCAAATTCATAAATCAGTAACATAACATAAAGTCCATAAGTGCTTGTGAACCAGCAATAATAATATGCAAAGTGAATATAAAAGTGTCCAGAGATCCCTCCACCACAATAGGATTGGCCTCTCACCTCACAACTTCGACCTAACTAGAGGTCACACAGCTTGTACTCAAAAGAGTAAATGAGAATCACATGGGAAAACTCCGATCAAACAGTGGTCTCATAAAGCAGGATATCAGGCTGGAAACTCCATCATATAGGAAGACAAGAATAAAGAACGATCTAGTGCTCTCTGTATAGACTATTTAATATGTTAAAATATACAACTCAAAAAATGTTACTCACAAATAAGGCACTCAGACGCGAGTGTCAGCGTTCAAAGCATATGGATAGAGCATCCAACCCCACGCTGAGGAAGTCCCGCCTACTGGACGTAACGCGTACGGGGGGAGGAGCCACGCTAGACGTCATTCGCGGTCATCACCACAGTCTGTGTTACCACGCCGCTCTATCCATATGCTTTGAACGCTGACACTCGCGTCTGAGTGCCTTATTTGTGAGTAACATTTTTTGAGTTGTATATTTTAACATATTAAATAGTCTATACAGAGAGCACTAGATCGTTCTTTATTCTTGTCTTCCTATATGATGGAGTTTCCAGCCTGATATCCTGCTTTATGAGACCACTGTTTGATCGGAGTTTTCCCATGTGATTCTCATTTACTCTTTTGAGTACAAGCTGTGTGACCTCTAGTTAGGTCGAAGTTGTGAGGTGAGAGGCCAATCCTATTGTGGTGGAGGGATCTCTGGACACTTTTATATTCACTTTGCATATTATTATTGCTGGTTCACAAGCACTTATGGACTTTATGTTATGTTACTGATTTATGAATTTGATATGTGTTTATGACATGTATTCCACATAGTTTTTGTTGCGCTGCACTATTTTTATTTCAGATTTCAGAAATGTACACTGAGTGTAGGTTCACACATATGCGATCTCAGACAACGTTTGTGATTCGCACCCGCATTTAATTTAAATTGTTCTGTAAGGTTGAAGACAATTTGCCACTCATCCAAGGGGCTTCCTCATTTATAATTAGTGTCAGAAGCATACTTTAGCATTGTTATCCATACTTGTAATTCATCCACTTTAATTGACTTGGAATGTGTAGGCAGATGTTTATTGCCTAAAAACCTGATGGAAGTTTGGTCAATCACCTTGAACTTGTACAGAATCCAATACCATGGTGCTATATGGGATACTGGGCCACGTTTTTATTGTTTAAGTCACATGGCTGAAGGTGCAACTTGTCAAATTGCTGGGGTAATGATGTTAAAACAGCATAATTTGTGGGTGACAGATGATGTTAAAGCCCCTACCTCTGTTAGGGTATAACTGTTAAAGGTTGAGTTAAATGACCTGCTCACTGTTCTTGGAAAAATGTGACTTAATACATTTACATTCAACCGAAAAGGGGTAAAATGAAAAGAGCTATAAACCAAAAATTTGAATACATCCCCAATAGCATAGTTTCCTATTGTCTTCCTTGGGGGGGGGGGGGGAAGGACTGTTCCTCGTGTGTAAGCATATCCCTCTGTCTCTTTTTCTTCCTCATTTGTTCCTCTTTTTGGTGAGACATATAAACATGTTTAAAGCAATAAACTATTTAACTATGTATCAAAAGTGGTAAACTACACTAAATCTTTCATCAATATTATTGAATTTTTTTATTATTTGAAAAGCCAGTATAAAAGAAATGTGGTGGTAAAAGAGCAATATGGGTTTAACCAATGACATACTACATATTAGTTCATCATGGTCCGTATGACTGGGCGGGTGGTTCCTGATGCCCCGTACACACGGTCGGACTATTCTCCAGCCAAAAGCACATTGGAATTCCGATTGAATTCCATCGGAGTAAAATAGAACATGTTTTATATTTAAACTCTGATGGAATTCATCGGAATTTCTCCGATGGGGCACACACACGGTAGGAATTTCCGATGGAAAAAGTCCATCTGACTTTTTCCATTGGAAATTCCTATCATGTGTACAAGGCATAAAGGTTCAGTTGACTACATACCTATTGCTAAAAGTTGTTCCTCTTTCGTATCTCAGAACATTGGGAGGTATGCAATTGATAGATTTAAGTATGGAAAGTAATAAACCAAAATTGAAAGTTGTTACCAATTTGTATATACAATTTCACACTTGATGTAAATCTAGATCTTAATTGCTGTCTAAGAACCTTAATAGGTGTTAAAACAGCTGTGTGATGACTTTGGATATTTTTTCCTTCCATTGCTCTATCTTAAGGCTGTGTCCTTCTTAGCCGCAGTCTGTCTACAGTGTCAGTGGTCTAATTAGTATTTAGGTAAGGCGATATGTGAGATACAATCATATAACCTCTCACTTTCCAGTAAGCGTGGGGTTAATGTTTCACCCTGCACGGTATTCTGCAACATTGCCTGCACAAATGTTTATTAAGTGAGTTATTTCAAGAGCCTGTGACACACAGTAGCTCCTTCAACCTACACCACAAATCCATGAGAGACTTCCTAGAATGAATCATGTTACAGGAGCTCAGTCTAATGCCCTCATTAGATGTAGGGATGATGCTTCTATAGTACATATATAGAGGAGAACACCAATATCCTGAAACGTACTCCACTATAAAAAGAAGAGAGTTAAATTTAGCTTTTGGGCTTGCTAGAAAAAGAATTTCAGAGCGTGTACACTGCCGGGTTCATCAATATGGTTCGTAGGATATTGTCTACGTAATATTGCATATTTTGGTTTCTGCAATGGCCATAACAGGTTAAGACAGACAGATCCTATCCATTAATAACACCCTAACCTAAAGAGACCCTGTCATCAACTTTAAAGTTGCTGAAAAAGTCACACTAAAATGTAAAAGGTTAATGTGCAGTGTTTTTCCTTTCCACAAATGCTTTTTTTTATTCATTTGTAACGTGCCTTTAAACTTGTTAGAAAATTTGGCACAGCCCCCTCCCTCCTTGCACGTTCCTCTGCCCTTTTGGGGTGTCTAATTACTTCTGTGCTGGTCCAGCTGCTCCACCCTCCCTACTTAAGCTTTTTGGAGATTCCAGAGGAGTGATAGGGAATTCTATACAGTGTCACTTGAGCAGCAGCTTTAAGTCAGATGGAGTTGCTGACATCACATCCAAGATCACCCAGCAGCAGTCTTAGGACTTTTGGATTTCTACACAAGGGAGATTTTTTATAGGTAGTTAACCACTTCAGCTCTGGAAGATTTACCCCTCTTTCTGACCAGGCCATTTTTTTACTATGTGGCAAAGCTCTTTTGGCCCTACTTGTGGGTCATAGGAGAGCACTTAGTTCTGCACTCCTGTCCCCCGTATTCAGCCAACAGTGGGCTAAAGTCTGCTGTCAGTTGAAGTTACTCAGCAGGTCCAGACTGTAGCGGGATCCTGACTTTGATGGCAGGATCAACCAAGATGCTTGACCAGTAGTTGGCTCAGTCTCTCAGCACATCGCCAAGAGCCTGAGCCAGCCGCTCTCACCCCTACACAGCCCGATGTTCCAGTGGGGGCTGGAAGAACAGACCACATATTAGCAGTCAACGGCTCTCTGCTCACTGAAGACAGAGAACTAAGAGATCAGTGGTCTTTGATTTGTCAGTTTTCAGTTTTAGAAGTGGCGGGGGACAGATGCAGCATCCTAGGTGAGTATGTATGTTTGGTTTTTTGAAATCCCATACTTCTCTTTTAAAGTTCAGTGTGCAGAGTTTAGAGATGAAGAGAGTAGAACATATAGCACAGTGTACAGAGCAGACCTATGTGTTGTATAAAATATACAGAATAATGTATAAAATTAAGTAGTGTGAATTATAGAATGTACAGCACTGTCGGAAAAGAGGAGTTGTGTGGCACGCTTAAAGTTCAGTGTGCAGAACGTATGGAGGTGCAGAGAATAGAAAATACAGGACAGTGTACAGAGTAGAGCTATGTGCAGTATAGAATATACAGAACAATGTGTAAAATGGAATAGTGTGCAGTATAGAATGTACAGCACTGTGGGTTGATTTACTAAAACTGGAGAGTGCAAAATCTGGAGCAGCTCTGCGTAGAAACCAATCAGCTCCACTGTCTGTTTCCCTAACTTTGAATGGTGGCGCCGGGACCTGATGCGATCGACGGATCGGCCTCGGGCGACCGACATCGCGGGCACCCTGGACAGGTAAGTCTGCTTATTAAAAGTCAGCAGCTACAGTGTTTGTAGCTGCTGACTTTAAAAAAAAAAAAAATTCCAGCTGGACCTCCGCTTTAACAACTTGGCACTGACAAATTTGTACTGTCAAGTATCAATTACAACTACAGCCACTTTTATAGTGACTAAACGATCACCGTTCTCCTAAGTATTCTAATTGCTTATAATTGTTAAGTGATGCAGAAGAAAGCACCTGTAGGCAGATGTTCCACCTCTCACTATTACTTTTATAGATAATTGCCAAACATTGCAGCTCTCCTGCAGGACTGGACACTCCTGAAATCATATAAACAAGTTGTAAATACTTCTGTATGTAAAACTGGTTTTAAGTTATTCTTTTTTTTTCTCAGAATTGAGTCATAAATCGTGTCAGGAAAACAGCTTACTTGGACATTTACATGATAGTTCAGTGCAAGAATTAAAAAAATGACAAAATGAATAACTATGGCATAATGACAGCTGGACTGGAAGACCTCATCTGCCTCTAGGTCTCCTGTGTTGTGCCTTCAGCAATGACTTTACTGGGTATTTCCAATTTCCTTTTTCATAGCAAGAGGATAGTCCTAGGAACAGAGCGAATGATTCTATCACCTACTCCTTAAAGCATAAGCAGGCGATAGCCAGTTATTAGTACTTTTAGGTCAAAGGATGCATTCTAATGTAGTAACTGTTAAAAGTTTTAGAACTACTTGTATGCATTATGCACCTCTTGACCTAGTGAGCTAATGGTGTTAATTGAGTTTAGTAGAAGTCAGGTGTTGCTTATATTGAAGTTTAGCACATATTTTTTGGGGGTTGGCCAACCTGTCTCTGTAAGCTCAGGCCCATATGACCTATCCCTAAAAGTCGATCTAAGCCCTAACTGCTTTACATTGAGTTTGTTTAAAGCGGAGGTCCGGCAATTTTTTTATTTTTTTTTTAAAGTCAGCAGCTACAAATACTGCAGCTGCTGACTTTTAAAATAAGGACAATTACCTGTCCAGGGCGCCCGCGATGTCGGCACCCGAGGCCGACCCGTCCCTCGGTCCTCGGATGCTGCCGCCGCCATCTTCAGTAAGGGAATCAGGAAGTGAAGTGCGGCTTCGCTTCCTAGTTCCCTACTGCGCATGCGTGAGTCACGCTGCGCAATCCAAATGGTCGCTGCTGTCTTCTGGGACCTGTGTGTCTCCCAGAAGATAGCGGGGGGGGGGGGGAGACGGGAAGTGGCGTAGACCTGCGGCGGTTCTGCGGGCGTCTACACCCGGAAGTGGGTACAACTACCTGTATTATACAGGTATCTGCACCCCCTCCCCTGAAAGGTGCCAAATGTGACACCAGAGAGGGGGAGGGTTCCGAAAAGCGGAAGTTCCATTATTTGTGTGGACCTCCGCTTTAAGTACTGTGAATCATAAATAACTACCATGTCTTTTTTCTTTTACAAAATACTCAGTGCTGCAGATATTTTTGTAGCCTCTTCCTACACTATATTACCAAAAATGTTGGGGCCTGCCTTTACACGCACATGAACTTTAATGGCATCCCAGTCTTAGTCCGTAGGGTTCAATATTGAATTGGCCCACCCTTTGCAGCTATAACAGCTTCAACTCTTCTGGGAAGGCTGTCAACAAGGTTTAGGAGTGTGTCTATGGAAATGTTGGACCATTCTTTCAGAAGTGCATTTGTGAGGTCAGGCACTGATGTGGACGAGAAGGCCTGGCTCGCAGTCTCCACTCTAATTCATCCCATAGGTCAAACATTCCCATAGACACACTCCTAAACCTTGTAGACAGCCTTTACAGAAGAGTTGAAGCTGGTATAGCTGCAAAGGGTGGACCAACTCAATACTGAACCCTATGAACTAAGACTGGGATGCCAGTAAAGTTCATGTGCGTGTAAAGGCAGGCGTCACAATACTTTTGGTAATATAGTGTATGCACACACATGTGCTTTAGTTCCAACTGCAACGTGATTGCTCATGTGACAGAATGACAATGCAGACAAGCAATTGGGAGGCAGAGACTTGGCTTTGTCAACCTACAACCGAAAGTGCCTTAAAAGGACCTTTATGGCAGTTCATCAGGTATTCTTCCAATGAAAGCTAGAGATTTAAAAGAGACTGAAAATGACCTTATAAATCACATTAACAAGTTAAAATTGAGTTGAAATATTAGTAATTAATTAAAGAACATTTACTTACATTTATGGTGGCCTGTGTATATAAAAGTTGCTCCCCAGCCGGTGCAAGTATTTAAAGCGGTGTTCCACCCGCAAAATTTTTTCTTTAAAAGTCAGCAGCTACAAACACTGTAGCTGTTGACTTTAGGCTACTTTCACACTGAGGCACTGGATGCGCTGGTGGTATTTTTAGCGCCACTATACCGTTTTTTTTTGCCGCGATTTACGGGCGCTAGCGGGGGTATTTTAACCCCCGCTAACGGCCGAAAAAGGGTTAAAAATGCCCGCAATAACGCTTCTTTGAGGCGTTTTGCGGGCATATTAGAGGCGCTACCCCATTGATTTCAATGGGCAGGGGCGCTATAGGAGCGCTATTTTTAGCGCTCCTATTGCGCCTCAAAGATGCGGCTTGCAGGAGTTTTTTGAGCCTCCTGCAAGCGCAACGCTCCAGTGTGAAAGCCCTCGGGCTTTCACATTGGATAGTATTGAGAGGCTTTTTGGGGCGCATTGCAGGTGCTATTTAGAGCGCAAAAGCGCCTCAGTGTGAAAGGGGCCTTAATAAGGACACTTACCTGTCCAGGGAACCCACGATGTCCGCCCCCTGAGGCCGATCCGTCCATCGGATCGGGTGCGACGCCGCCATTCTAACTAATGGAAACCGGCAGTGGAGCCTTGTGCTGCTTCACTGCCCGTTTTCTCCTGCTCATGCACGAGTTGTGCAACGCTTTGTGAATGGCCAGCTTGTCTTCTGGAACACACAGGTCCAGGAAGACACAGGCAAGGGAGGAAGTGACCTAGGAGCTCCGCAGTATGGGAAGTGGCAGATTAGGACGACTGCATAGCAACAGGGTGTTTCTGGTAAGTAAAAACATTTTTTTTTTATCCAAATGTTTTTTATATGTTTCCATGAGTGTTTTAAGGAAAAAAAAATTCAGGGGGGAACTCCACTTTAACTCTAGGATAAATTGTCATCTTGCTTCTTCTGCTGATCCTCCATTTGGCGTACACATCCTGTGTGTGATGTATGGCCTGATGGGAGGAACCACAGTAGTTGGTAGTAGCTCTACTTTCCATGGGCCACCGAAAAGGTAAGTATATAAATGCTTATTCTGCAGGTGAGATTTTTTTACAAAAGTGATGCTGGGGTCACTTTAGGTCTAGGCCTGGTATTTCTTCCATTTGTATCTCTGAAGCTTCCCTCTTAATGAGTGACAGTTTAGAGTGCTTGATCAACAGAGAGGTGATGCTGCCTGAACTGGGAAGAGTTTGTCAGAACATGGTTGGTATTTTCTTGGATCATGGGTACTGAATTTGTACTTTGATTTATGTTGTTTCACAATGTGCTGTTTCATCTTAGTCTGAATAATAATGATTTTGGTGCAAGAAATACAGTTAATATAACTGCTTTCACTATGTTTAAGTAGGACAATTCGAACAAAACCCCCCCACAATTATACTTTGCAAGATGGTGTACTAGATAAACCATTGGATGCATTTCAAATACATTTAGTAATTCTGTGCAAACTGAGTGCAGCTGTTAATCTGTTAGTGAACTTTGGCAGAAAATATATACGGTACCTTTCAATGGGAAAATAAATGTTGCTTCTCATCCACAGCAATTTAAGGAGAACCAGTTATATTCTTGAATTTTTAAAAGTGTATGTCCATACAAAAATAAAAATGTTCTGTTCAGCATGGAAAATGCTAAATCTTTAGATAGATAAACATTTTCAACCGCCTTTCCTGTTTTGTCATCTGTTTCTGTTGATCCTGCTAGTAATAATGGTTTTGGGCATTTTCTGTGTTTGGGTGTCAATGCTGTGAGGTGGCTGTGGAAGTACCCATAGTGTTCTCACACATTTATCCTTGGTGCTGCATCTTGATGAAGGATGACATTGGAATGAAGCCTCTTCTTCCCTTCAGCTCAGGGTTGCCACTCTGGCCAGCTGTTCTGCAGGAGAATCATGAAAGGAAAAAAAAAAGAAAAAGGAAAGAATGAAAATAAAGAAAGGAAAGAAAGAAAAGGGAAAGAAAAGAAAGAAACAAAGAAAAAAACAAAAGGGAGAAAGTGACCTAATGTACTTTGTAACTGATTTAAATATTCATAGCACATGTACAAAGAAATATTCTGCACATTTGGCACATCATGAATCTTCCATTTTTTTAATATAAGCATTCACCCCTTGCACCTGTTGGCATAAACTGGCATTCAGTTTCCCCATGGGCCAAAATACACTTTGGGAGCCTGTCTTTGGCTCCCAGCACTTGCCTGAGGCAAACAACGGCTGACATGCATCACCTCCCTCTGCATTCCTCTTGCCCTGGGGGTCCTCCCTGTCCAACATCACAGCTAGCATTACAGGGCTCATGTACTTTTTCCCTGTCAGAAACCATAAATCAGACCAAGACAGAAGTACAGTTAAATCACACTTCTTTAATAATAAAAGTAAATGTACAAACGTAGTCAAATCATAGCCAAAGTTTGGCAACCGGAACGTATAGTCAGACAAGCCAAAAAGTCAGGAAGCCAGGGATCAGCAAGCAGGATCTGGAGCCAGAAGGGATGTCAGCCAAGCAAGTCTTTAACAGGAACGCAGGAGATAGTCTCTGTGATGTTGACCAAGTCAAAGGCAGAGATCATCTGGGCTGGACGGCTTAAGTAGGCAGGACAGACGAGCAGGAAATCATCAACAGGTGAGTCACTGTGGAAAGATAGGAGCTGGCAATTAGCTGACAGCTGAGCAGCCAGCTCAGAGAAGAAAGGGCTGAGCTCAGCCCTGTCAGTCCCATTGGGAACTGAATTTCCTCTAAATATTCTTATTCAAATATTTTATATTATTTCACTTATGTGAACACAAGTGAATCCTTGCTTTAAAGAAAAAAAAAAACCCTAAATATTCTTGTTCAAATATTCAAATTTATTAAATGTCCATTTGTCTCAAGCTTAGGTACTTTAAGGAGGAAATTCACTCTAACTTAAGCCACTTACCTGATGCTTGGTTGTCCTCAATTCATATACTTATTCATCCAGTGGATCCAGCATTGTCCTGCTACAATCCATTTCTCTGCTGCCATCGATCGGGACCCGCATTGTCATCTTCCCCCATATTGTCATTAGGAGGAAGCTGTCTCTTCCAGGTTTAGGCAGCCACTTTCCATTGATGGGCCTCCAGGTCTGCCCCATGTTCCTTTAATGAATGGGAAACTGATGTCTTCTTCGATATGTGATCTAACATAACATCACATATCCAAGGAGGCTCCAGGAGCACAGCACGTCATTTTAGCCTAGGCCAGAATGGTGGAGGAGGGGGGGGGAGCAAGAAGGGGGGAAAAGAGTGGAGTGGAAGGATGTCTACTCTTTTTAGTTAGGTTCCGCTTTAAAGTCTACCTAAAACCATTAACCTTCCTGGCGGTATTCCCGAGTCTGGCTCGGGGGTGAATTTTCAGTACCAAATGCGGTAACCCTGAGCCACACTCGGGATCGCATCGCAGGATCCATGTACAGCTCTTACTTACCTTGTCCCTGGGTCCTGCGATGTCTCCCCGCTGTGTCTGCGAGCTGTGTCTCTGCTCGATTCACAGTGCCGAGCTCCGTTCCCTGATAGCGTTACGACGCACGGGGACAGAGCTCGGCGCCAAATTCAAAAAGTGAAAAACACACAAAACATACAGTATACTGTAATCTTACAGATTACAGTACTGTATAAAATAATTACACACCCCCTTTGTCCCTAGTGGTCTGTCCAGTTCCCTGCATCCAGTTTTATATTAAAAAATACTGTTCTTTCTGCCAGGAAACGTGTCCGTTTATGTCAAAAGTGATTTTAGACCAGCTAAAAAACAGCGATAATAAATTATAATTACTTGCAGAATTGAGCGATAGCGATTTGTGGGGAAATTCGTCATCAAACACTAAATCTAATGACAGCGACAATTCTGCAACTGAGCAAATTTCAGTGTTTTTGATTTGATTACATTATTGAATAATTTTTATTATTATTATATAATTATTTGTTATAATTATTTTATAGTTATTTATTATATTATAATTTATGATTTTGTGTTTCAAACTTTATCATACCCGGGATGTCTACTAGACTCCTGTTTGGACAGATTTAAGTGTGTTATTTTTAAGAATTACAGGCTTACAATATAAAAAGGCCAAATTTCCATGCAAAATAATGGTACCGCTTTCAGCATCAAAAATCTGACATAATCATACCGCCAGGGAGGTTAAACCATTTTGGATGATCAGGAAAGGTAGAAACCACAGCTTTTTTCTATTTGTGTCTCTTGGAAAATTTCCTTTCACTTTATGTCCTGAAGACTCATCATTGGAAGATTTCCCCTCTGGTGGCAAATCCAAAATTTTGGATTTACCCTCTACTTTCCTTCATGGTGAATCAACCTAATGGGGACACAGAGAGAAATAAAAACCTAGTAGTGGTTCTAACCCTGCACCGCTTTATCAAAATCTAGAAAAATAAAAGTTATGCCTTTACAAATGCTTTCTCTGTGCAATCACAATAATTCCAGCTTGGGATAGTACATTTTGTTTTAAATGAAACTTCACTGTCAGTCTATATTATTATGAATGAACTATCATCTAGTTGCTGTAGGTTGGGGCCAGCTATTTGGATCTGGTATCATCACCCTGAAAACACGGATGTTAGGATTCCGCCTACCAATCATAGCCTATGATATCTATCTGCTTTGCTCTAATGGAAATCTTGAAGCCTTATCAGCTGCAAGATATGTGTTTACACAGCGCTTATGGCTGCTATTGATATTTATTCTATCCTTTGAGCCAGAGGTGGCTTAGTGAATCAGTGTCAACTTGCTATGACTGCAAAATTAAGACCAAGGTGTGTGTAATACCTTGTGTGTGTGTAGGAATTTTTTTTTTTCTACAAATTCTAATTGTTAGACAGTGTTAACTCCCATGTAAAGCACCTAACAAAATGTCAAATATATAATTGTAAAATAAAGAAAATGGTTAAATAAACTAGAAATTAATTTGACCCTCCGGTAATAAACTATTTAAAGGAACAGCAAACCCAAAAGCAATTTGTTTTAGGAGTTACTAATATCATTTAGAAATGTCTGTTATGTGTGCCAAAGATAAGTATTTAACAAATAATAATAAAAATAAAAAAATACATAAAATTTGAGCTTGATGAGGTTGTGTGGTCTACTGTTCTTTTATGGTTAATTTTAGGCCAATAGAACTGTACAGGGAAATTCTGTCAGGAACAGTCAATCAATACTTTGTTTCACACACACACTCATCATAGGTGGCCGACTATTTGGACCCAGGGGTAGACTGGGTGACAGGTAAGTATTTAGCTGCTCTGATTAACTTTACTCTGTAGTGCACAACTTAGGAGGTGGAGAGGGGCAACCCCACCAGCTAGCCAGTATAGAGCCACTATGTGCAGAGGGAGCACTGCAGGAAAATGTGTTTAGTGTATTTAACCGCCTGCCGACCCCTACAGTAAATATACTGCAAATAGGCGGCAGGTACAGGCACGATTACGCACATGTTTGTGATCGACCTTCTTCCAGGTTTAAAGCGTGCATGCTCCTGCCCCCTGACGACTCATGCTGGGATTGAACACAGCATGCGTTTTCAGCTGAAATCATTGGCTGAAATCAGTTGTCAATCAGCTGATCAGCTGCGTCCAATCACACACAGAGTCCTGTGTTTACAAACACACAGAACTCTGTGTACAGGGAACAGTGAGCTGCTTGTTTCTTCTCCCTGCAAAGCAGGGAACTGAGTCAAACGGATCTCTAGTGGAGTGTACTGTGTTGGCATTTTCTTTCCCTTGGATTACAAATGTGTTCCTGAAATGTGCACCACCGTTTAAAGACTGCATGCAAAGAATTTTACCCCCTAGAGACTGAGTTATATGGTCAGGCCTGGCCATCTAGATAGATTATTTAGTTGCTGCGCCATAGGGCGCATAGTGAAGTACTGTTACACGTGGCGCGTGTGCGCCATATCTTACTAGTAATAGTGTGGCTATTGCTGCAGGGCTCTGCAGATAGATTCATGTGATCTGTTACAACTGTTGATTTTATTGCCAGTAGAAAGTAAACTCATTATTCTTCTATCATTGCATTGGTGTCTGAATTTTACCATAGAGCATAAGATATATATATCACCCTAGACTAACTGTGCCAGAAGGGGGTCGAGTAAATTGCCGGGGGTTGGCGGAGCTGTCTTCAGGGCCCAAACTAAATCTGCGGCCCTCTTAACTGAGGGTATCGCTACATATATATATATATATATATATATATATATATATATATATATAAAATTTAAAATGTATAAATAAATGTAATTTGCGTACAGTGTTGCATGGCCGCGTAATTGCCAGTTAAAATAGCGCAGTGCTGGATAGCAAAAAATGCTCTGGTCATGAAGGGGTAAAGCCTTTCGGTGGTCAAGTGGTTAAATTTGCTAGTATATCTAACACTCCTTCCCCCTAAGAATGACAATGCTGTCCAAATGTGAGTCCACCCCATGCTCCTTTATTTACAGTGGGGACACTCTAATACAGGAGGTGTGGAACTGGACAGATCAGCAGGGAAAAAAAGGAGAAAACAAATGCAGCCACCACATTTAATTACTGGTAGGCTGCAATATATTACAGTTTTGGTTTTGGGTTTAATACCGCTTTAAAGCGGAGGTGCAGCCACAAAAAAAAAAAAAAAAAAGTCAGCAGCTACTAACAGTGTAGCTGCTGACTTTTAATAAGGAGACTTACCTGTCCTACTCGCCCGCGGACGGAGAAGAGGAACATTAGAGGCAGATTAGGGGACTTCCTCATAGCAACAGGCATTTAGGGTGAGTATATATATTTTTTTCTATTAATTTTTTTTTTTTTTTTTTTAGGATTTTTAGTGTAAAGATTTTTTAAGGGTGGACCTCCGCTTTAAGAAAACCAAGCAAAAGCAGAGGCATAGTACACTACACAGAATACCTTTGTGACTTTAGCACAATTACCATGTGTTCTAGAAAGCAATACTAGCTCACTGACTGATGCTACCTAATGCCTAACATTGCTCATTATTAAATCTTAAATATTTGTACTAGAATAATATAACCTTAAATAAAAAGCTGTAATATAATAGACTTTATGAATGTGTATATGTATTTTTAGGTGATTGGTGTGACACTATCCACTTTGAAGTATATATTGCATTACCCCCATGTGTTCTGTATATGGTTCATTTGCTGAATGTTACTTTGAAAATGGCATTTCACAACATTGTACAGGTTAACGATAAGACCTCCTGCATCTCAGAGTTCAGAATGGCTTTTTTTTTGTAGAAGAATGTTGTATTTTATGTGAAGAACAATGTCTTCTCTACCAGTATTCGTTAATTCCAGGAATCAGCATTCCATTCTACTTTAATAGACCTGCATGATGTTTCAACATCACCCTCACCATGAGAAAATCAAGCATTTTCAGCATTTAAACTCTTTAGAGCTTGTCAGACCTTAAATCAGTAACCAATCAGTCAATAAAAATATTTATCTTTTACAGTACATGTCTCTTTTCAAACAATGACAATGTATTATTGAGATTGTGTGTCAACAATGTATCACAAAGGTCAAAAGGGACCTTACTCTGAGTGCACCTTATCATACACACAGAAACACTCCCTCCTTCCTCCTCCTCCTCCATTGAGAAATGTTCCTTTATTGATTACGCTGCTTGTTAGACATGTGCGGAACAAAAAAGTTTGTTTTGTTTCAATTTGTTATTTGCATAAATTCATGTAGTTTAATTTGTTTAATTGTTTGTTTGTTTTTATTCATTTCATTCATTTGAATTTGAATCAATTCAAATTGTGTGAATTGAACACAATTTGGCCGAATTCAAAAAATATGAATCGATTCAACCTCCATTTGAATTTCATTGGAAATTGAATTTATTTTATTTGAAACTTGAATTTCGGAAAATGGTTATATTCTTTCTATTCCATTCTATTCTATTGTTTTTTCTATTCTATTCTTTTCTTTTCATTTTCTATTATATTCTTTTGTTTTCTATTCAAATTCAAACTTATTCTATTTAAAATTGCAGGCCAGTCAAGTTCCTGGTGCGCAGTCATGTTGGAACAGGAAGGGGCCATCCCCAAACTGTTCCCACAAAGTTGGAAGCATGAAATTGTCCAAAATGTCTTGGTATGCTGACGCCTTAAGAGTTCCCTTCACTGGAACTAAGGGGCCAAGCCCAACCCCTGAAAAAGCAACCGCACATCCTAATCCCCCTCCAATCAAATGATTTGGACCAGTGCACAAAGCAAGGTTCATAAAGACATGGATGAGCGTGTTTGGGGTGGAAGAACTTGACTGGCCTCCACGGAGTCCTGACCTCAACCTGATAGAACACCTTTGGGATGAATTCAAGCAAAGACTGCGATTCCTGTGATCTCCTCCACATCAGTGCCTGACCTCACAAATGCGCTTCTGGAAGAATGGTCAAACATTCCCATAGACACACTCCTATACCCTTTTGGACAGCCTTCCCAGAAGAGTTGAAGCTGTTACAGCTGCAAATGGTGGGCCAACTCAATATTGAACCCTACGGACTAAGACTGGGATGCCCTTAAAGTTCATGTGCGTGTAAAAGCAGGTGTCTCAATACTATTGACAATATAGTGTAAATCAACATTTTTTTTTTTTAAACGAAAACAAGTTTAGATCATTAAAGCACTATTATTAAGTAGCCTCCCTGGCCATATGATTATGTCAGATTTTTGCATCTCAAAGCGGTACAATTGTTTTGCATAGAAATTTGGCATTTTATATTGTAGGCCTGTAATTCTTAGTAATAACACACCTAAATCTTTTCAAACAAGAATCTAGTAGGTATGATAAAGTTTGAAACACAAAATCCTAAATTATAATATAATAAATAACTATAAATAATTATAAAAAATAATAATAATAATAAAATGAATTTTCCTACGAATCACTATCGCTCAATTCTGCAAGTGTTCTAATTTACTATTGGTGTTTTCTAGCTGGTCTAAAACCGCTTTTGACGTAAAGGGACAATTTTTGGTTGCCATGGACAATCTCCAGTTTCCAGGCAGAAAGTATATATAATATAAAGCTGCAGGCAGGGCTCTGGACAAAGCATTAGGGACAAAAGGGAGGTGAAATGATTTAAAACATTAATGTAATCTGTAAGATTACAGTGTACTGTATGTGTTATGTTTTTTGTACTTTTTGAATTTGACACCGGACTCCGCCCCCATGCGTTGCGGCACTCGCAGGTAACAGAGCCCGGAAAACAGAGCATCAGGAGGATGATCCGTCAGGGGGGCAAAGCGGGAGGACATCGCACGATCCTGGGGACAAAGTAAGTAACCTGGACCAGGATTCTGCAATGCAATCCCGAGTGTGGATCGGGGTTACCGCTAATGGTACTGAAATTTAACCCCGAGCCACACTCGGAATTACCGCCAGGGAGGTTAATATGAATATTTACCTAATCATTATTTATCAGTTAATTAATTATAAATATTTAAATCATTACTAAAGCATTAAACTAAGGTTATTTCTGAAATCCTTACCCCACTCTACTTGCATTACCTTTTTTTTTTGCATTACCCATCATGGTTGGCAAAGATGGATCTCTCAGCCTGGGAAATCAGCAATATGCCAAATTAGGTCAAACATCGCTGTGATGCCTCCTATTAGATATCATGTAGGCTTCTTTTTTTGGGATGCGAGTAAATATACTATACATACAATTGAAGTATGCCGATGTAAACCCATCCATCATAATGCAGCATATACAAAAATGCTGTCAGTTAAAGCTTTTTTTGGCTTTATGTGTGTTTGTGTTTCTCTGCCATACTGCAAAACCGAAAAAGGAATCCTTGGACTGCGTATGTTCTTTGATCTGCACACATCTAATATTGCTAAAGCACTTGTAGTTTTATGGCCTCTGCATGTCTAAGTGACAAGATGACTTACCATAACAAATCAGCTTGTGAACGTGTACAGTGACAGTGACATGAGGAGACAACACTTCAAGCAGTAAATCACAATACTGCAGTGTCAGTGACAGACACCGAGATATAAGCAAAAAAAAAACTTTTTGACCTAAAGCACAATATATGATTTATCTCTGGTTGAGCGACTGTCTTTCCACAGTTTGTGTTGCATCACTGAAAACAAAACAACTTTAGGAGGAACAAGTTCTAAGCGCTCTGGGCTGCATGCAAAAAGTTGCCTTCATTTTAGCAGGCCAAAGGAATAATATGTATTGCCACAAGCCAAGCAGCTTTTTCACTTATAACTATAAATAAATGTATAGAGGGCTTATACATATTTTATCTTTCTTTTAAAAAAGTTTAAAGCGGAACTTCCCTCTCTCAATCAACATTGACTATTTTGAAACCTTATGCTGCTAGCATTAGTAAATAGATAGGAAAGTATATCATATTTACTTGGCTTTAACCACTTGCCGCCCGCCATATAGCAGAAAAACGGTGACAAAGTGGTTGCGATATCCTGACCGGACGTCATATGACGTGATCAGGACATCACAGCCGGCGCGCGCCCGTGGGGGCGTGCAGCGCGGCGATCAGATGTACTGTGTGTCAGTCTGACACACAGCAACTCCGATCGTGGTATGAAGCCTCAGACAGAGGCTTCTTACCACGTGATTAGCTGTGACCAATCACACCTGATCATCGCGTGAACCAGGAAGTGCCGGTAAATGGCTTTCCTCGGTTCACGCTGACAGGGAGAGACGATCGGCGGCTCTCCCTGTCAGATGGGGGGGGGTCTGTGCTGATAATCAGCACATTGATTATCAGCACAGCCCCCATCAAAAGGTGCCAATCAGTGCCCAACACCTACCAGCCTGTCCCCTAATAAATGCCTGTCAGTGCCCACAACAATGTTGATCAGTGCCCACAACAGTGCCAATCAGTGCCCAAAAAAGTGCCAATCAGTGCCCTATCAGTAATGCCTGTCAGTGCCCCATCAAATTGCCAATCAGTGGCACTCAGTAATGCCTGTCAGTAGCTCCTCATCAATGCCCCTATCCAGTGCCACCCATCAGTGTCCATCAGTGCCACCTATCAGTGCCATCAGTGCCGCCTATCAGTGCCACCTATCAGTGCCCATCAGTTAATTTTCTTTAAATTGTCAGTCTTTTTTCGTTTATAGCGCAAAAACTAAAGACTGCAGAGGTGTTCAAATACCACCTAAAGAAAGCTCTATTTGTGGGAAGAAAATTATAAAAATTTAGTTTGGGTACAGTGTAGCATGACCACGCAATTGTCATTCAAAGTGCGACAGCGCTGAAAGCTAAAAATCTGGGGCAGGAAGGGGCGAAAGTGGCTGGTATGGAAGTGGTTAAACCTTTTTTTTTTTTTTTTTTGTAGTTACTTCCTAGTTTGCAGGCCTAGGCAAATGATGTCATACATCCCAGGAGTCTTCGGGAGGGGAGGAGGGGTTTTCTCAGCTAAGCACACCCTCCTGTCTGCATGCATGAGCTAAGGGCCGATGGATTCCAGAAGGTGAATGCTACATAAATCATCTGCCCTTACTCAAGATGGCCATGGCTAGAAATGCTAGGGGGTGTTTTTTTAAGTGTTTTGTCAGCAAAATAAAGCATGGAGACATGGATGGATGGGTGAGGGTGCTTTGAATATTAAAAATGAATTAAATAGCACTTTTGATTTGTGGTGCTCAGATACAGTGTAGTTCCGCTTGAAGATTCCTTGCACATGGTACTGATGTATGAACGCTGGATCTTCCCGCCAGAAAATTCCTGCACAAGTATGGTCCGTATAGTGCACATGTTTACACGCATACAAACATATATCCAAATACATTTCTTCTAGCCATACTATAATCCATAGCTCCCAACTGTTCCTGATTTCGAGAAACTGTCTCTGATTTGGAGCAAAGTCCCTCTCTCCCTCTTTCCTCCTCATTTGTCCCTCATTTTGGACTGATACATATAGTTACACATAAGGGGCACAGGGGCGCCACCCCCTTAATCCATGCGCCCGGCCCCTAATCTACATGCAGGGCGCCGGACACTTGGATTCCAATGTTTTTCGTTTTTTAGCACAGGATTAGAGCCTGAGGCTCTAACTGGCTTCAAAAAAGGGTGGGCTTGGGGAGCAGAGCACTACGTCCTGAGCCCGCCCAGTTGAGTGACAATAGCAAATTAATATTTGCTATTGTTTTTCTGATTCTCCTCCCGGACAATCAGGAAGCGGGTCCTGAGACCCGATTGGCCAGGGGTCTCAGGACCCACTTCCTGTTGGACTTGGAGGAAAAACAACGGCCCCGGAGCAAGGTCTCCAGGGATGGCTCATCCGCAGCTACATCCAGCACTCAGCGGCTCGGACAGTGGAGGGAGGAGGAGGGGAGATGAGAGTGTAATCCCGGCCAGGACTTGTCATCTACCTCCTAAAGTAAGGAGGCCTCAGATTGCCGCCTTCCCAATGTCTGTCTCCTGCGCTGGGGGGGGCTTGTTGCCACCTTCCTGTCAATCTATCTCCCGCCGGGGGGGGGGGCTGATTGCCGCCTTTGCGACCGTCTCCCGCGGTGGGTGTTCGTCTCCAACCGGAGTCGCGGGGGGTGAGGGGGTGCCGTTGGTTTGCTGCCCCCTCCAAACTATTGATCACCAGCTGCCACTGTATTTATATATATAAAATGCACTATTTACTGGAAGTTTCAAAAAGTGTTTCCCATTGCTAAAACTTTCATCCAAATTCACAATTTCTGCATTTGTAAATTTCAATAGCCAATATAAAGGAGTAGTAGTGCTAAGAAAAAGCCCTTGTGGGTTTAACTAATCCTTTTTGGGGGGTTAATTCTCCTTTAAGGGGGTGTGACGAGGGGGCATGCCCTATGCCTACATACTTTTGCTGGTAGGTGTCTGTCCCTTATTCCCATCTCAAAAAGTTGGAAGGTATGCATAATCTACTGTTCAGGGGGAGCTGTGATTTAAATCTGAGCATACATATTTAACCACTTTAGTTCCAGGCCTTTTCTAGCAATTTTTTTTGCATGAAACAATCAGTATTTTTTGCTAGAAAATTTTGTAGAATCCCCAAACATTATATATATTTTTAAAGCAGAGGCCCTAGAGAATAAATTGGTGGGTGTCTCCAATTTATTTTGTCACACGGAATTTGCTCAGCAGTATTTTGGTAAAAATACACTTTTTTAAATTTTAATGCAAACAAACGCAATAAACAACCCCATTTGTTTTAATTATAAAATAGGATGTTACGCCGCGTAAATAGAGAACAAACATGTCATGCTTTAAAATTGCACATGCCTGTGCAACGGCTATGAACTTTTCATTTTTAAAAATGTTGCCGTTTACTTCCAGGGAAACCGGAAGTGATATAAGGTTATCGCTTCCGGGTTCTTATATCATAGAGGCGATCAAAGCCATTCCAACTGCAGACATTATTCCAGTATAACCATTTAAAGTATAGAGATGTATGGGTACCTCGCTGGTCAGCAATTTATGCTGTCCAGTAAAACAGATTTCTTTTTTTTTTTTTTTTACTGATCTAAACGCAGCACTAATAATTATTTACAAAGCTATGTGTACAGGCCCATTAAAAGCATCAGGCTGCATTCAGATCAGTAAAAAAAAACAAAAAAAAAACACCTGAACACCTACAAACATGTGTGAAAGACCTTAATGTTTACTTTTTGAGAGGTACAGTATATATAAAAAAATTGTATTTTAATATGCATTCCTCTACCCACCCAGCAGGTAGCACTGTAGTTCTTTGCACATCATTTACATTATTATTTTTCAGCGCCGTTAAAGAAGTCCATCGCTTACAAATCTCAATAAGTCTTTGCAGCAATAATACATCTCTTATCCAACCTTCTCAACAGAAGTCAACTGTTTGATCAACTTCTATTGAAGGAACATGTTGAAAAATGTTTATTGATCAGCATCTGCGGCCAATTGGAGCTGTCATTAGAATACAATGTCCTGACGGGGGAATTCCTCCATCCACCTCATTTGCTCATTGGCGCTGTGTGGGCACACCAGCCTATTCATTTAAATTGGCTGCTGTGCCCCCTGAAACGCAGGGAAAAGGTCCCTACGGTATTTTAGAAATTGCAGTCTGCACGGGATCCACAAGTGCAGTGTGGTTTTCAGTGCGGGTGTGATTTCCAGTGCATTCTGTGTGCCATTACGATTAATGGCACCCGCACCCATCAAGTGGGTGGTTGCTGGTACAGGAACAAGTGAAGACCCGTAACGAGAACCATCCGCACAGATGTGAACTTAACCTGAGATTTCAATCAGAAAAAGGGAGCTATAAAATGATTGGTTTTGCTGTGCTGGGACCGTGGATTACCCATTGTACTCTGTCTTGTATTAAATGCTTATTTGTAAAAACAGAAAAATTGCATATAGTACTGTAAGTGAACAAAACAGATTGAAAATAACAGTTGAAAAAAATTAAATAAAATCTAAAAGCATTCTATTTACCTTTTAATTAAATGCACCTTTCAAATACAGTTGTACAGAAGTTAGATTGATATACAGTACTGTGCAAAAATTTTAGGCGTAAAGAAATGCTGTAAAGTAAGAATGCTTTAAAAAATATATATTTTAAGTGAGAGAACAAAATAAAAATCTGGAACAAATCAATAATTGGTGTGACCACCCTTTGGCTTGAAACCAGCATCATTTCTTACACTGCACACTTTGTACACTTGCACAAAGTCAGGGATTTTGTAGGATTAGTGCCAGGTGCATAATTTACCAATTATACCAATCAGGCGCTAATGATCATCAGTACCATATGTAGGTTGAAAGGTGATCATTAACTGTAACAGAAACAGCTGTGTAGGAGGCTTAAAACTCGATGAGGAACAGCCAAACTCTGCTACTAAGGTGAGGTTGTGGAAGACACTATCGTGTCACAAGTCACACCATGGCAAGACTGAGCACAGCAACAAGACACAAAGTAGTTATACTGCACCAGCCAGGTCTCTCCCAGGCAAAGATTTCAAAGCAGACTGGGGTTTCAAGATGTGCTATTCAAGCTCTTTTGAAGGTCGGCCAAGGAAACCTAATGCAGCAGATGAAAGACACATCATCCTTACTTCACTTCAAAATCAGAAGATATCCAGTAGTGCCATCAGCACAGAATTGGTGAAAACCAATGGAACCCAGTTACACCCATCTACTGTCAACAGAAGACTGGTCAAAAGTGGTCTTCTTGGAAGAATTGTCTCCAAAAAGCCATACCTCCGATGTGGAAACAAGGCTAAGAGACTCAACTATGTATGAAAACATAGGAACTGGGGGGCAAAAAAATGTCAGCAGGTGCTCTGGACTGACAAGTCAAAATTTGAAATATTTGGCTGTAGCGGGAGAGAGTTTTGTTCTTGAAGGAATGGGAATTGGTACCGTACTAAGTGTCTGCAGACAACAGTAAAGCAAGGTGGAGGTTCAATGCGAGTTTGGGGCTGCATTTCTGCAAATGGTGTTGGAGACTTGGTCAGGATCAATGATGTCCTCAATGCTGAGATATACAGGCAGATACGTATTTATCATGCCATACCATCAGGGAAGCATATGATTGGCCCCAAATTTATTTACTGTACAACAACCCAAAACATACAACAATTTCATTAAGAACTATCTTCAGTTTGGCCCCCACAGAGGCCTGATCTCAACATCATCGAGTCTGTCTGGGATTAGAGGAAGAGATAGAAGGATCTGAGGCAGCCTACATCCACAGAAGATCTGTGGTTAGTTCTCCAAGATGTTTGAAACAACCTACCTGCTCAGTTCCTTCAAAAATTGTGTTCAAGTGTACCTAAAAGAATTTATACTGTTTTAAAGGCAAAGGGTGGTCACACCAAATATTGATTTGATTTGAATTTCTCTTCTGTTCAATTACTTTCTTTTGTTAATCAATAAAAATAAAGCATTAGCACTTACATTTCTAAAAGCATTATTAAATTAACAGGATTTCTTCACACATGCCATAAACTTTTGCACAGTAGTGTATGTTCATTTGTTCCTAACCTACATCCGTGTGTGTATATTTAAAAACCACTTAAGGACTGCTTGATATACGTCGGCAGAATGGCATGGCTGGGCACAATCACGTACAGGTACGTTGCCCTTTAAGAGCCCAGCCATGGGTCGCGTGCGTGCCGCCGGCAGCGCGCTCGCGACCCCTGTCCTGAGCTCTGTGACCACGCCCGAGGGACCCGATCGGGTCACAGAGCTGAAGAACAGGGAGAGGTAAGTGTAAGCAAACCTCTCCCTGTGCTTCCTAGTGAACCTGTCACTGATCGTCTGTTCCCTGTCATAGGGAACGACGATCAGTGACGTCACACGCCAAGCCACGCCCCCCTACAGTAAGAAACACACATTAGGTCACACTTAACCCCTTTAGCGCCCCCTACAGGTTAACCACTTCACTGCCACTGCCAGTGTAATTTTCACAGTAATCAGTGCATTTTTATAGCACTGACGCTGTAAAAATGACAATGGTCCCAAAATAGTGTCAAAAGTGTCCGATGTGTCCGCCATAATGTCGCAGTCATGATAAAAATTGCTGATCACCGCCATTACTAGTAAAAAAAATATATTAATAAAAATGCCTAAAACTATCCCCTATTTTGTAGATGCTATAACTTTTGCGCAAACCAATCAAACGCTTATTGCAATTTTATTTAACAAAAATATGTAGAAGAATACGTATCGGCCTAAACTTAGGAAAAAAAAAGGTTTTTTTTATATATTTTTTGGGGATATTTATTATAGCAAAAAGTAAAAAATATTGCATTTTTTTCAAAATTGTCGTACTATTTTTGTTTATAGCGCAAAAAATAAAAACCGCGGAGGTGATCAAATACCACCAAAAGAAAGCTCTATTTGTGGGGGAAAAAAAACGCCAATTTTGTTTGGGATCCACGTCGCACGACCGCGCAATTGTCAGTTAAAGCGACGCAGTGCCGAATCGCAAAATGGGGCCTGGTCCTTTAGCTGCAAAATGGTCCGGGGCTTAAGTGGTTAAAGTGGTTCTAAAGGTAACGCACACATTTTGTTACCTTAATGCATTCCCTACATTTAGGTTAAAAAAATGGTTTTACAACTTTACAACCACCAAATAAACTTTACAACTACTTCATTTTTTTTCTGTTAAGTATTAAATGCTTTTTACTTGAATGCAGTTTGGCCTTGCCAGACAGCTTTAGGAATCTAAAAGGCCCCAGAAAAGGGGCAGTAGAAATACATTGTTAACCTGCATTTTTTTGCCCCCATAACCAACCCACCCAGTTCTAATATTGCAGCTGGACAGGGTGGTACACGTGCCAAATGGTACATACTGTATGACAAGTTTAAATTGGCTTGCCGAGTTTGACAGGTGGCACCGCCATGATCATGAGCCAAACACTTTACTCATATCTTTAGCACGGTATTTTAAAAAAAGAGAAGAAAAAAAATGCATTCAGTAGGTAACAAAATCACCTCCTGAATGCCTGGCAACCACGGCTCTACCCCCATCTGAAAAGTGATCCACCGGGGATTGCTTTTCAGGGGCCCTTTGCATGGGTGGTAGAGGCTGCCACCCATGCAAAGGGCCCCAAAAAGTCTGTTGCTGTAACTGCAAGTTGCAATGAAATCACAGAAAAGAAGCGCCGGAACCTTTTTTCAAAGACGCTGCGACTCGAATGGTCCCATTGCCTAATATATGGTGCGAGTTGTCATGCGATTTTGAACTGTCAAACACATGACAATCGCATTGGTGTGAACGAGGGTTAAAGGTGAAAAAGTAGCAGTTGCTCAAGCTGCAAGGAGCTCGGGGTGGCAGGCCTAGTAAGAATCTTTATTGCCCAGCAGGAACTTGTTGCTCTCACGCTAGTCATACCCATTAAAATCTTATTGTACATTCTCCATTAGTTTATAAGATTTATCAAAACTATGCAATGCAAGGGCCTACCTAAACAGTCCAATCAATGTCCAGTCAGACAGGTCTTTGCAATACATAATTATAGGTAAATCGAAAGTATATACAATTGTGATGTCTATAGCTAACCTTACTCTTCTGTCAGGAAACAGAGGCCCTGCGTACAGTAAAGTGGAAGCAATGCTCTTAGAAGAGTAAGTGTGAGGTGCTGACTTGTATTGTTGACAGAACTTGTGATAAATATTGATTGTCCATAAGAACCATGGTAACTGAGATATGAAGTAACAAAGCTATCTACAGCATTGAAAAGAGGTACAATCGGAATTGTCACTGTCTTAAATTACAAGTTAGCTATTACTTTGTGAAGATCTTCCTTTTGCCTCTTTCTTTCAATCATCCACAGAGCTGCTACAAGGTTACACACCCTTAATAAAAAAGGTTTACCCTTCTTTATGTATTTGAAATTAGCTAAATTTCCAATACTTTTGTCTGTTGTGCACATGGAAAAGAATCACCCCCCTTTAAAATTATCGCATTTTGTTGCTTTTTAGCCTGAAATGAAGAAAGGCAAAGTTTTTGCTTTATCCAGCTGTATTTACTCAGTGCAACTTATAACAGTCAAGTGAAAGATATAACACCAGTGGCGCCCTTTCCATATGGGGCGCAGGGGCTCCGCCTCCCTAATCAAAGCGCCCCACCCCTAATCTACATGCAGGGTGCCGGACGCATGGATTCTAATGTTTTTTTTTAGAAGCACGTGATTACAGCCTGAGGCTCTAATTGGCTTCAAAAAAGGGTGGGCTCAGGGCACAGAGCACTGCATCCTGAGCCCACCCAGTTGTGTGACAGTAGCGAATTAACATTCACTATTGTCTTCCTGATTCTCCTCCTGGCCAAGAGGAGAAGGGATCCTATTGGCCGCCGAGGAGGAGGTGGGAGGAGACACAGTGGAAGCCGCCATGAAGCCGAGGAGGAGACGCAGGCCAAATAATTCAATTTTAGTCTCATCTGAACATAACACCTTTTTCCATGTGGCCTCAGAATCTTCAAGGTGGTCAGATGAGACTAAAATGTAATTATTTGGATAGAGAAACCCAGAAAAAAAGAATAAAAAAGTTAATATATTGCAACTTACTAGGGCTTTATTTTGTAAACTATCAGTCCCCCTACTACCCATGTAATGGACATTAACAATGGCAGACATGTTTGAAGTCCAGCCTGGGTTACAGCCATGGCTGCCTCCATACATACAGTGGAGTTAGTGGATGTAATCACCCAGGAATAGGGATAAGCTTCGAGTTCGAGTCGAAACCCATGTTCGACTCGAACATCGTCTGTTCGGCCGTTCGCCGAATTTCGAACATTATGGGCCGTTCGGGCCAAATTCGAGTGGTGCATCAAGGCCCATAATTCACTGCGGCATTGCAGTGCATTTCTGGCTGATGATTGGCCAAGCATGCACTATGACCCCCATGCTTTGGCCAATCACAGCACAGAAATAACGGAGAGCCATAATAGCCAAAGCCAGGGTGGCTTTGGCCAATTATGTCTCAGGGGGTTTAGTATACGCCCTACACATTATAAGGCCGCCGGCGTGGCGGCCTTGTGTAGTGTGTTGTGGCGGTGGTTAAAGACAGAGAGAGAGAGAGGTAGTGTCATTTAATTTGAGTTAGATAGAGCAGGCAGGCAAGTCAGTTAGCTTCAGTTACAGTGTGTAGAGGATGTATATGCATCCTAGGTGTTGTATATATATTTACACACTGTATTCAGTTTAGCTAGATCCATTCCTGTTATTCTCTAGGCGTTTCCGCCAACTGCGTGAGACACGTGAGTGTTTTTGGCACCAAGGACCAGGAGTTACCAGATTAAGCAGCATGTTTTCCCTTTCATGGGCCCCAGCCATATCGGGACCCAGGATGTTCTCTATGCACAATGCTATGGGGGTTACGCCATCCGGAGCCCCGCTCACAGACACGGGGATCCGACTAAAGCCAAGGGGACGCTTCACGCTCTATACGAGCCGAGATGTGGAGGCCCTGGGCATGCTGTGCCCTGGATGCGATGCACTGGCCATACAGTTGCGCCCATTTGGTCGATGTCTAACCTGCGGGGAATTTCTCTTTGAGGTGGAGCAACCCACCATGCCACCCCACGCCTATCGGGTAGACTGGATCACAGACACCGTTACTCTGGAGGAGGTCGCCTTTGCCCCTGCGGTTCAGCCTGTACGCACTGCATCTGCTGCAGCAAGTGAGTCCGGAGTAGACGTCGCTACCACTACGGAGCCACCGGCGGACACTGCAGCGATGCTATGGCCACAACATGTGTCTCCGTTCCACCCGTGAAATGGAAGGTGGGATGCGTCAAGGCTTCCCGCGGCCGCGGTTGAGGCCTACCTCAGCACCTGCCGGAACCGGACCCCATGCGTGGTGATGTCCCCGGGAAGTCCACGACAGGAACCGGTAAGGAGATTGGGGAAAAAGTTACTGGGACTGTTCGCACCTGTTTACCGGCCGAAGAGTGGGAGGATTCAGAGTTGGATTCTTCATCCGACGCCGGTGATGATGACTGGTTTGAGACCATGTCTCAGGAGTTAAGGTGGAGCAATAAAAGGTGTATCACCCGATACGTAGCCTCTCGGAGGAGATGCCTATGGACTCTGGGGACACAACACCCCGGGTGGGAACCCCGGACGCAGAAAAGGAGGCTCTGCCTGATGAAGGAACTTTGTCCCAATCTGCTCAGTCTTTAATTCGGAAATCCCCGAATGCCCATGTACTACCCAGGATGGGGAATTTCCGGTCTTTGCCTAAACTCGCCCGCTTACAGCGAGTGTTGATGAAGAAAGTGGCTACAGAGTACGGCTTGGAGTTCCCGTACGTACCGAAGGACATAATGATGGACATTGAAACTCACCGTAAGCAATGGTACAGGGAGGCCATCTGGGACTATTTAAAAGTACCTAAGCTATTCAGGAACTTAGACCACTCATTCATCATGGCCGATCGGTTTAAGGGTTGCTGGCTACATTGGAGCTATGGCCGGCATATCTACGCCGACCGTGTTGTTCTCTGCAGGCCAGTAAAAGACGATGTGGTATACTTCATCACCACCCTTGACAAACAAGGAAAGCCCGTAACACTACCCGATCCCAGATTTTATTTACCTTGAGCCAGCAGACTGACTTCTGTTCCTATTTTATCTTTTAATTCTCCCACAAGAGGAAGAAAAAAGAAAGCATTTTCATTACCAGAGGAAACTTTCTTTGCTATGCTATTAAACTCTGGGGAGTTAGTCAGACAGGATAGGGTTGCTGAGAACACCGAGTTCAAAATGTTTTGTTGCATCAGCCCCTGCTTAAAGCACATTTATGTGAGGCCTCTGACACTAGGTGGCAGTGGTTGTCAGCGTAGGGAAATACTTTTCATGTGGATACATGATTATTGTTTTTTTAGAAAACCTTAAAGAAGGGAAGCTCCATCTCCTCGGAGATGCAGTTTTGCTTCTATGTAAATATGTCTGATTCTTTAAACTGTATTTTCTATGCATATTTGTGTTTTCTTTTAGGTACCAGAGCTGTTGTCAAGACCATCGGAGAATGGGGTGGGATTAGATAGTTAGTGAAGGGTGGTAGTGTTCATGTCAAATGTGTAAGGTACAAATGTATTATCTGAAATCCATGTCATTTTGTACTTTGTTCTTTTTCCTTTCCCTTCCCCCTCCCAGTTTTATTTGGTTCAGGTACTAAACCCTCAGGCTTGAGGGTTTTAATTTTTTTTCTCTCTCCCCAGACACTGAGGACAGTGTCTTTTTGTAGAGGGGGTGTATGTAGCGCCCTGCCCCCGATGATTGGGGCGCTATTGTAAATTTAAGGGGTGTCTTAGCCAATAGTTGGGCTCAGACTTGTGTAATTACATACAAATTGCCTCTGTCCTGGCTATGGTGGTGCCTGAAAGTGTTTTCCCTTGTTGCCTGAAGGTGGCGGTACCACCTCAGGTCCATGTTGGAACACAGGCAGACCATGGTGTATTGGGTGTCCCTTCTCGGCAGCGGTTCAGTGGGAGTAGTGCCCCGCTGTGCATGCTGGGGAGGGATACTTAAGGGGCAGACGCCATTGTGCAGGGCTCTTCTTCGCCTCGTGGCCCTCCTGGCGCGAGGTGTGTGTGTTCTCAGCCCGGGGCCACGTTGGCCCGAGGCTGCATCTTTAGCGAGTAGGCCCAGTTATGATGACTGGGGCCTACAATCCTGCAGGGGATCCCAAGCTGTCCACCAAAAGGGAGGAAGCTGCTTAATGAAGGAAACCGGGGGAGGACCTGCCGTGGAGGAGACCAGCAAAGTGCTAATGTCTCGGGATTGGCAAGGTGACCTTGTTAAGAAGGGATCCACTATGTTAAAAGCCCAGCAGTTCGCCGGATCGGCTTAAAGGTTCTTTTACTGCACGGCTGGAAGTTCGGGACTGAAATCCTGTGGCAGAGGATTCCTGGCTATCCATATTTGTTCTCAAACAGTCTGTGGCAGAGACTGTTCTCATACTGGTTCGTGCATCATCCCGGCTGCTAGGCCATGTGAGAGGGGTCTATCCGGGTGAGCAAGACCCACTCAAAATAGAGAGTGGTGAATGACTTTAGACATTTTTGTGTGTTCTGCAAAGAGTACCTGAACCTTCCCCTCTCTTCTCATACCTTCTACTTTCTCTACAAGTTACTGCAGCAAAAATAAAACCCAACAGTTGAAGGTTTTACATCTCGTGTGGACATTGCAGTTTCTACAGACTTTCTTCCCCTGACAACGAACCTAGAGGTAACGTGCAAAGCCCAAAACTTAAACTAGCAGCTCCTACGGGGGTAGTGCTACACATATACACACCCTAAAGAGTTAACTACAAATTTTATGAAATGGCTTAAAACCAATACAAAAACAGATAATGAACACAAACTCCTGATATCCTAAATCCCCAAAGGCTATTTCCTCGAAATGACAGGTTGCTGCAAAAAGACAAGTAGGTTCCTCTTAGAAAATCTAAAAAAGAGGACCGATCACACCGTCTACTCACCCCTCCCCCCTCCCCCGTTTGAAGCACCCCCTAAATACCTATAATAAACCAAAGCCACCTGAAAGCTGGGACCCCTGCAATAATTTTCCTAAACACTGCTAACACACTGTCCGGGAATGTAAAAGAGCACTATGATTGGATCACAGTTAAGTCCATCATGGAATATCTGTCAAAAAATAGTTGGTCAGAATAATAAAACAGTAAAGAAAAATATGGGATCTGTAACATATCTAATATTCAAAAGCGCCATTGATTGCTGTCCTTTGATAGAGATAGGAATAAAAAAAAACAACCACAAAGCAGGTGTGTATATTTAAATGGTGTGTATAGTCCCAAAAATCTTCATCCTGGAGATAATATTCAAAAGACTGAGTGTGTGAGTGGGGTAATTGAGTCCAGTGGGTTTAAAAAAAATATATATATTAATGTATGGGCTGCCTTAGTTCTTTAGCTGAGGCCTCAGTATAGTTTTGTTTTAGGCTCTTTGTACAATTAAAATGTTTTTAAATGATTTTATTATAGATGATATTTTTATTCCACCAGATTTCCTCCTGATGATTATAACTTTTACTAAAATAATAAAGCTAACAGATACAGTACTTATAGACAGTTTTTATAACAGTCTGTTTTCCAAAGGCAAAAAAATAAGCAAAATAGGATTAGGTGTCCATAGAAACCATTTAGGCCCCTTCTACATGGGCGCTTCCACTAAGCAGAATCTGCTTGCTCAGGGGAGGATCTCTCCACTGATCCTTGCTGAGTAGGTGTATGACAGGTATGTGTCCGTTCCGCTATGCAGGGCGAACACGGACACTGTACAGCTCCCTTCTATGGGGCAATCGGAGGGAAATGGACCGCCTGTCTGTTTCAATCCGATGCCCTCTGATCTGCCGGATGGATGGGGAATAGGACCACCATCCGTCTGTTTTTGGCGGACAGGATTGGATCGGATAGCGGCGGGTGTCAGCGGACATCCGATGCTTTCATAGAAGAGATTGGAGGGTCCGATCAGATACGCCTGAAAGACTGACAAGTGGACCTGATCAGACAGCCCGTGTGAAAGGGGCCTAAGGTTTTATTTTTGATTTAAAAAAAAACACACCCTGAGTACAATTTGGTTTATTAAATACACTTAGCTTCCTTTCCACTCTCATGTAACCCAGGGCCACACAGACATTCTTCTAAAAATGTCCCTGTTCCTTATCTTAGTGCGCAAGCATGCTGTGGCCCATTCATTCTTATGAGCGAGCCATATTCCAGCCTTCCTGCAGAATACGGATCATATATTGGAATTGATGGGGCCATGACCCCTGTGCGCAAGAGAAGCCGGTGGAGACCTTTTTGGAAAAAAGGTGTCAGACAAGGTTGTGCAGTAAAGGTTGCTGGAATAGAGAGGAAGGTAAATATTTAAAAAGTCAGGCTGCATGCAACGGAGTGAGGATTTTTTTTTTAAAAGACAAGTTTAGTTTAAAAAAAAAACTTGTTCTTTTAAGTATTATTAAAAGAAAAAGGGGTTAAAACCTCTGTCTGTTTTATTTTTGCCATCTGCATCCCAATAGGGAGATTTCCCTTCCATTCCTCTCTCATAGCCAAAAAATGAAGTGAGAGGAAACCCCGCCAAAGTGAGGGAATCCCTGGTTGTCACCAGAACTAGTGTCCCAATTGGAAATTTCCCCTCTGTTATTGTTCTGGTAATAATCCAAAATTTGGGATTTCTTTTACTTTTGACAAAAACAGTAAACAGGACATATATAGAGGGTTAATCTCCCTAACAGGGGCACAGACGGCAATAAAAACTGACAGGTGTTCTAATCCCTCTCCACTCTATCCAAAGCTAACAAAAAAGATTTTACCTTTAGTTATACGTAAACATTGGGCCCATCAGTGCTGGTTATTTTTATTCAACATCTTCAAATGATCTCCACTCTTGGAGTTTTAGGCAGGTTTTGCTAACAAGACACATTTTAATGTTTCACATAACTCTTCTTAAAGTGTGGAATGAATAACAATTGTTAAATTCGAAACACTGTTTGCTTTTCTATTTGAGCCTTTCAAGAGAGGCAAAACAAATTAGGATTTTCTAGCTGGTGAGTGCACTGTCCATTTAGCCATTAAAAACCCACAAAGCAGTAGGTTTCAGATAAGGGGCCATGCACACGCAATGCGGACTGTTGTTAGTTTAGGATGTAATAATGTATTAAAGCCTGGGGCATTGATGAACCTATCAGTGGGGTCATATTTATCTAAAAGTTCTCCAGGCCAGTTGCACAAAGCAAGGGCCACCATTCAAAGTTATATTAAGGAAACCTGTAAGAATGTAAGTAAGGGAGCAGCCACCGCTGACTTGTTTTTAAAGATTCAGGCTCCAGGGCTTCTTCCACTCTTGTCCTTTCTTTGTAGGTCAATGATTTGCAACAAATATGCATATACCTGGTGTCCTGACACTTGCACTTGTGCATGCTTGTTCTGGGTCAGAGACGTTCTAAATAGTAAAACAATAAGGCTCCATTCACACCATGCATTGTATTTTGGGAAGCTTATTAATTTCAATGGGCTGCCCTACATGTGGGAACTGTGCAAAAATAGTCCCTGACCCTTTTTCAAAATTGCATTGCTCTGAAACGCATAGTGCTGCAGCACCATTCGGTTTGGCACAGGCAAAAATATGTGCATTAGTAATGGCACTGCTGCATGTCTGCAAAATTGCAGCACGATACTGTGTATGTAGAGAAAGTGTGTGATTTTGTGCGCATTCCCAACACACACAAGGTGTGAACATAGACCAAGAAAGGTAGCCCACTTACAAGAAAAGTCAGCAATGACCACTCCTATAAAGTGATATGAAAGCCAAGCTTAAAAGAAAAATAAGAAACATGTTATACTTACCTGCTCTGTGCAGTGTGCCCCGATCCTCCTCTTCTTAGGTCCCCTGCCGGCGCTCCTGGCTCTTCCCTTTTGCTGAGTGCCTCTGCTCTGTGTGTCCCGCCCCCTCTCTCTCCTCATTGGCTCACTGGCTGTGATTGACAGCCAATGGGTCCCGCTGATGCCTCGGCCAATGAGGAGGGAGAGTCCCCAGAGAGCCGAGGCTCTCGTGCACATCGCTGAATCAAGATGGGGCTTAGGTAAGTATTGGGCGGGCTGGGGGGAGGGGGCTGTGCAGAAGGTTTTTTACCTTCATACATAGAATGCTTGAAGGTAAAAAAAACTTGAGCCTTTACGACCACTTTAATTCAATTCTGACAGGTCACTTTCAATATAGCCTTCATTAATCAAGAAGGTTGAAAGTTGTAGGCAACCACAATGTACTTAGTTAATAATGCACTGTGCAAAGACCAACTGTGATGTGCAGAAATGGATTACCATGGCTGGAGCCTGTAGGCACATACGCTTTGATCGTCAAATCCAATGTGTAAATAAGCTTATAAGACATGACTGTATTTCTGTTGATAACAGGAAAGTGTGTGCCCAATAACTTTAAAGGGAAAAGCTCCCTCTTTGCCTCTGTTGCCTATGACCCTGGGCCACTGTGCTGTGCAAAGCCCATTAATCACTAATAACCAATCAGCTTTCAGATTACAGTAAACATTCCAATTAAAGATTAATACAATTTTTTCTTCTATTTTAGTAAATTACTATTTATACCAGTCACTCGTATTTTGGAGCTCTGTTAGTAATATTGTATCTAGGGATGGGTGGATTTGGTGAAATTGCTGGCAAATTTCACCATGGTGAAAACATTTTGGTTTTTAAAGTGGATGTTAACCTCATTTATGAAATCTGACCTAGGCACGCATATCTGTAGTGTTTACTTATCTCTCTCCAAAGCTCTAAGTGCTGTGTATTTCTGCTGCTCTGTTCCTCTGTTATCAGTATGATAACTTCTGACAAGTTCTCCGACACATGAGATAACAGTAGCTGAAAATTTGTGTCGGGGAGGGAGCTTAGATGTAGATTAGCAGCTTGTCTGTTCACAGTTTAGCTCTGCATGTTCCTTCATTCATCTGCCTATGTGGAGGGGAAGTGTGTACCGTTCCTCCAATCAGCTGTCACACAATGTAAGTTCAGACTCCTAACCCACCCCTATGCGCTGATGAAACAGGAAGAAAGATTTGTAACATGATGTGCACTTTCCAAAGAATGTAGAAAGGGAAAGACAGCAGATATACAAGTAAAACCTATGTAGGATGATTTGTTTCATCTCTGTGTATCATCTGAGGCTGTTCACTGGGTATAGGAGAGGGTTAAAACCACTTTAAGCTACTTCAGAAAAAAAACTTTTCCTTCCTTATTTAGAGGATTTTTTTTTGTGTTCATTGTAGTTATTTCTTACAGGTTTTTCTATAGTGCCAACAATTTTAAGCAGAGCTTTTCGTGTAGCTATGTACATTCAAATCCATCCCCGCCCTTACAATTTAAGGTTCCTATGCCACATACATACACACACATTTATATTAGAGCCAATTTAGGAAAGAAGACAAATAACCTACCAGAAACCCACTTGTCTTTAAAATGTTGGAGGAAACTGGAGTACTAGGAGAAAACCCAGTCAAGCACAGGGAGAACATGCAAACTTAATCCAGTAGGATCTTGACCAGGATCCAAAACAGGGACCCCGTAGATTCAATCGAGAAATACGTGTAGACATAGAGGGACAGGATGTGTGTTATTCCCAGGATTACCAGGTGAAATAAAGTGTTTGTTAACCCAAAAAAAAAAAAAAAAAAAAATCAGATCCTGGTTCCTTAAAGCAGATTAAAAGGCACAGTGCTTGTGCTGTGTAATCTGCCCCCTCTAAACTGTAAAAAAAAAACCTGGCTGAAGCTGCCACTTCCTGTATCTTCCTCTCTGCACTGACTACGAAAATCAGGGCTGCTAAGCCCTGACCACCGTGGTCAGAGTACGTCCCTTCGTCATACGCAGCTGTCCTCTCTGCTCTCCTCTCTCCCCCTCACCCCCTCCTCCTTGCCTGTCAGCTCCCTCTCTGTCTCCACCCTGCCCCCAGTCGCTATAAATAAAAATAAAAAACCTACAATGGTCACTGCCAGCCCCTCTATTAAAGCCTGGCATACCACACTGTGTAAGTCTATGCCACACTATGTAAGTGACTTGCGGCCACTTTACAGCTCCGAGACAGGGCTTCTGCGGGAGCCAACGTGATCTCCCCAGGTGAAATCAGAGGGAGATTTTGGCCTCTAACACAGAAGCCATGTTTCTGAGCGGTAAAGCAGTCGCGAGTCACGTGATCGGCTTGAAGATAGCTCTAAATAGTTATTTACAATGCTCATTTTTAGAAATGACTTATACGGTGTGGTGTGCCAAGCTCTAATAGAGGGTCTGGCAATGATTTAGAATTTAGACTTTACAAACACTTTAAAGATGAAAAGGCTTGAAAAAAAAGAAAACAAATGCAGTTACCACATCTAAAGACTGGTAAGCTGCAATATATACAGTTTTAGATTTTATGTTAAGATATGCATTCATTTCTCCTTCCCTGCTGACATAAAAGCATTTCTCCAAAATAGTGAAAATGTTGTCAAATTCGCCAAATTTTTTAAGAACATTTTGGGGAAATGAAAACCCTCATTATTTTCCTGGAGTTGCTGTAAAATTGAAAGTCATAGATTGTTCCTTTCTATTGGAGCTCAGTTCATGTCCGTGGAAATCCAAGCCATTGTTCCCTTGTCATTAATTTGCTGCTGTGCACTTTATGTAGAGGCTTAACAAGGTTTCACCACAATTAGTAACTGTAACCTAACCCCAAGGCATGCAGATCTGTGTGTCTCTTTAACAATGACATTGTAATGCAAATAATAATGTGTACATTCTCTAAAAGCTTTGAAAGGTGGCAAATGTTCAGCTATTGGCCTTTTGTTAATGCATACACTAGGACTGATTACAATCTATCATTGGGAAGCTTAAAGGGCATATGCTGGATCTCATTTTAGCCATAGGTCGAACATTGTTTCATGTATATATTGTATAGGCTTTATAAAAGGACAAGGCTGTCATTTACAGTGGGCCTAAGAGAAAGAATGTGTGTGTCCTGGGGATTCGGAGGATTTGTAAGACATGTTAACCTGGCAATTATACACAAGAAGGGCTGTAGTTATGTTGTTAATGTGAATATTTAACCACTTTTATTCAGATATTATTATTTTATATTCTAGTTTAAAAAAGAATAGTAGGAAAATATAAAGGGCTCTATTTTCTTCACATAGATAAATAGATAGATAGATACAGTAGCTCTACTGTGTATATATATATATATATATATATATATATATATATATATATATATATATACAGAGTGGGTACGGAAAGTATTCAGACCCCCTTAAATGTTTCACTCTTTGTTATATTGCAGCCATTTGCTAAAATCATTTAAGTTCATTATTGACAGAAAAACATAGAATTGTTGACATTTTTGCAGATTAAAAAAAAAAAGAAAAACTGAAATATCACATGGTCCTAAGTATTCAGACCCTTTGCTCAGTATTTAGTATTTGCACCCTTTTGATCTAATACAGCCATGAGTCTTTTTGGGAAAGATGCAACAAGTTTTTCACACCTGGATCTGGGGATCCTCTGCCATTCCTCCTTGCAGATCCCAGTTCTGTCAGGTTGGATGGTAAACGTTGGTGGACAGCCATTTTTAGGTCTCTCCAGAGATGCTCAATTGGGTTTAAGTCAGGGCTCTGGCTGGGCCATTCAAGAACAATCACGGAGTTGTTGTGAAGCCACTCCTTTGTTATTTTAGCTGTGTGCTTAGGGTCATTGTCTTGTTGGAAGGTAAACCTTCGGCCCAGTCTGAGGTCCTGAGCACTCTGGAGAAGGTTTTCGCCCAGGATATCCCTGTACTTGGCCGCATTCATCTTTCCCTCGATTGCAACCAGTCGTCCTGTCCCTGCAGCTGAAAAACACCCCCACAGCATGAACCTGCCACCACCATGCTTCACTGTTGGGACTGTATTGGACAGGTGATGAGCAGTGCCTGGTTTTCTCCACGCATACCGCTTAGAATTAAGGCCAAAAAGTTCTATCTTGGTCTCATCATACCAGAGAACCTTATTTCTCACCATCTTGGAGTCATTCAGGTGTTTTTTAGCAAACTCCATGCGGGCTTTCATGTGTCTTTCACTGAGGAGAGGCTTCTGTCGGGCCACTCTGCCATAAAGTCCCGACTGGTGGAGGGCTGCTGTGATGGTTAACTTTCTACAACTTTCTCCCATCTCCCGACTGCATCTCTGGAGCTCAGCCACAGTGATCTTTGGGTTCTTCTTTACCTCTCTCACCAAGGCTCTTCTCCCCCGATAGCTCAGTTTGGCCGGACGGCCAGCTCTAGGAAGGGTTCTGATCGTCCCAAACGTCTTCCATTTAAGGATTATGGAGGACACTGTGCTCTTAGGAACCAGCAGAATTTTTTTGTACCCTTGGCCAGATCTGTGCCTTGCCACAATTCTGTCTCTGAGCTCTTCAGGCAGTTCCTTTGACCTCATGATTCTCATTTGCTCTGATATGCACTGTGAGCTGTAAGGTCTTATATAGACAGGTGTGTGGCTTTCCTAATCAAGTCCAATTAGTTTAATCAAACACAGCTGGACTCAAATGAAGGTGTAGAACCATCTCAAGGATGATCAGAAGAAATGGGCAGCACCTGAGTTAAATATATGAGTGTCACAACAAATGGTCTGAATACTTAGGACCATGTGATATTTCAGTATTTCTTTTTTAATAAATCTGCAAAAATGTCAACAATTCTGTGTTTTTCTGTCAATATGGGGTGCTGTGTGTACATTAATGAGGAAAAAAAATGAACTTACGGTAAATGATTTTAGCAAATGGCTGCAATATAACAAAGAGTACATTTTTTTTAAGGGGGTCTGAATACTTTCCGTACCCACTGTGTATATATATATATATATATATATATATATATATATATATATACCGTATTTATCGGCGTATAACACGCACTTTTTTCCCCTTAAAATCAGGGGAAAATCGTGGGTGCGTGTTATACGCCGATACTCCGTCGAATTCCCCTGCTGAAACGAGCGAGAGGAGCGAGCGGAGCCGAAGCCGAAGTACACTCGCCTTTACTCGGCTCCTCTCGCAGTCCCGCCCATCTCTGACTGCGCCACTGACATAGAGAAAGCCGAGTGTACTTCGGCTAGTCTCGGCTCCTCTCGCAGTCCTGCCCCTGACTGTGAGCAGAGCCGAGTCTAGCCGAAGTACACTCGGCTTTCTCTGTCAGCGGCGCAGTCAGTGGAGATGGGCGGGACTGCGAGAGGAGCCGAGTCTAGCCGAAGTACACTCGGCCCCGCTCGCTCCTCTCCACAGAAATCGGCGCCAAATTTAAAAAAAACGCTGAGACTGACAAGATTGCAAAGGCACTGGGCAAGGCTGCAGATGGACAGATGGACACTGGGCAAGGCTGCAGATGGACAGATGGACACTGGGCAAGGCTGCAGATGAACAGATGGACACTGGGCAAGGCTGCAGATGAACAGATGGACACTGGGCAAGGCTGCAGATGGACACTGGGCAAGGCTGCATGCTGCATTTAAATGTAAGTTTTTTTTCCTTGAATTTCCCTCCTAAAAGTTTTTTTCCCTAAAATTCCCTCCTAAACTTGGGGTGCGTGTTATACGCCGGTGCGTGTTATACGCCGATAAATACGGTATATATGTAGCGGGGTGTTATATTTAGGGGGAGTATCTGAGTGGTAATTAGGCTCAGATACACTAATTGTTAGGTTTCTTGGACCATTTCTGTCCCTGGGAGATAGTATTGGTGTGCTGTTCCCTGTGGCCTACAGGTGGCGCTGTTGCCGTGGGCCAGGGTTGAACCGCTGATACAAGGCTGTGCCTTTTTTGTCCCCTCTCGGCAGTAGTGACGGCGGGGCGGGGAACCTGCTGTGCCTGTCGGGAGAGGGTATAAAAAGGGGCGGCAATCTTCCAGGGGGGGTCGCGCCCAGGCACCTTCAGCCTGGGTGATGCATGTGTCGTCTACGGGTGCCCTAGTCTCGGAGACCGAGTTCCTGTTCCATCCCAGACACCTTCAGTCTGGGGTGAGGTACTATTTTGGAGGCCCGGAGCCCAGCGCCTTCGGCAGGGTTCCGCCGGGGATTGAGGGCTCCCAGGGTGCCGCCTTGCGAGGGGACCCGTATCCAGGATCAAGGAGGCCAGGAAGGTGACCCCTTCTGAAGACCCAGCGCAGAGTCGTGGTGACAGTGGGGGCCTCTGGTAACTCTCTGGAGGGATGTTATTCTCCTTGACATGGGCCAAGTTTCTTCAAGAAGGAAGTGCATGTTCTGTAGGTCATAGTGGCAGTGACTCTACGCACACCAGGTCAGTGGCAGTGACCAAATAGGGCAAGGCCCTATTCACCAGGTCAGTGGCAGTGACCAACTTCAACAAGTCAGTGGCAGTGACTTTCATATTCACCCGGTCTGTGGCAGAGACCGTGGGCCCAAACCTGTTCATGAAATCAGAACAGTAAAGCCCCATACACACTATCAGATTTTCTGCTGATTTTTGTCATCAGATTTACCAAAACCATGTAGTACAAGGGCCTGCCTGATTGCATACAAATTGAAACTCTTAAGGTTTGACCTCATATTAGATGGTTTTGGTAAATCTGATGACAAAAATCAGCAGAAAATCTGATAATGTGTATGGGGCTTTAGAGAAACTAAATTAAGTTTGTGCCTGGACCTCCTCCCACCTTATCTGACCTGTGTCTCGTATCAACCTGTCTGCTCTCATAGAGACTATTTGTTATCCGTGATGAAATAAATCCAAAGGTTGGACATTCAGTTGGTGTGGACAGTTACTTTACTGGGGAGAATTAAGGACCTGTTTCTGGCTAAATGTAGAGGCGAGATCAGCTCGGGAGGATTCTAACACCAGCCGCAGGCAGGCCCGAAAACTAACACCGCTCAACCTCCCCATCCAGGAGGGTACGGGCTGATAGTGCTGTGTGCCTCATTCTTTCCTGCGGAGGAGCCAAGTAAAGAAAAGCAGGTAAAGTCTGGGGTGGGTGCTCTAGATGAGAAGAAAACATAGATATCTATATCTAAATATATAGATATATATATCTATAGATATATATATATATTACTATGGGGTTGACTTACTAAAACTGGAGAGTGCAAAATCTGGTACAGCTCTGCATAGAAACCAATCAGCTTCCATTTTTTTTTTTTTTTCTGGCAAAACTTAATTGAACAAGCTGAAGTTTGAAGCTGATTAGCTACCATGCACAGCTGCACCAGATTTTGCACTCTCCGGTTTTAATAAATCTCCCCCTGCAAATATTTAGGAAGAACTCCAGACAATGAGAAAAACAGTTTTAGCCCACGTTCACACTGGGGCTACGGGAGTGAAGCCTACGAGTTCAGCTGAACTCGCACGATTTCACTCCCGCTGGCAGTCCCGATTTCAGCCACGATTTCAAAGACATCTGAAACAGATGTCAATGTAAATCACGGCTGAAATCGCAAAAAGTAGTACAGAAACTACTTTTTGTAATCGGTGCAGCGCTGCAGATGCGGCGTCGCACCAATTAGGACGGTGCCATTGCCCGCAATTTGCGGCAAATTTCGCCGATTTGACATGCGATTTGACATGTCAAATCGCATGTCAAATCGCACCAGTGTGAACCAGGGCTTGGGCTGGATTCACACCTATGCATTCTTAGCGCTTTTTGCATTTTGCAGATTTGCACTACAGAATGTGTTCCATAGGAACCCATGCTAAATGGACTGTAGTGCAAATCTGCAAAATGCAAAAAGCACTAAAAATGCATAGTTGTGAATCCAGCCTTAGACCCCATTCACACTTTTGTGGCTTGTAATGTGCCTTTGGACATCAAAGTCGCATGAAAAGTCGTACCCCATGTTTTCTGATGATAACCATTCATATATGTGCAACTTAAAGTGGTTGTAAAGGCTGCAGGTTTTTTACCTTCCTGCATTTTATGCAGGAAGGTAAAAAAAAAACATTAGTGTACAACTCCCCCCTCAGTTTTAGCCAAGGTTCCAGAGGAGTTTAATATTATTTCAAAGGTTCCTCCAGGGTAAAACAGTTGAGAAAGGCTGGCTTAGACAGATGTCAGGAAGAAGAATTGAGAAATAATAGTAGAATCCTAAAATGCTGCAGCAGGTGCATTATAGGTGGAACATTGAGAGATTGGACTGGAGGTACATACGTAATGGTGGCATACCTGATTGTAATGATATTTTTGTTTTTGTCCAGAGACTGTCTTCTCTTGCTTTACTATGAAGCACACTTCTTATGATTGTGCATTGTTAATCTGCTCATGTAACAATGTAGACCTAACACAGGCTGGAACTCTCGTAAAACCTGTATTTTTCACCAGCCATTTTGCTCCCTTCTCTCATCCAAGACGTCTTATTCTGCACATCAAGCTGCTCTTAAGCCATTTAGTCTGCAGCCAGTCTGACGAATACCTTTGTGGGCTCAGGCACTGACCACATTGATGCCAGTCACTGACCAAGCATATCTCTCATTTTCGAGCCGTCAGATCCATTTTCTTTGGCTGATTTAGAATAAAGGTGAAAGACCTTGTTTAGTACACAAGGCTGCTCTCAGGCAAATGGTCATGGATTATAAAAAAAGATATAGTTTAGGCAGTAAAGAGAACATAAATGAAAGAAAGGAACAATCAATGTTGATACATTGCTATTATAGTCCTCGGGGAACTTTTAACTTCTTTAGTTGTTTACAAATCTCACTTGATAAGATTGTAAAGCTGCCCTTAATGGGACAATAACCACAGACATGTCTTTTGCTTAAAGGGGAATTATAATGATTTTAGATCTATTTTGTTTCAGTTATTTATTTTAAGAAATTTTAAAACTGATGTTTAACATCTGCTTAAAATGTGTATAAAGTATTTGTTTTCTAATTAAAAGTGTTACATACGGTGCACACAAGACACAGGTCACTTAACATTATGGGTTATGACTGTGTGCAGACATCACCAAAGAGGTCGTTTGCTTTCAGACTGTCTCTCTCTAATGGAACCTTCTTACAAAACCATGGTAATTGAGAGACAGGGAAGAGTATGAGTAACTTCTCTAACTTGTTCAGTTCTGAGTGTAATTTCCAGCTTGTGCTACTAAGCAATTTTTCGAAATATATATATATATATATATATATATATATATTGATTTTTTACTAATTTTTTTACTAGTAATGGCGGCGATCAACAATTTTTAGCGGGACTGCGACATTGTGGCAGACAAATCTGACATTAAGTGGACCAGTGACACAGTGATCAGTACAAAAAGAATACACTGTTACTGTACTAATGACACCGGCAGGGAAGGGGTTAACATCAGGGGCAATCAAAGGGTTAAATGTGTTTCCTGGGAGGGCTTTCTTACTGTGTGGGGGTTGCTTTGACTGGGGGGAAGACAGAGATCCATGTTCCTTCTTACCAGGAACACAAGATCTCCATCTTGCCCTCTCACAGTATGGCGCTCTGCCTTGTTTACATAGGCAGACCGCCATTCTGCCTCTCCTGAGACCAATCATCGTGTCCCGGTGGACAATTTACGTCTGCCGAACACGCTGATTGGCTCCCGCTGTGTCCCCAGACCTAGTACATGAAATCACGTACAGGAACAGTTTATCTGCGTTGGGCGGTCCTTAACAGGTTAAACCTGTGCCCAGACTATGCACACTTGGCACCACAATCACAACTTTTTCCAGCCCTTGTAAACAAATACCGGGTGATGTAAGTTTCTAGAAACCATCTATAACCCACATTAAGAGTACTGTATATGTTTTGATCTTTTAGGAGGATCTTCAGTATAAGTGTTCTTATATTAAAAGTCAGCAGCTACAGTTTTAAAAAAATTTCCACAGTGAAGAACCTCTTTAATTTGCAGGGATTCCCTCTTACTTCCTGTGTTGGCTATGGTTATGGCTATGGGACAAAAAGTGAAAAGAGAAGTGCAGCCAAGCCTTGTTTGGCTTTACTTTTCCTGTGGATCACAGGAGTGCAGTTTGTTCTGCAATCCTGTGACCTGTTTTCAGCAGATGGCTGACGTCACAGAACGGTCCAGGCTCGGGAAGGATCTTGACCATATGGTCGGGATCAGCCGACATGCCTGGACCGGCACCCGGATAAGCCTCTCAGCAAGGAGAGGAAAGGGGAGCTGAGCAAATACTCGGAATCCGGACAACCCTACCTCCTACCTTCTAGTCCTTCATCATTTCCTCCCACACTTACCACCAGGATTTCTCCTTAGTCTCCCCCATCCTCTGGGATTTCTCCTTAGTCTCCCCCATCCTCTGGGACTCTCTACACCAACCTTTTCAACTATAGCCTACTCTGTCCACCTAAAAAATCATCTCTTTAGGAAAACCTATCCTGATTCCACCAAAAATTTGAACATTTATTTTTTCCACCAACTCCTCCCCACAAAGCCTTTTGTACCACTTGCCACCCATTTTAGAATGCATGCTTTCACAAAGTTTGTGAAAGCTGTATTGCCATAAGTATAAATCCTGCATATTAAAAATAATCTATAGTCTCTTCTCCTGGCAGTTGTGTCATCCGAAATGATTGTTGGATGGGGCACATTATCGGGCAGCACACAAAAAAAAACAAACAGCTAAGGTCAGATATAGATTTGTTAAAGTTTAAAAATCACTGTTGCAGAGGGGATTACTGATCCTGCATTGTATGTGATGATAATGTCAGAGTGCAAGAAATGAACATAGCGCAGAAGAGAAGAGGCATTGGGGGAACCGTTACATGTAGTGAAGGAAACAAGTGGGCGTGAAGGACCGGCATTCAGCTGCTGCAGGGTGAGCCACAAATGATTGATTCCAGCTATTTCGCCACTAGGTACTGATCACTCTCTGTGTTCATTCATAACTGAAGCATAGTAAACTGTGTTTACTAAGCTTCAATTTATGAATGTGTTTCCTCAGTCCCTTTTTCTGTCTCAAAAGTAAGAAAGCATTGTGAAAAAAAATGTCAAAACATTATTTTAAAAAAATATTGTAAAAGAAAATTGTTAATTTTTTTAAAATAAAATCAGAGTAAAATTTCTAAAAAATCCACGCCCAATATGTAGTATCATTTAGCCACACCCACTGTTTGCTACTGCGTGCTACATGGTCGCTATGTTCCTAAAAGAGGCCCCCATGCATTACTTTGCCCAGGAGCCCATGATGCTGTTAAAGTGGTTGTAAACCCCATTCATGAAATATGACCTGGGCACATTTATCTGTAGTGTTTACGTATCTTTCTCCAAAGCTCAGAGGGCCGTGTCTTTCTGCTGCTCTGTTCCTCTGTTATCAACAGAGTCGCTTTTGACAAGTTCTCAGACACATAAGATAATTCTGCTGCTCTGTTCCTCTGTTATCAACAGTCACTTCTGACAAGTTCTCTGACACATGAGATAAGATCTGCTGGAAATTTGTCCCAGGGAGGGAGCTTAGAGATAGATAAGCAGAGAGCTTGTCTATTCATAGTACAGCTCTGCATGCTCCTTCAATCCCATGCTTATGTGAAGGGGGAGTGTGCCTTCCCTCCAATCAGCTCTCACACAGTGTATGCCAAGACTTCCCTCCCCCTGCTGGAAGAGGAAACAAGATTCCTAACATGATCTGCACTTTCTAAAGAGCGTAGAAAGGGAAGACAGCAGATATACATGTATAACTTATGTAGGAGGATTTGTTTCATCTCTGTGTATCATCTGAGGCTATTCACTTCACTGGGTATAGGAGAGGGTTTACGTCCACTTTAAGGTGGTACTGGTACCATGGTACAGGGGAACTCGCTGTAATGGTAATTTTTTTTCCCCAGGAATTCAGCTTTAAAAGGAGCATTTAGTGTATTTGGTGTATTTTATACTGTTGCAATGGCAGCGCCTGCACCCAAGCCGATGGACGAATTGGCATTGGGGGGCCGACATCGCAGGATCCCTGGACGGGTACAGTATTTGTAGCTGCTGACTTTTAATTATTTATTTTTTTTAAGCTGGAACGCCACTTTAAGCAGTCCATTTAAATAAATGTGTGCCAACGTACCTTAACAGAGTGAATGGGCCCTTAAAAATATTGAAAGGATTTTAAATTTTTCATAAGGCACCAAAGGACTGATATATGAAATACGTGATATAGGAAGATTTTCTTTTTGCTAATATTGTTCCTAATAGAAAGAATTTAGCTTACAAGTCCAGATTTTAAAATGAAACAAGGATTTTTTTTTTTGGTTACCAGGAGCAACAAGAATATTTTCCTCCAGTTCTATTTTCATGTATTCTAAGTCCTAAAGAGAAATATCTGTTGTCACAGTGAATGGGGCTTTTTATCTTTAGGATAGAACAATTATATTTCATGTAGAGAGAATAAAAGCTATACGCTATAGAGATTTATTTTATTTTTTTAACAAGGATATCAGCTTTAAACCAGTTTTTCTTTTTATCTGCAGCATCCTTTTAATAACAGATACATATTTACATACAAGTTCCTATCCCTTATCAGTGTGAGAGATAGTTGAGATAAAGCTATTGCACAAAGCCTACTCAAGTAATTGACATAAGATGGGGGTATGGAATACAGGCATGATCCAGTCACTGAACATTCCTTTTTTTTTGTTATAAGCAGTGTACGAATGTGCCTTCTTATATTGCCTAAAGAGTGAGTTCACCTTTACAGAAAAATCTGTAAGGTGAACTTACACAGGACCCCCACCTCGTCCCCCCGTCCCGCTGACCTGCATGACAGAGATCGCCCGTTCTGAGCCCCGGTATAGCCGCCTCACAGCCCTGGCGCTTAGAAATCCTCTCAGCTTTCTCTCTTCTTCCCTGCTGAGAGGACGGGCTACGTGGGTTCTGCTTGGTCTGCGCCACCCATGTGACAGCGCGACCAATTAGAATGCTCTTAAACTTACCTTTTGATGGGGTATGTTTAGGAGATTAATATCGAGGGATTTCCAAGCGCCGGAGCCGTGAGGCGGCTATACCAGGGCTCAGAACGGGCGATCACCGCCATGCAGATCAGCGGGACTGGGGGGCGAGGTGGGGGTCCTGTTTAAGTTCACCTCACAGATTTTACTGTAAAGGTGAACTTACCCTTTAAGCATACATGTTCATGCAGTATGCAGGTACAAATGACAGCCCTATACCACTAGACTGTTCATACCTAGGAAAAAAGGGGAACTATCAACAAAAAAAAAAACAGCCAATGATTCTCCAGTGAACAGTTATCCATGAGTGTATACCTATCCTGTCCATTAATCCTGATCAGATAACAGTCATCTTATGTCTATAATTCAGCCAGTGGAGTCCATGCTCTCAACCCATGCTGGATGGCTTTATAGGAGATTGCTCTTCTTTTGCTGCGGTTATCTACCATCCAGCTCTATGCACATATTTTGTGGCCTCTTACTCTTCCATTAGTGAATGCAAGCAAGCCGCCTCTGTTGCCTTCTGCTTAACAGCCATTGATCTTCTGTGAGGCTTGAGGCCTGGATTGGGCTGAGACCCGTGTGGTCTGCACCACTGCGCCATTACCTGTGGGTCTCGACATCCAGTCACGTTCATATCTTTTATGGCTTCCACTTCCTTATCCCCTGATGAAGACTTTATATAAGTTGAAATGCCATGGCTTGACTTGGTGGATATGCAATTTATTTTAAGAACTTCACGTATCCCTGCAGTATATATACAGTCATGGCCGAATTTGTTGGCACCCCAGAAATTTTTCCAGAAAATCAAGTATTTCTCACAGAAATGTATTGCAGTAACACATGTTTTGCTATACACATGTTTATTCCCTTTGTGTGTATTGGAACAAAACAAATTGGACATAATGTCACACAAAACTCCAAAAATGGGCTGGTCAAAATTCTTGGCATCAAAATTGTGGATAAATAAGATTGTTTGAAGCATGTGATGCTCCTCTAAACTCACCTGGGGCAAGTAACAGGTGTGGGCAATATAAAAATCACACCTGAAAGTAGATAAAAAGGAGAGAAGTTCACTTAGTCTTTGCATTGTGTGTCTGTGTGTGCCACACTAAGCATGGACAACAGAAAGAGGAAAAGAGAACTGTCTGAGGACTTGAGAACTAAAATTGTGGAAAAATATCAACAATCTCAAGGTTACAAGTCCATCTCCAGAGATCTAGATTTGTCTTTGTCCACAGTGCGCAACATTATCAAGAAGTTTGCAACCCATGGCACTGTAGCTAATCTCTCTGGGCTTGGACGAAAGAGAAAAATTGATGATAGGTTGCAACGCAGGATAGTCTGGATGGTGGATAAGAAGCCCCAAACAAGTTCCAAAGAAATTCAAGCTGTCCTGCAGGCTCAGGGAGCATCAGTGTCAGCGCCAACTATCCGTCTACATTTAAATGAAATGAAACGCTATGGCAGGAGACCCAGGAGGACCCCACTGCTGACACACAGACATAAAAAAGCAAGACTACAGTTTGCCAAAATGTACTTGAGTAAGCCAAAATCCTTCTGGGAAAACATCTTGTGGACAGATGAGACCAAGATAGAGCTTTTTGGTAAAGCACATCATTCTACTGTTTACCGAAAACGGAATGAGGCCTACAAAGAAAAGAACACAGTACCTACACTGAAATATGGTGGAGGTTCAATGATGTTTTGGGGTTGTTTTGCTGCCTCTGGCACTGGGTGCCTTAAATGTGTGCAAGGCATCATGAAATCTAAGGATTACCAAAGGATTTTGGGTCTCACTGTAGAGCCCAGTGTCAGAAAGCTGGGTTTGCGTCCGAGATCTTGGGTCTTCCAGCAGGACAATGACCCCAAACATACGTCAAAAAGCACTCAGAAATGGATGGCAACAAAGCGATGGAGAGTTCTAAAGTGGCCAGCAATGAGTCCAGATCCAAATCCCATTGAACACCTGTGGAGAGATCTTAAAATTGCTGTTGGGAAATGTCGCCCTTCCAATAAGAGAGACCTGGAGCAGTTTGCAAAGGAAGAGTGGTCCAAAATTCCGGGTGAGAGGTGTAAGAAGCTTATTGATGGTTATAGGAAGCAACTGATTTCAGTTATTTTTTCCAAAGGGTGTGCAACCAAATATTAAGTTAAGGGTGCCAAGAATTTTGATCAGCCCATTTTTGGAGTTTTGTGTGACATTATGTCCAATTTGCTTTTTTTCCTCCCTTTTTTTGTTTTGTTCCAATACACACAAAGAGAATAAACATGTGTTACTGCAATACTTTTCTGTGAGAATTACTTGATTTTCTGGAAACATTTCTGGGGTGCCAACAATTTCGGCCATGACTGTAGGAATGGTATAAGATCAGGACGTGAAGTGTCTAGACCAGCCACTTTTAAACCCGTTGTTCAATAAAAGTTTTTTTTAACTTTTATTACACCAATTTGTAATTGTGTGATTTTTATTGCTGCAACAAAGTCCCATGGGAGATATCTTTTGTCTAGTTTATCAGGGATGGAGCAGCCTTCTTCCCATGATATAATTACTACTCTCTGCTTTCTTACGTCTATTAGTACCTCCACCAGCTACAGTATATACATCATTTATTCAAATTGAAGACAAACCTACTAGCCTCTAAGGCCACCATACATGCCTCAATTGTCTTTTATTTGAGATATACAAGAGAAAACCAGTCAATTCCCCCATCTATACTAACAGCATGGATAGAAGTATCCTCACTGCCGGCTATTGTATTTGGGCAGCCGTGGCACCCTGAGAGGACACAGTAGTTGTACTACAGTATAGTTGATCATTTTCCACCCAGCTCACTAAATTTTTGAATTGATTTTTGTTGAGCATGGTAGTGCTTGTAGAGCCACCCATGGCTTCAATTTCAGCTGAATCAGAAGGAGACAAAGTTTAAGCTGTCCATGGGGGACTTTACAGCCTAAAAGGAATTGTTAACAAATCTGAGAAAGTTTAATATATTTGGTTTTATAGCCAAGACTAAAGGTAAAAGAGGCTGACATTCCTTTTTATTGTTGACTGTACAAGGAGTCACTTGAGAGTTAAGCTGAGAGTGCATTAATTTGAGTTATATCATCCTTTAATATGGGTTGCATTATAGTAACCCTTTCCATAAAAATAGGCAGGCAATGAACCTCAACAGACAAATTAATTCACATGCACTTTTTTTCTGACACTGCAATGCCCTAAAATGTGGTGGTGACCTGTTCTATGTTGCCAGCAACTGTACAGTGTGTTGGAGTGCCATTTACAATGCTTTGGGGCAAATAAAGACAATAAGGCTTTAAAATGGTTCTAAAGCCTTAAACAGTAACTCCACTTTTGTTGAGAAAAAAACATTCCCCTCTGGGTGATCTAGGTATATTGCAAGGATTGTAACAAACTTTGTTGCAGATTCCTACCTTTTGTTATTCTGGAGAAATAGCTGTTTGATTCTGTGTCTATGACTAAACCTGTATGGGAGTGGTTTTGTAATTATCATTTAGTTGCTGCACCTGCAGGGCTCTAATGAGGAAAGTTGCAGAGTCTGCATCTCTTTAGACATGATTTCCTTTGGGAGTATCTCACCAAAAATGCAATTTTTGTTTCAGGGGATGCGCAAAATAAAATTTATATCTTAGTGCAGACTTCTGGGAAAATCAGTAAGCCAATCACACAAGCAGGAAATGACATGCCTGGGGGCGTGCTATACATCATTCTGTGTACAGAACACCTCCAGGTAGCCATATTGCATTGAAATTTACAGAGAATTACAGTGCTGCAGTTTGAAAATGAGAGGTCATTTCTAATAACATTCAATTACAATATGACTTGTGTCGCAATTGTATACGCTATCTTATTATTATTTTTATTTGCTATTTTTTACCATGAGCGGAGCTACTCTTTAAGGTTTTTCACCTTAAAGCATTCTGTGCATTAAGTTGAAAAACCTTCTGGGCTGCAGCTCCCTCCCAGCCCCCCCCCTTTTTTTACCTGAGCCCAATCCGATCCAGTGATGTGCATGATAGCAGTGGCTCCTGCCGCTGTCTCTCTCCTCATTGGGCAGCTTGATAGCAAGGGCAGCCATTGGCTTCTGCTGCTGTCAATCAGATGCTGTGACACGGGAGTGGGGGGCAAGGCTGAGTCCCAAAGTCTGTGTCAATGGATGCAGAAGCAGGACTCGGGAGAGAGCATGCAAAGAGGGGGGCCTGGAGCACCAGCGGGGACCCCAGAAGAAGAGGATCAGGGCTGCTCTGTGCAAAAGCACTGCATGGGCAGGTAAATATGACACATCTGTGATTTTAATTATTGTTATACAGGATTTATATAGCGCCAACAGTTTACGCATCGATTTACAACGTTAGGGCAGACAGTACAGTTACAATACAATACAGGAGAAATCAGAGGGCCCTGCTCGTTAAAGCTTACAATCTAGAAGGGAGGGTAATTTTAAAAAAAGTGAAAGTTTAGAACCACCCAACTGAACCTTCAGTCATTATCTGCTAAATACATTCCAGGTGCAAAAAAAGGTTTTCAATGTCTTGCTGTTCATCTTATTTTCTAAGCAACCAAAGCCTGAGTAGAATCTTCTGTCCCTGGAGAGCAGCTAAGTGGTCTCTTGCTCTCTCTATAGAAGGAGTGGACTCATTGCAAAGGTCCGACACACATCCTGTTGAGTCAGACCTATAACTCTGCAATTAGCAAGGGTCATGCTCCCTGCTAGTTGGTGAGTTATGGCTCAAAATACAGCAGGGGACTGGTTGAACCTCTTCAAATATATGACCATTTCCCCACAGAGACTACGGAGTCCAGTTTACAGCATGCTGAAAGAACTCAGGCTTTTCTACTTATGGCAAACTGTAATGCCGCGTACACGCGATCGTAATTTCCGACAAAAAATGTTCGATGTGAGCTTTTGGTCGGATATTCTGACCGTGTGTAGGCTCCATCGGACATTTGCTGTCGGAACTTCCGACAACAAAAGTTTGAGAGCAGGTTCTCAATTTTTCCCGACAACAAAATTTCTTGTCGGAAATTCCGATCGTGTGTATCCAATTCCGACGCACAAAAATCCTACGCATGATCGGAATCAATTCGACGCATGCTCGGAATCATTGTACTAATTGTCGTAGTGTTGTACGTCTCCGCGTTCTTGGCGTTCGGAATTTACGAGCAACATTTGTGCGACCGTGTGTATGCAAGACAAGTTTGAGCCAACATCCGTCTGAAAAAAACACGGTTTTGTTGTCGGAAATTCTGATCATGTGTACGCGGCATAAGACTCTTGTTTGATGCACCTGGAATGTATTTAGTTATTTTAAACTGGTCATTAAGTTTTACATGCATTCTTGTGAATAGATTATCCAGATTGTAATGAACAGGAGCCTATGTCTTGGGTTTTCCAGCCATTTAAGAAATCACCCTTTAGGACACACTGGCGGCAAAGCTATTATCAATTATATGTGGATACAAACTGGTCGAACTCCATCCCATTTTTGCAGCAGTTTAACCACCTTGGTTGGTTGAGAAATGACAACTCTACTAGCATTTTACAATCTCGCTTTTCCTATTGTTATTAAAAGTTTTCCTGCAGGGCACATATGCCTAATGCCGCATACACACGATCATTTTTCCCGTCGGGAAAAATTTAATTTTTTCCTTTGGACGAGAAAAACGATCGTCTGTGGGCTTTTTGACGTTTTTCCCGATGGGAAAAACGGCATTAATCACGACGAGAAAAATTAGAACATGCTCTAATTTTTCTCGTCGTGATTCCTGTCATTTTTTTCCGCGGCAGTTTTCCCATAGGGAAACACTCCCGCCGAGCCTACACACGGTTGTTTTTTACTCGTCAAGAGAAAAAATTACGGGAAAAAAGGCCGTGTGTGGGGGAACAAGCCGTTCCCTCGTTTTTCCTGTCGTGATTCACGGCGGTGTTTTCACCGCTGTGAATCACGATCGTGTGTACGCGGCATTAGGCTTCCAAACAAGCCAACGAAAGTGATCAGCAGCTCATTTGGAGCTAAATCTGAACAATTTTATCATACAGTTTAGGAGTCCCCGAGACTGGCGCCACAGCAAGAAATGGAGTTTGCAAAACATATCCATAATAATAAAATTGCCTTCATTGTGACCTAATCAGTAATTGAGAGGTTAAGCATTTTGCTACTTACAATCTAGAACTTAAACAAGAAGTGATTATGAAAGGAGAGTCGATTTTCAGCTATTCCAAGTGCTTTTGACTGGTTTCCCAGTGGGGCCAATTTGCTAATATTAAGCATTTTTGAGCTAAATAGAATTCAATGAAGACTGAGAAGTGCAGCTTAAAAAGTTTAGAACTGAATTTGAAATTAGTGATGGTAGCAGAAGAGTCCCCTAACAGAGAGAATTTGTCCTAAAGAGCTAATTAATAGGAAATTATTGCTGGAGAATGTGCTGCTATTATCTAAGCAAGGGAAGAGAACAATATTTGGTATTACAGATCTCTGTAGAATTCCTGACAACTCTGCAGTGTTTGAAAAGCACTGTGTTTGTGTCGAGCGTGCTGTATTAACGGTTTAGTAATTGCATTTCATGTTTACGTCTGCTCAACATCAACTATTCATTACTTATGTCATCATTTTCTGAAGCTAGTAATGTTATTTTACTTACTTGAAATGCAGGGTGAAAATGAGCACACGTGCTGTATGGAACAAGTGCCAGGCACCAGTTATGCTGAATATTTTTAAAACCAGGATACATCCTGCATACCTACCAATTTTCTGAGATGGTAAAATGAGACACCCTTTAGAACAAATGAAAAAGCACACAATCCTGCCATGTCCTCAGTTAGGAGGACCATAACAATTATTATGCAGAAAATGATTGGTTAAAATCACAAATGCTCAATTCACCACTCCTTTTCTTTTAGGCACACTTATCAAAATAACAAATGCAATAATTTAAAGCAGCCTTTCTCAACCCGGGTTCTTACAGTGGTTGCTAGGGATTCGTTGAGCCCTGATGGTTTGATCTCCTTCCTACAATGACCATCAATGTAAAAGAGCATTTCCCCCCCCCCCCCCATCCTCCAATGCAAGGGATGCTTTTTTCCACTGACCCCCAATGCAAGAAGGTTTTACCCCCATTGGCCACCAATGTAAAGCCCTGTACACACGATCGGATTTCCTATGGATTGTAATCCGATGGATTTTTCCATGGGAAATCCGATGAAGCTGACTTCCATCAGTCTTGCCTAAACACCATCAGTCAAAAATCCGACCGTCCAAAACGCTGTGACGTAAAACACTCCGACAAGCCGAGAAAAATTAAGTTCAATGCTTCTGAGCATGCGTCGACTTGATTCTGAGCATGCGTGGGTTTTTTGTCCGATGGAGTTCCACACAGACGATCGGAATTTGCTATAGTTTTTTTCCCCTTCGGATAAATTTAAAACTTGCTCTATTTTTTCTCACCGATGGAAAAAAAGACCGATGGGGCCCATACACGATCGGTTTTTTTCCGATGAAAAAAGTCCATCGGACTGTTTTCATCGGTCAAAGCGATCGTGTGTACACGGCTTAAAGTGATTGTAAACCCACATAACTTTTTTTTTCTTTCTAGCCCACCTGCAAGACAAAGCTATAATGAGCTAGTATGACTAGCATACTAGCTCATTATGTACCACTTACCTTAGATCGGGGCCCCCGAAGCCGTCCGTGTCCCTCTCTCCAGCCACAGCCATCGCTGCGGCGATAGCCGGAATGGTACTTCCGGGTATCGCCGCTCCAGCCAATCACAGCGCCGCTCCGGCGCTGTGATTGGCCGGAGCGGCGAAGACGTCACTCCGCGCTTGCGCGCGGGAGCCGTCAAATTCGGCTAAGCCCAAGAATTGCTGGGACTTAGCCGAATTTGTGAATGGGATTAACCCCATGAATGCGCCGTTGTCTACGGCGCGCATGCGCCGTAGACACAGAGCAATGTAATTTTTAGCAAATATCTACTAAACCGTGTAGGTTTAGGATATATTCCTTGCACCTACAGGTAAGCCTTAATCTTGCCCCACTAAATATTAATGCAGGGGTCCCTTCTCCACCAACCACCAATGTAAAAAAGGACCTTGCCCCACTGACCACAACTAAGGAGGAATGAAGTTCCTCCACTTATTAAAATAACAAATGCAATAATTTAAAGCAGCCTTTCTCAACCCGGGTTCCTACAGAGGTTTCTAGGGATTCCTTGAGCACTGATGGTTTGATCTCCTTCCTACAATGACCATCGATGTAAAAGGGCATTTTACTCCTGACCCCCAATGTAAGGGGTCCTTTTTTCCACTGACCCCCAATGCAAGAAGGTTTCACCCCATTGGCCACCAATGTGAAAGGGTCTTTATTCCACTGACCACAAATGTAAATAGACTCTTGCCCCACTAAATAATAATGCAGGGCTCACTTCTCCACCAACCACCAATGTAAAAAATACCCTTGCCCCAATGACCACAACTAAGAAGGAATGAAAGACAAAGGACTTTGTTTCCAAAGATGGACACTCCCTCCAAATCATGGACACTTGGGAACTTTGTTTCCTTGTCATGTTTACTGTCCAGATCAACTAACAACCTTTGCAATTCGATATAATACCTATAAACACATAAACTATATTGTCAAAAGTATTTTAACGTCTGCCTTTAAACGCACATGAACTTTAATGGCATCCCAGTCTTAGTCCGTTGGGTTCAACTCTTCTGGGAAGGTTGTCCGCAAGGTTTAGGAGTGTGTCTATGGGAATGTTTGACCATTCTTCCAGAAGTGCATTTGTGAAGTCAGGAACTGATGCTGGACAAGAAGGCCTGGCTTTTAGTCTCCACTCTAATTCATCTCAAAGGTGTTCTATCGGGTTGAGGCCAGGGTTGTGTAGGCCAGTCAAGCTACCCTAAACTCCCTCACCATGTCTTTATGGAGCTTGCTTTGTGCATTGGTCCAAATCATTTGGTGGAGTGGGGATTATGGTGTGGGGTTGTTTTTCAGGCGTTGGGTTTGACCCCTTAGTTCCAGTGAAGGGAACTTTTATAGCATCAGCATACCAACACATTTTGGACAATTTCATGCTCCCAACTTTGTGGGAACAGTTTGGGGATGGCCCCTTACTGTTTCAACATGACTGCGCACCAGAGCACAAAGCAAGGTCCATAATGACATGGATTTGGGGAGGAGGAACTTGACTGGCCTGCACAGAGTCCTGACCTCAACCTGATAAAACACTTTTGGGATGAATTAGAGCGGTGACTGCGAGCCAGGCCTTCTCTTCCAACATCAGTGCCTGACCTCACAAATGTCCTTCTGGAAGAATGGTCAAGCATTCCCATAGACACACTCTTAAAACTTTTGACAATATAGTGTACATTACATAGGAACATAGTTGAATAAAGACTAGACTTGTGCACAACGGAAAAATTTGTTTAGTTTCGGTTTGTTTCTTTTCGGTCCTGTTGATTCGTAATCATTCGTAATTTTGCTAGACGGGATTTTTCGTTTTCGGACTAATTCGTATTTTCGCAAGCGTCATTTTTCGTTGAATTTTTAGTTGATTTATAATTCGTACTTTCGGTAGGGTACGTTGTTTTTCATTGATTCTGGACACAACTCCTACTTAACTCGTAACTTTTTTTGGGTTCGTTGATTCGTAATTTTCTGTGTCTCTCTCACAACGACGCTGCCTATTATGCCTAATGTGCTTCGAATTGATTTGTACTTTTCTAAATACATAGCGGTTATTTGTAACGATTCGAAATCTCGTATTTTACTTTCGTTTTTTACATGCGGCTATAGCCTCCGCCCCTGTACATCATTTTGAGAGGGAGTTCAGCACGGTGAGGGAGAAGTGCAGAGCAGAGTGAGTTTATTGTGCTTCGTATGGATTCGTACATTCGTAACTTTTTTCATAACGAATTATGCCGAAGACATTCGGGCATTCGCTATTTTGTGGTATAATTTATTTCGGATTCGGTTTTATTCGTAATTGCTTTGTTCGGAAATTCGAATGCTTCTGAATGTCCGAAAGTTGCTAAATTCGGACGAATTTCGATTCATTATGAAACGAATTGCACAAGCCTAATAAAGACACCTTTTCTTCCAGGTCAACCTGTGTGGGTGGGTGTTTATGTATTTATGCCAATACGATGTCCCATATTCCTGTATATTGCGTTTGCTAAAATGCCCATCTAAGGGTTTTTGTAAACTATCAACACTTCCCATGGACACCACTGATTGTAAAAGGGAGTTCCACATCCTTACCACTCTGACTGTAAAGAACCCCCTACACAGTTTAAAGTGGAAGTAAAGGTTTTAAGAATAAAAAAAACAACCCTGCAAGGTAAAGGCATAATGGGCTAGTATGCATCGCATACTAGCCCATTATGAAGGACTTGTCTTGAAACAAAGCCCTCCAGCAGTGACAGATTCGCCCTGTCATCCTTCCAGATTCGCAGGCTGCGACTGCTTAAATGGCAGAGCTGCAATGACGTCACTCCCACGGCACAGGGCTCTGAAGGAACAGCACGGGCATGCTGTCCCTTCAGAGCGCATGCACTGGCAACGTCCCCGGCTGCTGCTCCCTAGAATATCTCCTAAATAGTGCACGTTTAGGAGATATTTATTTAACTACCACTTTAACCACATCAATACTGGGCACTTTAGCCCCCTTCCTTCCCAGACCAATTTTCAGCTTTCAGTGCTCTTGCATTTTCAATGACAATTGCGCGGTCATGCTACACTGTACCCAAATGACATTTTTATCATTTTGTTCACACAAATAGAGTTTTCTTTTGGTGGTATTTATTCACGACTACTTTTTTTATTTTTTGCGATATAAGTGAAAAAAGAGCGGAAATTTGAAAAAAAATATATATTTTCGTCTTTCTATTTTTAAAAAAATCCAATAAAATTGAATTTTGTCATAAATTTAAGCCAAAATGTATTCTACTACATGTTTTTGGTAAAAAAAAATCCGTTAAGTGTATAATAATTGGTTCGCGTGATCACGGACATATGTACGCAAATGATCATGTACAGATGTGCGCAGGTGATCACGGACATATGTGTGTAAATGATCATTGGGACATATGATTTTACTGTCACATGTGTGGGGGCCAGGTGTTTTTACTATGTGGGGACATGTGTGTGTGGGGACGTGTGTGTGGGGACATGTATTTTGGGGAAATGTTTGTTTACTTTATGTGTTTACACTGTGTGGGGACACTAGGCTGGTGATCAGTGAGTAAAAAGCTGAAAAAAACAGCTCATACTCACTGATCACCAGCCAGCTGCAGCCATCCGCTCTCCTCTCCTCACCGACGACTTCTGTGTGAGGAGAGGAGAGCTGATAGCCCAGCAACCGGCTCTCTGTTTACATCACATGACGGCTGTGATTGGACACGGCCGTCATGTGATCAGGAGGGCCAATCACAGAGCCCTTCTGCCGAATCGAGATGCGCCGTGTCCAGGTGACACGAGTGCATCGGGATCCCGTTGCTGCGTCCACTCAGAAGGAGAGAGCGCCCACCCGGCCGTATATGTACAGTGGCCGGGTGGGAAGTAGTTAAGGTTGACCCACTTTTCCTCCAATTTCATTAAGTGGTTGTGTGTCTTCTTAAGCTCCCTGAAACAGAATAGTTTTTTCCCTATACTAGATTCGCCATTGAGGTATTTGTATATCACTATATTTTCTCCTCTCAAGGGTCTCTTCTCCAGGGAGAATAAGTCTAATGCTTGTAGTCCTTCCTTATACGTGAGGTCCTGAAGGCCCCTTATTAGCTTTGTTGCTTTTCTCTGGACTCTCTCCAGTTCCAGCACATCTTTCCTGAGGACTGGTGACCAGAACTGACCAGCATACTCAAGATGTGACTGAAGTCTTGTAGGAGTGGTAGAATTATATTTTTTTCTCTTGAGTAAATACCCTTCTCAATGCATACTAATATTCTGCTAGCTTGCTTACTGCAGCTTGGCATTGTATACTATTGCTGAGCCTGTGATCTACTAGGACCCCCAGATTTTTTTCCATCCTGGATTCCCCCAAACGTCCTTCCCCTAGCGAGTAACTTGCATTCCTGTTCTTAGCTCCCAAGTGTAATACTTTAAATTTTTCAACATTAAACTTTATTTTCCATGTAGTTGCCCACCCCTCTATTTTATTATGGTCTTTTTGAGAGGTTTCTATATCCTCCTGTGAAGTACATTATGACAAATTTGCAATGGTAATTGGGTTGGCCTGGGTTGGGTCGGGGTGGAAAAAACAGATGTATATTGAAGCATATGTGAGATTTTAATGATTGAGTTTACATTACATTAACACCTTCCCACCAGTTGTATGCATTTATGTGGAACAATGGCGGGTGGGTTTTATCTGCCACATACTGTATATGCATACAGTTGGCACCGCTGAGAGTGCGCTAACTCGGTGCTCGGTTCCCTGCAAATTGACTTAGGTGTAGCTACAGCTCCCATTGACTGTTTATGATCAGGAGCTGGTGGGACAGACTTCCAATCATGCGACCACTGTCACAGTTATTTAAATTTATTACATGATTGGAAAGCCCACCTCTGACTCTGGGCATTAAAAACCAATTAATGGGACAGCGCATCAAGGGGCTTAAGCTTTACCCTTCTTTAAGGGGTGTTTAGGACAGATGTAATGCCCTTATATAACTCTGCACTTGTTTCTTGTAATATGAAGCACTGTATTTGACAGACACCATCACATGTTAAAAAAAGGAAAATTAAAAGTATACAGTGGGTACGTAAAGTATTCAGACCCCCTTAAATTTTTCACTCTTTGTTATATTGCAGCCATTTGCTAAAATCATATAAGTTCATATAAGTTTTCCTCATTAATGTACACACAGCACCCCATATTGACAGAAAAACACAGAATTTATGACATTTTTGCAGATTTATTGAAAAAGAAAAACTGAAATATCACATGGTCCTAAGTATTCAGACCCTTTGCTGTGACACTCATATATTTCACTCAGGTGCTGTCCGTTTCTTCTGATCATCCTTGAGATGGTTCTACACCTTCATTTGAGTCCAGCTGTGTTTGATTATACTGATTGGACTTGATTAGGAAAGTCACACACCTGTCTATATAAGACTTTACAGCTCACAGTGCATGTCAGAGCAAATGAGAATTATGAGGTCAAAGGAACTGCCTGAAGAGCAGACTTGTGGCAAGGCACAGATCTGGCCATGGTTACAAAAAAATTCTGCAGCACTTAAGGTTCCTAAGAGCATAATGGCCTCCATCATCCTTAAATGGAAGACGTTTGGGACGACCAGAACCCTTCGTAGATCTGGCCCTCCGGCCAAACTGAGCTATCGGGGGAGAAGAGCCTTGGTGAGAGAGGTAAAGAAGAACCCAAAGATTACTGTGGCTGAGCTCCAGAGATGCATTCGGGAGATGGGAGAAAGTTGTAGAAAGTCAACCATCACTGCAGCCCTTCACCAGTCTGGGCTTTATGGCAGAGTGGCAAGACACATGAAAGCCCGCATGGAGTTTGCTAAAAAAACACCTGAAGGACTCCAAGATGGTGAGAAATAAGGATCTCTGGTATGATGAGACCAAGATAGAACTTTGTGGCCTTAATTCTAAGCGGTATGTGTGGAGAAAACCAGGCACTGCTCATCACCTGTCCAATACAGTCCCAACAGGGAAGCATGGTGGTGGCAGCATTATGCTGTGGGGGTGTTTTTCAGCTGCAGGGACAGGACGACTGGTTGCAATCGAGGGAAAGATGAATGCGGCCAAGTACAGGGATATCCTGGACGAAAACCTTCTCCAGAGTGCTCAGGACCTCAGACTGGGCCGAAGGTTTACCTTCCAACAAGACAATGACCCTAAGCACACAGCTAAAATAATGAAGGAGTGGCTTCACAACAACTCTGTGACTGTTCTTGAATGGCCCAGCCAGAGCCCTGACTTAAACCCAATTGAGCATTTCTGGAGAGACCTAAAAATGGCTGTCCACCAACGTTTACCATCCAACCTGACAGAACTGTAGAGGATCTGCAAGGAGAAATGGCAGAGGATCCCCAAATCCAGGTGTGAAAAACTTGTTGCATCTTTCCCAAAAAGACTCATGGCTGTATTAGATCAAAAGGGTGCAAATACTAAATACTGAGCAAAGGGTCTGAATACTTAGGACCATGTGATAATTCAGTTTTTCTTTTTTAATAAATCTGCAAAAATGTCAACAATTCTGTGTTTTTCTGTCAATATGGGGTGCTGCGTGCACATTAATGAGGAAACAAAATTAACTTAAATGATTTTAGCAAATGGCTGCAATATAACAAAGAGTGAAAAATTTAAGGGGGTCTGAATACTTTACGTACCCACTGTACATATTACATAGTTAGTGAGGTTTAAAAAAGGCACCAGGCCATCCAGTTCAATCTATGATGTGTGTGTATGTGTTTATAGTGCATTGTATATCCCTGTATGTTGTGGTCATTGAGGTGCCCATCTAATCGTTTTTTTTTTTAATTATTGATGCTTCCCTCTGATACCACTGCTTGTGGAAGACAATTCCACATCCTTACCGCTCTGACAGTAAAGACTCCTCTGCGCAGTTTAAGGTTAAACGGCTTCTCTTCCAACTTTAGTGAATGGACTTTTTAAATCCCCTTTCACTAAATAGTTTTTTTCCCTATGCTAGGGTTGCCAGTACGGTATTTGTACATTGGTATCATATCCCCTCTCGAGCGTCTCCTCTGCAGAGAGAATAAGTTCAATGCTTGTAGTCTTTCCCCATAGCTGAGGTCCTCCATTCCCTTTATTAGCTATGTTGCCCTTCTCTGGACTCTCCAGCACAACCTTCCGGAGGACTGGTGCCCAGAACTGGACGGCGTACTCGAGATGTGGCCAGATAACAGTCTTGTAGATTGGAAGAATTATAATTTTTGCCAATATTCTGTTGGCTTTGCTTGCAGCAGCCTGGCATTGCATGCCATTGCCATCTACAAGGACACCCAGGTCCTTTTCCATCCTAAATTCCCCCAGAGGTTCTCTCCCTAGCCAGAAAACTTGTGTTCATATTTCTGTCACCTAAATGGCACTTAAACCTTACATTTTTCAATATTAAACCTCATTTGCCATATATTTGCCCACCCCATTATTTTGTTTAGGTCTTCTTGCAAGGTTTCCACATCCTGCGTAGAAGTTATTGCCCTGCTTAAATTGGTAGCATCTGCAAATACTGAGATTGAGTTGTTTATCCCATCCTCTAGATATTTTAAGAATAAATTAAACAGGATTGGTCCCAGCCTCCCAGGACAGATTCTTGGGGGACCCCACTCCAGACCATTCCGAGTACTCGCCATTTATCACCACCCTTTGGACTCGCCCCTGTAGACAGTTTTTAATCCAAGTGCCATGCCGACAGACCTCAGTTTGTACAGTAAATACTTGTGGGGAACTGTATCAAATGCCTTTGCAAAATCCAGATAAACCACATCCACAGGCCTTCCTCTATCTAGATAGCAGCTCACTTCTTCATAGAAGGTTAATAGATTGGTCTGGCAAGATTGATTCTTGAATCCATGCTGATTACTATACTACTAATGATACCATTTTCATTACTAAAATCTTGTATATAGTCTCTTATCATCCCCTCCAATAACTTGCAGACAATTGATGTTAGGCTAACTGGGCTGTAGTTCCCGGGGATATGTCTTGGCCCTTTTTTATATCTTGGTGCCACGTTGGCTTTTCTCCAATTAGCTGGTACCATTCCAGTCAGTAAACTGTCCATAAAAATTAGGAACAATAGTCTGGCTATTACCTGGTTGAGTGCCTTAAAGCGGAGTTCCAGGCTTTTTATGTTTATTAAAAGTCAGCAGCTACAAAAAGTGTAGCTGCTGACTTTTAATAAACAGACACTTACCTGTTCCGCGATCCAGCGATGCGGCCGAACGGAGCTTCGCTCCTCTCCCCCTCCTCTCCGCCGGCGCCTTCATTGCCACTCTGGGCACCCGGCCGTGACAGCTTTCGGCTTCACGGCCAGGCACGCACGGCGCATGTGCGAGTCGGGCTGCGCTCCCGGAGTGGACAGGCGATCTCCTGGGACCTGTCACATGTCCCAGGAGATCGCCTAGAGGGAGGGGCCGCCTAAGGCGAGAGGAGGAGTCGCCTAGGCGGTCCCTGGGCGGAAGGAGGAAGTGGGACAGGAAGTCCCACTCCTAACGAAGCCCCCGGTCCCCACCCAAAAAAATGACATGCCAAATGTGGCATGTAAGGGGGTGAGGAGTGCTTAAAGTGGAAGTTCCACTTTTGGATGGAACTCCGCTTTAAGGACTCTCCAAGTATATAGCAAAAGTATATCAAAGCATATAAATATAATAAAACAACAGTAAAAAAAAAATCTTTTGTGTCCAAATATTTTTACATTTCCATTTACTTTCATGTTAATCACTAGCGATGAATCCAAAGTGGACCAGTAACTGTGACAGAAGTAAATAAGAGGCCAGGGGTTTGGGTTTTTTTTTTGTGACAGACAGGCTCAGAGACAGATGCTGAGATGTCCTATAACGAACTGAGTATTTACAAGGGATTTTCATTCACTTCTCAGAATTGCCATGATTCTCTTCTAGATTATCAGAAATGGATGGCATCGTAGACAAAACGTTGCATGCACAGATGTGGGTTTAAGGTAAAACTGGAAAAGATTTGCATATTTAGTTCTGCCTTGCAGCCTTCATTTAAAAGTGGAATTAATGATCTGGTAAATTATTGCCGTTCTGAGTCTATGGCGCGGAGGTATATACAGTATTTGCACTCTGCTCTCCGAATCTAAGCCAAAGTTCAGCTGAAGGTCAATTTATAACTAGCATAGAAAGTCATGTGCCTCTTAAGTTGGGTAGTAGTATGTCACTTTGAACAGCCCTTATCTGATACTATTATGACCTACCCAGTGCTGACAGCACAGAACAGGCTACAAAAGCCATGTGATGATTATTTAAGGCATCGCTGAGTACGACATGCAGCTGATATTAATCCAGTCTTTCAGGAATATCAGTCGTTCTATCAAAGTTTAACAGTTGAAGGGGAGGGCACATGTGGGGTGGAGAGGGAAGGAGTGGAGGCATGACATTTAAAGGCCAAATTGCATTTTGTTTTCCACCGATACACTTTCACGTTAAACTTATTAAAAAACCCTGTGTGCCCACTTTAGAAGCATTACACAACGTGAACTTTTAGACAAGGTAAAATGCATACTACGTTCAATGAAGGTATAAAGCACTACCAAAACATTTTAATTTGTTTGGGAAAATTACTTTTATTGAAGACTTTCATTTTTTTTGTTACTGAGGCAAGTACATATACAAAGCCAAGCAACCCAAGGAACCAAGTCGAATTTGTTCCTAATTGCTTTAGGTTACCTTTACATTTTTATCTTATTCAATATTCCTATTCTTCCAAAGCAATATATGGTAAACCCTTTAAAGCGGAGGTGCAGCCAGAAAAAAAAAAAAAAGTCAGCAGCTACTAACAGTGTAGCTGCTGACTTTTAATAAGGACACTTACCTGTCCTACTCGCCCGCGATGTCGGTCCCGCCACGGCGATCGATCGCTGCTGTCAGGTCCCGGCTCCTCCATCCTGACTAAGGGAAATAGGCTTCACTGCCCGTTTCCTACTGCGCATGCGCCACTCGCACGGTGCTTTGTGAATAGGCGGCTTGCCTCCTGGGATACACACAGTTCCCAGAAGGCAGCGCGCCCCATTCACAAGAAGAGAAAATGGAAGTTCTCAATCTGAGGACAAGGAAGAGGCACAGTAGAGGCAGATTAGGGGACTTCCGCATAGCAACGGGCATTTCGGGTGAGTATAAAAAAAAAAAATTTCTATAAATTTTTTTCTCATTTTTTTAGGATTTTTAATGTAATTTTTTTTTTCTGGATGGACTCCGCTTTAACCACTTGCCTACAGGGCACTTTCACCCCCTTCCTGCCCAAGCCATTTTTCAGCTTTCAGCGCTGTCACACTTTGAATGACAATTGCGGGGTTGTGCGACGCTGTACCCAAACGAATAGAGCTTTTTTTTGGTGGTATTTGATCACCTCTGCGGTTTTTATTTTTTGCACTATAAACAAAAGAAGAGCGACAAGTTTGAAAAAAAACACAATATTTTTTACTTTTTGCTATAATAAATATCCATTTTTGTTTTTGTTTTTTACATTTTTTCCTCAGTTTAGGCTGATATGTATTCTTCTACATATTTTTGGTTAAAAAAAAAATCGCAATAAGCGTATATTGATTGGTTTGCGCAAAAGTTATAGCGTCTCCAAAATAGGGGATAGATTTATAGCATTTTAATTATTTTTAATGATTTTTATTGTGACTGCGATATTGCGGCGGACACATCGGACACTTTTAACACATTTTTGGGACCATTCACATTTATATAGTGATCTGTGCTATAAAAATGCATTGATTACTGTATAAACATGACTGTCAGGGAATGGGTTAACACTAGGGGGTGAGGAAGGGGTTAAATGTGTTCCCTTTTAGTGATTCTTACTGTGGGGGGAGGGAACTGACTGGGGGAGGTGACCGATGGTTGTCCCTATGTACAAGAGACACACCATCGGTCTCCTCTCCCTGACAGGACGTGGATCGGTGTGTTTACACACACCGATCCACGGTCCTGCTCGGTTACTGGACAATCGCGGGTGCCCGGCAGCCATCGCGGCCGCCGGGCACGCGCATTGGGTGCCCAGTGACGTGGCGGGGGCACGTGCCCCCTAATGTCTTTTAACGGCGCAACGTCATATGACGTCCGCCCAGAATAACAGGGTCTTCCTGCCGCCGTCATTTGACGGCGGCCGGATGACAAGCGGTTAAAGAGTGACTCCACTTTTGCTGAGAAGAAAAATGTTCCCTTCTGGGTGATGTACATTGCAAGGATTTTAACAAACTTTGCTGCAGTGCCCTACATTTTGTTCTTCTGAAGAAATAGCTGTTTGTCCGTGCCCATGTGAAAATTGAATGTTAAGGATTGATATCATAATTATCAACTAGCTTCTGCACTTGCAGGGTTCTGATGAAAAAAGTGGCAGTGTCTGCATCCCTTTAGGAATGATTTCCCTTTGGGCATATCTCAACCAATCACACAAGCAGGAAAGAACTTTTTTTTGGGGGGGTGGGGGCTTTATGCACCACCAATTTAATGAATGCCTCCAGGCATTTTATAGAAAATTGCAGCGCTGCAGATTGAAAAGGAAAGATCATTTTTAATAATATGCAATTACAATATGACATGTGTCGCAATTCTATATGTTATACGATTTTTTTTTTGTTTGCTACATTTTCCCCACAAAAGTGGAGTTACCCTTTAAGTGAATACCTATTAGTCGAGTATTTGGTTTGCAGTCCATTCATCAGTGTAATCAGTATCATAGAGGGGAAAGGGATTTTAGTTTAGAAGGAAACGTTTTATTTGTTTTCTGTTTTTTTTTTTTTTCTTTTTGTTTGCTGATTAAAGTCCCTTGGGTCCCTTAAAGTAATGTAAAACCCTCCTGTTTCTTCCTACGAAAGTACAGTTCTATCCTGGACATATCAGCATGATTTGTTTTAAAACTTGTTGCCAGTAACTTACTTTATGAAACTTCAAAAGGCGCTTTCTCCTCACTTCCTAGAACTCCTTCCCCAAACTTTTGGAGGGGAGAGTGCACACTGTAAACATCACCGTCACACGACTGCCCACAGCACTGTAATGGGATGCCAAGAATCATCACTCTTGCCCATGCGTGACCAGCACTAAATCTTAGCTGGTCTCTCCACCCACTAATGTGCCAGTCAATCCCTGAATCCAATCTGCCCATACATGGAACATCAGCACACGTGATTGCTTTGCCAGGCCAGAGCACGTGAATAGGGAGAGTCCTAGGGGCCATGCAAGTGAATGAAACCTCCCTAAAAATGGAAGCAGAGGTTACTGACTTTTTCGCAACAACTGGCAGAGAGATTAAAGAAGTAAAAAAAGAAGGCGGGGGGCGGCAAACAAACCCCCCCCCCCCCCCTAGCCAGCCTTGATTTCAAGCTTGCTCGCCAGCCTCGCTCCTAAGCCCACCAGCCCCACACTTACCCCATCGAGATCCTAGGCGGCTTCCCCGGCTTCTCCTCCCAGCCAATTCGGTCGCTTCTTCTCCCTGCCAATCTGGTCTCAGGACCCGCTTCCTGTCCTGATTGGCCGGGAGGAGAAGCAGGAAGACAATATAGAATGTTAATTCGCTATTGTCACAAGAAGGTGGGCTCAGGGCACAGTGCTCTGCACCCCGAGCCCACCCTTTTTGAAGCCAATTAGAGCCTCTGGCTCTAATCATGTGCTTTGCTAAAAAACAAACTCTGTAGAACTCAATGCATCCGGCGTGGAGATTATGGGCCGGGCGCATACAGATTAGGAGGGCAGAGCCCAATATGGGCAGGCCGCCGCTGTTAATAACACTTTAAATAATTCACTTGCATGTTTCTGGAGATTAGGTTCCCATTTCAAGGAGCATGGGCTCCTTTTCCTTCTCACCCTAAGTTCTGGCGTGCAGAAACCAATTGGAATACCCACTTGAATAGCTAGCAGTAGCATACGGAGCTGCAGGACAAGATTTATTGCCCCGCTGTCTTTTAATGTTATTCCCATTAAAAATAACAAACATGTCATACTTACCAGCTCTGTGAAGTGGTTTTGCACAGGGCAGCTCAGCCCTTTGGTGCTCCTGGCCACTCCCTCCTGTTGAGTGTCCCCACAGCAAGCAGCTTGCTATGGGGGCACCCAAGCCGAGCCAAAGCTTCCTGTGTCCAATCAGACACAGAGCCACGGGCCCCACCCCCTCTCTCTCTCTTCATTGGCTCAGTGAATTTGATTGACAGTAGTGGAAGCCAATGGAGGAGGGAGAGTCCTGGGCAGCCAAGTCTCTGGTGCAATATCGCTGTATTGAGATGTGATTCAGGTAAGTATTAGGGGGGCTGAGGGGGGAGCTTCTTCATATAAAAAGTTTTTGCTATGCATTAGGATAAAAAACCTTCTGCCTATAGAACCACTTTAACCACTTGCCGACCGCCGCACGCCGATATACATCGGCAGTAGGGCAGCGGTGGGCAAATGGGCGTACCTGAACGTTTGTCTTTAATTTGCGGGCTAGTGTGCAAGTGCGCGCCGCCGCGTACTGCGTGCCCGTGGGTCCTGCGGACTCTATGTCCGCCGGTGTCCCGCGATCATGGCACGGAGAGGCAGAACAGGGAGATGCCTATGTAAACAAGGCATTCCTTGTTCTGCCTAGCAATATGACAGGGGTCTACTGCTCCCTTTCATCGGGAGCAGTGATCTCTGTCATGTTGTTGTGAGACCATCCTCCCTACAGTTAGAATCACTCCCTAGGACACACTTAACCCCTTAATAGCTCCCTAGTGTTTAACCCCTTCTCTGCCAGTGTCATTTACACCGTAATCAGTGCAGTTTTATAGCACTGATCGCTGTATAAATGACAATGGTCCCAAAATAGTGTCAAAAGTGTCCGATGTGTTGCAGTCACGATAAAAATTGCAGATCGCCGCCATCACTAATAAAAAAAATATATAATAAAAATGACATAAATCTATCCCCTATTTTGTAGACGCTATAACTTTTGCGCAAACAAATCAATATACGCTTATTGCGTTTTTTTTTAACAAAAATGTATAGAAGAATACATATCGGCCTAAACGGAGGAATAAATTCGTTTTTTTTATAAAAAAATAATTGGGATATTTATTATAGCAAAAAGTAAAAATATTGCTTTTTTTTTTTCAAAATTTACGCTCTATTTTTGTTTAAAACGCAAAAAATAAAAACCGCAGAGTTGATCAAATACCACCAAAAGAAAGCTCTATTTGTGGGGAAAAAAGGACGTAAATTTTGTTTGGGTGCAAAGTGGTACAACCGTGCAATTGTCAGTTAAAGCGACGCACTGCCGAATCGCAAAAAGTGCTCTGGTCAGAAAGGGGGTAAATCCTTCCGGGGCTGAAGTGATTAAGGATGTAGCATTCTTCCACTCTATGAGAACCTAAATTCTAGCTTTGGACCAGGAAGGATTTTGACTGGCTGATCATTCCCTTGACCAGGGGATCACATGACAAAATACCCAGGTTTTTGGTCATGTGACAAGCACTTGAGCGAGCCAAAAGCAGAATTTTCTCTAGGAAAGGTAAACATTTTAGCCCTTCTATTACACTTTATCAATTCCAAAAAGACTGTTAACATAACATTAGGTTAGCATTTGCCAAAATAGAGATAAGCCAGTCAAGTTTGACTGACTTATCTCTGTTCCTTTGAGGTTCTGATGCTCAACGATGATCGGCTTGTGATTTTCATTCCATACACTTATCAGATTGTCACATGATTGAGTCAGAATTCCTCATTCAGAAAGAATAAACTTCTACAGATGGAAAGAACATCTGGTTAAATGCCATTCGACATGGCAGACCTGTATGTTAAAGCAAAACTGGGCTTTTAAAGGGACTATTGAGTGGCTGTGTATAGATATTATTTATTTATTACTTTCACGAATGAAAAATAACATTTTCAAAATAATTTTATGAGTATAAAATAATTTTATGAAACATCAATGTAAAAACTTAAAAATAAAATAGAATTGACACCCCGTTGTCTTAATTTGAGGCATCATCACAAAGTTCATATTTTACTGAACCAAAACACTGGCCTGTGGACAATACCATTTTAGTCTACTAGACCTTACCAATACACGGTTTGTGGTTCTTCTGGTCAGAAAGTGAAATGTTAAAAGCATTTCCTTTTTTAAAGGTGTATTTGCACACCATATCCAAGAAGTATTTCCTAAAGTCTCTCTGCTGCAGGGAAGTCCCCCCAGTAAATGTTTTGCAGTAGAGCACATGTGTGCAGCAACCCCCGAAACATTTCATATTTCATTCCAAATTGGCTCAATCCCAGGCTGTTTTGACAGGCAAAGCTTCAGCAATAGGGATGAGCTTCGTGTTCGAGTCGAACATACGTTCGACTCAAACATCGGCTGTTCGATCGTTCGACGAAGATCGAACGATTTGGGCCGTTCGCGCCAAATTTGAGTGACGCGAACGGCCCACAATGCACTACGCCATCGCAGTGTCATCCAGGCGCTGTGATTGGCCAAGCATGCACTGTGACCCCGCATGCTTGGCCAATCACAGCGCCGGCAGCGAGGAGAGCAATGATTGGCCACAGGCAGGATGCCTGTGGCCAATTGTTGCTGAGGGGGTTTAGTACACGCCCCACACTATAAAAGGCCGCCAGCGCGGCGGCCTTGTGTAGTGTGTTCCGGAGCAGGGAAAGAGAAGCATAGGCAGGGACAGTGTCATAATTTTTCCTTTACTAATCCTGGATTCCTTGTGTTTAGGGACAGATAAGGATAGGTAGGGAGAGTGTCAGTGTCAGTGTGCTATTCTGTGCTAATCCTTGTTTGTAGGGACAGAGAGGTACAGTGAGGGAAAGTGTCAGTGTGCTATTCTGTTCTAAACCAATCTTGCTGAACCATATTTTCAATCCTTGAGTTTAGGGACAGAGAGGTACAGTGAGGGAAAGTGTCAGTGTGCTATTCTGTTCTAAACCAATTTTGCTGTTCCATATTTTCAATCCTTGAGTTTAGGGACAGAGAAGGACACTCGTGGCAATTTTCAGTGTGCTATTCTGTGCTAAATCTTGTTTGTAGGGAGGGACAGAGTAGGACAGTGAGGGAAAGTGTCAGTGTGCTATTCTGTTCTAAACCAATTTTGCTGTTCCATATTTTCAATCCTTGAGTTTAGGGACAGAGAAGGACACTCGTGGCAATTTTCAGTGTGCTATTCTGTGCTAATACTTGTTTGTAGGGAGGGACAGAGTAGGACAGTGATGGAAAGTGTCAGTGTGCTATTCTGTTCTAAACCAATTTTGCTGTTCCATATTTTCAATCCTTGAGTTTAGGGACAGAGAAGGACACTCGTGGCAATTTTCAGTGTGCTATTCTGTGCTAAATCTTGTTTGTAGGGAGGGACAGAGTAGGACAGTGAGGGAAAGTGTCAGTGTGCTATTCTGTTCTAAACCAATTTTGCTGTTCCATATTTTCAATCCTTGAGTTTAGGGACAGAGAAGGACACTCGTGGCAATTTTCAGTGTGCTATTCTGTGCTAAAACTTGTTTGTAGGGAGGGACAGAGTAGGACAGTGAGGGAAAGTGTCAGTGTGCTATTCTGTTCTAAACCAATTTTGCTGTTCCATATTTTCAATCCTTGAGTTTAGGGACAGAGAAGGACACTCGTGGCAATTTTCAGTGTGCTATTCTGTGCTAAATCTTGTTTGTAGGGAGGGACAGAGTAGGACAGTGAGGGAAAGTGTCAGTGTGCTATTCTGTTCTAAACCAATTTTGCTGTTCCATATTTTCAATCCTTGAGTTTAGGGACAGAGAAGGACACTCGTGGCAATTTTCATTGTGCTATTCTGTGCTAAATCTTGTTTGTAGGGAGGGACAGAGTAGGACAGTGAGGGAAAGTGTCAGTGTGCTATTCTGTTCTAAACCAATTTTGCTGTTCCATATTTCAAATCCTTGAGTTTAGGGACAGAGAGGTACAGTGAGTGAAACTGACAGTGTGCTATTCTGTTCTAAACCAATTTTGCTGTTCCATATTTCAAATCCTTGAGTTTAGGGACAGAGAAGGACACTTGTGCAAATTATCAGTGTGCTATTCTGTGCTAAAACTTGTTTGTAGGGAGGGACAGAGTAGGACAGTGAGGGAAAGTGTCAGTGTGCTATTCTGTTCTAAACCAATTTTGCTGTTCCATATTTTCAATCCTTGAGTTTAGGGACAGAGAAGGACACTCGTGGCAATTTTCAGTGTGCTATTCTGTGCTAAATCTTGTTTGTAGGGAGGGACAGAGTAGGACAGTGAGGGAAAGTGTCAGTGTGCTATTCTGTTCTAAACCAATTTTGCTGTTCCATATTTTCAATCCTTGAGTTTAGGGACAGAGAAGGACACTCGTGGCAATTTTCAGTGTGCTATTTTGTGCTAAATCTTGTTTGTAGGGAGGGACAGAGTAGGACAGTGAGGGAAAGTGTCAGTGTGCTATTCTGTTCTAAACCAATTTTGCTGTTCCATATTTTCAATCCTTGAGTTTAGGGACAGAGAAGGACACTCGTGGCAATTTTCAGTGTGCTATTCTGTGCTAAATCGTGTTTGTAGGGAGGGACAGAGTAGGACAGTGAGGGAAAGTGTCAGTGTGCTATTCTGTTCTAAACCAATTTTGCTGTTCCATATTTTCAATCCTTGAGTTTAGGGACAGAGAAGGACACTCGTGGCAATTTTCAGTGTGCTATTCTGTGCTAAATCTTGTTTGTAGGGAGGGACAGAGTAGGACAGTGAGGGAAAGTGTCAGTGTGCTATTCTGTTCTAAACCAATTTTGCTGTTCCATATTTCAAATCCTTGAGTTTAGGGACAGAGAGGTACAGTGAGTGAAACTGACAGTGTGCTATTCTGTTCTAAACCAATTTTGCTGTTCCATATTTCAAATCCTTGAGTTTAGGGACAGAGAAGGACACTCGTGCAAATTATCAGTGTGCTATTCTGTGCTAAAACTTGTTTGTAGGGAGGGACAGAGTAGGACATTGAGGGAAAGTGTCAGTGTGCTATTCTGTTCTAAACCAATTTTGCTGAACCATATTTTCAATCCTTGAGTTTAGGGACAGAGAGGTACAGTGAGTGAAAATGACAGTGTGCTATTCTGTTCTAAACCAATTTTGCTGTTCCATATTTCAAATCCTTGAGTTTAGGGACAGAGAAGGACACTCGTGCAAATTATCAGTGTGCCATTCTGTGCTAAAACTTATTTGTAGGGAGGGACAGAGTAGGACAGTGAGGGAAAGTGTCAGTGTGCTATTCTGTTCTAAACCAATTTTGCTGTTCCATATTTTCAATCCTTGAGTTTAGGGACAGAGAAGGACACTCGTGGCAATTTTCAGTGTGCTATTCTGTGCTAAATCTTGTTTGTAGGGAGGGACAGAGTAGGACAGTGAGGGAATGTGTCAGTGTGCTATTCTGTTCTAAACCAATTTTGCTGTTCCATATTTTCAATCCTTGAGTTTAGGGACAGAGAAGGACACTCGTGGCAATTTTCAGTGTGCTATTCTGTGCTAAATCTTGTTTGTAGGGAGGGACAGAGTAGGACAGTGAGGGAAAGTGTCAGTGTGCTATTCTGTTCTAAACCAATTTTGCTGTTCCATATTTCAAATCCTTGAGTTTAGGGACAGAGAGGTACAGTGAGTGAAACTGACAGTGTGCTATTCTGTTCTAAACCAATTTTGCTGTTCCATATTTCAAATCCTTGAGTTTAGGGACAGAGAAGGACACTCGTGCAAATTATCAGTGTGCTATTCTGTGCTAAAACTTGTTTGTAGGGAGGGACAGAGTAGGACAGTGAGGGAAAGTGTCAGTGTGCTATTCTGTTCTAAACCAATTTTGTTGAACCATATTTTCAATCCTTGAGTTTAGGGACAGAGAGGTACAGTGAGTGAAACTGACAGTGTGCTATTCTGTTCTAAACCAATTTTGCTGTTCCATATTTCAAATCCTTGAGTTTAGGGACAGAGAAGGACACTCGTGCAAATTATCAGTGTCCTATTCTGTGCTAAAACTTGTTTGTAGGGAGGGACAGAGTAGGACAGTGAGGGAAAGTGTCAGTGTGCTATTCTGTTCTAAACCAATTTTGCTGTTCCATATTTTCAATCCTTGAGTTTAGGGACAGAGAAGGACACTCGTGGCAATTTTCAGTGTGCTATTCTGTGCTAAATCTTTTTTGTAGGGAGGGACAGAGTAGGACAGTGAGGGAAAGTGTCAGTCTGCTATTCTGTTCTAAACCAATTTTGCTGTTCCATATTTTCAATCCTTGAGTTTAGGGACAGAGAAGGACACTCGTGGCAATTTTCAGTGTGCTATTCTGTGCTAAATCTTGTTTGTAGGGAGGGACAGAGTAGGACAGTGAGGGAAAGTGTCAGTGTGCTATTCTGTTCTAAACCAATTTTGCTGTTCCATATTTTCAATCCTTGTGTTTAGGGACAGAGAAGGATAGGCAGGGGACAGTGTCAGTGTCATTGTTGCTAAGCCTCCTGCACAGTATACACCTGAAGGTAGCCCTTATTGCTCTTTTTCCCTTCTCCCTGCAGGCCATCCATTAAAATGTCTGGAAGGCAAACAAGGAGAGGCAGACAGTCAGGAGGCAAAAAAAGAGGGCAAGCAGGCTCTGTGTCTGGGGGCAACAGTGCTGGTCATGGACGCGGTGCATTGTCATCAGCACATGGCCATGGGACACGCTTGTCCTTCTTTTCGGCAGCTGGACATGTTGAGCCACATCATGCCGAAGACTTGGTAGAGTGGATGACCAAGCCCACCTCATCCTCCTCATCCTCTCTCACCCAGGTTCAGGGTACTGGCAAAGCAGCTGCCAAAGCGTCCTCTTCTCTGGTATCATTATCTTCATTAGTCAATCCTTCCCGTTTCAAAGGATCTGATGATGATACCCAGCTAGAGGAAGGCAGCAGCGTGAGAGCAGAGAGAGGGGATGCTCAAGAAGGACACCAATCTGGCAGTCATGCTCCAGCAGCTGCAGCATACTGCCAGATTGGCTCCAGTGATGAGGAGGGAGGGGATGATGAGGTCACTGACTCCACGTGGGTGCCTAATAGGAGAGAGGAGGAGGAGGAGGAGGAGGAGGATGAGGAGGAGGCACATCTCCAACGAGGCAGGATGCCCTTGAGTGGCCAGCGTATGGGCAGCACACCGACGGAATCACACCGCAGAGCTCCGCCTGTGCAGGGCGCTGCCTCTGCCCGTCATTCAAAAAGTTCTTTGGTGTGGGCCTTTTTTGAGGCGAGTGCATCAGATCGCACAGCTGCTGTTTGCAACATATGTCTCAAGCGTATATCGCGTGGCCAAAACATCAGCCGCTTGGGCACCACATGCTTGATCAGATATATGTTGACCTGCCATGCAGCTCGTTGGCAAGCCTACCTTAAAGACCCACACCAAAGAACAAAGCTGACCTCTTCTTGCACCGCATCAGCTGGGATCTCCAACCCCACTATACCTTCACTCCTCTCTGAAACCTGCTCTGAGAGGAATGAAGGTGTAGAATTAGGTGTGTCACAGGCAAGTACTTGCGGGCACTCTGCTAGCAGTACACCAACGTCCGATTCTAGCAGGCAAATTTCCCTGCCCCAGCTGCTGGACCGTCGAAAGAAGTTCACTCCCAGCCATCCACATGCCCAGCGGTTGAATGCTAGCTTGGCTAAATTGCTAGCGCTTCAACTGCTGCCTTTTCAGTTGGTAGACTCGGCCCCCTTCCGTGAGTTTGTGCAATGTGCGGTTCCTCAGTGGCAGGTTCCCAAACGCCACTTTTTCGCACGGAAGGCGATTCCGGCTCTCTACAGGCATGTGGAAGGCAATGTCTTGGCCTCGCTGGACAGGGCGGTCAGCGGTAAGGTGCATATTACCGCTGACTCATGGTCCAGCAGGCATGGACAGGGACGTTACCTTTCTTTCACGGCCCATTGGGTCACTCTTTTGGCAGCTGGGAAGGATGCAGGACAAGGTGCAGTAGTGTTGGAGGTTGTTCCACCGCCACGCCTCCAAAATGCTACTACTGGTTTTGACACACCTCTCTCCTCCACCCCCTCCTCTTCTTCTTCCTCCATGGCCTCTTCCTGTGGTTTGTCCTCGGAACCAGCGGTGCTCCGTAGGCGTTCAAGGGGCTACGCAAGTACGCAGGCAAAAAGATGCCATGCCGTGCTTGCGCTGGTGTGTTTGGGGGACAGAAGCCACACTGGGGCAGAGGTCCTGTCTGCTCTGCAGGGGCAGGCCGAGAGGTGGTTGATGCCACGCCAGCTTAAGCCAGGAATTGTGGTTTGCGACAATGGCACCAACCTCCTCTCCGCCCTCCGACAGGGACAACTGACCCATGTGCCCTGTATGGCTCACGTCCTTAACCTGGTGGTGCAGCGGTTCTTGGGCAGGTACCCGGGCTTACAGGATGTCCTGAGGCAGGCCAGGAAAGTCTGTGTGCATTTCCGCAGATCTTATAATGCCAGTGCTCGCCTGGCTGAGCTGCAAAAGGAGTTGAACCTGCCCAAGAACCGCCTTATATGTGACATGCCCACCAGGTGGAACTCAACGTTGGCCATGCTGCAGCGGCTGCACATGCAGCAGAGGGCCATCAATGAGTACCTGTGCGACTACGGCACCAGGACAGGGTCAGGGGAGCTCGGGTTTTTTTCACCACGCCAGTGGGGCATGATCAGGGATGCATGCACTGTCCTGGCACCATTTGAGGAGGCCACGAGGATGGTGAGCAGTGACAGTGCATGCATCAGTGACACTGTACCTCTTGTCCACCTGTTGGAGCACACGCTGCGTGGAATAATGGACAGGGCACTTGAGGCAGAACAGAGGCAGGAAGAGGAGGACTTCCTTGCCTCTCAAGGCCCCCTTTACCCAGACAGTGTTCCTTCTGTCCCACCCATCGCACAGGAAGAGGAGGAGGAGGATTGTGTCAGCATGGAGGTGGAGGCTGGCACTCAGCATCATCAGCAGCAGTCTTTTAGGGATGATTTACAGTCCCAAGAAACCAGTGGACTTGTACGTGGCTGGGAGGAGGTGGCTGCGGATCATGTCGTCCTTAGTGACCCAGAGGACTCCGGACTGAATGCCTCAGCTAACCTACGCTGCATGGCCTCCCTGATCCTGCAAAGTCTGCGGAAGGATCCTCGTATTCTTCGGATCAAGGAGAGGGACCATTACTGGCTGGCCACTCTCCTTGATCCACGGTACACGGGTAAGGTTGCGGACCTTATCTTACCATCGCAGAGGGAGCAGAGGATGAGACAACTCCGGGAGGCCTTGCAGAAAGGTCTGTGCAACGCGTTCCCAGAGACTGGGAGGTTACAAACTCCTGGTCCTGGACAACGAGTTGCTGAGGCTTCGGGCAGTCAAAGAAGGAGCGGTGGGGAAGGTGGCCGTCTGACCGATGCGTTCAGACAATTCTTTAGTCCGCAGCCCCAAAGTATGATCGGTTCCAGCAACCATCGCCAGCGTCTGATATACATGGTCCAGGAATAACTAGGGGCAAGGTCAGACTTGGACACCTTCCCCACCGAAAATCCTCTGGCTTACTGGGTCTTGAGGATGGATCACTGGCCAGAGCTTGCACAGTATGCAATTGAGCTACTGGCCTGTCCTGCATCCAGCGTTCTTTCAGAACGCACATTCAGTGCTGCTGGAGGATTTTCACGGATCACAGGGTGCGCCTGTCCACCGACTCGGTTGATCGACTGACTTTCATCAAGATGAACCAGTCTTGGATCACCACCAGCTACCACACACCTGATGCTGATATAACAGACTAACTGATTTTAAAATGTCACATCCCTTCAAGACTGATGCTGATGCTGAGTGCCTGTGCTGTTATGTTGACTGGCTATCCTCCTCCTCCTCCTCAATGATACGATTAATGATGATGGCTTGGAAGATCATTTTGGTTTATGGGTGACGCCACCAGTGGCTAAGGCCCAATTTTTCAGCCCCTGTTTAACAGGGGCGTGTAATTAAAATTTTTGATGCAATACTTTGCAACAGGCCTCATTGCTGTGCTCCAAGTACAGTATCTGTGAGGGGTTGCAGTGTTGTGCCACCAGTGCCTAAGGCCCAATTTTTAAGCCCCTGTTCAACAGGGGCATGCAATTATAATTATTGATCTAATAATTCACAGCAGGGCCCATTGCTGCGCCCACCAAGAGTAACTGTCAGGCCTTACAGTGTTGTGGCACCAGCACCACCATCACCACCACCACTACCACCAAAGGCCCAATTTTTCAGCCCCTGTTCAACAGGGGCATGCAATTATAATTATTGATCGAATAATTCACAGCAGGGCCCATTGCTGCGCCCACCAAGAGTAACTGTCAGGCCTTACAGTGTTGTGGCACCAGCACCACCATCACCACCACCACCACCACCAAAGGCCCAATTTTTCAGCCCCTATTCAACAGGGGCATGCAATTATAATTATTGATCGAATAATTCACAGCAGGGCCCATTGCTGCGCCCACCAAGAGTAACTGTCAGGCCTTACAGTGTTGTGGCACCAGCACCACCATCAAAGGCCCAATTTTTACTACCACTGATCAACAATTATATGTTATTACAATTCCTGATATAATAGTTGACAGCAGGGCGTTCCAGCACCCACCAAGAGTAACTGTGAGTGCTTACAGTGTTGTGCCAACACCAACACCTAAGGGGCCAATTTCTGCAGAGTATATACGGCAGGTCCCTACTTTCAAACATCAAACTTACAAACGACTCCTACTTGCAAACGGAAGAAGACAACAGGAAGTGAGAGGAAATCTACCCCTTGGAAGGAAAATTCTCTCCTGTAAGAATTAATATGGGAGAAAGGTGTCTCCTCTCTACTGATGCTTTATCACCAATCCTTGTTTCAATAAAAACACCACATTTCAAAAACAGTTGTCATTGGGACGCAAAGTGAGGTGAAATGTTCTGAACAGGGGCACAGACAGCAAAAAAAATGTGACAGGGGTGATAACCGTTCCCTATGTTTTCCAAAAAGCTAAAAAAAAGGAATTTGGCATGGAGCTACACTTAAACAATGCAGCTGTTCAAAATTACAAACAGATTCTACATAAGAACAAACCTACAGTCCCTGTCTTGTATGCACCGCCTGTTCAGAGTATATAGGGCCTTTTTTATTTTGTGTGCGGGGTTCCCCTTAATATCCATACAAGACCCAAAGGTGCTGGTAATGGGCTGGGGTAGGGGGGGGGGGTTGATGGGGTAGCTATGCCATTTTTCATAAAGATTTTCATCCATATTACCGGGACCAGACATTGCATTAAAGCCGCAAGCAGTTTTAAATGGCTTTTTTTCCTTTAGAAATGTTATTTTGTGCAGGGACAGTTCTAAACACGGGAAACACGTGGCACTTCACAGGCATACTTTAGACACTCCCCAGGTACAATATTTAAAGGAATATTTGACTTTTTTTTTTTTTTTTACTTTATGCATCATTAAAATGACTGCTCCCGGAAAACGTCCGTTTTTAAAACTTCTTTTTGCATTGATACATGTCCCCTGGTGCAGAACCCGGGTTCCCAAACTCTGTTTCGGACAATAACATGGATAATAGTCGTTATAATTAGCACTTTAGAATCCGAACGTTCGCATCCATTGTATTTAATAGGGTTCTAATGTTCGTGCGAACTTTCGGTCCGTTCGCGCGTTCTGGTGCGAACCGAACCCGGGGGTGTTCGGCTCATCACTATTCAGCAAGCTTGCCCTTAATTCCTCCAACACATTCAATGGGCAACTGATGCCGCGTACACACGACCGTTTTTCATGACAAGAAAAATTTGGAACATGCTCTAATTTTTCTCATCGTTTTTCATGTCGTTGTTTTTCTCGTCATGAAAAACGGCCGTGTGTAGGCTTTAACGATGTGAAAAAACACGCGCATGCTCAGAAGCAAGTGATGAGACGGGAGCGCTCGTTCTGGTAAAACTAGCGTTCGTAATGGAGATAGCACATTCGTCACGCTGTAACGGACTGAAGAGCACGAGGCTGAAAAGCGCAAATCGTCTCTCACCAAATCTTACTAACACAAGGATCAGCAAAAGCAGCCCAAAGGGTGGCGCCATCCGAATGGAACTTCCCCTTTATAGTGCCGTCGCACATTTCGTACGTCACTGCGCTTTGCTCAAGCGTTTTTTTTCATGATCGTGTGTAGGCAAGGCAGGCTTGAGAAGAATCACCTCAAGAAAAACGTTGTTAGTTTTAATGACATTAAAAACGGTCGTGTGTACACGGCATGAAGCTATAATAATGATAGTGCAATATAAAATTATAGGGGCAAAGCTTGGGGGCAAGCTCTGAGCTACCCAGAAGGGCCATACTTGTGCCTGAAGTGCCAGTCATTGAGAGCTCCTCTTCCAACCATTGACAGATTTTCATTAACTTGTACATTTTTGTTGGACTGCGCCATCTCAGTAAATGATCCATTGTCTTATTTTAACATTGGATTTTCATACCTGAATGATACAATCAGCCAGTATTAATCTAGAGGCATGTTGCATAATAATGTCGGGCATGGAAATGTCTATACATCGTCACAAATTTTTGTTCTTATTATTGGCTCACACAGTATGGTTAAAACTGGTTCAGCTGCAAGAATAGCCCTAACAACAGTACACAGCTCTTTGCCAACAGATACGATGACAGCACAATTCTAGTGCAATCTTAAAAAGTGATAGCTCACTTCTGTATATAGCAAACAAAGACAATTAGTGGCACATCAATTATCCTGTGCATGAGTGTGTATGACTGAACACTTCAATAACACTCATTGTTTGTGTTTCTAAAATTCCTAGGTAAAATTACACACACTGCCTGAAAGTACTTCTTATGTTATGACACCACCAAAATATTTTAAACGGTGAAAGGAGACTTTTTTTTGACAAGACAAAAACATATAAACACTAAGAATATGACTATAAGGTCCCTTTCACACTGGGGTGGTTTGCAGGCGCTATTGCACTAAAAATAGCGCCTGCAAACCGACCCTAAACAGCAGCTGCTGTGTCTCCAGTGTGAAAGCCCGAGGGCTTTCACACTGGACCGGTGTGTTTACCGCTCCTCCACCGCTCCTTCCCACTGAAAGCAATAGGAAACCGCGGCTATATCGCGGCTATACCGCAATGGGAAGCCGCAGCTATAGAGGCGCATTGCCGGCGGTATAAACCCTTTTTCGGCCGCTAGCGGGGGTTAAAACCGAACCGCTATCGTCCGAATACCGCCGCAATTCCGACGGTATAGCGCAGCTAAAAATAGCGGCTCTATACCGCCACCGCATCTCCCGTCCCAGTGTGAAAGAGGCCTAAATTATAGCACTGAGCTTTATAAATGTGCAGTGTTTTAGAAAAGCGGCCCCATAGTGATCACGTCTTTCAGTGCCTCCATATACTCTTTATGGCTTCAGCATCAGGGGGCTTCCCATTTTGTTGTACTTATACATGCAGGGCCAAAAGGAGGACATATTTTGTTGCTGTTTCCATAGGCAACCCCTCTACATTGCAGTCCTTTATAAAATGAGCTGTGATCAAAATCAGGCAAAGATATGATTATATACATCAACTTACCTTCAAAACCTCATCCTAGTGAAGTAACCAGTGGAGGAATATCAGGATATGAGTTGGTCCCAATTTAAAAAGGGTGATGTGCATTAGACCTATATTTATTAGGTCCAATCTTTAAGATGAGCTACCATCCCTACTGGTTAAGGATTCACGTGGTGTTATAAACAGTATCCAGTCATTGTATGTGTTTTAAAGGAGAAGTGCACTCTATCAAGTACACACATAATATATTTAGAACAATAAAGTGTGACCTGGTGTACCCCGTGGCACACCTCCATCCCTATTGAACATACAAATACAGAAATTGTTGCCCTTGAGACTTTGAATGAGGTGTGACATTGGTATTAATGAAAAGAAAAAAAAAACACAGATTTATTGGTTAACACAAGATCTACAGTAACCACAAACAGATGTCAGGTATATGAACAGATTCGTAATGTTGTACACATAGTATTGCAGTAAAATACAATTTTTCATAACAAAGGTCCAAAATAAGTACAAGAATGCATCTTAGTGACCCAACGCATTTCGTGAACACCAGTTCACTTCCTCAGGGGTTGATGCAAACTTGATATAAAGCTGTTAGCGGGAATACACATGCTCTTAGTCACTGGACTACCGCTGAAAATGTCTGCCCCGGGAGTTTTGGGTGTAAGATCCAAAAAGACCCAGTAGGTCAACAGGGAGAACGCACATGGGCCCAAACCAACATAATGGCTTCCATAATGATGACATGGTGGAACATGTGCTCTAGCACAGAGTGTTGTTGCTTCGCTGATCAACATGGAGGGGAATCCATGATGATCAGTGAAGCAACAACACTCTTTGCTAGAGCACATGCTCCACCATGTCATCCTCATGGAATCCATTATGTTGGTTTGGGCCCGTGTTCTGCCTGTTGGATCTCCTGGGTCTTTTTGGATCTTACACCCACAGCTCCCGGGACAGACATTTTCAGCAGTAGTCAAGTGAATATGAGCATGTGTATTCCCTCAAACAGCTTTATATTAAGTTTGCATCAACCCCTGAGGAAGTGATGGTGTTCACGAAACACGTCGGGTCACTAAGATGCATTCTTGTACTTCTTTTGGACCTTCATTATGGAAAATCGTATTTTATTGCAATACTATGTGTACAACATTATGAATCTGTTCATATACCTGACATCTGTTTGTGGCTACTATAGATCTTGTGTGAACCAATAAATCTGTGTTTTTTTCATCAATACCAGTGTCACGCTTCATTCAAAGTCCCAAGGGCAAAAATTTCTGTATTTGTACACTTAATATGTTTGAACTGTTGCACAGATTTATAGGATATATGTATGGACATTTATTATATTTACTTTGAGTTCTGCTAACCACCAGAAGGGTGTCACTTATATTGTCATAAAATGTTTGCAATACCAACGTATGCATATATATGTATGTATGTATGTATTTAGGAGGTTGCCTGGAACTACAGTAGTATGTGACTGTCTAGGATATAAAGAACAATTATTCCTATAGGAGGCTTTTCAACTATCAAAAACATTACAGACTATAGCCTCAGTTCACTAAAATAGAATATTTTAACTCAACTTTTATCTCATGACAGTTTTTTCTTAAAAAAATTCAATTCACAAATATACACTAATGTGTACACACGATCGGACATTCCGACAACAAAACCGTGGATTTTTTTCCGGCGGATTTTCGCTCAAACTTGTCTTGCATACACACGGTCACACAAATGTTGTCGGAAATTCTGATCGCCAAGAACGTGGTGACGTACAACACTACAACTAGCCGAGAAAAATTAAGTTCAATGATTCTGAGCATGCGTCAAATTGATTCCGAGCATGCGTAGGATTTTTGTGCGTCGGAATTGGATACACACGGTCGGAATTTCCGACAAGAACTTTTGTTGTCGCAAAAATTTACAACCAGCTCTCAATCATTCGTTGTCGGAAATTCCGACAGCAAATGTCCGATGGAGCCTACACACAGTCGGAATATCCGACCAAAAGCTCACATTGAACATTTGTTGTCGGAAATTCCGATCGTGTGTACGCGGCATTAGAAATTAAATTATTTATTTATTTATTTTTGTCAAATGAAATTGTCTTTTAATTGTATAAAGCCTTATGTTCTCATAAATAATTTTATTTAGGAAAAATTATTTTACCACCACCTTTTCTGTATTCTTTAAGAGACACCTAGTGAAAGTCACAGTTATCACCATCCTAAAGTTGGTATTATGTTATAGTGAGTGATAACCTGTGGAGTAATCTTTGTGAATTAACTTTACATGGATTTTATTAATAAGGCTGTTATAATTAGGCTGACGGTGTTATAATAGCACTTGTGGTGTGTCAAAACATCAATACTATACAGAGCAGACCATGTGTGCTATGTACCATTGCAAATTGTGTTTTTAGAGATATGAGCTACATAGAAAGAAAATAATGGCTAAGCAAAAAAAAAAAACAGCTTTATGAGAATTGTCCTGTATTTAAACACGCAAACGTGACTTACCTGATTAACTTGTCTCGACCTATGCAGTAAGGACAATAGGCCCCTCCCACTGAATGTTTCGGATATGTAGAACAGTGAGTGGTGCATCTAGATATGATGGGCAGCTTGTCATATTAGCACCTTCTGTACATTATTCCTTGCTATGTTGCACATACTTTTCTTTATGGCTTGGATAGACAGTTACAAAAGACTAGGCGCTCAATCAGTTTTGTCACCACATGAGACCGTCTAAAATTCATTCTCTTGAAGGCCATCAAGAACAACAAATGCTATGCATGAATATCAAATAACTGAGTCATATGATTTCGTATACCAGCTGGGAATAGACTGCACAATGCATTGGCCAAATTGAGCCTTACTGCATAGCTCACCCCTGAACTAGCCCATGCAGTCTACTACTGGTTTGTAGAGTTCAGAGATATATATGCCTGACATAAAGAATACTGCTAGCTTCATGCAGAATGTACAGATTACAAGTAGTGAGTCACTGATTACAGGTCTCTTGATATTCTATACAGCAATATGGAAGTTACTCAACGCAGCTTTTTTAATTTATAGAGAATGTGTCAGAAGCTCACCTCTGTATGGATGCAGTTTATGATATGTTTTACCATTGTTGTATGTAATAAAGCCTTAAACTATCTAATTGTTCTTAAAGGGATCCTGATTCCTGACCTTCGTAAAAAACCTTTTATCATAATTAAACACCAGACCAAAATATAAACTACAGTCAGAGGATTAACAAACTGTATAAAATTAAACTTCTATCTGCATCTCAATTAAAGTGAAACTATAAAATATCACAGGTATTATCCAGCCTGTCACTGACAGAGCAGTTTTTATTTTTTTCTGATTCCCCCAGTAAAATAATTTTATTACCAATTCGATCCTGCCAGTATATCCTTTCTTTTTCCATTTCTTCTAACAGGTAGGGTAGAGACATGTATTTTAAAAAAAGACTTTAGAGAAGAGACAGACAAAATCTCCAATCTCAACTCCAGGTAACGTAATTTAAGCAGTATCATTAAAGTCGAATTCTAGGTTTCAATACACTTTAACCACTTCAGCCCCGGAAGATTTTACCCCCTTCCTGACCGGAGAACTTTTTACAATTTGGCACTGCGTCGCTTTTCACTGACAATATTGCGGTCATGTGATGCTGTACCCAAACAAAATTTACGTCCTATTTTTCCCTACAAATAGAGCTTTCTTTTGGTGATATTTGATCACCTCTGGGGTTTTAGTTTTTTGCACTATAAACAAAAAATGTGCGTCAATTTAGAAAAAAAAACAATATATTTTTACTTTTTGCTATAATAATTATCCCCCAATTAAAAAAAAAAAAACAACAAATTTCTTTATCAGTTTAGGCCGATATGTATTCTTCTACATATTTTTGGTAAAAAAAATAGTCATAAGCGTATATTGATTGATTTGTGTAAAAGTTATAGCCTCTTCAAACTATGTGAAAGATTTATGGCATTTTTATCGCATTTTTATTATTATATATTTTTTTAATAGTAATGTCGGTTATCTATTTAGCAGTACTGCGACATTGCGATGGACAGATCAGACACCTTTGACACATTTTTGGGACCATTGATATTTATACAGCGATCAGTGTTATAAATATGCACTGATTACTGTGTAAATGTCACTGGTAGGGAAGGGGTTAACACTAGGGGTTGATCAAGGGGTTAATTGTGTGTTCCCTCAGTGTGTTCTAACTGTATGGGGTTAGGACTGACTAGGGGGGACAAATTATATGTCTCCTCTCCCCTGACAGAACAGGGATTTGTGTGTTTACACACACAAATCCCTGTGCTGGCTCTCGTGCACGCGATCGCGCGTGGCCGGAAGTGATTGTACCCGCTGGCCACACGCATCGGGTCCCCCACCATGTGTCAGGCACATGCGTGCGCCTCCGGTGGCTCCTAAAGGTAAAGCCGTACACGTACAAGGTTTAACCCAGGAGAGCCATTCAGCAGTATATCCACGTGAGCCAGTTAAATAGTTTGTTAAAAAGTAAAATATTTTTTGGGGACAGCAATGCAGTTGAGTTCAGTGCTTCTCTGCCATTCAAGATCTGTCTAGTATTTTTATTAATTTCATTGGCCAAGGTAAAGAGGTGGGTGGATGGCTTTATTGATAAAAATACAAGGCTTCTCCTGAATGGTGGAGCACTCAGCATTACACTCTTTAATTCCACCAGCAGGCGAGAAGATGCACAGACTACTGTCAGGACACAGTGCCACTTAAGCCTCGTACACACCAATTGTTTTTTCTTTGTTCAACCCAGCGGGTTGAACGAAAAATACATGACAGCTCAGGTCAGAGCCACTGTGCTTTGGCCCCTTTCACACAGACGGACCGTTCGTCCATTTTCCATCCATCCGTTGACATCAATGAATTCCTATGGAAAAATGGATGAAAAAAAGGAATAGATAAATGTATGTGTAGCGGGTATTTGAATTATGTGAGGACTCTGGTGGTGTGAGGTTTCTTGGGGCCCCTGGGTGGCGCTGTTGCCTTGGGCCGGAGTTGAACTCACACCACAAACTGTGCCTTTTTGTCCTCCCCTGGAGCTGGTACAGCGGGGCGGGAAACCCGCTGTGATGCAAAGGGAGAGGTCATAAAAGGGGCAGAGGCCCTGATTTTGGGGAGAGAGTCGGAGGACGTGGCCGAACCCAGGCACCTTCAGCTTAGGTGCTGGCGTTCCGGTGTTCCAGGCCTAGGTGCCCTTGGCCTAGCTGGAGCGGAGATGGAGTCCATCTCAGGCACCTTTAGCCTGGGGTGAGGTACTATGGGGGATGCCTGGGGCTCAGTACCTTCGACTGAGTTTCGCGAGGGTGGAGGAATCCGAGGGGGCCCTAATGCCTTGGGTGCCCGTGTCTGAGTTCGTGAGGACTGGTGTGCAGTAACTTCTCCGAAGAGTCCGGCGCAGCATCGCTGGTGACGGAAAGGCCTCCACTTCTCCCTTGGACGGATTTCTTCCTCTGACAGGGGCAAAGTGAGCGAAGGTAAATTCACGTTCTATATTACCTAGTCAGAGGCAGTGACTATTCACCACTGGTGACAGCACAGTGGGCAGCAGCAAGAAGGGAAAGGATTGTGCCTCCATCTGTCCCCCAATTATTCAAAAGGGGAAAGACTGTTTTATTGCTTGGCAAGAAGAATAAAACTGAGTTGTACTTACTCACTGTGTGGAACTTGGGTTACTAAGCAAAGGAGTCAGGGACGAAGGTCTGGACTTGGCTCTAGGACACCTACACAAAAGCCCAATCTCTGGCCTTCACCTCCTAGTTACGGGAGGACATGGGCCTTGGTGTGTATCATCTCTCTCCCCCAGGTACCCCTAGACAACAGCCATATAACCGATAAAGCAAGGGAGAGGGGTGAGGCCGCTACATATGCAAATGGACAAGTGGTCAGTTTTTGCTTCCATTTTTGCAATGGTTGTTAGGAGCAACCAGTCACTGTGTGTGGTGGGGGGGGGGTGTGGTGGAGAAAGGCAGGAGAGGAGAAGAGCAGTATACACAGCTCTCGGCTTGTAGTTCTCAATTAGCTACCACAGTGCTGTGGAGTGCCATGGTAGTTTGTTGATTCTTCCCGTCAGTGTATCTGCTTGCCCGTACAGATTGTACGGGCACAAAGATACACAGAAAGATCTGCAGGAGACCTGCATGGCACCAGCCATCTGCTGATCGCTGGTGAAATGGTTTACAGGCCCCCAAAAAAGTTACAATACAGGCACATTTTTTTAATGTTAAACAAATTTGCATTTATTCATATATATATATATATATTTTTTAAAGTGAACTTATTCTTTTAGTGTAAGTGGATACTGCATTTATGTCTTATAATAAATGCTTGGTTTTAACCACTCCTGCGCTCTTCTCTCTATTGTTTTTAATGAAAGCATCATATTTTAAAGTCCCAAAACAACTTTTGAAATGACATGAACAAGCTTAAATGAGATTTTAGTGATTGGGTTGAGAGCTTATTTGAATAATAATAATATCCTGCGTGCCTATAAATGACTGCTGCCATCAGCAAGGCCTGGATTGGACTGGCAGTCTGGAAATGTTGGGTCATTATCTAGAAGTTGGTATTAGACAGAAAGGCTGGCTCATTTGAGATCCCAATTTTGGCAGTCTTGGGTTAAACAAAATGAAATGTTCAAATGCTGCTCATTTCCACTGGGAAACTGCAGACATAGCTGCCCATGGTTACCCAGGGTTGCCTATATGTCTTTAGTCATCACATTCCATCTGTTTGTAGCCCAATAGAGGTGAGTGAATCTAAGGATTTAGACTACACCATAGAGTTTGTAATAACCCCACCTCCCACCAGGCACATATTTAAGGTCACATTCCAGCTCCTGTTCCATTTTTTCAGGACAAAGGTAATTCTGTTGAATATATTAGTAATAACTAGATTCTTTTGTCTGTCTAATGCACAGGCATCCAGGTATTAAAATAGTTTTCCCCCAAAGTGCACTATATTGTACTGTCAGTCTATATTGCACTCTTGGCTGACATGGCTCTCCCCTAGTTACTCCTTGTAGCACACGTAAGCAAAATTTGTACGCAGTGAAATCTTTAGGAGTTTGCACCAGCACAATGGAACAAGACACATACTATATACTATCTACAAAGTAAAATGCTTTAATAGTCTTTCTCAAAAACTAAATAGGAGAAAAAGGTAGGTTTTGGGCTTTAAAGGGGTTGTAAAGGTTTGTTTTTTATTTTCTAAATAGGTTCCTTTAAGCTAGTGTATTGTTGGTTCACTTATCTTTTCCTTTGATTTACCTTCTAAATGTTTTTTTTCTTTGTCTGAATTTCTCACTTCCTGTTTCTCCTCACTAAACTTCACACCATCAGCCAGAACAGCTTACTGAACAGCTTACTGAGGAGGAACAGGAAGTGAGAAATTCACACAAAGTAAACAAAGAAAAAAAATATTTAGAAGGGAAATCGAAGGAAAAGGTAAGTGAACCAACAATGCACTAGCTTAAGAAACCTATTTAGAAAATAAAAAACGAACCTTTACAACCCCTTTAAGATATATCACATTATCCAAGGATTAACTTTCATAATTAATAAGGCTTTTTGGTCATTCTCAGTAATTTTCCTTCAATGACTGAGTCTCAACTTGACCGTGAGCTGCTCCTATGTAGAATTTCTTAGGCCAGCAGCATTTTACTCAAAAACACGATAATTCACCATGATAATGATTTCAATAATTACAGTTCTCTGCTCCCATGGGATACAAAGCACCTTTACATCAGAGGTCAAGACAGCAATCTTGGAAGCAGAAATATAGGCAGGCTCATTCCTGTCCCATAAAAGTTACATAAAAGAAATAGTTTCAAAATTTGAGGCTTATGCCAACAGTTTTATTTATGAAATGGGAGCAGTTTGAAAAAAATCAGTTTACAGTGATAAACTTTAACAAAAAATGTAGTTTATTTATTTGTATTTAACTTTTTCCACTCCCTACTTGGTCATATTGTTACACAATTTAAGGCGTGGATAGATAACACTGGATGCCCAATGTTTCTCTTATGCCTAACCAATAGTGTGGGGGTAGCAATGATATCTGAACAATAGGCATGCAGCTTCTATACACCAAGGGGCTTTCAGGGGCCACCGTGGGCTGTGACCCTAAAGTGTTACTAAACCCAGGACACTGCATTCACTATATCTGGTCTCCCATAGTACATGGAAATGCAATCATTTTAGGAAATATAAACTGCTAAATACCTTTATCATCAGCAGTATATAGCAGCCTTGTGATTTCTTCTAGTGTCCGATCGAGCACTGGTTAAAGCTTGTAGGGGGAGTTTTAATTCTCATCTTACTGTCCTATGAGGCTGCATGACCCCTGACCCTTTGTCTGGACAGTGCTGATTGACCCTGTGCTGATCACATACACCCTCCCCAAAAAAAAAAAAAACGATCTAGCAATACACACCAAACTGAGCATGTGCAGAGTGCCTCCTAGGGCTCTGTCTGATCAGCATATGCATTAGGGACAGCAAAAGAAGCTAAGGATCAGAGGAGACAGGATCAAACAGCCTTTTTACACAATGTGAAGGATTTACCCCTTAGGTTCCACAGTGAGTATAACAAGCATGCTTTACTGAAAATACACACTGATTTTACTGTTGTGGGTTTAGTAACACTTTAAAGTGATTGTAAAGTCTAATTTTTTTCTGTAAAAATAAAAAACATGTTAATACTTACCTGCTAAGTTGCAGTGGTTTTGCACAGAGCAGCCCCGATCCTCCTCTTCTCGAATTCCTCTTCTGTGATCCTGGCCCCTCCCTCCTGTTGAGTGCCCCCACAGCAAGCAGCTTTCTATGGGGGCACCCGAGCCGAGTCACAGCTCCCTGTGTCCATTCAGACACGGAGCCCTGACTCAACCCTGCCCCCTCTCTCCCCTGATTGGCTAGCTGACTTTGATTGACAGCAGTGGGAGCCAATAACGCAGCTACTGTTTCTCAGCCAATCAGGAGGGAGAATTTTGGATGGCTGAGATACTCGTGGACATCGCTGGACAGAGAGGGACCTCAGGTAAGTATTAGGGGGGCTGCTGCCCACAGAAGGCTTGTTATCTTAATGCATAGAATGCATTAAGATAAAAAACCTTCTGACTTTACAATCCCTTTACTGATTGAGTGCAGGATTCAAGCATCTCAATGTGGTATTACAGTCCAGTTTATTCCAATAAAATGTGAGATGGAAACAGTGCATAAAGCCAATGCAGTTTGGGGGGGCTAAGCACTGCCCCCTTCATAAGCACCGGCTTTATACACAGTTTCTATCTGACCTTTCATTTGAATAAATTTGTATGTAAACTATGTTGGGGTATTTCAATTCTACATTCACTCTTTTCATACTAGGGAAAAAATTGTAAGTACTATAAGACAATTTCAGTCTACAGAAAGTTTGATCACAGCTTAATTCATATTCTACTGCTGCACTGCATTAATGTAAAACACGCCCCTGACCATTTCATAGGTAAGCATGTTTCTAGATGGAAAAATCTGCCTTAAATGCAATAGTAAATATGTCACAGATAACTGCAAACTGTCACAGATGGCTCCTCAAGGTTGCAGACACAGGGGTCCTAACACTCCCAACACTATACCATGTTTTTTTTCAACATCAACTGTAGTCTAATTTGAACTAGATTGATACCCAGTCTTGTTGGTAACTTGCTTGAGTTCTTTCCCACTGTGTATTCGTATGTTTGCTGACATAAAAAATGAGAAAAAAAAAAAAAAAACACTTTTCCAGTATCCTTGATTTAGACTGATGTTATGATGCTATGATGCTACAAACAGCAGCATGATATGCAGTGCTTGAAAGTATAAGAATGTCAGCAAATAAAATGTAATATTTGAAGGTGCAGGCAGAAAAAAAAAATATTTGGAGGGGCAGGCTAAATTATCATAAGATCCAGGTAATACGCTCCTCGTGTGTTGATAAGAAGGAATACAGAATTATGAGTGCACCACTATATTTAGAGGGCAGAACCCATAGCCAAAGTAAAAAAAAAAAAATATATATTCCTAAATCACCAATCTCTTCATGTAGGATATTTTATTTAAGGACCTTATAGGAACCCAACATGTTTCAAGAATATGCACCCCCTTCTTCAGGGCGAACTGATATGTGTAAGCAGAGTACAACAAGAGAAGATACATTGCAACAAAGTTTTGGCCGAGATAAAGCAGGGACCAATATATTGGGTGAATAGTAAAAACACTCACTCAAAGTCCCCACACAGGTTCCTGGACATGTCTGATGAGAATCCTCACAACTGGCAAAGGTTAGTAGCCTCTTCACATTTGAGGTATAACTGAAGGGTCTTATGACAATTTCTTTTTATCTTCCTGTTTATTCATGTTAAAACCTAGCTTGGTCCTACCTCTCTGGCATCCACAGCCTCCCTGTTGGTCAATAATATTGACCATCACAATCAAGGACCAACAGAGATATTTAGGAGGTGAGGAGAACAAGCTTGCCTTCTACGGAAAAGTTGAGATGTCCACATCTCCTAATCTACTAATTTTTTGACATAGGGTTGCTTATACTTAATTTGACCAAAAGATCTGCTTGAATCTTTCAGATTTGTGATAGGTTTACTTTCATGCTGACACCTTTATTAAAAACATAAACAGTGTGAACTTCATATAATCAAACCTCAGCCATTTTACAGCAAATTCCGATATAAAAAATACAAAACCTTATAGACCAATGCCGCGTACACACGATCGGAAATTCCGACAAGAAAAGTCTGATGTGAGCTTTTGGTCAGAAATTCCGACCGTCTGTATGCTCCACCGGACTTTTTCTGTCGGAATTTCCACCAACAAAAGATTGAGAGCAGGTTCTCTATTTTTTTCCAACGGAAAAAGGTCTTGTCAGAAATTCCAACCATCTGTATGCAATTCCGACGCACAAAAAAACACGCATGCTCAGAATCAAGCAGATGAGCCTATTGAATTTCATTGATCTCGGCTCGTCATACGTCTTGTACGTCCCCACGTTCTTGACGTTCGGAATTTCAGACAAGATTTGTGTGACCGTGTGTATGCAACACAAGTTTGAGCCAAACTTCCATTATTTTCTTGTCGGAATTTCCGATAGTGTGTACGCGGCACTATAGGACAAAAACAACCGATGGTATGCGCATATTTTTAACAAATAATATAAAAGTGTTCATGTGCAGGGATGAGCCGAACACCCCCCTGTTCGGTTCGCACCAGAACCTGCGAACAGACAAAATGTTTGTGTAAACTTTAGAACCCTATTAAATACAATGGACTCGAACGTTCAAAATCTAAAGTGTTAATTATAAAGGCTAATATGCAAGTTATTGTCCTAAAAAGTGTTTGGGGACCCGGGTCCTGCCCCAGGGGACATGTATCAATGCAAAAAGAAGTTTTAAAAACGGCCGTTTTTTCGGGAGCAGTGATTTTAATAATGCTTAAAATGAAAAAATAAAAGTGAAATATTCCTTTAAATTTCGTACCTGGGGGGTGTGTATGATATGCATGTAAAGTGGCGCATGTTTCCCGTGCTTAGAACTGTCCCTGCAAAAAATGTAATTTTTGAAAGAAAAAAATGCATTTAAAACTGACTCGCGGCTATTAATGAATTGTCGGCTCCCGGCAATACATACAAAAGTCATTGATAAAAAAAAAAAAAAAAAGCGTGGGGGTTCCCCAGAATTCAATTACCAGGCCCTTCAGGTCTGGAATGGATATTAAGGGGAACCCCGCCGCAAATTTTTAAAAAAATTGACGTGGGGTTCCCCCAAATATCCATTCCAGGCCCTTCAGATCTAGCATGGATTTTAAGGGGAACTCCACCCCAAATTTAAAAAAAAATGGCGTGGAGTCCCCCTAAAAATCCATACCAGACCCCTTATCCGAGCACGCAACCTGGCAGGCCGCAGGGGAAAAGGGGGGGACGAGAGAGCGGCCCCCCCTCCCTCCTGAACCGTACCAAGCCACATGCCCTCAACATGGGGAGGATGTCCCCATGTTGATGGGGACAAGGGCCTCATCCCCACAACCCTTGCCCGGTGGTTGTGGGGGTCTGCGGGCGGGGGGCTTATCGGAATCTGGAAGACCCCTTTAACAAAGGGGACCCCCAGAACCCGCCCCCCCTATGTGAATTGGTAAGGGGTACATTGTACCCCTACCATTTCACGAAGAAAGCGTAAAAAAATGTTTAAAAAAACACACAAACACCTTGAAAAAGTCCTTTATTTATAAAAAAAAAACAAAAACATTCCAGCAGTGAAATCCAGTGTCCCGCGGCGATCCCGATGTCTAGCGCTGTCCTTCATTGGTTGTGCCTGAGCGGACCTGATGGGGAACTCCCTCTCAGTATTTTAAATGTATAGACCCGCCCCTTCTAAAGTTCCCCATCAGGTCCGCTCAGCGGACCAGATGCGGAAACATGAGAAGGGGCGGGTCTATACATGTATTACCAAAGTGAGAGCAGTTCCCCATCAGGTCCGCCCCCTCGGTATGTCGGACCCGCCTACGTCATTGGCTTGAGCGGGGAACTTCCTTCACTGTGTAATTTAAATTTACATAGTGAAGGAAGTTCCCCACTCAAGCCAATGACGTAGGCGGGTCCGACATACCGAGGGGGCGGACCTGATGGGGAACTGCTCTCACTTTGGTAATACATGTATAGACCCGCCCCTTCTCATGTTCCGCATCTGGTCTGCTGAGCGGACCTGATGGGGAACTTTAGAAGGGGCGGGTCTATACATTTAAAATACTGAGAGGGAGTTCCCCATCAGGTCCGCTCAGGCACAACCAATGAAGGACAGTGCTGGACATCGGGATCGCCGCGGGACACTGGATTTCACCGCTGGAATGTTTTTTTTGTTTTTTTTTTTTAAATAAAGGACTTTTTCAAGGTGTTTGTGTGTTTTTTTAAACATTTTTTTACGCTTTCTTCGTGAAATGGTAGGGGTACAATGTACCCCTTACCAATTCACATGGGGGGGGCCGGGATCTGGGGGTCCCCTTTGTTAAAGGGGTCTTCCAGATTCCGATAAGCCCCCCGCCCGCAGACCCCCACAACCACCGGGCAAGGGTTGTGGGGATGAGGCCCTTGTCCCCATCAACATGGGGACATCCTCCCCATTTTGAGGGCATGTGGCCTGGTACGGTTCAGGAGGGAGGGGGGCCGCTCTCTCGTCCCCCCCTTTTCCCCTGCAGCCTGCCAGGTTGAGTGCTCAGATAAGGGGTCTGGTATGGATTTTTAGGGGGACTCCATGCCATTTTTTTTTAAATTTGGGGTGGAGTTCCCCTTAAAATCCATGCCAGATCTGAAGGGCCTGGAATGGATATTTGGGGGAACCCCACGTCAATTTTTTTTAAAATTTGCGGCGGGGTTCCCCTTAATATCCATTCCAGACCTGAAGGGCCTGGTAATTGAATTCTGGGGAACCCCCACGCTTTTTTTTTTTTATCAATGACTTTTGTATGTATTGCCGGGAGCCAACAATTCATTAATAGCCGCGAGTCAGTTTTAAATGCATTTTTTTCTTTCAAAAATGAAATTTTTTGCAGGGACAGTTCTAAGCACGGGAAACATGCGCCACTTTACATGCATATCATACACACCCCCCAGGTACGAAATTTAAAGGAATATTTCACTTTTATTTTTTCATTTTAAGCATTATTAAAATCACTGCTCCCGAAAAAACGGCCGTTTTTAAAACTTCTTTTTGCATTGATACATGTCCCCTGGGGCAGGACCCGGGTCCCCAAACACTTTTTAGGACAATAACTTGCATATAAGCCTTTATAATTAGCACTTTAGATTTCTCCCATAGATTTTTCGAATTTGCCGCGAACACCCCAATTTGTTCGCTGTTCGGCGAACGGGCGAACAGGCAATGTTCGAGTCGAACATGAGTTCGACTCGAACTCGAAGCTCATCCCTATTCATGTGAATTAGCCACAAAATGTTGACAGACGGCCATGACAGAAAGGCTAATTGCAGGGTTGGAATATTGTAGCATTGCATACAAAGTACTAAAAGTGTCTCTACTGAGAAAATAAATATATATATATATAACTCTCTGCGGGTACTTGCTACTGGGAGTTGTCAATTATTTTATTTTTTTCAACAGTAGTATAAGTTTTACACTCTTCTGTGCATTGATAGTCCTAATTACAACCTGCACTACTTGTAAACTGCATGAGTTAAATAACATAACAATATATAGCAAGAGCATAAAGAGGTTTACTACCTAGTTATATCACAGGCTCTATTGGCAACGTGGGACCAAAGTGATAAAATGAGGCCCTGGTATGCTTTAACACCGACAAGTTACACTTCCTTATTTACAAAGTTATTCATAGCACAGTTGAAGTGTTGTAGATATCCATTTCTTACTTTATGAGACTACATTCTATAACTCCATCTCTTTGTTTCTTTCTGACCAAAAGTCAGTAAGCCTAAACACACATGAAAATCTCAGGAAGGAATCAACAGAATGTAAATCCATTGACAGATAAAGTAGCTCTCATATATGTATTTTGACTGCAGTTCCTGCACTTTTAACAATAGATTTCATTGAATCCATTTACCATACAATCAGAGATGATATATCATTTTTTATGGTGTCCATGTGGCACTAATATACGATTTTGAATGTACATTGATGTGTGTAACCTAATTAGTCTTCCTCCATAGTATGTCTTCTGTCGGATTCCTGACTATATACAAGCCTTGGAGTCTATAAGGACATAAACATTTAAGAGGCAGAAAGAAACACTGTGAAACAGAAAAGAAATGCAACCAATTCCAGAATTTCTTGGCACTTCCTTAGAAAGATTATTTCTTTTACTTGTCTTTTCAGCAACGTCTTTTATGATGTCCTCAAAGTCCACATTATGAGTGAAGTCGCTCTCAATGCACACAAGAGCCAAAAACAGTTGGCAAACTTGGAGATAAGTTGAGCCATATAGTTCCTAAATTGCTTAGGTTTATTAAATGATATTTGATGTGTTATGTACTGTAATGATAGCAGTCCTGTTTTTTTCCCTTCATAGAGGGAGCGACAGAGGACTTTTAGTTAGCAAACTAGCCGCAACTGGCTGTATTAAATTTGCAGCGTCATACCAATGTAGATACTATTTCCAATCACAAACAAAAACAAATCCTAGGACACTTACTACACCATTTAAGTCCTTAACTGCAGTGGCAACTGGTGGTATATTTTTTTTGGGGGGGCAAACAATGCAATGCACCCACAGAAGGTCACCAGCCCCGCACTTACCCCATCTATTGGGTAGCTCTTCCCAGTGGCGTAGCGTGGGGGGTGCAGGGGGTGCCGTGGCCCCGGGCGCGACATTTAGGGGGCGCCAGTAGTGTCACTACTGGCTGCCTCCTCCTAATTTTCATTTCCTGTGTCCCCCGATCTCCGGCTGCCATGTTTAGTGTCCGACGCCCTGTGATTGGGCGTATGGGGGTCATGTGCGGCGTGGGGCTGGCCTGTCCGTGATCACGGTTGCTCTTGAAGTCCCGCCTCCGCACATGACCCCCATACGCCCAATCACAGTGCGCGGGGAAACACTGAACATGGCGGCAGGACAAAAGCACTGGAAAGTGTGAGCCGCCGGGGCCGCTGTCTTCTCCTCCGATTGTCCCTCTGGTACGGCGCTGTGTGTACAGCGGAGCGGAGGGGTGGGGTGAGGCTTGGTGGAGATGGGATCATGGAGGTGCAGTGTCTGTTAGCTGACCTCCCACCCGGCGGGGACACCATTGAGTGTGTGGATGGCGCTGGCCTGGCCCCGGCGGGGACACCATGGAGCGGGTCACGGCGCTGGCGGGGAAGCCACAAAGAGCAGAGGTAAGGAGGAGGATGGATCTGCACTGAGATGTGTGGAGGGGGTGTGTGTGAGTAGTGCAGGAAGTGGGAGTCAGGTGGGTCTGTGTATGTGTCAGGTAGGTCGGTCAGGTAGGTCAGTGTAGGTGTAAGGTCGGTGGGTCAGTGTATGTGTCAGGTAGGTGTCAGGAAGGGGGGGTCAGTGTATGTGTCAGGAAGGGGGGTCAGTGTATGTGTCAGTCAGTGTAATAGTCAGTGTAGGTCTCAGGTAGGTCAATATAGGTGTCAGGTAGGCCAGTGTAATGATCAGGTGGGTCAGTGTAGGTGTCAGGTAGGTCAGGTGGGTCAGTGTAATGTGAGTAGAGCAGGGAGTAGGAGTGAGGTAGGTCAGTGTATGTGTCAGGTAGGTCAGTGTATGTGTCAGGTAGGCCAGTGTAATGATCAGGTGGGTCAGGTAGGTCAGTGTAATGATCAGGTGGGTCAGTGTAGGTGTCAGGTAGGTCAGTGGGTCAGTGAAATGTGAGTAGTGCAGGAAGTAGGAGTGAGGTAGGTCAGTGTGTGTGTCAGGTAGGTTAGTGTAGGTGTCAGGCAGGTCAGTGTAATGGTCAGGTAGGTCAGTGGAATGTGAGTAGTGCAGGAAGTAGGAGTGAGGTGGGTCAGTGTATGCGTCAGGTAGGTTAGTGTAGGTGTCAGGTAGGTCAGTGTAATGGTCAGGTAGGTCAGTGTAGGGTTTAGGTGGGTCAGTGTAATGTGAGTAGTGCAGGAAGTAGGATTCAGGTGGATCAGTGCATGTGTCAGGTAGGTGTGTCAGGGGGTCAGTGTAGGGGTCAGATAGATCACATGTTTTGCAGGGGCAGGGTAAAGTGGAGTCAGGGGCGCAGCAAAATTAGGTATCGCCTAGGGTGTCAATGATCCTTGCACCAGCCCTGGTGGTCAGTGTGGTGTGTAGTGTGGTGTGCAGTGTAGTGGTCAGTGTATAGTGGTCAGTGTGCAGTGTAGTGGTCAGTGTGGTGTGCAGTGTAGTGGTCAGTGTGGGGTGTAGTGGTCGGTGTGCAGTGTAGTGGTCGGTGTGCGGTGTAGTGGTCGGTGTGCTGTGTAGTGGTCAGTGTGGTGTGCAGTGTAGTGGTGTGTAGTGTAGTGGTCAGTGTAGTGTGCAGTGTAGTGGTGTGTAGTGTAGTGGTCAGTGTGTAGTGTAGTTGTCAGTGTAGTGTAGTGGTCAGTGTGGTGTGCAGTGTAGTGGTCAGGGCAGTGTAGTGGCGTGTAGTGGGCAGTGTAGTGAGCAGTGTAGTGGTCAGTGTGCAGTGTAGTGGTCAGTGTGCAGTGTAGTGGTTAGTGTGTAGTGGTCAGTGTGCAGTATAGTGGTCAGTGTGTAGTGGTCAGTGTGTAGTGGTCAGTGTAGTGGTCAGTGTGCAGTGTAGTGGTTAGTGTGTAGTGGTCAGTGTGCAGTATAGTGGTCAGTGTGTAGTGGTCAGTGTGTAGTGGTCAGTGTAGTGGTCAGTGTGCAGTGTAGTGGTCAGTGTGCAGTGGTCAGTGTGCAGTGTAGTGGGCAGTGTGTAGTTGTCAGTGTGCAGTGTAGTGGTCAGTGTAGGAATCGGGTAGGTCAGTGCAGTGGACAGGTAGGTAAGTGTAACGGTCAGTCTAGGAATCATGTAGGTCCGTGTAGAGGTTAGTGTAGTGGTCAGTATAGGAATCAGGCTGGTCAGTACTATTGTAGGAAGGGAAGGGACTCCGCATATTAGGGGGTGCAAATTTCTTGCCTTGCCCCGGGCGCTGACAATCCACGCTACGCCACTGGCTCTACCTCTGCGCGACGGCTTCCCCTGCGACTTCACTTCCTCTGCATCACAGCGGCTTCCGCCATGTGCCTCCTCCTCCCTCCTCCTTCTAGGCGGCCTATAGAATCGGTTCTCCTTTCAGCCAATCGGGTGACGGGTCTCACGACCCGCTTCCTGATTGGCCGGGAGGAGAATCAGAAAGACAATAGCGAAAATTTATTTGCTATTGTCACACAACTGGGTGGGCTTTTTTTAAGCCTATTAGAGCCTCTGGCTCTAATTATGTACTAAAAAAAAAAACATTGGAATCCATGCGTCTGGTGACCCGCATGTACGTTAGGGGGCTCTGCATTACAGGCTGCCACTGATTAATTGACAGATAAGTGGACATTGGTTGATTTACTAAAGGCAAATAGACTGTGCATTTTGCAAAGTTTGCAGTTGCTCCAGAGCTTAGTAAATGAGACAAAGCCTTACTTTGCAAAGAATAGCCAATCACAAGCAAAGAGAAAAAAAAAACAGCATTTTTGCTTGCACATGATTGGATGATGGAAGTCAGCAGAGCTTCTGCTCGCTTACTAAGCTCTGGTGCACATTGCACAGTCTATTTGACTTTAGTAAATCAACCCCATTGTGTCCAATTCCACTAAAAACAATAAAAATAGCATAGCAGGGTTCTCCCCAAGGATTGAGGAACACTGGGGTTGATTTACTAAAACTGGAGCGTGAAAAATCTCGTGCAGCTCAGCATAGTAGCCAATCAGCTTCTATCTTCAGCTTGTTCAATTAAGCTTTCACAAAAAAATAAAACTGGAAGCTGATTGGTTTCTAAGCAGAGCTGCACCAGATTTTGCACTCTCCAGTTTTAGTAAATCAACCTCTGTCACAATAGCTAGCTTTTTCAATACTAAACAAAAATCCGGATGGCTGCACACTCGACTGAAGAATCAGAAAATAGCCTTTATTAAAGCTTTATCCATGCATGATAACCAAACTAGTAGCTTAAAACGAATGTATGCACACAGTGGCTCCATTCATTCCCTGCTATATCAGCTATAGTCTAATTTGTACTAGATGGACGGCTAGTTTTACTGGTAACTTACTTGAGTTATTTACCACTGTGTAGTAGTATTCTTGCTGATATCATAAAAAAATAAGAAAAAGGAATGATTTTGCAAGTATCCTTGATTTAAACTGATGCTATGATGCTACATGCTATGAAGGAGCAGGCTGCAGTATCATAAGATCCAGGTAATTGGTTCCTCATGTTTTGATAAGAAGGAATACGGAATTATGAGTGCACTACTCTATTAAAAGGGGCAGAACACATAGCTAAAAGGAAAAAAAAGACAAATCACCATTATTTTCATGTAGGATATTTTGTTAAAGGCCTTATGGGAACAAAAGACATCGGCAGATGCAGCCTGCTGTCTCCACTGCGGGTGGCGCTCAACCGCAGTGGTAAGGCAGATGGTTCCTACATGGCTTCCCGTATTACTGGGGCAGTGATCCGATTGGATGATGGGCGCCCATGTGACTATGGTGGCTATCTTGGGTGTGACAGAGTCTATTTAAGACCCAGGCCCCTAGGTTTGGCGTGCATTTGCCAAGTGGTCAGAGTAGGGAAAGAGTACCTGTTTGTCAGGGAAAGTAATTAGTGGCAGGGAAAGGATCCTGATGAGTAGGGACAGGCTAGGGACACACGGAAGCCTCCCTATTGGGACAAGGCGGGCCAGATTGCATTCTGCTCCCTCAAGACAGACACTGTTGGTGCATCTTTACCCGCTACATTTCTGCATTCAACAGAACCATGAGTGTTTACCCGAAGCAGCATTTTTCTGCTGGTGTTGTTTGTAATTGGACATTCTCTGCAATATAAGTTTTGAGTTATCAGCAACCGGGTTCTTTGTCATTATTGCCGCCGCATCATGCTGCACTTACCCACAAACATATTTCAAGAATCTGCATCTGAATCTTTAGTGCTGACTGATATGTAAAAACAGAGTGCAACAAAAGAAGATAACATTTGCAACAAAGTTTTTGTATGGCCTTTTCAGAGGAATGAATTGGAAATCAGTGCACAGCGTAAAGAGGAGCCAGCGAGAAGATTTCTTTGCAAAAGGTGTGCAGTGTCAGGTAGGATGGCACAGAAACCATGGCTAGATCGAGGCTGAAAGTAAGCATGTTACTGGGAGGGCTGCACTCTTGGGATGAAGGAATTTATTAAAGGACAATTTCCACCAAGGTGAAGGTGTCCTTTAAAGTGCACCTGTGTCCAACAAATGCCCCGCAAAGTCAGAGTAGTGATTGCTAAAGGAGTTGAGCTAATGTGTGCTGCCCTTCTTTATTCAAATCAAGTATCCATAAGTACTATATTCACGTGTGGCATTTTCATATAACAGTTGACTGGAAGCTGCCCAGTCTGTTGATGTGCTGTCTGCGGCACCTTCAGCAGGAGTACCACCATGAGAAAAGTGCCATCCATCGGGATGAAATGGACTGAGCATGTGCAGTATATGTGAAAAAGGGGAAAAAACTGCGCTAGAACCCAAATCTAAATCAATAGTGATAAATGTGCAAAGCGGCTGACACTCAAACAAACAAAGTCAAACTACAATAATAAACAATATAGTGTAGCGCTACTAGTAGGAATGTAGGAGAGTACTGGTATACTCGAACAAACACAAAGTGAAAAACATCAAGCGCTATTTACAATGAAAGGCTGTATGGACGGGCAAGGCCACACAAAATATTAAGGGGAACCCTGCGCCAAATAAAAAAAAAAATGGCGTGGGGTTCCCCCCAAAATTCGATACCAGACCTGAAGGGCCTGGTAATGGAATTTTTGGGGACCCCCACGCATTTTTATTTTTATTTTTCAATGACTTTCAATTATTTTATCTGTATTGCTGGGACCCGACAATTCATTACAGCCGCGAGTAGTTTTAAATTACTTTTTTTCCTTTAGAAATGTAATTTTGTGCAGAGACTGTTATAAAACAGGGGAAACATGCGCTACTTTACAGGCATACTATACACACCCCCAGGTATGAAATTTAAAGGAATATTTCACTTTTATTGTTTCACTTTAGGCATTATTAAAATCACTGCTCCTGAAAAAACTGGCATTTTTAAAACTTTTTTTGCATTGATACATGTCCCCTGGGGCAGGACCCGGGTCCCCAAACACTTTTTATGACAATAACTTGCATATTAACCTTTAAAATGAGCACTTTTGATTTTTCATGTTTGTGTCCCATAGACTTTAACGGTGTTCAAAAATTTTTTTGCCTGTTCGCATGTTCTGGATGCGAACCGAACCGGGGGGTGTTCGGGCCAATCCTTACTGAAGACATGTGTATACACATATACCATTGAAAAAATGAACAGGACAATTTTTACATATTAAAAACGCTTTTTTTACTGACCATTACGAAGGAACTTTTGTTCTTCTTTATCTTAATGATCAGTAAATGTTTTTACGGTTGTACTACAGCCATGTGAATGAGACCGTAATTGGAGTAGCAATCATATATTGAGTAATATAACGATCGTTGGGCTCTGAGATTTTTGTAAGTATAACTAAAGTATATAGTTATATTTTGCAGCTTGAGCCAAGAAAACATTACTTGTCAAATTATGCACAGATGTTTGATTAAGAAATTCTGTCAATGAACCTACAACCTCCTTACATCAAAGTCACATTCTGAAGGTGGTATCTTTTGTGTAATGAACTGTTAGATTATAGGTACTTATGTTTAAATACTAACCGACCGGCAAAGATAATTGAACAATCACAAGTCAAGGCAAGTCTTCTGAAGTTTATCAGCTACCGTATATACTATATACTGTATATATAGACATTTTTTCACTTCTTTATAAACTTGAGAAATAAGAAAATAACATAATTGGTGCCAGGCAGAATATAGGAAGCAATGTTCACATTGCAAATACAGTGAAGCCATGTGCATTTCAATCATCCAAATCATGTGCAAGCAAAATAATGTTATTTCAATATCACTTGTAGTTGACTGAGCATTCAGTGACAATGGCTTCCCCTTATGCAATAAGCTAAGTCAACATTTATTACTCCCTAAGTAAATTACCCCCACTTTCTCTACAATATTCATACTAAGCTACACAACAGACATGTGAGAATCGTTTCGTACAAATCGAAAATTTGTACGAATTTCCGAAAATTCGTACATTTGGAAGCATACGAAATACGAATTTCTATTCTTACAAATTTTATACGAAATACGAAAACTTTGTTGACAAATTTAATTTCGCGAGTGGGAGACTGCTCAGACTGGTACTGGTAGTCGATGGGAGATTCAGAATTGGACAAAATAAGAATGTTCATTAATATCGTTTTATTATTGTCATAATAATTACGATTATTTGTTATAATGACGTTAAAAACCCAGGAAGTCAGCACAGCACAGGGATGATGGGAGCCCCTCATAACAAACTTTCGTATTTCGTACGAATCCAAATTGAATTTCGGACACGAATTACGAAATACTAATTAACGGGCTACTACAAACCCAGAAAGTCAGCACAGCACAGGGATGATGGGAGCCCCTCATAATGAGCACAGCAGGGGTAGAGCCCCAGGAGGAAGTCAGCACAGCACAGGGATGGTGGGAGCCCCTCATAATGAGCATAATGAGTCGACGACTGCCATATTGAGAAAGGTATTTTTTGTTTTTTAAATTCATCATAATGAGTATTCGGAATTTTTACGAAAAGTTAACGAATCTAATGAAAATTCGTATTTTGTACGAAACAAATCCAAATTGAAATTAGGACACGAATTACGAAATACGAATTTTCGTCTAATACGGAACGGAACGAAACAAAACAAATTTATTGACGGCGCACATGTCTACCATACAATACTATAACAAATTCAACCGGTAGAAAGTCTACACTTGGGGAAGGGGGAGGTAGGGGGAAGGGTACAATTTTTAGTGGAATAGAACCCAGCACCACAGAACTTAAAAGAGCAAAATTTTGGGGTTTAGGCTAGAATTCCAGAAAGTCCTGATTTGAGCATGTCTTTTCATCTTTGCAGTATTTACTATTTAAGTTGGTAAGGGTTACAGTTTGACAAGGTTGTTGTGTTTTTTTTTTATCTATATGTGATACCAAAGCATGGTAAATTATACTAAAAGTACACTTCATAAGAATGATGCTTTGGTGGGTGAATGGGGCATGAAAGATGTACATATCAGCAATAGTGGGGGTAGAATAATAGGTGAACCTCTTACCTTGCCCTGAAAGGGAAAATATAGGTTGGTGTTAAGAATATGATCATTTGGGTATTGTCCTTTCTCCATCACATTTTGGCAAGAAAGGGTGGGAGGAGGAAAGATAACACAGGCCATAATAGTGAAGCCTGGTGAAGGTGGGGGAAGACTGTAAGGACTGTGGCTGGGGGGAATGAGAAGCCTGAGGATGGGGGGTGACTGTGAAGCCTTAGGATGGGGGGGCCTGCACTCCTGTACTATATTATATATTACATACTTCTCATAAAATATTCATTGTCTCAACAGTTGCTGGTAGTTGAGCAGTTCCTGACTATTCTAGTGAAGTTCATCTGTAAAGTAGGCTTAGATAAAATGTTAGCTCTCTGACTATTTTCAGTGTACACAAAATCTTATGTACAGAAAAATATATATTTTTTAAAATGATTGTGCTGAGGTTTATACATGTCTGTGAGACCCTAGCTTGTGACACAACAATGTAAGCATAGTTTATGGGTACAAAAAGGCCTTTGTTTTAGTTAACCACGTCCCATTAAGCCCATCCCACTCTTTTTTTTATGTCTTTATTTTAATTGTCATACATACAGAGAAATAAACAATTTCATTAATCCATCAATCATATGACCTCCAACAAATCCATTCAAAATCCAATTAACAGCATTACTCCTATCTTAAATACATCCACAGAAAAAACAATAACTAGTTATTTGGGATAGTCCCCATTCTGTCTTCTGTTAGACCTGCTTTTTTTAAACAGTAAAGAATTTTATTTTATATTCAAAAAAATAGACAATAGTACAGTCATACTAACATTTGTACATAAGATTTAGCAAAGTATACTTAATGATCAGTATAATTAAATTCAGCGAAAGAGTATTTTTTGTAGATTATTCATTATGGAATTCACATTAGGCGTGGATAGTTTAATTCCAGCCCATCCCACTCTTAACGCAATTTGGCCACATTCCCCATGGCAGACTATGCGCGCCACATTTCTACTCCAGTTACGGTTTCCAAACACCCCTCCAGTCTTTTACAACCATAGCAACACCCCAGCCACAATGAAACCCATGCCCACTCTTTGACACAGTGCACTAAGCATGCCATATATATATATATATATATATATATATATATATATATATATTTTATCAAGCAATGGGGCCCAGCTTTTGATGTTGCATACAGACCCACTGATTTCATAAAACCCCCCTGCTCTCCAGCATTTATTTCCAAAAATGTGGTGCAAGGGCAATGAAGCCAAAGACGGCTTAACGTTCATCGAGTGGACCTTTCAATCTTAGCAGTTTTAGTGCTCGATTAGTAGGTCACTGAAAGAAAAAAAACACTTCCTATTAAAAAAAAAACACACTTTCTACTTATGAACAAGTTTGGGACTTATGGATTCGCTTTGAGGCCCATGCCCAAGATGTTCTATCCCTCCCTTCTGTTTCCCTGCATGTAGGTGGGGCTTAACACGCCCAATGGGGAGCCGCTAGCAGCACACACTAATGCCTGCAACTACAGGCGGAGGCTGCTGACATGTGAAATCATCGTTAAGGCAGTGCACTCTACTCCATATGTTTGGTTAACTTTCCAGACCCTGGTACAGATCATCTCTTTCTCAAGCTTCTTCATTCCGGAGGCCTCTCACTCACTTCTCATCTTCTGTGTCATCTCAGCCTAGGTACTTGGAATACCCTGTATCACAATATTGGTCTCTGTATGTGGGGCACTGATCACTAGGGAGGTGGCCAAGTTTACAAACCCCCTCTCTACCAAGGCCCTCTGTCACCCATGGAATGTCAATACAACTGCTGAAACACCCAACATTACTCTGTTTGCCCCTAGCAGCGACAATATAGCCTCTTATCCTTCCACTGCAGTTCTTTACTAAAGTAGTTAATGTAACAAATTTGAGTTCTCAGCAATATCTTCTATACACATTCCCGTACTAATCCTCTACATGCCTTTTTTGTGTGTCACTGGTGCTCCCTTGTGCTCCATGAGGTGGTCATACCTTATATAGGTGAGAATGTCCATTAGTCCATTTTAGCAGCAAAGTCCATATCCCATTGAACCCTGGCTGGTCTCCCACATAGGGTGGTAATGTTAGCAAAGTGGATATTACATCCTCAGCAGCAGTCTCATTCTCTTCCCATGTGGGGGCAACCAACACGAGCTCTGACCTAGATACAGTTCCCCTTTTTATATGATTTATCCAGCAGAGGGCAGTAATCTTCAGAAAAGCTTGGGAAAACCTGGCTAGCAATGTTTACTCTTGCTTACCAAACAGCAGCACTCCTGCTGGGCAACATTAACTAAGCTATGAAACTTACACAGCAGAGAACACACTTAACCCATGAAATAATGAACATAATCCACACAGTAATACCTCAGTAAGCACCTGCTTACCTGCAGCTCCTGGCTTACTGTCTCTTCTATTTCCTTCTTACGTTTCCCTCTCGTTCCCTTCATTTTTTTTTCCCTCTCTCTACCTTTTTCCTCTTTTCTTATGGAAATTCATCTTATTATTGATTTCTATTGCATGAGTACAGCTTTTGGATGTGTTACCAGAACACAATCACAGGCTACTGCTCCGTGTGCTGTTACTTTATAACTGCATGTTACTTATAGGACCAGATACCTGACCTATGTTTTCCAATTGCTGGATTTTTTTATCTCTAATCTTACCTAGGGTAACTACTTTTCTCATTTTCTTGTTCCCTGGGAATACTGAACAATTTTTTTTTTTTTTTTACTTTCCTATTTCTACCTGTGATGATTGCAACACAAAAGCCTTACTTAATAAATACAAATTTACATTAAAGTGAAGTAATCAAGCTTAGTAACCACTCAGCTTACAATTTACTGCATTTGCATCTGAAGATGACTTCTAGATCTGCTTGGCGTTGGTGCGCTTTGTATATTGCTTTCTAATTTAACAAACCAGAATCTTGTGGCAACAGAAAAGACTCAGCCAGTGGGCTGTCATTTGGAGGTATCTGATCAATTATTCAATTAAAGTTACAGGATTAAGTGCTGTGAAACTGGTCACCCTCATGTATGCTTCGGTATAACCTCCAAGTAAACAGCTTTTCTGTACAATCGATACGCAGCTGAGGCACACACATTATAGTCATGCTCGTAGTTTCAATAAACACATTCTGTGCATGTGCAATCTAAGGTCCTTGGGTTTGAAGGATACACATGCATAGGTGGTCTACCTGCAGCTCTGCAGGGTTTACAGAAAAGAAAACATTGCAAAGATTTATTGTTTTTACTATAAAAACAAAGTTGTGCTGCCTCCATTCCATGCAGGAATAGGACTCCTATCCGCACATTGCATGGGGGCCACCACAGCAGCAAAGGACGAGCTCTCAGGGGAAGATTAGTGGCAGACAAGGATCTTCTGTGCTGGGTTTTACTGGAACAATGGCCAAATGGAACAATAGCCAAAGATTAGTGGCAGACAAGGATCTTCTGTGCTGGGCTTTTGGTAAACTAGGCAAGTCACACCTGAGTAGAAAATGGAATGGGCCAGCTGTAGCCAGCATCCTTGACTTTCACATTGATTACTAAAGCTAGCCATACATATAAAGATTTTATCCTGCTGGGCTAAACAGTGTGATTGGACATATCTTCAATTGTCATCTATTGTATTCAGACAGCTGGCACCCGAATACCGAAACATTGCTGGAGATGACGCTGCAGCCACTGTTTTTTTTTCCCCGCCCAGCTCCTTTGATTTCTCAACTGAACCACTGGATGGTGTTAGTCCTATTCACTGGAAGTGGCCAAAATTCCAGCCAGTTTATGCTATAGAGGAGAAGAGTTACCGCTCAGATATGACTGCTGAACCTCTCACTGGATCCAAAGCCGCGAGTGCAGGCAATGCATATAAAGATGCGGAAATTGAAGAAAGTTTGGACAGCCACACTTCAAAAAATAGTTCCTTTTATTGTAAAATCAAATCACCAAAATACATGCCACAGCAAAAAAACAGATGCAAGCTGACGCGTTTCACACTGTAGTTCGGTGCTTATTCATGAATGAACTACAGTGTGAAACGCGTCAGCTTGCATTTGTTTTTTTGCTGTGGCGTGTATTTTGGTTATTTGATTTTACAATAAAAGGAACTATTTTTTGAAGTGCGGCTGTCCAAACTTTCTTCAATTTCTGCAGCTTAATGCTATGCTGATCAGTTACAGTGCTCCAAAACAAAAAAGGGCCAATTAACTATTGCATTTTATGCTTGTGTTTATGTTTGTGCTACATGGTGCTAAAATACATACTTTGGGGTTGATTTACTAAAGGCAAATAGACTGTGCAGTTGCCCTCTGCAAGAGCAGTTGCTCCAGAGCTTAGTAAATGAGCAAAAGCTCTGCTGACTTTCATTATTATTATTATACAGGATTTATGTAGTGCCAACAGTTTATGCAGCGCTTTACAATATAAAAGGGAGACAGTACAGTTATAATACAATAAAATACAAGAGGATTAAGAGGGCCCTGCTCAGAAGAGCTTACAATCTAATAGTGTGGGGCAGGTGGTACAAAAGGTTGTAACTGTGGCGAATGAGCTGATGGAAGTGGTAAAAGATTAGTTGGAGACATGATAGACTTCCCTGAAGAGATGAGTTTTCAGGGATCGCCTGAAGGTAGCAAGAGAAGGGGATAGCCGGACAGGTTGAGGTAGCGAGTTCCAGAGGATGGGAGAGGCTCTGGAGAAACCTTGGAGACGAGCATGGGAGGAGGAGACGAGAGAGCTTGACAGTAGGAGGTCTTCAGAAGAGCAGAGAGGATGGTTTGGGATATGTTTGGAGACAAGATCGGTGATGTAGCTCGGGGCAGAGTTGTGGATGGCTTTGTAGGTTGTGGTTAGTATTTTGAATTTAATTTGCAGGGTTATCATCCAATCACGTGCAAGCAAAAAATGCTGTTTTCTTTTCTTTTTTTTCTTGTACGTGATTGATTCCACATAATGGGAATAGTGTCTGTTTCTATCTCAGTGCTGCAGTGTAGTGCATTTTGAAAAATATCACGTTCTTGTTTTTGCCATTTTAGTGAGTTGGGAGGTCCATAGGCAAAGCATCAACGTGTATGTTACATGTATTTTAATATGTTGGCAACGGGTATTTATAAGCATTGTTCAATTGCTGCTGAATTCATAAAAAATCCTAAAGTAAAAAAAATGCATTAAAAACACTTGTCAATAATCTATGTCAATTTAAAGGGTTTGTAAAGGTAAAAGTTTTTTCACCTTAATGCATTAAGGTGAAAAAACATTCGACAATACTGGCCCCCCCAGCCCCCCGCCGTTTTACTTACCTGACCCTTCGAAAGTCCCGCGCTCGCCCCCGACATCCTCTTCGCCGCTCAGCCTGGCCGTTGATTGGTTTCAGTGGATGGATTGAAAAGCAGCGCAGCCATTGGCTCGCGCTGCTGTCAATCACATCCAATGATGCGGCACGCCGGGGTGCGGGGCCAAGTGATACAGTGAGCAGCAATAGCCGCTGGCTGTATCACTGGAGCGCGCCTGCAATCACTCACCACCAAGCAAGCTCGCTCGCATTTAGGTGGTGAGTGATTGCGGGGAGGAGCTGAGACAGCCGCCAAGGGACCCCAGAAGATGTGGATCGGGGCCACTCTGTGCAAAACGAGCTGCACAGCGGAGGTAAGTATAACATGTTTGTTATTTTTTAAGAAAAAACAAGTTTATATATCAGCAAAAGCTTTTGTTTAGGAATGTAAAGTATGCGTCTGGATAGTCAGAATGCCAGTGAGATGCAGGTCTGATCTGGTAAGGGTTAATGTTTGTTTATACTATAAATGCCTATCAATCTTCTTGCTGGGAGCTATACAATACAGCAGCAGCAGGTGCTTTGGGCAACCAAACCAGTACTGTACCTGGGATTTGTGCCTGTAACTATTTCTACTTTGTTTTACTTAGCTTGATGAATACGGGGAAGCTGTGATCACTGCAATCATCCATTATCATGCAAGCAAAAATTATGTTTATTTTTAACTCTGCCTTGCACTTTATTTGAAATTAAAGGAAACAGAACTTTACATAGTTTTCTGAGAGCCGGTTCACACAGGGGCAACACGACTTCAACACGACTTCCAGAAGCAACTTCAAACACGACTTGAGCATGAATCACAGCAAGATTTGGAGGAGACTTCAGCAGACTTGGAGGAGACTTCTGCGCGACTTGTGGTCATTAACAACACGACTTGAAGTAAATTCCTTGTGGCTTCTGGGTAAATTCCTTTCTGCTTCCTGTAAAGTTGCCTTCAAAATGAACAGTGATCAGACTTCTAAGCAACTTCCATTGAAATCAATGGGTACAAGTTGCCTACAGGTCGCCTAGAAGTCTGATTGAAGTAGTACAGGAACCTTTTTTGAAGTCGGAGCGACTACAGTCGTGTACATTAAAACATCTCCATTCACTTCAATTAGTTTTAAAAATAGCGCGACTTGGGGCAACTCGGGGAGACCTGAAGTCTCGTCCGGAGTCGCCCCTGTGTGAACCGGGTCTAAGCTGAGTGATTGTTCATTTTTTTAGAGCATATCTATACCCAAAACATTTTTTAGTTCTCTTTATGTTAGTATACTACTAGAGTTGAGCGGGTAGCTGGATATTCGGGTCCGGCGGGTTCGGCCGAACTTCGGAAAAAAGTTCGGATTCGGGACCGAACTTTAACCCGAACCCGGACCCGGACCCGGACGCCATTGAAGTCAATGGGGACCCGGACTTCTGACGACTAAAAAGGCTCTAAAAAAGTAATGGAAAGGGCTAGAGGGCTGCAAATGGCAGCAAAATGTTGTTAAGAACATGGCAAGTGCTCTGCAAACAAATGTGGATAGGAAATAACTTAAAAGAACATAAAAAAAATTAAAAAATAAAAAAATATGCTGGAGGCCCGATTTTCAGCAGAAGAGGTACAGGAAGTCATTAAGAACCTCAGAAACTCAACGGCACGATGCGACACATATGGTGGGAATGCCCCAGAATACGCCCTTTCTGGAATAAATTATTTAATTTAATGGATAAGCTAGTGGGAAAATAAAATACTTTGAAATAAAAATGTAGCGGGGTGCTAAATTTAAGGAAAGTGTTTGAGTGGTAAATAGGCTCAAATACCCTAATTCTGTAGGATTCATGGACCATTTTGTCCTCGGGGGACAGTATTGGTGTGCAGTTCCCTGCGGCCTACAGGTGGCGCCTTTTGTGTCCCCTCTTGGCAGTAGTACAGCGGGGCGGGGAACCTGCTGTGCATGCCAGGAGAGCATATAAAAGGGGCAGACCTTTGGCCTGGGGGCTGATGTCCAGTGGGGTCCACGCCCAGGTGCCTTCGGCCTGGGTGCATGTGTTCCTGTTCCATCTCGGGCACCTTTAGCCCGGGGTGAGGTACTATCCTGGAGTTCTTGCTGCCCTGGGTATGGAGGCCTAGGGGCGGGAGTAAAGCCTGGAGTCCAGAGCCGCCTCGTGTAGGGGACCCTGTTCCAGGGAAGGGAGGATCATTCTGATGGACCGATGCGGGAGTCACGGTGAAGGAATGGTCTGTTGACTCCCTGGAGAGATGTCTTCCCCTTGATATGGGCTAGGTTCGTAGAAGGAGAAGCTCAAGGTCACCTTGACTGTATCAGAGGCCTTATTCAACCGGCCCGTGGCAGGGGCCTTATACACCCTGGTCTGTGGCTGAGACCAAAGTTCTCCAGGCCCGTGGCAGGGGCCTTATACACCCTAGTCTGTGGCAGAGACCAAAGTTCTCCAGGTCTGTGGCAGGGGCCTTGTACACCCGGTCTGTGGCAGAGACCAACCTCAATGTCTGTGGCAGAGACCGTGCGCCAAAAACTGTTTGAGAAACCTAAGCAGTGAAGTGAATGTGCTACGTTTGTGCCTGGACCTCCTCCACACCTTAAGCTGTCCTGTTTCTTTGCTCTAACCTTTTCTGAGTACAGTTTATTTTGCCATGAGAGAATAAGAGTTGGAGTTTCAGCTGGTGTGGACATTGACTTTACTGGCAATTAAAGGACTTGCCTCTACCTACAGTAGAGGTGAGAATCATCCTCTGGAGGAGTTTTGACTCCGGCTGTGGACACGGCCCGTCAAGTACACCGCTCAACCTCTTTATATAGGAGGATACGGGCTGGTAGTGCGGTGTGCCTTTCTCCCTCCTGCGAAGAGCCAACAACATAAAGGCAGGTAAGGGGGAAAGGATCTGTGCGCTACAAAAAAATACAATAAAAATTTTAATCTTGGCCTAGCAGGACGAGGTCCATATGGAGTAGGAGGTTGAGGTGGCGGTGGATGTGGCTGTGTAGGTGGAAGCGGCGGTGGAGGAGGACGAGGTAGCCAACACTGGTTCAAAAATACAACAATGGCTGGGTAAGGCCGGTGATGTGTCGAATTCTGTCCCCTGTCGAATAGTGTCCGCCCTGTACTGCGCTTGCTGAGTATGTAGGACAAGGGGATTTCAAAAATCTCCCAAGACTAACGGCGCCTGCGTGTTGAGTTCAGGTGAAGGCCACACCATCCGTGGTTCAAGCCGAGCCAAGCAAGGCCGCGATCGAAGCGAGCCCGTGAGGGGCCCTGTTACTATGTGCTACCGTATGTCCTCTTGGATGGTGGGGCTTGAACCTGCACTCACAGCGCAGGCGCCGTTCATCTTCGGAGATTTTGTGAATCTCCTTGTCCTCTGTACTGCGCAAGCGCTGCGCCTGCGCAGTACGGGCCGGGCACAATCCGATGGCCGGACAGTTTGTCACAACACCGGTATACATGTCTATTCTGCACAAGGTACGGACAAGTCCTGTGGGATCCATGCCTGGTTCATTTTAATGAACGTGAGCTTGTCCACATTGGCTCTGGACAGGCGGCTGCGCTCGTCTGTGATAACGCCCCCTGCCGTGCTAAATACACGTTCAGATAATACACTGGCTGCAGGGCAGGCCAGCACCTCCAAGGCATAAACGGCAAGCTCAGGCCATGTGCCCAATTTGGAGACCCAGAAGTTAAAGGGGGCAGACCCGTCATCCAGTACGTGTAGGCCTGTGGACACATACTGCTCAACCATGTTGGTGAAATGCTGCCTCCTGCTAAGACGTTCCATCTCAGCTGGTGGTGCTGATTGTTGTGGCGTGCTGACAATGCTTTTCCACATTTCGGCCATGCTAACCCTGCCTTCTGAGGTGCTGCCGGTGCCCCGGCTGCGTTGGCGACCTCTTCCTCCTCCTCTGCCTTCGCCTTGTGCTTCCACCGTACGCCCGCTGTCAGGTGGGAATGCCACCAGCAGCGCGTCTACCAGCGTGCGCTTGTACTCGCGCATCTTACGATCCCGCTCCAGTGAGGGAATTAAGGACGGTACGTTGTCCTTGTAACGGGGATCCAGCAGGGTGGCCACCCAGTAATCAGCACCAGTTAAAATGTGGGCAACTCGGCTGTCGTTGCGGAAACACTGCAGCATGTAATCGCTCATGTGTGCCAGGCTGCCCAGAGGCAAAGAAAAGCTGTCCTCTGTGAGAGGTGTATCGTCTGTGTCCTCTGTATCCCCCCAGCCACGCACCAGTAATGGCCACGAGCTGGTCTGAGTGCCACCCTGCTGTGAACATGGCTCCTCCTCCTCCTCCTCCTCCTCCTCCATCTCCTCCTCCACCTCGTCATCCTCCAGAACTGTGCCCTTTCTGCCGGACAATTGTGTACCTGGCGTTTGTTGGTGCAGGAACCCACCCTCGTAGCCACTTGTGAAAGACTGCCCTGAAAGCCTTTGAAATGATCCCGCTTCCTCCTCCTCCTCCTCATCCTCCTGTGCCACATCCTCTTCCATCATCGCACGAAGCGTTTTTTCAAGGAGGCATAGAACTGGGATAGTAACGCTGAGAACGGCGTCATTGGCACTGGCCATGTTGGTGGAGTACTCGAAACAGCGCAACAAGGCACACAGGTCTCGCATGGAGGCCCAGTTATTGGTGGTGAAGTGGTGCTGTTCCACAGAGCGACTCACGCGTGATTGCTGCAGCTGAAACTCCACTATTGCCTGCTGCTGCTCGCACAGTCTGGCCAGCATGTGCAAGGTGGAGTTCCACCTTGTGGGCACGTCACATATGAGGCGGTGAGCGGGAAGGCCGAAGTTACGCTGCAGCGCTGGCAGGCGAGCAGCAGCAGGGTGAGAACGCCGAAAGTGCGCACAGACAGCCCGCACTTTCTGCAGCAGCTCTGGCATATTGGGGTAATTTTTAAGGAACCTCTGGACCACCAAGTTCAGCACATGCGCCAGGCAAGGGATGTGCGTCAAACCGGCTAGACCCAGAGCTGCTACGAGATTTCGCCCATTATCGCACACCACCAGGCCGGGCTTGAGGCTCACTGACAGCAACCACTCATCGGTCTGTTGTTCCATGTCCCTCCACAACTCCTGCGCGGTGTGGGGATTTTCCCCCAAACAGGAAAGTTTTAAAACTGCCTGCTGTCGTTTACCCCTGGCTGTGCTGAAGTTGGTGGTGAAGGTGTTACGCTGAATGGATGAGGAGGCGGTAGAGGATGAGGAAGTGGAGAAGGAGGAGTTAGCAACAGGAGGCAAACTGAAGCGCCCTGCAATCCTCGGTGGTGGAAGGACATGCGCCAAACCGCTATCTGCCTCAGGCATAGCCGCCACTGCATTTACCCAGTGTGCTGTTAGAGAGATATAACGTCCCTGACCGTGCTTACTGGTCCACGCATCCGTAGTTAGGTGGACCTTGCCACAGATGGCGTTGCGCAGTGCACACCTGATTTTGTCCCCCACCTGGTTGTGCAGGGAAGGGATGGCTCGCCTGGAAAAGTAGTGGCGGCTGGGCACGACGTACTGCGGGACAGCCAATGCCATCAGGCTTTTAAAACTCTGCGTCCCCACCAGACGGAATGACAGCATTTCAAAGGCCAGGAATTTTGAAATGCTGGCATTCAGGGCCAGGGATCGCGGGTGGCTAGGGGGGTACTTCCTCTTCCGCTCCAATGTTTGGGAGATAGAGAGCTGAACGCTTCCATGGGACATTGTGGAGATGGTTGGTGACCCAGGTGGTAGTGTTGCTGGCAGATCCTCTGTTTGCGGGGTGGCAGGTGCCACTGTCACTACAGAGGTGGATGAAGAGGCCGAGACTGCAGCAGAAGAGGAAGCAGGAGGAGCCAGAGACCTTTCTTGGTTTTTGAGGTGTCTACTCCACTGCAGCTCGTGCTTTGCACTTAGATGCCTGGTCATGCAGCTTGTGCTCAGGTTGAGAACGTTTATGCCTCGCTTCAGGCTCTGATTGCACAGCGTGCAAACCACTCGTGTCTTGTCATCAACACACTGTGTGAAGAACTGCCACGCTAGGGAAGTCCTTGGACCTGGCTTTGGTGTGCTCGGTCCCTTGCTGCGTTGGGCAGTAGCAGATGTACTGTCTAGGGGACGAATGCTCCGTTTTTGCACCCTGCTCCCTCTTCTGCTGTGCTGGTGGCTCTGTGCGACCACCGCCTCTTCCTCCGAACTACACTGGTCACCTGCATAACGTTGATTCCATGTGGGGTCGAGGACCTCATCGTCCTCCACATCATCTTCCACCCAGTCTTCACCCCTGCCCTCCATGTCTGTCTGCACAATTGCGAAAGCAGCAGCAGTTGGCACCTGTGTTTCGTCATCATCCGAGACGTGCTGCGATGGTCCTCCCATGTACCCATCATGAAACATAAGTGGTTGGGCATCGGTGCACTCAATCTCTTCCACTTCTGGGGCAGGGCTAGGTGGATGGCCCTGGGAAACCCTGCTAACAGAGTCATCGAAAAGCAGAAGAGACTGCTGCATGATTTGGGGCTCAGACTGCTTGGCTGATTTGCAAGGGGGTGAGGTGAAAGACTGATGGACATGGGCTTCAGGTGCCAACTCTGATCTTTCATCAGAAGAGTGGGTGGGAGACAATGTGAAGGAACCCGAGGCACTGTCAGCAACCCAATCTACTATCGCCTGTACTTGTCCTGGCCTAAACATTGGTACAGCCTCATTAGGCACGACAAAATACCGCCGCAGGCTCGGTCGCCTACTCGCACCTGAGGAAGGTGTTTCACTTGTGCGTGTAGCTGGCACAGATCCACCACGTCCTCTCCCTGCAACAGGAGCTCCACCAGCAGCACCACGACCGGGGCCACCACGTCCCTTTGACCTTCCCCTCATATTTTCCAAATTTAGGATCTTGCCCTAAATGGCGTTTTTTGGAAGACCACAACACACCCACAGTATTTAACCGCTGAAACGCACAGCTACAGAACTGCAGAAAATGCTATTCAAAAAAAAAAAAAGGTTGTTTTTTTTAGTATAGCACAGTACAAGGAAAATATATAGAAATTGTTTATTTCACACACCTCCAGATGTGTATTTCACACTGCAAAATATTTTCTGTGGCCCTAAATGGCGTTTTTTGCCAGACCACAACACACCCACAGCACGTAACCGCTGAATCGCACAGCTACAGAAAATGCTATTCAAAAAAAAAGGTTGTTTTTTTTAGTATAGCACTGTACAAGAAGAATATATAGAAATTGTATATTTTACACACCTCCAAGATGTGTATTTCACACTGCAAAATATTTTCTGTGGCCCTAAATGGCGTTTTTTGGAAGAGCACAACACAACCACAGTATTTAACCACTGAATCGCACAGCTATAGAAGTGCAGAGAATGCTATTCAAAAAAAATGTTATTTTTTTTAGTATAGCACTGTACAATATATAGAAATTGTTTATTTTACACACCTCCAGATGTGTATTTCACACTGCAAAATATTTTCTGTGGCCCTAAATGGCGTTTTTTGGAAGAGCACAACACAACCACAGTATTTAACCACTGAATCGCACAGCTATAGAAGTGCAGAGAATGCTATTCAAAAAAAATGTTGTTTTTTTTAGTATAGCACTGTACAATATATAGAAATTGTTTATTTCACACACCTCCAGATGTGTATTTCACACTGCAAAATATTTTCTGTGGCCCTAAATGGCGTTTTTTGCAAGAGCACAACAACCCCAACAGTATATAACCGCTGAATTGCACAGCTGCAGAGGCCAGAGAATGCTTTTTAAAAATAATGTTGTTTTTTCACACACCTCCAGATGTGTATTTCACACTGCAAAATATTTTCTGTGGCCCTAAATGGCGTTTTTTGGAAGAGCACAACACAACCACAGTATTTAACCACTGAATCGCACAGCTATAGAAGTGCAGAGAATGCTATTCAAAAAAAATGTTTTTTTTTTTTAGTATAGCACTGTACAATATATAGAAATTGTTTATTTCACACACCTCCAGATGTGTATTTCACACTGCAAAATATTTTCTGTGGCCCTAAATGGCGTTTTTTGCAAGAGCACAACAACCCCAACAGTATATAACCGCTGAATCGCACAGCTGCAGAGGCCAGAGAATGCTTTTTAAAAATAATGTTGTTTTTTCACACACCTCCAGATGTGTATTTCACACTGCAAAATATTTTCTGTGGCCCTAAATGGCGTTTTTTGGAAGAGCACAACACAACCACAGTATTTAACCACTGAATCGCACAGCTATAGAAGTGCAGAGAATGCTATTCAAAAAAAATGTTTTTTTTTTTTAGTATAGCACTGTACAATATATAGAAATTGTTTATTTCACACACCTCCAGATGTGTATTTCACACTGCAAAATATTTTCTGTGGCCCTAAATGGCGTTTTTTGGAAGAGCACAACACAACCACAGTATTTAACCACTGAATCGCACAGCTATAGAAGTGCAGAGAATGCTATTAAAAAAAAATGTTGTTTTTTTTAGTATAGCACTGTACAATATATAGAAATTGTTTATTTTACACACCTCCACATGTGTATTTCACACTGCAAAATATTTTCTGTGGCCCTAAATGGCGTTTTTTGGAAGAGCACAACACACCCACAGTATATAACCGCTGAATCGCACAGCTGCAGAGAATGCTATTCAAAAAAAAGTTTTTTTTTTTTTTTTAGTATAGCATAGTACAAGAAAAATATATAGAAATTGGTTATTTCACACAACTAGAGATATACACTGCAAAATATTTTTTTTGCCCAAAAATAGGTCTTTTTTGCGCACAACAAAGTGCCTTTTTTTTTTTTTGCAACAGCACAATAAAGTGCCTTTTTTTTTTTTTGGGGGCCCAAAAATGGGTCTTTTTAGCAAAAGCACAATAAAGTGCCTTTTTTTTTTTTTTTTCTGCCCGAAATGGGTCTTTTAGCAAGAGCACAATACAGCCACTAAATGGAATAGGTGTATCACTCAACGTAATGCAGTGCTGGTGCACTGAGCTTGCAACACAAACAGATAAACCTATGCAGATCGCTGAGCTATTATATCTCTCAATCTGGACTCCTATCTAAATCTCTCTCCCTGAAAGCACAAACAGGATCCTGCCCCTACACTACACTACACTACACTGTCTCTCTATCTTTTCTATCAGTAGATTGCAGAATCAGGACTAACTCCTATCATATAATTCTCTCCCTCACAGCAACAGCAGCCAGGATCCTTTCCCTACACTGTCTAAAAGCAGAGTGACGATCTGTGCTGTGTGCCTCTTGCTTATATAGAAGCTGGTCACATGCTGGGTCACATGTTGCACTGACCAATCACAGCCATGCCATTAGTAGGCATGGCTATGATGGCTTCTAAGGGCACACCAGCTAATCAAATGGTGATTGGCTGGCCCCTGAAGCATTTCTAACTGCGCCATTAAATTCCCGAATCCGGACCCGAACCCGGACTTTAGCGCAAAATCCGGGTCCGGGTCCGGGGTCGGGAAAAAGACAAAATTCGGTACGGACCCGAACTTTACAGTTCGGGTCCGCTCAACACTATATACTACTATACCTTTTACATGTACTGATGGTCAACTACTGTATATATAGTAATACCAGGCTGATATTATGGATCGCCTTCAATGGCCTGCTGCTCTGATATGGGATTAGCAGTCTGTCTTCTTCAACCCACAACCATGTAGCATTGCGGGAAAAAAACTGCCAACACTAAAGTGCTGTAAGGATACAATTTCAGGTACTCTGTAAATCTGTTTCTATATGGGACTTTGAATAAAGTTGATAATGTACTGGGCCTTGCAGCTCTCTCCAACTGGTACAGAATCTAGACACAGATTACCAACTACAAGACCTGTTCAGAAGCCTCCTGTTGCTGCCTCAATAGTACATAGTATGTAACATAGTGCTTACACATTACGAGGGCAAGATCCACACATTACAAGGGCAAGATCCAGAGCCACATCCTCTGAGTTGATGAGCACATCAGTGATATGCGCTATTAAGACATTGAGAAAAGTGTGCTGTTCAGCTGGGCCCGGCCGAAACATTGACATTGAATAAACTACAAGAAAAAAAATTCTGCTGTAAGTCCCATTGAGTGCACCTACTGCCTGCTACATATTTTACGTACTCTTTTTTTGTGGGTTGCACCCTGGCTAATTTGCCTACAAGCATGGGCAGTGGCCCTTCTCTACACTACACTGTTAAGGCAGTGATAGGAATGTTTTGGCTTCTAAACAGGCCCATGGGGCATATAGGCTGCTTGATCACAATATGTAAAAGAGAAAATAAGTTATAATCAATGTTAGCCACATGTGAGATGGAAGTCAGGAGGTCTAAAGCTGGTCAAAATTAGATCCATGGGTGAAGCTATGACACCATCTAGCTCAACAAACTTTGATAAAGAAATTGAAGCAGCTGGATGAAAAAAAGTTGACTGAACAGTGACTGCGTCTTATCAGATGCAGTCACTGTTTGGGTATTCAGAATACAAATACTGGCAGTGGGAAATTCCTCCATCCATACTCTTTATCATGGCTGGGGGCATCAATGGATTTCTGTCAGACAGCCCAGCGTGTATGGCTAGCTTAGGTACCATAACACCTTTGTTGCAAAAAAAGTCTTCCCATAAATATGCATCTATATGGCTAGCTTTAAAGTGGTCTCGTGTCGGACCAAACCTAATTGAACTGAACCTAAAACTTAAAGCAGAACTAAACCCACCAATTAAACTGTTTCACAAAAGAAAGTTAGGTTAGAATTGTTTAATAAACATTATAAATGAATAATTAACACAAGGTGTTTATTGCAGTGTTATCACTTACATTCTGCCTCTAGTGCATGTGTATGCTACATTTAAGGCATGCCTCTCTGTATAAACTTAAAGCCAATGTGCTTATGCCAGCTTTCCGTTGATCTTTCAAGCCCTAAATAGCTGGTGTCATGGCTGGTCATGTGTGAAGCATTATGGTAACTGCAGATCTAAATAAAAGCTAAGATGTCACTGTCTTTGTTGGAGGGGAGGGTTAATTTCTACTTTGATGTAGATGTACACCCTAATTCAATGGCCACTAGCTTCATAAAACACAGTGCATCGTAAAAATTGCAATTTTTTTAAATAAAATACTGGTTTTCACCTTTTTTTCCCCTGATAGTTACATAGTTGGTAAGGTTGAATAAAGTCAACAGTCCATCCAGTTCAACCTGTGTTGGTGTGTGTGTTTGTGTAGAAAATAATTTCCCATATCCCCATATACTGTTTTCGTTAAGATGCATTTCTAAGAGTCTTTTAAAACTATCCATACTACCTGCTGACACCACCAATTGTGGAAGAGAGTTCCACATCCTTACCGCCCTGACAGTGAAAAACCCCCTACGCAGCTTAAGGTTAAACCGCTTCTCTTCCAGTCTCATTGTGTGGCCCTGTGTCCTCTTACACTCCCTGGGATTGAAAAGTTTCATACTTACGCTGGAATAACCGTTGAAATTTTTGTATAGTGCTATCATATCTCTTCTCAAGCGTCTCTTCTCCAGGGAGAAGAAATTTAGCACTTGTAGTCGTTCCTCATAATTGAGGTCCTCCAGTCGCCATATTAATTTAGTTGCCCTTCTCTGGACTCTCTCCAGCTCCAGCACATCCTTTCTGAGGATTGGTGACCAGAACTGAAGGAAATACTACAGATGTGGCCGAACCAGAGTTTTATAAAGTGTCAGGATTATCATTTTATCTCTAAGTAAATTCCCTTTTTAATGCATGCCAATATTCTGCTGGCTTTGCTTGCTGCAGCTTAACACTGCGTGCTATTGAATAATTTCAGTTCTGTTCATCTCCTGCACCCTTTTTGAGACCACTTTCTGTCTACACGCATGTACTCCAGTATTGCCTGAAGGGCATTTCTCAGGGCAGGGTTCCTAATGGTGACCCCATGTGACTCTAACAGCCATCTTAGGTCAGACAGAGTCTATTTGAGGCCCTAGCTCCCGGGTTTGGTGCGCATTTCACGTGTGTGGGTAGTTTAGTGACCGGCACAGATGAACAGGGTAAGCAGGAAGACAGAGAGCAGAGGTCCAAGATGATATCCTTCTACTACGGTGTCCAGAGGGAGACTGGCAGTAAAGGAAGCCTGGCCTCAACCTTATAAAGCCCAAAGCCACACCCAGCGATGATGTCGATGGGCGGGACGAAGAAAAAAAAAACCATGAAGAGCTAGAAAGACAGTCTGCGCTGCAGACCGACAAACTAGGACCGCTGCCAGGCAGAGAGAAGGGCTGATTGGCAGATGAGCCGGACTAAAAATCAGGAGGCGCTGAAACCCCACAATTAAGGAGGGGTGCCTCAGTTGTCCGAAAACAGAAACCCAAATGCCATAAGGTGAAAAAGACCCCTGGCACATAAATGCATGACACCGATGAAGGCAAAAAGAAATTGCCACAGCGGGTCATGCAAAAACCCCATCAAGCAGATGTGGCCAAGACCTGACAAGGAAAATGGAGCAGAGACAGGCGAAAACCTTATGAGGAGGGGCACAAATGAGTCATTGCAAACGTCAAAATAACATAAGCATAAATTGGGAAAAAAATAATCAAAAACAACATCAAATAATTGGAATATACAAAGATATAAATACTTGAATAAATAAACCCTCTCTATCATTTCTCAGTGGGTGTCCCTATATACATGTCTACGGCATAGGAGAATAAAAGAGGAGAAAAAAGAAAGATGAACAAAATCCAGCCCCAGGGCTATTAGATGATAATTGGGCACAATGAACCAAGGGAGGCAATCAATCCGTTTTGCCCGAATTGAAGCCTTCCAGAAAGGGTCGGAAGCTTTCTGCTTCGTTCAACCCCGGAGGGGTGGTGGCCTCCAGATGTTTGATTCACCTCATCTCTCTCTGTAAAAGAGTTTTGTTCCAATCACAGATTGCACATTTCCATGCTGGCCAGATGTTTACTGATACGTTGACCCAGCTCTTGTCATGTCTTCCCCACATAAAAACCATCACATTGACAGACCAAAAGATATACCACGCCTTGCGTTTTGCAGTTAGCAAAATGTCTAAGATGGAACAGTTCCCCATTGGGTAATGAAAAGGATGTACATTTACTAATAACTCCACATAAGGAGCAAGCACCACAAGGATAAGTGCCCCAAGTGGTACACGGATCCTTCCTCTGATCTCCCCGATATTCGCTCTGCGTGAGCAATTGACCGAGGGAACCTGCTTGTCTGTAGGTGATCTGTGGTCTTTCCGTCACCAGTCCAGCCAAAGAAGGTTCTTCTGTCAAAATGGTCCAATGCTTAGCTAGAATTTTGCGAATCTGCTGGTGTTCATTGGAGTAGCGAAGAATAACTCTTAAATCTTCATCACTTTTTTTCTGCAAGTACTTCTTTTTGTTATGGATGAGGTCATGCCTATCCAGAGCCTTGACCTTATTGAATGCTTTCCTCAACGATGATTTAGTATAACCCCTCACCAGCAGCCTTTGGGTCAATAAATCTGCTTCCAACTGGAAGTCTTCCATAGATGTACAATTACACTTGAGGCATAACAATTGGCTAAATGGTATTGATTTCTTCAAAGGTTCAGGATGGAAACTGCCGGCATGCAAAATTGTATTGCCGGCAGTCTCCTTTCTGTATAGTTTACTTCCAAGTTTGCCAAACTGGTCCTTGGTTATACAAATGTCCAAAAAATGTATTTGTTTAGAATCAAAGGACATGGTGAAGAAGAGGTTAAAGTCATTCTGGTTCATGGCCTTGAGGCATTCTTTAAGAATTTCCTCCGGACCGTTCCATATAAGGAGCACATTATCGATATAGCGCTGCCATAGCACGATGTGCTGGGTGAAAATAATAAGATCATCATCCGACAAAAAGGACTTCTCCCACTCCCCCAGGTACAGGTTGGCATATGAGGGTGCGCAGCAAATCCATATTGCCACCCCCTGTACCTGGAGGTAGTGGGAGTTGTTGAAAAGAAAAATATTATGTTTCAAAATAAACTCCAGCATGCAAAGTATAAAGTTGTTAAACTTCCATTCTGTAGTCGCCCTTTGCTGCAAAACACGACCAATGACAGAAATACCACGATCATGGGGTATACTGTTGTACAAGGATTCAACGTCTATCGTAACCAGGAGTGCAGACTTCGGGATTTCCAAATTGTCCAAGGTCTGCAACAGGTGGATGGTGTCCTTGATATACGATGCCAATTCTAAGACATGGGGTCTAAGATGACCATCGATGACTTGGCTAAGCCCGTCAGAGATGCCACCATTCCCAGAAATGATGGGCCTCCCTGGGGGATTATTAATGTCCTTGTGCACTTTGGGTAGTGCGTACATAGTAGGGGTGCAAGGATGTTGTGTACGTATAAAATTCAGCATATCAAAGTCAATGGCACCAGATCCATTATCCACCAAAGAAGCAGGTATCAGGCGATAGCATTTTTGGTTATTCAGAATTTGAAGGCACATTGTCTCATACATGGAATTATCCATCAGCACAATGTTACCCCCTTTGTCTGAACCCTTAATCGTAATCTTATCATTTTCATGTAGTGACTTCAAAGCGAGCCTTTCCTCCTGACTGAGATTTTTCATGGTTTTATCTTTATTAACCACTTAACGACCGCCCACCGCCGATTTACGTCAGCAGAATGGCACAGACAGGCAGAATCACGTAGATCTACGTGATCGCCTTTGTGCAGTTGGGGGGTCCATCCGGACCCCCCTTCACTGCAGTGAGCGGCCGTTAAGTGTTCGGGAGCGATCAGGCATGAGGGGGCGGCCACTCGATTCCGCCCCCCCCCTCGCGATCGCTCCCGGCGAATGAAATTGCTTCCTCCTGCCTGAAATGTAAATACAGGCTGGAGGAAGTGATGTCATCTCCCTCGCTGCGGTCTTTTCGTTCCCGGCGCCGAGGACAGAAGAAGCAGGTTAGTGCACCAACAGTCCACTGACACGTAGGTACACATAGGCACACAAATCACCCCCCAGTCACCCCCAGATCACCCCCCAGGTCACCCCAAAGCCCCCAATCACAGTGTCACTGATTGCAGTGATCATTTATTTTACTGATCACTGCATTTAGTGTCATCTGTGATTGTAAAAAGTTGCAGGGCAGTTAGGATTAGGCCCCTTTAGGTCCAGGGTAGCCCCCTAACCCCCCCTAATAAAGGTTTAACCCCTTGATCACCCCCCAGGTAACCCTTTCACCCCCTAACTTCAGCGTCACTAAGCGATTGTTTTTCCGATCGCTGTATTCGTGTCGCTGGTGTTTTAGATAGGCAGTTATTTTTTTTTAGGTTCGCCGCAGGTTTTTATTAGTGGCAGGTACCCCCATATATTATTTTAACCCCCTGATTGCCCCTAGAGTTAACCCTTTCACCAGTGATCGCCGTATAAGCGTCACTGGTGTCACTGGTTAGCCAGTAAGTTATTTAGTTATTTAGGTTACCCGTCAGGTTTTTATATAGTGTCAGGTACCCCCATATTTAACCTAATAAAGGTTTTAACCCCCTGATTGCCCCTAGTTAACCCTTTCACCAGTGATCACCATATAAAGGTTACGGGTGACGCTGGTTGGTTAGTTTGCTTTTTATAGCATCAGGGCACCCGCCGTATATAACCCAATAAAGGTTTAACCCCCCTGATCGCCCGGCGGGTGAGATCAATTAGGTTTTAGCGCCAGAGAGGGTCTGCGTCACCCCAGGCAGTGTTAGGTTAGTGCCAGTAACGCTAACACCCACGCGCAAAGCATACACCCCCCTTAGTGGTATAGTATCTGATCAGATCTATACTAGCATCCCCAGCGGTTTAGGGTTCCCAAAAACGCAGTGTTAGCGGGATCAGCCCAGATACCTGCTAGCGCCTGCGTTTAGCCCCTCCGCCCAGCCCAGCCCAGCCCAGCCCACCCAAGTGGCAGTATCGATCGATCACTGTCACTTACCAAACACAACACACATAACTGCAGCGTTCGCAGAGACAGGCCTGATCCATATCAACCAGTCCATAGCAAACGTCCATAGCAACCAGTCCATAGCAACCGTCCATAGCAACCATCCATAGCAACCAGTCTATAGCAACTGTCCATAGCAACCATCCATTGCAACCAGTCCATAGCAACCGTCCATAGCAACTGTCCATAGCAACCATCCATAGCAACTATCCATAGCATCCAGTCCATAGCAACTGTCCATGGCAACCAATCCATAGCAACCGTCCATAACAACCAATCCGTAGCAACCGTCCATAGCAACTGTCCATAGCAACCGTCCATAGCAACCAGTCCATAGCAACCATCAATATCAACCAGTCCAAGGTGAATGTTTTGAACGCTACCACTCAAAAGTGAAGTTTTAGCGTAGGGTACAGCATTTCACAGACAAGGACACACTTACACAGGGTCTCCCAAGATGCCATTACATTTTGAGAGACCCGAACCATTACAGTTGTAAAGTTACAAAAAAAAGTGTAAAAAAGAAAAAAAAAATGTAAAAAACAAAACACAAAAAAAATATAAAATAAAAAAACCAAAAATAGTTGTCGTTTTATTGTTCTCTCTCTCTCTATTTTCTCTCTATTGTTCTGCTCTTTTTTACTGTATTCTATTCTGCAATGTTTTATCATGCTTGCTTTTCAGGTATGTAATTTTTTGTTTTCAGGTGCGCCATTCAACTGCAGCGCGGAATTATTTATCTTGACAGCAACAGCGTTTGCTCCCACGATACATAAAGCCGTGACACCACAGTTAAAAAAAAGAGCATATATGCCGAAGCATGGGGGCAGCAGGGGCGGAGGAGCGATTTTGCTCCTAATGCCGCGTACATACGGTCGAAATTCCGACGGAGGCCTGCCCGTGGAAAATTCCGACCGTGTGTACGCGGCATAACTTTTTTGCGGGAGGATGCCCCCATGCTTCGGCATATATATATTTTAGGCACAGGTTGCGTTAAAACATTTTTTTATTTTTTACTAGGTTTTGTTTTGGTATTTGCTTTGCAGGTATGGCATGGTAAGGTCTTACTGTTGTACTGTAATGTTACTTTGTTTTAATGTTAACCACCATTTGCTTAACAGGTACGCCATTCAGTTGCAGCGCGGATCTATTTATCTTGACAGCCGTGACTCCAACGCTGTAGGAGGTGATTTCACCACCACAGTTAAAAAAAAAAAACTGCAGCGCGGAATTATTTATCTTGACAGCAACAGCGTTTGCTCCCACGATACATAAAGCCGTGACACCACAGTTAAAAAAAAGAGCATATATGCCGAAGCATGGGGGCAGCAGGGGCGGAGGAGCGATTTTGCTCCTAATGCCGCGTATATACGGTCGAAATTCCAACGGAGGCTTGCCCGTGGAAAAGTCCGACCGTGTGTACGTGGCATAACCTTTTATGCCGCGTACATACGGTCGAAATTCCGACGAAGGCTTGACCGTGTGTACGCGGCATAACTTTTTTGCGGGAGGATGCCCCCATGCTTCGGCATATATGCCCATCATTAGAAGTGGGTGGATGAAGGGAGGTATTCTAATGGTGGGCATACCCACCAATCAATCTCTTTTTTTCGTTCAGCCAATAGGCTGTATGAAAAAAAAGATTACAATACATGTCCAACAAGGACCAGCAACGTACTGGTATGTTGCTGGACTTTGAATGTTTATACCAGAATGATGCCTGCGGGTTTAGGTATCATCTTGGTATCATTCTTTTCAGCCAGCAGCCGGCTTTCATGTAAAAGCAATTCTAGCAGATACTTAGCCTCTAGACTGCTTTTACAAGCAGTGGGAGGGAATGTCCCCCCCCCCCCGGATATAAAAAGCGCCATTGGGAAATTGGGAAAGCATTTTATCACACCGATCTTGGTGTGGTCAGATGCTTTGAGGGCAGAGGAAAGATCTAGGGTCTAACCCCCCATTTTTTTTCAAAAAAAGAGTACCTGTCACTACTTATTGCTATCATAGGGGATATTTACATTCCCTGAGATAACGATAAAAATGGTAAAAAAATAAAATATGGAAGGCACAGTTTAAAAATAAAATAAAAAAGCCAAATAAATAATAAAAAAAAAAAAAAAAAGCACCGCTGTCCCCCCCTGCTCTTGCGCAAAGGCGAACGCAAGCGTCGGTCTAGCGTCATATGTAAACAGCAATTGCATCATGCATGTGAGGTATCACCGTGAAGGTCAGATCGAGGGCAGTCATTTTAGCAGTAGACCTCCTCTGTAAATCTAACGTGGTAACCTGTAAAGGCTTTTAAATGCTTTTAAAAATTAATGTAGTTTGTCGCCGCTGTGCGTTTGTGCGCAATTTTAAAGCATGTCGTGTTTGGTATCCATGTACTCGGCCTATGATCATCTTTTTTATTTCATCAAACATTTGGGCAATATAGTGTTTTTTAGTGCATTAAAAATAAAAAAAGTGTGTTTTTCCCCCAAAAAATGCGTTTGAAAAATCGCTGCGCAAATACTGTGTGGAAAAAAAAATGCAACACCCACTATTTTAATCTGTAGGGCCTTTGCTTTAAAAATATATATAATGTTTGGGGGTTCAACATAATTTTCTTGCAAAATATTTTTTTTTTTCATGTAAACAAAAAGTGTCAGAAAGGGCTTTGTCTTCAAGTGGTTAGAAGAGTGGATGATGTGTGACATAAGCTTCCTAATGTTGTGCATAAAATGCCAGGACAGTTCAAAACCCCCCCAAATGACCCCATTTTGTAAAGTAGACACCTCAAGCTATTTGCTGAGAGGCATGTTGAGCCCATTGAATATTTTTTTTTTTTTGTCCCAAGTGATTGAATAATGACCAAAAAAAAAAAAAAATGTACAAAAAGTTGTCACTAAATTATATATTGCTCAAACATGCCATGGGCATATGTGGAATTACACCCCAAAATACATTCTGTTGCTTCTCCTGAGTACGGGGATACCACATGTGTGGGACTTTTTGGGAGCCTAGTCGCGTACGGGACCCCAAAAACCAAGCACCGCCTTCAGGATTTCTATGGGTGTAAATTTTTGATTTCACTCCTCACTGCCTATCACAGTTTCGGAGGCCATGGAATGCCCAGATGGCACAAAACCCCCCCAAATGACCCCATTTTGGAAAGTAGACACCCCAAGCTATTTGCTGAGAGGTATGTTGAGTATTTTGCAGATCTCGCTTTTTGTCACAAAGTTTTGAAAATGTAAAAAAAGAAAAAAAAAAGAAAAAAAAATGTCTTTCTTAATTTTCAAAAACAAATGAGAGCTGGAAAATACTCACCATGCCTCTCAGCAAATAGCTTGGGGTGTCTACTTTCCAAAATGGGGTCATTTGTGGGGGTTTTGGGCTATTTTGACATTTTATGGCCTTCAAAACTGTGATAGGTAGTGAGGAGTGAAATCAAAAATTTATGCCCTTAGAAACCTTGAAGGCGGTGCTTGGTTTTTGGGGTCCCGTACGCGGCTAGGCTCCCAAAAAGTCCCACACATGTGGTATCCCCGTACTCAGGAGAAGCAGCAGAATGTATTTTGGGGTGTAATTTCACATATAACCATGGCATGTGTGAGCAATATATCATTTAGTGACAACTTTTTGTACATTTTTTTTTTCTTTTTGTCATTATTCAATCATTTGGGACAAAAAAAAAAAATATTCAATGGGCTCAACATGCCTCTCAGCAAATAGCTTGGGGTGTCTACTTTCCAAAATGGGGTCATTTGGGGGGGTTTTGTGCCATCTTGGCATTTTATGGCCTTCAAAACTGTGATAGGTAGTGAGGAGCGAAATCAAAAATTTATGCCCTTAGAAACCTTGAAGGCGGTGCTTGGTTTTTGGGGTCCCGTACGCGGCTAGGCTCCCAAAAAGTCCCTCACATGTGGTATCCCCGTACTCAGGAGAAGCAGCAGAATGTATTTTGGGGTGTAATTTCACATATGCCATGGCATGTGTGAGCAATATATCATTTAGTGACAACTTTGTGCAAAAAAAAAAAAGTTTGTCATATTCCCGCAACCTGTGGCAAAATATAAAATATTCCATGGACTCAACATGCCTCTCAGCAAATAGCTTGGGGTGTCTACTTTCCAAAATGGGGTCATTTGGGGGGGGTTTGTGCTATTTTGGCATTTTATGGCCTTCGAAACTGTGATAGGTAGTGAGGAGTGAAATCAAAAATTTGCGCCCTTAGAAATCCTGAAGGCGGTGCTTGGTTTCCGGGGTCCCGTACGTGGCTAGGCTCCTAAAAAGTCTCACACATGTGGTATCCCCGTACTCAGGAGAAGCAGCAGAATGTATTTTGGGGTGCAATTCCACATATAACCATGGCATGTGTGAGCAATATATCATTTAGTGACAACTTTTTGTAATTTTTTTTTTTTTTGTCATTATTCAATCACTTGGGACAAAAAAAAAAATATTCAATGGGCTCAACATGCCTCTCAGCAATTTCCTTGGGGTGTCTACTTTCCAAAATGGGGTCATTTGGGGGGGTTTTGTACTGCCCTGCCATTTTAGCACCTCAAGAAATGAGATAGGCAGTCATAAATTTAAAGCTGTGTAAATTTCAGAAAATGTACCCTAGTTTGTAAACGCTATAACTTTTGCGCAAACCAATAAATATACGCTTATTGACATTTTTTTTACTAAAGACATGTGGCTGAATACATTTTGGCCTAAATGTATGACTAAAATTGAGTTTATTCGATTTTTCTTATAACAAAAAGTAGAAAATATCATTTTTTTTCAAAATTTTCGGTCTTTTTCTGTTTATATCGCAAAAAATAAAAATCGCAGAGGCAATCAAATACCATTAAAAGAAAGCTCTATTTGTGGGAAGAAAAGGACGCAAATTTCATTTGGGTACAACATTGCATGTCCGCACAATTTACAGTTAAAGCAGCGCAGTGCCGAATCCCAAAAACAGGCCTGGTCCTAATGGCCCGAAATGGTCCGGGGCTTAAGTGGTTAATAAGTTTAATTTCTTTGGTGGTCTGTTTAACAAATAGAGATAGTGCCGGATTTTGCTGTAATGGTGGAAATTTGTTGGACTTCCATTTAAATTTATTTGGCGGTTTCTTCAAAGACACTTCCTCTTCCTCCTCCTCGCTATCAAATTCCTCCTCCCATATATCCATACAGGATGTATTTACCTGTAGGAGTATATTTAAATCACGCAAAGCTCTGAAATCAGCGGCCTTGAGACCAGAGGCCACAGGTTCCTCCTTAGTCGCTTTTTTAGAAAACATGCTCCTAAAGAGCAGCTTTCTCGCGAAAAGATGAATGTCCTTGATGGTCTCAAAGTCATCGAACATCCTATTGGGACAGAAGGATAGTCCTAGGGAGAGTACCCTACTTTCCTCTGAGGTCAATATATGCGAGGATAGATTTATGATATTAAGTTGGTCCCTGTCAGAGGGAGAGGAATCTCCTGTGTTTCCAGAGGAGTTAGTGGTTGTGTTGGAAGGCGCTTCTCTAAAAAATCATCCAACTGTGTTTGGGTCTTCGGGGTGGCACCCACCTCTTTAAACATTTTAGTCTTGCTACTTTTGCCCACATTTATATTTTTATTAGGATCGGCCCCGCCCCTTGGGTTTCTTGGGGTGGCATCAATCCTACCCCCCCCCCCCGAGCTGTATGCGGTAGATGTAAATCGGTAGTCATTTTCTTGGTGGTTTGTTGGACCTCCCCGTTGGTTCCTTGTTGTCTAGAGAAAGCTCCCTTCCCTTTCCTGAAAAGACGGTCCACCTGAGAGGAGGCAGAGGAGGAGGCGTCAGAAAGGGCCCTGGGGCTGGATTTTGTTCATCTTTCTTTTTTCTCCTCTTTCTTTCTCCTATGCCGTAGACATGTATATAGGGACACCCACTGAGAAATGATAGAGAGGGTTTATTTATTCAAGTATTTATATCTTTGTATATTCCAATTATTTGTTGTTGTTTTTGATTATTTTTTTCCCAATTTATGCTTATGTTATTTTGACGTTTGCAATGACTCATTTGTGCCCCTCCTCATCGGGTTTTCGCCTGTCTCTGCTCCATTTTCCTTGTCAGGTCTTGGCCATTATTGCATGCCTGGCACATGCAACCCATCCGCTTGATGGGGTTTTTGCATGACCCACTGTGGCAATTTCTTTTTGCCTTCATCGGTGTCATGCGTTTATGTGCCAGGGGTCTTTTTCACCTTATGGCATTTGGGTTTCTGTTTTCAGACAACTGAGGCACCCCTCCTTAATTGTGGGGTTTCAGCGCCTCCTGATTTTTAGTCTGGCTCATCTGCCAATCAGCCCTTCTCTCTGCCTGGCAGCGGTCCTAGTTTGTCGGTCTGCAGCGCAGACTGTCTTTCTAGCTCTTCATGGGTTGTTTTTTTTTTTTTTTTTGTCCCGCCCATCGACATCATCGCTGGGTGTGGCTTTGGGCTTTATAAGGTTGAGGCCAGGCTTCCTTTACTGCCAGTCTCCCTCTGGACACCGTAGTAGAAGGATATCATCTTGGACCTCTGCTCTCTGTCTTCCTGCTTACCCTGTTCATCTGTGCCTTTTGGTTATTTGAGTAAGTATTCTAGGGTATTTTTGCTATGACTCCTGGATCAAGTTATATATTTTATTTAGATACTTAGTATTTTTTCTGGCTTTTTTCGTTTTAGGTCCACTTCTCTTTTCCAGGAAATAATTTTTCCTTTGTTCTTTCCTGGTATAGGGGGGTTGATTTTCTGCAATTTGTGGATCCCTTCCTTACACCACTCCATGGCACTTTTCGTTGTTGTTTTTGGATTGGTGCTCGGAGTGGCCTATTGAAGCTAAATCTACCAGGGCAAGTATCAAATATAAATTAAAATATTAAGAATTAATTAAAGGAAATGTATGTGTATGTGTATGTATGTATGTGTATATATATATTGTGAGGGGGTTAGCTCGGCAGCGGGTGTGGGTGACCCCCGGGATGGGCTCCCCACACAAAAACAGGCCCAGCAAACGGAGGTTGTGGTTTTCAAAATCAAAAAGGTGCGGTTTATTTTCTATTTACAGTGACAAAACACAGCAAAGCAAAAGAAACATAAACAAAATAAATCCTGGTCAACTTGACCTCTAACTAAACATACAGGTTTCCTAACTAACAACTGGGATCAGCCTAGTGCTGTCCTAGTCCCTAAGTCCCTGGTTTTAAATGTCCAAGCAAATAGCCACACAGGCTTTGTCTCACCGCACAGGGGTTCACTCTCCCTAGACAGTCCACACAGGTCTGGTTCCAGGCATGAGCTAACATCTAATGAAGCTGGGAGTTCTTATAGAGGCCTTAAACGAACTGACAGGCTTCAGCTGGTCTACTCAACTCCCTGTCTGCACGACGCCCAGCACTCTCCCTAGAGGTATGAGTCATCCATGAGCCCACTAGCCTTAGCTGGGCTTATACAACTCTCCGCCTAGTTGTATAAGTCGGCGTAAAGCCTGAATCTGGGCGAAATATATCTACCCCCCTGGATGCAACCAGGTGACTTTACCTTCCTGCTGTCACATACCCCCCCTCTTGTTTTAACCTCGGGGTTGGAACACCAGCAATCAGGCATTCATGTACTCGAGACAAAGCATCCACATTCCCCATTTGAACGCCAGGGCGATGCTTTACTGTGAAGTTGAATTCCTGGAGGGCCAGGAACCACCTATTCACTCTTCTATTTGTTTCCTTGTTTTGAGCCATCCACTTTAACGGAGCGTGATCCGTAACCAAGTCAAAGTGCCTACCTAGCAGGTAGTACCGAAGGGAATCTAGAGCCCACTTCACCGCTAAACACTCCTTTTCAACGGTGGCGTAATTTACCTCATGGGACTTCAACTTCCTGCTGAGGTAAATGACTGGGTGCTCTTCCCCGTTCCAGACCTGGGACAATACTGCTCCTAACCCCACATCTGACGCATCACTTTGTACGACAAAGTCTTTAGAGAAGTCGGGTGAGTACAACACTGGCTGGCTACATAAGGCTTGTTTCAAGAATTGGAATGCTGCCTCAGCCTCGGGGGTCCATTTAATCATGACCGACCCTTTCCCCTTCGTCAGGTTGGTTAGGGGCACAGCCTTAGAAGCAAAGTGGGGAATGAATCGCCGATAATACCCAGCGATTCCCAGAAAGGCTCGTACCTGCTTCTTGCTGTTGGGACGTGGCCAACTCTGGATGGCCTCGACTTTGTTGAGTTGGGGTTTTATTACTCCCCTCCCAATGGTGTACCCAAGATATTTGGCCTCTTCCTGCCCAATGGTACACTTCTTGGGGTTAGCCGTAAACCCCGCTTCCCGAACAGAGTCCAGGACTGCTTGCACTTTTGGCAGATGTGAGGCCCAATCTGTGCTATGGACAATTACGTCATCCAGGTAAGCCGCAGCATACTTCCGATGGGGCCTCAGCATCTGGTCCATTTTCCGCTGGAATGTGGCCGGCGCATTCTGTAACCCGAACGGCATTCTTTTATATTGGAACGCCCCGTCTGGGGTTACAAATGCGGTTTTCTCTTTGGCCGACTTGGCCAGGGGGATTTGCCAATACCCTTTTGTGAGGTCAAGAGTCGTCATGTATCGGGCTGTTCCCAGCCGGTCGATCAACTCATCTATACGTGGCATGGGGTAGGTGTCAAATTTTGTAACTTTGTTCAACTGACGAAAATCGTTACAAAATCGCCAGCTCCCATCCGGTTTAGGCACCAACACAATGGGACTAGACCAATCACTTTGGGACTCCTCTATCACCCCTAAGTTCAGCATTTTCTGTACTTCCTCCCGTATTGCCTCCCGTCGGGCCTCTGGGATCCGATAGGGTTTTAACTTCACCCTTTCACCGGGCGGGGTAATGATGTCATGCTCTACCCCAGATGTTTGTCCCGGCAGCTCAGAGAATACCTCCTTGTTGCGAAGCACAAACTCCTTAACCTCCTGTTGTTGGGGTTGTGACAAGGTGGCTGCTATTCCAACCTCAGGAATCACGCAACCAGTTTGAGCTGGTGACCAAGTGTCTGCGACTAGGGACTCTCTATCCCTCCAGGCTTTCAACAGATTAACGTGATAGATCTGTTCGGGCTTTCGCCTTCCTGGTTGTCTGACCTTGTAATTCACTTCGCTCACTTTTTCCATTATCTCGTAGGGGCCTTGCCATTTGGCAAGGAATTTACTTTCAACCGTAGGGACAAGTACCAGTATCCTATCCCCCGGGGAAAAGGTACGGGTCTTGGCTCCACGGTTGTACACTCTCTGCTGTGCTAACTGCGCTTGGGCCAAATGTTCCTTCACGATGGGCATTACCTGTGCAATTCGGTCTTGCATCAGGGCGACATGCTCAATCACACTCCTGTGGGGAGAACTCTCACTTTCCCAAGTTTCCTTGGCAATATCCAACAGCCCTCTTGGGTGTCTCCCATACAGTAACTCAAAGGGGGAGAATCCCGTAGAGGATTGGGGCACCTCCCTAATAGCAAACATCAGATAAGGAAGTAGACAGTCCGAATCCTTTCCATCTCTATCCACCACTTTCTTCAACATTTGTTTTAGGGTTTTGTTGAATCTTTCAACCAGCCCATCGGTTTGGGGGTGATACACAGATGTACGTAATTGCGTCACTTTGAACAATTTACACAGCTCCTTCATAACCCGGGACATAAAGGGTGTACCTTGGTCCGTAAGCAGTTCTTTACAAATACCCACCCGGCTAAACACAAGAGATAGCTCTTTGGCTATGGTTTTGGCCGAGGTATTTCGGAGAGGGATCGCTTCTGGATAACGGGTGGCATAGTCCATTATAACTAATATGTACTGGTGCCCCCTAGCGGACTTGATTATAGGACCTACCAAATCCATGGCGATCCTCTCAAACGGGACCTCAATGATGGGTAGAGGGACCAGCGGGCTACGGAAATGTGGCATCGGGGCCGACCTCTGACACACAGGGCAGGAGGAACAATAATTTTCTATGTCCTTCATCACCCCCGGCCAATAGAATCTCTGTAATACCCTCTCTCGGGTTTTCTCTGTCCCCAGATGACCTCCAAGAATGTGCCCATGAGCCAACTCCAACACCAACTTCCTGTAAGGTTTGGGCACCACAAGCTGCTCAACGGTTTCTTCTGCCCTTTTTGCCACCCGATACAGTAGGTCCTTCTCTACGCTGAAGTATGGGTAAGTGCAGGTATTATCTGGGTTCACTAACTCGCCATCTATTTTCACTACGTTTTCCCGTGCCTTTATTAGGGCGGGGTCTTTCAACTGTTCTGTGGCAAAGTTTTCCCTGTGAACCTCAAGATCAGAAAACTCCACAGACGGTAGGTTTTCGTCTGAGGGGGTGGGCTCCTCTCCAGTTTCTTAAGTCTCCCCTGCCAATACTGATAAGGGAAATTCCGGAGAGTCCTCACCACTCTCAGGGGAGTTCTGGCTATCACATTCCTGGTACATAGGGGCACCAGTGGGGGGCTCAGGATCATCCCACAGTACCCAGAACTTCGGAAAATCCCTTCCCACAATGGCGTCATGCGGTAACTGAGATACTAAGCCCACTGGATGAAAGAGGGTACCTTTGGGGGTCTCGAAACACACTGTAGTCACTGGATACTCTCGGGTGTCCCCATGCACACAAATAACAGCTACCTTGCTATTCCCAGAGACCTCTGTTTTAACTAACTCAGCCTTTATCAGGGTCACAAGGCTACCTGAATCCAGCAATACCACAACATTTCTACCATTAACACACATTTTGCATAAATGTTTCTCAGTTCCTCGAATGGCAGTGCATGCGACTGTCGCACACAGCGACTGACGTCTGCCCGTCAGAAAGTCACACTGCATGGGTTCCTCCACAACCGGGCAATTGGCTGCAATATGTCCCGCTTGCCGGCAGCGGTAGCAAACGATCCTTCTTGCCGCCTCTTGAGCCGCTGATTTCCCAGGCTGTTCTCGCCAAACTTGGGGTAGAGCTCCCACCCTCTCACTCTCTCCACCCTCACCCCTTGGAATCCTCTTATCCGCCACTGGGGATGGTCTGGTCTTAGGGTGGAAAGTCCGAGTGTCTCTGGAAGAGGCCGTCAGGTTCTCTATAGCCAAGTATTTCTCCACACGATCCACAAGACCATCGGCCGTCTCTGGGTCTCCATGGCTTACCCACTTTTGGATGGCAGTAGGAAGAGCTCTCAAAAACCGATCCATTACAACACGTTCCACAATCTTTGGTGCGGACAAAGTCTCTGGCTGTAGCCACTTTCTGCTCAGGTGAATGAGATCATACATTTGAGACCTGGGGGGTTTTCCAAGCTGGAAAGTCCAGTTATGCACACGCTGAGCCCGGACAGCCAGGGTGACACCCAGCCTTGCCAATATTTCAGCTTTTAGCATCACATAGTCTTTTGCTTGGTTAGGCTCTAGGTCATAGTAAGCTTTCTGCGATTCACCAGTTAACAGAGGAGCCACCAGTCCAGCCCACTGCTCCTCAGGCCACTTTTCTCTTTCAGCGGTCCTTTCAAATGTGGTCAAAAATACCTCTGGATCATCCTCTCCAGTCATTTTTGTCAATAAACGACTGACCCCAAAGGACGCGGTATTAGTGGGACGGCTTTCCTCACTGGTCTGCGGACGTTGCTGCATTACTGTTTCCATCTGTTGTTGTAGTCTCTGCTCTTGCTTCTGCAACAGGTCTATGAAGCGGGCCTCAGATTGCTGCTGGGCTTGTTGCTGAGCCTCCAGACTCTGTTGCAAAGTTGCGTTTGTCTGCTGCTGGGCTGCAAGGCTCTGTTGATGAGCTTGCTGCTGGGCTGCAAGGCTCTGTTGATGAGCTTGCTGCTGGGCTGCAAGGCTCTTTTGCAAACCTGCATTTGTCTGCTGTTGATTGGCATTTGCTAGAGCCAGCTGTTTCAGTATCTCCTCCATGCTGGCTTAAAAAAAAACTGCCACTGGTTCTCCACCAACTGTGAGGGGGTTAGCTCGGCAGCGGGTGTGGGTGACCCCCGGGATGGGCTCCCCACACAAAAACAGGCCCAGCAAACGGAGGTTGTGGTTTTCAAAATCAAAAAGGTGCGGTTTATTTTCTATTTACAGTGACAAAACACAGCAAAGCAAAAGAAACATAAACAAAATAAATCCTGGTCAACTTGACCTCTAACTAAACATACAGGTTTCCTAACTAACAACTGGGATCAGCCTAGTGCTGTCCTAGTCCCTAAGTCCCTGGTTTTAAATGTCCAAGCAAATAGCCACACAGGCTTTGTCTCACCGCACAGGGGTTCACTCTCCCTAGACAGTCCACACAGGTCTGGTTCCAGGCATGAGCTAACATCTAATGAAGCTGGGAGTTCTTATAGAGGCCTTAAACGAACTGACAGGCTTCAGCTGGTCTACTCAACTCCCTGTCTGCACGACGCCCAGCACTCTCCCTAGAGGTATGAGTCATCCATGAGCCCACTAGCCTTAGCTGGGCTTATACAACTCTCCGCCTAGTTGTATAAGTCGGCGTAAAGCCTGAATCTAGGCGAAATATATCTACCCCCCTGGATGCAACCAGGTGACTTTACCTTCCTGCTGTCACAATATATATATGTATGTATATATATGTATATATGTATGTATGTGTACCGTATATACTCGAGTATAAGCCAAGATTTTCAGCCCTTTTTTTTGGGCTGAAAGTCCCCCCCCTCGGCTTATACTCGAGTCAGCAAACAATTTTACATTGAAAATCGTACCTGTAAAGACGTTGCGGCTGCGGCGTCCATCGTTCGAATTCCGCGGTCTCTTCCTGTTCCTTCAGTGATAGGCGATTCTCATCAGACACTCTCCGCCTATCATGATCATTCTCTCATCCTCAGTTTCCCAGCAGACGTCTGTGATTGGCGGAACACCCAACACAGTGTCTGCTGGGAAACTGAGGATGAGAGAATGATCGTGATAGGCGATTCTCATCAGACACTCTCCGCCTATCACGGAAGGAACAGGAAGAGACCGCGGAATTCGAACGATGGACGCCGCAGCCGCAACTTCTTTACAGGTACGATTTACAATGTAAAATAGCGAGCTAGGGAACAGTGAGGATAGGAGAACAGTGAGGATAGGACAACAGTGAGGATAGGACAACAGTGAGGATAGGACAACAGTGAGGATAGGAACAGTAAGGTTTACCCTCGGCTTATACTCGAGTCAGTAAGTTTTCCCAGTTTTTTGAGGCAACATTAGGTACCTCGGCTTATACTCGAGTCGGCTTATACTCGAGTATATACGATATATATTATTATTATTATTTTTTTTTTAATTATTATTATTATTGTTAAATTGGACTAAAATCCGATTGAAAACAATATTAATAAATTTATATCCTAGTTTTTTCAGTGGATGTTTGTCAAATTGTCAGCAGTTTTTCATGGTCCCCTTTCCTTCCCTTTTAGGTTTTGTCCTTTTCTCTTCCCCTTTTTTGGGTGAGGAGTCTATGTGGACACTTCTTTTTGGCAGTTTATTTGTACTCTTGTGGTGTATGGAATCCTTCATGCACTAGTGGCTTTGTTGGACCATTTGATCGGGAGTTTGGAGCTTTGCTGGTGACTATTGTACTTGATTGAGGATGCACACATGTGAGTCATGCCTGTTCATTATGTTTATTATTCAATGTTGTATTATGTGTCTGTTTACCATGCACTGTACTGATTCTGTATTTTGAATGATAGAGAATTTGCTATCCCTGAAGAAGATTCTACTTTGTATTATTTCGAAACGCGTTGGTTTCAGCAACTCTATTCATTTTCAGGACCCCAATTTTTTTTGGGCTCCTTACAGCCATCTTCATGTATTTTGCATGGTTTATTATTTGATTTTATGTTTCCTTATCACCTGTGGTGATTTATGTCTATATTCATTACATTTCTATATTTTATTTAATGTTTCTATATATTTTTGTATTTTTGTATATTTATATTTCATTGCCCTTAAAATCCCATTTTTTTTGAGGTACATTTTCCTTATTTCTGTGTGTTTACTGCTGCCGCACTAGGCTGCACCTCCTCACAACCCCATGTGACTTGGTGACAATGCAAGAGCACAACAAGAAGAGAGGGACAAAGCATTATGACCCTCTAGGAGGAAATGCCTCAGAAAGGACTTGCTAGCATGGAAGGATCACAATTGAAAAATATTAAAATTACATTATCATGTTAAAGCTTATATAAGTTTCTGGTGATTAGTTTGTGATAAACTGTAAAGCCTCATACACACACACTTACACAGTCCTCAAGCATAAAATCTTCAGCATTTTTGCATGCCTAGGATACAGCACATGCCAAATACATTTCTTGCTGAATTTCCGATCTTCACAGTAAGGCACTTTTCACATGGGCGCCTCCGTTGGACAGACTCCACTTGCTCAGCGGGGGATCACTCCGCTGATACCCGCTGAGCAGGTGGATGACAAGTCCGTCTTCACTTACTGTACAGAGCTTAGGTGGACAAAGTCCCGCTCTCCTCTAAGGGGAGTTCGGGTAAAAATGGACCACCTGTCCGTTTTCATCCAAACCGCCAGACGGATGAAAAATAGGACCACCATCCGTCTGGATTTGGCAGACAGGATTGGATAGCGGCAGATGTCAGCGGACCTGTCACACCTGACATCCACCGCTCTATAGGAGTGAATGGAGTGTCCGATCAGTTCCGCCTGAAAAACTGACAGGCGGACCTAATCGGACAGCCCGTGTGAAAGGGGCCTAAAGAGCAGTTAACAGTGCAGTCTGAAGTCAGTCTGTTAGCATGGAGAAGGGTGGACAGAGGGGGAGCAGGTGAGTGCCTTGTCATCCTAAGCTATAGGGCTGTGTGTTACTATTGATGCACACAGTGTAGGGAGACACAACACTAGTACCTGCACGCAAGAGTGAATCCATAGCATGCTGCAAGAGAAAGGAGCCACCCTGAAACAGGAAACCTGAGGCAGTGCTCAAGTGAGGCCCGGAGCGTGTGGAGAGAAAAGGAGCTAGCAGAGAGCCGGCATGATAGGAGTGATAAGGGAGCCAACAATGGGTTAAAGAGAATAGGGGAATAAGTGAGGGGTGAATTGGAATTGGAGCAAAACGTAAAGAGAGGAGGGGTTTAGTTAATTTAAAGGGATGTCGGGTGCCCTGGGCAGCATTGCAGGGGAGCTGTGGACTGGAGCAGTTTCCCACCCACCCTCCCTGTTTTTGTGTGTTCAGTTTCTTTATTTTCAGGTGCAGTGCGAGCAGGACATGTCATGGCAGCAGAGAATTGGCTGTGGTGGTCTTTGATGGTGGCAAGAAAACCTACGAGATGGAAGTGTGGGGGACTCATCGGTGGTATGTGCCCCTCTGGTGTATTCCAGCTAACATGGTTTAGCTGGAAGATGGTAATGGTTGCACTGCGGGTAATGGGTTGTCTCTGAGCTGGTGTGCCACGGCTGGAGGCCTAGTACGTAAAAAGGCCCGCAGTGTAGAAGTGGAACATAGCTAAGTTGGGAAGTGCCATCAAAGACCACCAGGTAGAGCGACTGATATTTGGGGTTTTGTTATGTGTTAAATAATGTTATATATTTAATATTTGTTAATAAAAAGGCTGCTATGGCCATTTATATTGTAATTCAAGTGTGGTCTCTTTAATAGTAGGTAAAGTAAAATAGGTTAGGGTTGGAGTATAACAATGGTTTGGCAGTCATAGGAAGGTTGGGTCATCTTAGCTACACTGGTCATGACACCAGTTCAAAGAAGTCCATGGTACAGGAATAAAGATTAAAAAGCTGCATGTTCTGTAAGTGATTAAATCAGCTGCTAAAAGATTGGATATAGAATCACTTTAACCACTTCAGCCCCGGACCATTTGGCTGCCAAATGACCAGGCCATTTTTTGCGATTTGGCACTGCGTCTATTTAAATGACAATTGCGCGGTCATGCGACGTGGCTCCCAAACAAAATTAATGTCCTTTTTTTCCCACAAATAGAGCTTTCTTTTGGTGGTATTTGATCAACTCTGCGGTTTTTATTTTTTGCGCTATAAACAAAAATAGAGCGACAATTTTGAAAGAAAAGCAATATTTTTTACTTTTTGCTATAATAAATATCCCCAAAAAAACTATAAAAACATTATTTTCCTCAGTTTACGTTGATACATATTCTTCTACATATTTTTTGTAAAAAAAAAAAATCGCAATAAGCGTTTATTGAAAGTTATAGCGTCTACAAAATAGGGGGTAGTTTTATGGCATTTTTATTAATATTTTTTTTTACCTGTAATGGCAGCGATCATCGATTTTTATCATGACTATGACATTATGGCGGACACATTGGACACTTTTGGCGATATTTTGGGACCATTCCCATTTATACAGCGATCAGTGCTATAAAAATGCACTGGTTACTGTATAAATGTGACTGCCAGTGAAGGGGTTAAGCACTAGGGGGCTAGGAAGGGGTTAAGTGTGTCCTAGGGAGTGATTCTAACTGTTAGGGGGTGTGGCTACGAGTGACACGTCACTGATCGTTGCTCCCGATGAGAGGGAGCAGACAATCAGTGACAGGTCACTAGGCAGAACGGGGAGATGCTGTGTTTACACTGGCATCTCCCCGTTCTTCAGCTCCGTGACACGATCGCAGGCACCCGGTGGACATCGAGTCCGCGGGTCATGCGGGCACAGTCACGGAGCTTGCGGCAGGCGCGCGCGGTGGCAGATTCAAAGTGACGTAAATATACGTTACTTTGCCTGCCCGTGCCATTCTGTCGATGTGTATATGCGTGAGCCGATCCTTAAGTGGTTAACACACACAAAAAAGTACATGAACACAGGCGGACAAGTGTGAATGCAGCCCTTATAGCACCTCACCTGAGACCAGTGTTTCTAAATAGACTCTAGTCCAGGTTTTACACCGTAAACCATCCCTAGTTATCCGTTACAGGAATTTAAGTAAGTCTTGCTAAGTACCATTCAGACATAAATGTCTCTTGAGAAAATAGCATCATTTGGATACATTTTAAAGCGTTTTGGTCATTGCATGTGTATTTTGACAAAGAGATTTCTTGCTGTTGTTTTTCTCCAGTAGAGTCTCTGGAGATATCTATAGGTTAACGAGTTTTGATAGTAATATCAATCATGGCAACAAAAAGCAGAGCAGTTCATATTATTACAGTTTCAAGGGGGATAGAGAGGAAAAAACAATTCTCAGATTGTTAAAGTAACACATATAAAACCATTGATTTTCTTTTTTTGTGCTCACGTTCTATTCTGCTTCTTTCTGCTTAGAGATATAGAACATTCTAGGCAATATGCAATGTACAGTAATCAGTTGTATCAGGATGCAGGAATATGACACAGAGTGATATGGTTACTGATATCTGCTGAGAAAACAACATTTAGCATTTTTACCTAAGGTGAGGCAGAAGAAAAGGCAGTCAAATATAGGGAAATATTACCTTTATGAAATAAACCTCTTGAGTGGATAAATATTAAATTGCCCTCAGAAGTAGAATACATACACATATATACTTACTGGCAACTTTATTAGGTACACCTTGGTAGTACCGGGTTGGACCCGCTTTTGCCTTCAGAACTGCCTTAAATCTGCGTTTCAGCCTTGGGAAAAAATAAATAAAAGGCAGCAGCTACAAATACTGTCTCTGCTAACGTTTAATATAAGGACACTTACCTGTCCAGGGACCCCAATGTCGGCACCCCAAGCCAATTTGTCCATCGGCTTCGGGTGCAGGCGCCGGCATTGCACGTAAGGGAAACTGGCAGTGAAGCCTTCTGGCTTCACAGCCGGTTTCCTACTGCACATGCGTGAGTCGCGCAGCGCTTTCTGAATGGTCCTGTTTTCTTCTGGGAAACACACAGGTCCCAGAAGGCAATGGGGGGAGGAGGAGGACCAATAAAACCTAGGAAGTGACGTACCTTGCCGTGGTGACATGGGACGGAAGTCCCAAAGAAAACATGCCAACAGGTACCGAAAAGAAAAAAATATATATTGAAAAACAAGGGGGGGGGGGGGGGTGGTGTTATAAATTGTTTGAGACTGAGTTTTCATTTTGCCTGGAACTCCACTTTAATACTTTGTGGCATAAATTCAACAAGGTGTTGGAAACATTCCTCAGAGATTTTGGTGATAGCTTCACGCAGTTGCTGCAGATTTGTCAGCTGCACATCAATGATGCGATTCTCCCTTTCCACCACATCCCAAAGGTTCTTTATTGGATGAGATCTGGTGACTGTGGAGGCCATTGGAGTACAGTGACCTCATTGTCATGTTCAGGAAACCAGTGGTGAGATGATTTGAGCTTTGTGACATGGTGCATTATCCTGCTGGAAGGAGCCATCAGAAGATGTGTACATTGTAGTCATAAAGGGATGGACATGGTCAGCAACAATACTCAGGTAGGCCATGGGATTTAGACGTTGCTCAATTGGTACTAAGGGGCCCAAAGTTTGCCAAGAAAATATCCTCCACACCATTACACTATCAAAACCAGCCTGAACCATTCATACAAGGCAGGATGGATCCATGCTTTCATGTTGTTTACGTCAAATTCTGACCCTTGCTGCTGAAATCGAGACTCATCAGACCAGGCAATGTTTTTCCAATCTTATTGTGTCCAATTTTAGTGAGCCTGTGCTAATTGTAGCTTCAGTTTTCTGTTCTTAGCTGTCAGGAGTGGCACCCGGTGTGCTGCTGTAGCTCATCTGCTTCAAGGTTTGATGTGTTGTGCATTCAGAGATGGTGTTCTGCATACCTTGTTTGTAAGGATTGGTCATTTGAGTTACTATTGCCTCTCTATCATCTCCAACCAGTCTGCCCATTCTCCTCTGACCTCTGACATCAACAAGGCATTTTCAGCCACACAACCACCGCTTACTGGATATTTTAAATTTTTCTGGCCATTCTCTTTAAACCCTAGAGGTGGTTGTGTGGGAAAATTCCAGTAGATCAGCAGTTTTTGATATCCTCAGACCAGCCCATCTGGCACCAACAACCATGCCACATTCAAAGTCACTTAAATCCCCTTTCTTTATTGCATGTAAAATAAATATGGACTGTGGACCACCCCCACTTAAATCACACAGCCTAGAGAGTAGGCAGTCTCAGTTAAAAGAGACATACACAGCCAGAACAGATGCATGCAATCAGGGCAGGCACACACATTTAGGGCAGACACACACACACACAGTCAAGGCAGGCACATGCAGTCAGAGCCAACATACACAGTCAAAGCTGGCACATACAGTCAGGGCAGGCACGTGCCCTCACCATAGGCACACACAGTCAGGGCAGGCACATGCATACAGGTTAGGAACATGACGCCAGGGTAGGCAAATGCAGTCAGGGCAGGCATCAGTGGTGGTGCATCCATTAAGGCCGCACGGGCGCCGCCCCCTCTCTCCAGCCACCCCTTCGGTGTATAATGGATAGATTCATGCATTGCATGCATCTAACCTTGGGTGCTGTAGCCACCCCCTATTCAGGCGTCCTGCCCCTTTTGGGATGCTGGGCGCCTGAATTACAGAAGCAGGGTTTTTTTTTTTAAGCACCTGATTAGAGCCATAGGCTTTAATAGGCTTCAAAAAAGGTGACCTGCGAGCGCAAACCATTGCGCTCGCAGTCCACCCAGGTGTGTTAGCAAAGCAAATGAATATTTGCTTTGCTAACACAGAACCACCTCTTAGCCAATCAGGAGGCGCGGATGTAACACCGGTCACCTGATTGGCTGAAGGCAGAGGTGATCCCATCGGGCGCCTAGCAGAACAGGAAGAAAACGCGCATGGAGGACACAGGAGCCATCACCGTGCTACCCGGCCTACAGCTCGCTACCTGACCCACTGCCTGACCCGCAGCCACGATGGGATAAGTGAAGGGCAGACAGCGGGCGGGCAGGTGAGAAGGCGGGGGGCACAGTGGCTGCATATTATGGGCACCAAGGCTGCAATTGATGGGGCACAGTTGGCTGCATTTGCTGGGCATAGTGACTGCATATTATGGGCACAGAGGCTGCAATTCATGGGGCACAGTTGGATGTATTTGATGGGCACAGAGGCTGCATATGATGGGCACAGTGGCTGCATCTGATTGGCACAGTTGGCTGCATCTGATGGGCACAGTTGGCTGCATATTATGTACACAGTTGGCTGCATATGATGGGCACAGTGGCTGCATATGATTGACAGAGTTGGCTGCATTTGCTGGGCACAGAGGCTGCAAATGATGGGCACAGTGGCTGCATATGATGGGCACAGTGGCTGCATATGATGGGCAGAGTTGGCTGCATTTGCTGGGCACAGAGGCTGCAAATGATGGGCACAGTGGCTGCATATGATGGGCACAGTGGCTGAATTTGATGGCACAGTGGCTGCAATTGATGGCACAGTGGCTGCAATTGATGTTTTTGTTTCAGTATTTTTCAGTTTGTTTGCGCCCCCCCCCCCCCCCACCAAAATAAAATAAAAAATTGAGCACCAGCCACCACTGACAGGCACACACAGAAAGCACACTTACATGCAGTCAAGGCTGGCACATATAGCCATGGCAGGCACATGTAGTCAGAATAGAGCAGACTCAGGAAGGGCACAATAATAATAATAACAATATATCTTCTTATGGCAGTCCAAACTATATATCCAGTGTTCCAGTGCAATTTGATACAATGTATAATAAGTGTCCAAAAACAAGATGACAAACTTCCTGAATCTTCACAGATCCTCAAAAAAAACATGCCTTATACAAACTCACCAAAGCGCTCCCCCATTAGAAATGTGCTCCCCTTAAAGAGGAAGTAAACCCTCATGGGTTATACTTCCTCTTTTTTTCCCTGCAAAGTAAAATATAATGGGCTAGTATGAATAGCATACTAGCCCATTATGTTGCACTTACCTGTAAACAAAGCCCGCAATGTTCCCGCTGGTGGAAGCATCTATCTTTGCCCCTCTTCCTTCCGGGGCCACGGACTCCGTCTCTGCGACTTGTTGACAGTCACTGCACACGCTGGAGAAGAAACAGCACGGAGGGCCGTTTCTTCTTTGCACATGCGCCAATGACATCATCAGCGCACGCTTAGGAGATATTTTCAGTACATATAGGTAAGCCTATATTTAAAAATGTCTCTGGAGGGTTTACAATCACTTTAAGATGTGTGACCTCACATTTAAGTTTGGTCAACAAAAGCTTTTTAGTCACTCTGGACTACCAGGTGATGTTTTTCCTCCTTTCTGCTCTGTCAATATTTCTCCATAATGACTCGATATATGTGGAAAAAGAGCTCCATATAGTGCTTATATCATTTTAAACATAATACCATTTATTAAAATATGTGCATAAAACTCACATTCAATGGGTGCTCCAGCGTATAGCAAATAAAATCCACGATGCTGCAGCAAATTCATGCCTCCTCGCTGCAGCATCGTGGATTTTTATTTGCTATACGCTGTTTACAGTTGGTGCACTGGAGCACCCATTGAATGTGAGATTCATGCACATATTTCAATAAATGGTATTATATTTAAAATTATATAAGCACTATATGGAGCTTTTTTTCACATATATCCAGGCATTATGGAGGAATATTGACAGAGCAGAAAGGAGGAAAAACATCACCTGTTAGACCAGAGTGACTAAAACGCTTATTTTGACCGAACTTCATTGTGAGGTCACACATCTTAAGGTGAGCGCATTTCTAATGGGGGAGCACTGTGGTGGAGTCATATACGGTACGTTTTTTTGAGGATCTGTGAAGATTCCGGAAGTTTGTCATCTTGTTTTTGGACACCTATTATATATATTGTATCAACTTGTACTGGAACACTGGATATATTGTTTGGACTGCCATAAGAAGATATATTGTTATTATTATTATTATTATTGTATTCATTTAACATTGGCACTTATACTTGCACATGGTATTAGTTTGACATAGTCAGAGATTTATAAGGTTTTAGCACAGCATTAATTGTTATAGTTTATAATAAAGCTATGCTGTCTTTATTTTAAATTATGTTTCAGGATTACTTTGCTGCTTTTTAGTTTGCGTCTGCAAAACAATCACATAGGACCATAGTTACATTAGTTACATAGTTTATAAGGTTGAAAAAAGATCATCAAGTCCAACCTATGTGTGTGATTATATGTCAGTATTACATTGTATATCCCTGTATGTTGTGGTCGTTTAAGTGCCTATGTAATAGTTTTTCTAAATTATCGATGCTCCCTGCTGAAACCACTGCTTGTGGAAAAGAATTCCACATTCTTACCACTCTTACTGTAAAGAACCCTCTACGCAGTTTCCGGTTTAAACGTTTTTCTCTCATTTTAGTGATAGGCCGTGAGTCTTTTTAAATGCTCTTTCATGGAAAAGTTTTATCCCTATTGAGGGGTCACCAGTACAGTATTTGTACATTAAAATCATATCCCCTCTCAAGCGTCTCTTCTCAAGAGAAAATAAGTTCAGTGCTTGTAATCTTTCCTCATAATTAAGGTCCTCAAGTCCCTTTATTCGTTTTGTTGCCCTTCTCTGTACTCGCTCCATTTCCAGCACATCTTTCCTGAGGACTGGAGCCTAGAACTGGATGGCATACTCCAGGTGCGGCCGGACCAGAGTCTTGTAGAGTGGGAGAAATATCGTTTTATCTCTGAAGTTAATTCCCTTTTTAATGAATGCCAATATTCTATTGGCTTTGCTTGCAGCAGGTTGGTATTGCATGCCATTGCTGATCATCTACTAGGACCCCCAAGTCCTTTTCCATCCTAGATTCCCCCAGAGGTTCTCCCCCCATGAGTAGCCTTCATTCATGTTTTTGCCACCTAAATGCATTTTTTTACATTTTTCCACATTAAACCTCATTTGCCATGTAGTTTCCCACCCCATTCATTTGTTCAGATCTTCTTACAAGGTTTCCACATCCTGTGGAGAAGCTATTGCCCTGCTTAGCTTATTATCATTTGCATAAATTGCTTAATATTTGACTATTAGGGATGAGCTTTGTATTTAAGTTGAAGTTGTCGTTCACAATAAACCCAACCCATTTGCAGCTTGCTGACTCGGCCAAACGAATGCAGCCATTCATTGCCATAGCAGGCAACTACTATTGTTGCACTTCCCGGCCTCTGAACTTAGGTCAAATAGCTTAGAAAGGTGCAATAATGGGGAGAATTTCTTATGTGCCAGCCCTTCACTATAAAAGAGCAAGATTTTTAGCAACCATGTTGAAAATGTGCTTAGCTGGCACAGAGCAAGGACTCTTATGCCGTGTACACACGGACGGTTTTACCGATGAAAACAGTCCGATGGAATTTTCTCATCGGACTTTCTCATCGGACTTTTGTCATCGGACAAACCGATCGTGTATGGGCCACATCAGTCTTTTTTCCATCGGTGAGAAAAAATAGAACATATTTTAAATTTAACCGATGGAAAAATCCATACAAAATACTCCCTTTAGAAGGGTCTACGACCCACAAATATGGTAACTTAACCACTTCAGCCCCGGAAGATTTGGCTGCTCAATGACCAGGCTATCTTTTGCGATTCGGCACTGTGTCGCTTTAACTGACAATTGCGCGGTCGTGCGACGCTGTACCCAAGCAAAATTGATGTCCTTTTTTTCCCACAAATAGAGATTTCTTTTGGTGGTATTTGATCATCTCTGCGTTTTTTATTTTTTGCACTATAAACAAAAAAAGAGCGACAATTTTGAAAACACAATATTTTGTACTTTTTGCTATAATAAATACATTTTTAAAAAAGCATTTTTTCCCCCCTAAGTTTAGGTCGATATGTATTCTTCTACATATTTTTGGTAATAAAACACATGTAAACAAGTGGTTAAAACACATGTAACAGTCACAACATCTTAGACATAAGGAATTGGCCCCTCACAGAAAGATAATAATTCTTATAAATAGAAATATGTCAATTACTGAATAATTGTAGAGATAAATATAGAGCTGTACATTTCATGTCAACATGTTTCACAGAAAATACTGCTGACTATACTATCAAACTGCATAGCCCCTGGGCCATTAGGTACAAAGCTGATGGCTTTAGCTTTTTTTTTTTAAGAGCAAACTTTCGTATAGCGTTCAATTCCGGCCTTTAACTGCTTGATAAAAAAAAATCAGGTGTCACCGCCAAAACCTAAGGAAGCCTTTTCTTTCAAATTATTAATTATTTTAGCACTGCTGCTGTTACTGTATTTAAGCCAAACAAGAGTTTAAATGTAAAAAAAAACTACTGCATACGCACTGTCCTTGAGAATTGCACTGCTCTGTAACACATACATCTAAAGGCATCTCTCAAACATCTAATTAAAATAAAGAGTAAATGCTTATTTTTGCCTAGGGTAAAATTAAAAAGCAGTTTTCCCTCCAGCCCTGTTTGTTGTGGTTGGGCACTCTGCGTCCTCACTTACAATGCAGGAGTGCTGGCTCTACCTTGTACATGGTGATGTCAGAGTGTCTGCAACAGATGAAGCATTGACGACAAGTGGCTTTGGAGGACCTGTCTCATGGCAAAGATGAAGTCTGTGGGAGTAAGGAATAAGGTAAACTGCTTTAACCACCTGCCTACCGGACACGAAAACCCGATTCCTGCCCAAGCCATTTTTCAGCTTTCAGCGCTGTCACACTTGACAATGACAATTGCGCGGTCGTGCGACGTGGCTCCCAAACAAAATTTGCGTCCTTTTTTTCCCACAAATAGAGCTTTCTTTTGGTGATACTGTATTTGATCACCTCTGCGGTTTTTATTTTTTGCGCTATAAACAAAAGAAGAGTGTCAAGTTTGAAAAAAAACACAATATTTTTAACTTTTTGCTATAATAAATATCAATTTTTTAAATTTGTATTAACATTTTCCTCAGTTTAGGCCGATACGTATTCTTCTACATATTTTTGGTAAAAAAAAATCGCAATAAGCGTATATTGATCGGTTTGCGCAAAAGTTACAGCAGATACAAAATAGGGGATAGATTTATAGCATTTTTTTTTTTTAATAGTAATGGCGGCGATCTGCGATTTTTATCATGACTGTGATATTGCGGTGGACACATCGGACACTTTTGACACATTTTTGGGACCATTCACATTTATACAGCGATCCCTGCTATAAAAATGCATTGATTACTGTATAAATGTGACTGGCAGGGAAGGGGTTAACACTAGGGGGCGAGGAAGGGGTAAATGTGTTTCCTAGATGTGTTCTAACTGTGGGGGGAGGGGACTGACTGGGGGAGGTGACCGATGGTTGTCCCTATGTACAAGGGACACACCATCGGTCTCCTCTTCCTGACAGGACGTGGATCTGTGTGTTTACACACACAGATCCACGGTCCTGCTCGGTTACTGGGCAATCGCGGGTGCCCGGCAGGCAATCGCGGCCGCCGGACACGCGCAAAGGGGGCCCAGCGACGCGATTTTAAAGGCGCAACGTCATATGACATCCACCCAGGATAACAGTGTCTTCCTGCCGCCGTCAATTGACGGCGGCCGGTTGACAACTGGTTAAATGGTACCCTAGGCAAAAATGAGCATTTAGCCCCTGCAGTGTAGGGGGACTGGAGATTAATTTAAACCTTTAACAAATTTGTCATTAAAGTGGTTCTAAAGCCTAAACATTTTTTACCTTAAAGAGGAGCTCCATGCTCCTTCCGAAAAATAATTAAAGTCAGCAGCTACAAATACTGTAGCTGCTGACTTTTAATATTAGGACACTCACCTGTCCACGAATCCAGCGGTGTCTGTACCCGCCACCATCTCGGGTTAGTGAAACCGGCAGTGAAGCCTTGTGGCTTTTCAGCCGGTTCTCTACTGCGCGTGCGCGAAGCGTGCTGCGCTTTGTGAATGGCCCAGCGGCGGGGGGCCGAACTTCCAGATGAGTTCGCTGCGGTGAAGTCATCCTGAAGTGGGAGCGATACCTGTCAAAACCAGGTACCTGCTCCCCCCCTCTGCTGCCACATTTGGCATATTTCAGGGGGGAGCGGGTACCCGTATTTGACAAATAAGGAGGCAAAATAAGCGGAGCTCCCCCTTTTGGGTGGAGCTCTGCTTTAATGAATTCCTTGCATTAGGGTAAAAAATGTTTAGGCATTGATTTTGCCCCCTCACCCCCCTAATACTTACCTGAGCCCTCATTCGATTCAGCGATGTGCATGTTTGCATCTCTTCTCTTCCCTCACTTCCGGGTGTCGCCGGTTTTGCTGGGGCACCGGGAGCCATTGGCCATCAAAGCAAGTGATGAGGAAGGGGGGCAGGGCCGAGTCCCGCTGACTGTGTCAATGTTTGCAGCAGCGGGGCTGGGGAGGGAACATGCACGAGTGCCCCCCAGGAGAAGCGGCTTCCCTGGGGCGGACTAGACAGAGAGAAGGATAGACAACCGGTGGGGGACCCGAGAAAAGAAAGATGAAGACAGCTCTATGCAATTCTAGGTAAGCCTAGAGATGTTTATTAGCTCAAAGAAAATAAAACATCCTTTACAACCACTTTAACATAGGGCAAAAACTGAAATATAAAAAAAGATACATAAGAAGAGAGGATTTTATGCTCAGAAAAAAACACCAGTAGAAGGTTAAATAGTCTAAAACTCAGAAGTGTCTGTCTAAAACAGAAAATGGTTGGTAACTTTCTCATAAGCGATTTCATGTTACTAATTTCCAGGTTTATGGGAGGCCTTAGTGTATTATCACTGTTGTGTAAGGGTAGGATATGAAAGCTGGCCTCAGGATTTGTTTACAGATTTGGGAGCAAGCTGAGAATTCAAACCCTACTTTATGACTGAATGCCGCCTCTGTGAACACTTCACCAGCTATTCTAGAAGAGTGTCTAACATTCAAATATCACTTGAGAGGATTAGAATACACAGCAAGAGAGAACAGTGTCAGTCAATAATGCTCACTTCACACTCTTATCACTTACATCCATTCCCAATTTATATATATTTTCTTAAAACATTGTTATCACATTTTATCAGTTGATCATTTTAAGTTTGCTGCGGCTTAGACTGACTTTAAGTCTTTATATTTGAAGCTGGATTTATTTTTATGAGCCAACATAAGGTATAGGAAGCTGGCCAAAAGGTCCCGAATGCTGTCCTATGTAAGAAAGTACATATCGTTCTAAGGGTCAGGGATTAACACCTGCTAAATCAAACCTTGTCTAACTCTAATTTACAACGGTATTAGGCTTCAAACCTTTTATGAGAAACCATCTCAAACTTCAGCACGTTATTTTCTATACCGGATAAATCACATTTCTAAATATAGACACGTTCTGCCTAATGTCCCAATGCTGAATCTATAATTATCGATAGGGTTGTGTGAATCTAATTTTGGATTGCATTTCACAGGAACTCCAAGAACTAGAAACCTATTGCTCAATTTTGTAAAATGAGAAAAGGACAATTGCTAATGAATTGAATCCCTGGTTTGGAGGTCTGCATCCAGCTGTATTACTGGTATTTCACCTTAACCACTTCAGCCCCGGAAGGATTTACCCCCTTAATGACCAGGCCATTTTTTGCGATCCGGCACTGCGTCGCTTTAACTGACAATTGCACGGTCGTACACAAACAAAATTGATGTATTTTTTTCCCACAAATAGAGATTTTTTGGGTGGTATTTGATCAAATCTGCGTTTTTTCTTTTTTGCGCTATAAACAAAAAAAGAGCAACAATTAAAAAAAAAAAAAAGTGTACCGTTTTTTCTGCTCTAAAACATTTCCAAAACAAATTTATTCATCAGCTTAGGCCAATCTGTATTCTGCTACATATTTTTGGTAAAAAATCCCGATAAGCATATATTGATTGGTTTGCGCAAAAGTTATCATGTTATCATTTATTTTTTTATTTTATTATCATTATTATTTTTTTACTAGTAATGGCGGCGATCAGTGAATTTTAGCGGGACCTCGACACCTAGATCTTACAGCTAACAGACATTTTTGATTTTTTTTGGGGAACTAGGGACATTATTACAGTAATCAGTGCAAAAAATATGCACTGTTATTGTACTAATGACACTGGCAGGGAAGGGGTTAACATCAGGGGCAAAGGGTTAACTGTGTTCCCTCACTGTGTGTTCTAACTGTATGGGGGAAGGGCTCACTGGGACAACACACAGATCCAACTTCCTGCATAGCAGAAAGACAGGATCAGTGTGATCTCCCCTGTCAAAATTGAGATCTGCCTTGTTTACGCAGGCAGATGCCCATTCTGTCACTGCGGGGAACGATCGCAGGTGGCCGGCAAACATCGAGTCCACCGGACCCACTGATTGGCTTCCCCGCTGGCCAATAGGAGCATGCGCGCGCCCACAAAAACTAGTGCATGAGCCAACGTACACCTACGGCGATTCGCACAGCCGAGCCACCTTGCAGCGGGTGGTCAGGAAGTGGTTAAATATTTACAAATGCAAAAAAAAAAATGTGGATTATAATATAAGAACATAGCAAATATTTGCATTTTAATCAGAAAACCAGTACTGCATTTGTGAAAAAGCCCTCTCAGGGCTCATTTGGAGCAGGGCTCTACTTACTTCCCCCTCCAAAACAGATGATGTCTCCATCGTTGAGGAAAAAAAATATGACCCTCAGTCCTGAGGGTCAGTTACCTGAGTCCAAAAAACTTGGATGGGAAAGGGAAAGGTGGGGTAGCAAGAAAATACAAAATTTAGCATAACACACAGTAATCATATCACTATACATTACAATATTCCTATCTATCTATCTAGCCCACCCATTCTCCGATGGTTTTGATGATCTAGAGTACCTGAAAAACAGAAAAACAGCACACACAAGCAACAACATAGGACATACTGTACAATCAGAAAGCAAAGCCTTACTTCCTGGGAAATAAAATTTTCTTTCCCATATATATTTCTCTAAGTGCAAAAGTTATGTAGCTAAGTGCAGAAAAGTTCAGTTTCTGCTGGGTAAGCAAGCCTTCGCCACCTAGTGATCGAAGAGCATCACAACAAAAGTTCCTTTTTGGTCCAAGTACTGGACCGAGTAGAGAATCTTGACTCAACGTTTCCAATGCCCTAGCACTAACTAGCTAGTCACCCCAAGTCCTTCAAAGAAGAAAAAGATAGAAGAAAATCTTCTCCTTTGCAAAATGACAAAAAAAACTGTAACAGTCACCGTTTATCATCACCAGTAAAAGCAAGGGTCAGGCAGTGTTAGTGGTTTGCCTTGTTTGTCCACAGTATTAATAAAATAGACGTAGTCCTCCTTTCCAAGCCGGCAGATGACTACCTTGTCCGCATAGATGTGCCGACCATAGCTCCATTGCAATAAACACCCTCTGAAGCGTTCATCCATGATAAAGGAATGACCTACTTTCCGGAACGGTTTAGGTACTTCAAGGTGGTCCCACACAGCTTCACTGTACCATTCTGCTCTATTGGCCTCAATCTCTTGCATGGTTTCCCTGGGAACATATGGGAACTCTAGTACATACTCCCTGGCTACCCATTTGTTTAGCAATCTTTGGGATCGGGTGAGCCTGGGCAAAGATCTGGTACTTCGATATCCAGGTGGTATACAAGAAACTGCGGACTTGTGTACCATGCGATTTGCAGACAGTTTTCCTGACCCATATGAACTGGTAACTTTGGGCAGGACTTCACTGGTAACAACCAGGGCTTCCACTCTGAGTGTTGTCTCCCCGGAATCCATGGCTGTCAATTCCGAAAAACTATGTGCGGAGGCAACATCCTCCATGTTGCTCCACAGCAATTCCTGAGACATAGACTCAAACAAATAATCGTCTCCAGCATCTGACAGAGAGTCTAACTCTGAGTCTTCCAACTCTTCTACCAACAAATAATTGCGCACAGTCTCAGGCAAGGCACTTTTTCCCCAGATGTCTTACCGGTTCCTGATGTGGACCTCCCGGGGACATTATCTCTCTCGGGGTCCGGTTCTGGTATTCTCTAGGGTGGACCTCTACCGCGGCCACGGGAGGCCTTTACGTATCCACCTTCTTTTGTACAGGTGCAGCAAAGATCGGTGCAGCGACAGTAAACACAGTTGAAGAAACAGTGGAAGTATCATCCACTGGTAACCCACTCACAGGGGGAAAAGTAACATCCCCTTCTGAATACCTTGCAGCAGCAGATGTGGCGGGTATGGGCCGGACAATTTGGCAAAAGACAGCAGCTTCTTCTGTCACGTTGCCCGTGACCCAGTCCACTTGGTAAGCGCGGGGTGGCATGGTGGGTTGCTTCACAGAAAACAGGTACTCCCTGCATCGTAAGCATCGAACAAAGGGACAGGGGTGCATAGCCAGTCCATCACACCTGTTACACAGCATACGCCGGGCCTGCACACCACCGATCGTGTAGAGCATGAACCGCCCATGTGGCTTCAGTCGGATGCCAGTGTCCGCCAGCACGGTTCCCGGCATCATGGCACTTGCAGCGGTGCCCACAGGAAACATCCTGGGCTCAAAAGCAGACTGCAGCGATAGCACTGAAGACATGGCGGTGCTCCGTTTCTCTAAGCGCTGGACACACATGCGGCGTCTCACGCAGCAAACAAGCGGGAACTCCTCCCACTTGCTCTTTTTGGCACATAGCTCGCGGGCTTTTCTTTTCCTTGACTCCGCCCACGGCCCACGCGGCCAGAAAGTGATCGCAATTTCTTCCCCGTTTTAGCACAGTCCTTCTCCCTCTGTAGAATAGGTCCCCAAATGTACAGTCTATTTTAGTTGTGAGAGGTAACGACAAATCCCGGACTCGAGCCCCCACATGTAGCGATACCCCCGTAGGAGCTGCTGGTTTAAATTTGGGCCTGCCGTTACCTTACTGTTCCGTATGCTCGTCTCAGGGGTTCTCCTTGAAGAGTTGTCCAGAAGAAGTTTGCACCAACACAAAGTCTCTTTCAAGGGTTTTATTGCATACAGTTTCCAACAGAGGGGGTGGAAGGAATAGGGAGGACTCAGGTACCTTAGTTGCGGATCACAGGAATTTTCCTAGGTCCAGAGGAACAACTGTCTCCACGCTGGACTCAGCAAACACTGGATAGGCCCAATCTCACCGGCCTAGCAACCGATGTATAGCTCGATCACCTATAGTCTCTGCCACAGACTTGGTGTAAATAGAACAGTCTCTGCCACAGACTTGGTGTAGCCCTTCCCTGGGTTACCTTCTGAATTAAGAACACAGCTCTCAGTGGGGCCCTCAGGTCAGGGTCGGTGCCCACCACCAACGAACGATGACCCCCAACTCTCCAAAAAAAAACACACGAATGGTGTCTGTCCCTTAAGTACCCCCTCCCAGCATGTACAGCAGGTTGACCACGCCTCTGAGCAGCTGCTGGGAAAGAGATACCCAATGCGTCCAGCCTGTTGCCTTTCCTATCCTGACCAGTAGTGACAGCGACACCCACTGTCAGGAGGAAAATCACACAGCCAGCTGAACTGAAACAGAGTACAATTTGTAACACAATCCTTCAGAGCCAAACTATTCCTCAGACAACTATAATTTTACCACATAGCGCCCACTCATTGGGAGCAGGGGGCTACACATGCAAGTTCTCATTTAGGGTGTGAGGGCACTGCTGGTGCTAACCTGTCCCAACAGTGATTGGCCTAGAAATCCATCCCAGTCAATCAACTTTTCTCTGTGGTCAGAAGTGCCTGCAAACATACAAATTTTCCCCAAACCCATTGTAGCTCACAGCTGCCTGAATACCTGATAAGTGCCTGTATCTGATCAGATGCAGCCACTTTTCGGCTGATAATTTTACACCTGATTTGGGCGATTTTTAAATCAACTTTTAGTGAGAGCGGTGATGCATGCAGGGCCACCCACAGATTGAATTTAGGCAGATTCAGCAGGAATTGGCAGAAATTCGACACAACTTTTGACAATATAAATGTCCAGATTGGTTGATCATTTTCAAATGTCTTCAAGTACCTTAACGTGTAACAAAGTTTGTGCTTATTAGTAGAACTCCACCTGTTTTTTAATTTAACCTTTTGCTATCAAATCTCCAAACAACGATTTTAAGCCTTTGAAAACCTTTTTAACACGACTCCATTCCTGAGTCAACCAGTTCTGCGGTTGGATTTTGCATATTTAGTTAACTTTAATCTACTTTCAGCTAATCCCTATTTTGAAACCATATTTGGCTGCTTTGTGCTGAAAAAGCCGGCGCTGTCATGGTAATGCTTTCCTAACCTCATTTACATGTACTGAGATCAATCGCTGACCTGCTTTGTTTAAACGAGCTTATTGAATCAGACAAGTACAATTAACTGTGTAATAGTTACTTTGTTTTCAGGCAGGACATTTTCTACCTGATCTCGCCTGGGCTCTTCTCTTTCAGCGTGCAGAGCAAGTCTTGGAAATCTCATGCCAGACATGCTGCCAAGTGGGGAGAAGGAAAGCAACAGACTCGGCTAATTTGGCAGTCTGGATAGAGGAGAAAAAAAAAATATTTTATTTTCTTGAATTAAATGTACTGTAACTAATACGCATTGAATACATGTTTACATTCCACCATTTGCCGTATGTAGAAGCTATTTCCGTCACTTGATTAAAACAGTTTTTACAAATGTGTAAAAGGGCCATTAACAGACATAATATGTTTTCATTACAGCATTGCGTGCATTTAAAAACCCTATTATTATTATATGTTAGTGTTTAAGACAATAGTCCGTCTGCATAATACTGCAGACATTTGATTGTAGATGGATTTGACAACTGCTATTGTTTTTCCCAGGATTAAGCCAGTGTCGAGGTCTTCTTCTCTCTCCCCCTCATTTCTCAATTGTATAAAGCACAGGTTGATAAAAAATCCCTTTCTTTTTAAATGATATTTGATGGTCCCATCTGACTTCATATGCCATATGCCTTCATGCATTCATATCTAACATCTGCCTTAAGTGGAACTCCAGGCAAACTGCTAAATAAAAAGTTGAATTACATATATGTTTACTATAATATGTACCAAAAGATTTGAAATTCTGTCCAGCACGTTTCACATGTGTCCACCATAATGCAAGTGGCCACTATAAAATTTATAAGAGATTTTATTCTTAATTAAGCCAGAGGATCCCCCCATGTGAGAATTCTAGACCAAAACCAATACCCCCTTCCCTCCCCCATGTGAGAATACTTGGTGTCACATACCTGGTTGTAGAGCCTGATATGCAGAGAAAGATCTCTCTTGCACCTCTGACTCAAGAACCCCTGATAGAGCAGACAGGGAGCTTGGGAGTGCACAGTGGCACAAGTGCCTGGCAGGATCGCTGTTGTAGGAGCTGGTCGGAACATCCGATAATGCTGTGGAGTGATTTCAGCAAGGAAGATGACAAGAACAGCTGGCAGACTGGAGACAGGATCAGACCGGAAGCAGGAGACAGTAGTCAGCGAAGAGGTGTTCTGTAGGTAGGAACACAGATAGGTACAGGCAAGCCGGGTCATACACTAGCGGACAGATCAGGAACAAATGCTGTGGCTGGAGCAGAGTCAGGGTACAGGCTGAGTCAGTAACAGGCGGGCAGCGAGGTAACCAGGGAAGAGACAGGAGCAGAGTCAGGACAAGCCGAGATCAGATGCAGGCGGATAGCAGGAGAAGTCAGGAACAAACCAAGAGTCAACTGGAACAGATTTTGAGCATAAACAGGTAGCAAGGGTCACATGGAATGCTGGGCATCAGTCTCCTTTAAATAATGCATCTGGCGCCAAGAACTGTCACAACGTGCACGCGCGTCCCCAATGCGCACACCATCATTCACGCCTCTACGCATGCACCCGCGCTGTGTGGCTCTTCTGGTTGGGAAATGGGGCAAAGGCATTCTTCTACTGCTGACATTTTAATTGCTGGCTTACCCTTCCTGACACTAGGCAAAAAGCCAAACCACCCCCTCGCCCTCCACCATGTGAGAATACTAGGCCAAGTTGCCTACTAATTAAGCCTCCTTGCATGTGAGAATACTAGTCCAAGTTTTTTTTTCCTTCCTGAGTAGGAGGAAAGGGTCGATCCAACTTTTTCCTTTCCTAACTGATTACTGTCACAGGACCACATCTAACATGGTATGGTATAGGAAACCCTTTCAATTGTTTGTGCTGTTCTGAAATCTGCCTAACAACTTCTTATTTTGTTATGAATGGATCAACCTATAAGTAGTGAGCTGATATCATCCTCTTGTCTCCGTCTGCTTACCTGTCATTTATATAGCTTGAGCTGCCGACCATTATTTTATTCTGGCAGAGTAGCAGAGAAGAAAGGAGGAGAGCCTCCCTCCCTCCCATCCCAGTTGCTTTGTTTAGTTGTGGGTTTTATAAGAGGCAATTATCATCCTGCCTTATCCTTGACAGATAAATTAAGGCTTTTTTAAGGTTGGCTTTTGGTGTTTTTTACTGACCTGAGCTGACTAGCTAGGCCATTGGTTATGCAGTTTAATTATTTAATAATTAACAAGTTATTAATTTATTTGAGTCACCCCTTAATAAAGCACCACAGTCTTTCACCCACCAAATTGAAATTGAACCAAATTTATGGCGTCTGTGTATTTTACTTAATTAAGGTTATACTCGTTAATTGCACTTCCGGTTTACCATTCCATGGTCATTGAGACCAAATATTACATTGTAGAATCAGCAGCATGAAGTGGAAGAAGGAGAATCACCCTCAACTTGATTTTCATTCCTGAATTTAGAAATCACACTCACTTGAGAAGATAGGGAAGGTGTGCAGGCAAATTAAAGTACACTATCCCATTATGGGGCCAATAATTGAGGAACAGCTGCCGTGTTCAGTGAATAGAATTACAAGTTCACTAACTGATTTTACTTGATGCTCTAAAATGTTTTTTTGGGTGAAATTTTTCTACACCATTCTTTTTCCATATACCGTAACTACTTTAGAAAACAACATAAAACATTTAATTGCGTTATAATCCATGAGGTTTACTTTCATGTGTCGACTAAGCGTCATGAGCTAATAGCTACCTCAGTTTTTACCCTCATCTGGAAGATTCCAGCAGGGAAGGAGTTAACCCTAGACATTTGTGTATAAACTAGGATCACCAACAGATCATCTGGCTGAGACTTTGCCTCTTACTAATCATTGGTTATGTAACCAAGAAGTTAATCTTAGCAACACAGCTCTGTTATTAATACATGCAGGTTCATAATTCTCCACTGGGTGTTTAGCAGCTTGCTGTCCAGTCACATTGCAGAGAAATACCTAAAGGAAATATATTTGTAGCCATGGTTGCTGATTTTCCATCATCTCCTAGTCATCTTCTTGACAAAGTTAATTCACTTTTTAAAAACTCTTCCAGGAGTTTCCTTATTAATAGCCTTTGTCAACATTTCAAGCTACATTTACACCAGAAGCATGCATAGTAGTAGGCATTAAGCTATGCGTGTTTTAGATTAATTGATAAATGCTGCCATTGTTGTTAAAGTACCCGTTCCTAAATCAAATAGCTAAACACAGAGCCAAACAAACACAAAAAAAATCCACACTAGCACAATACATCTAATGTGAACAAAGTCCATATTTAGAAATCCTATATTTTCTTTTCTTTTTTTTTTGTTCCACAAAATTTTTATTGATAGAACAGAAAATCATAAACATACATTGTAACAGTGACATAGTCTCTTGAAATAAGTAATATTACAGTAATAATGCATTACAATTTACGTTAAGATATTACTACTGATATTGCAATAAAATGTTATCAAATGAAATTGAGATCAACAATTTAATCGAGGAAATAAAAAAAGAAAATAGTACTATGCAAGAGGGGGGTGGGGAGGAGGGGGGTAGGAGAGATAAAAAAAAAAAACACAAGGTGGGATCTTCACTATCGGTTACTGTGTAATAATCAAATATACTATATATTGAGTGTTTTATAGGCTCGGGTATTTTTAAACTCTAACCAGTTGTACCATATCGATGCAAATTTAGTTATTTTTTCCAGTGCTATGCTAATAATTTCTTATATTTTTTCTATGTTATTTATTCTACGAAACCACTCCTTTTTTGTTGGGATAACATTCGACTGCCAGTGGCAGGGAACGCAGTGTCTTGCAGCATTTATCATAAACATTGTTAGCGATTTTAGATATTGTTTTTTAGGGATCAAGTTGTGGTGTAGTAAGTATTCAGCTGGATCAAGCCTAAGGTTCTCTGAGGTAATTGTACTAATAGTTTCATGAACCATTTTCCAGAAGGTCTGGATCATTGGGCAGGACCACCATATATGTAACATCGAGCCTTCCTCATGTTTACATCTCCAGCATTTGTTGGATATTTGAGGTGAAAATGTATGAAGTAGAGCTGGAGTTCTGTACCATCTTGTAATGATTTTGAAACCACATTCTTGGGTGGCTACATTCAGCAAGCCTTTATGAGCATACATATAAATTGTTTCCCAATCTGTTTGTGATAAATTTATGTCTAAGTCTTTTTCCCAAGCTTGACATGACGAACTGGAGAAGTCAGTTTTACCCTCAAAAAGTGAATTATACAAGGTGGAGATGATATGTCTTTGTGGGGTTTTCTTTAAGCATAAATATGGGCTGTTTCTCTTGCAGTCAAAAAATGCTTGTTTTGCATATAATTCCATTGTGGGATTGTATTTGGGTTGAGGTCTTTGTTTAATTTGTCTCTAGATAGAAGTGTTCCAGCCTTGAAGAAATGTTTTGTCAGTATGTCTTCATGTGGCCAGATATTTGTAAGAAAATGTTTTTCTGAACATGGGGGAAAGTCCGGGTTTCCCCTTAACCACTTCAATACCCAGCCATAGTAATATGACGTCCACAGATGGGATCTCCCATCCTGGGTGAATGTCATATGACGTCCTGGCTTTGAAGCAGGATATCTGAATGATGCCTGCAGCTAGAGGCATCATTCAGATATCCTTTTGTTCTGCCGGCGATTCTGTGCACCATAAGAGCGATCATAGCGGCAGTTCCGGTGCTTCTCCGGGCTCTCCCGTGCCATCGGGGACCCGGAGAGAATCGTCCGGCGCCGGTGGTGGGTCACGTGACGAGCATAGAGATGACTGGTGACCAGATAGTCACCAGTCATCTCTATAACCGTCGGAGGCCCGGGCGCGATGTGATGATGTCACGCCCGGGTCCTCAGATGTAAACAAAGCCGCCATTGCGGCTAGTAAACATGAGATCAGTGAAAAAAAAAATCACGATCTCATGTTTTCCAGCCTGAAGGAGAGATGTGGGGTCATATTGACGCCGCATCTCTCAATAAAGAGGACCTGTCACACACATTCCTATTACAAGGGATGTTTACATTCCTTGTAATAGGAATAAAAGTGATAAAAAAAAGTAAAATAAGTGTAAAAAAAAAAAAAAGTAAAAAAAAATAAATAAATAAAAAAAAATTTAAACGCCCCTGTCCCCGGTAGCTCACGATCAGAAGCGAATGCACACGTAAGTCCCGCCCACATATGTAAACGCCGTTCAAACCACATATGTGAGGTATCGCCACGTGCGTTAGAGCGCGTGCAACAATTCTAGCACTAGACCTCCTCTTTAACTCTAACCTGGTAACCTGTAAAAAAAAATTAAGCATCGCCTATGGAGATTTTTTTTTTAGATAATATTTTTTATTGAAATAAGGTGCAATACAACAAAAGGAATCACACTAGTCACGTGTTGACATTACAATCATTGTTCTGTCACAATATGCTCATACAAAGATCATGAAAGTAGTACACCATGTCATTCCGTTTGAAGGTAACGCATTCAAGCACATTAAGTACATGCCTCAATATAGAAATGTATTTTGAGTAGCACCTTTATATTGGAGTAAAGTTAGAAAGCCTTCATATTTAACCATGAAGGTTGGAACAGTGGTTACATTATAACACAGAATGTTTGAGGGGGAAAAAGGGTTGAAAAAGAGAGAGGAAATAGCGACATACAAAAAGTGAGAGGAAGGAAAGAAGAAAAAAAAAAAAAAAGGAAAAGGGGAATAAGTGATGGAGAAGGGTATATATTTGGAGCCGTCATCTACTTATGTTGTACAGGCGAATGACTTCCACAATGACCAGTTCGCTTCATATTTATGAATACAACCATCTCTATATGCTAATACTTTTTCAAACTCCGCAATTACATTCACCTTTGAAATCAGTTCCCTTCTACTCGGTATCTCATTTGTTTTCCATTTGCACATCATAACAGACCTTGCGGCAAAAAGGATATGCATTGCTATGGACCGAACTGAAATTGGGTAGTCAGACATATCAATGCTCAGAATAGCTTTTTCAATCTTGGGATGCATAAATACTCCAGTGACCTTTGAAATGATTTTAAATGTTTCAGACCAGAATCCACAAATATGGAGATAGGCCCACACCATATGAGACAGAGTTCCCACCATCCCACATCCCCTCCAGCACAGATTGGAACCATTCTCAGAAAATTTGGCTACAATATATGGGGTGTAGTGCCATCTAGCTAGAAATTTTTGTGCTAGTTCTTCATAGTTTGAGCAACGTGAGAATTGTAGGGTATTTTTAATTGCGGAAAGCCATTGTTTCTCAGAGAAGACTCTATCTAATTCTGTTTCCCACTTTGTCATTGATTTGAATTTGGTGAAGGTTATCTTGGACTGAAGCAAGCTATAAATCAGAGAGATGCCCTTCACTTTAGGGTTAGAGGAATTCAGATGTCGGAATTTGGATGTACACTCTGTTGAAAGTCTGATAAAAAGAAAATATTTGGTTATATGTCAAAAACTCGGATGGAGGGATGTTATATTTTCTCTGTATTTCAGAGAACGACATCAATTTGCCACTTTCAGTAAGGTCCTTGAGGTAGGATACCCCTTTCTGTGACCAGTGGTGTAGGGATATATTCTGGATCAGCCAATGTAGTACTTCAAGGAGAATGGGTACTTCTATACATGGTAAGTCAGGAGATAATACTTCCGTCAGGTAAGTCCAGGCTTGCAGTGATGCTAGTATAGTAGGGTGATCTAACCTTAAGTGTGAGTGATTCAGATTGAAAGCCTGGAACAGGGACAGCAGTGTTTTAGGGTACATCCATGCCATTTCCAATTTGGTCCATGGCTTGTGGTGTGGTTGTGCAAACCAACCCCTAAGTTGGTCTATGACTGCTGCCATGTAATAGTCTTTCAATATGGGGATACCTAGGCCTCCCATCTTTTTGTGTTTCATCTGCATCACTGACGGGATTCTCGATCTGCTACCGGCCCATACAAAGTTAGATAGTTGTTTCTGTATCGTAGTAAAAAAGGATGCTGGCAAGGGGATTGGGAGTGCTCTAAAGAGATAAGTAAGTTTTGGTAGTAAAAGCATTTTGTATGCCGCCACCCGCCCCGACCATGAAACGTAGTGAGTTTGAATTCTAGACATTTCTTTTTGTAGTTCTGAAATAATGGGTATGTAGTTAGTATTATAGAGATTAGAGCTTGGGGAGGTTAGTTTTACACCCAGATAGGTTATGTCATCTGAAGACCATGGATACGGTAATTTCTTTTGAAGGGAATTCCTAGTATTCTTATCTACCGCTATACCCAGGACACTGGATTTGGATGCGTTTATTTTATAGTAGGCCACCTTACCAAATAGAAGAAGAGTGTCATGGGCTGCTGGGAGCGATGTGTCAGGCTCAGATAGTGTCAATATGACATCATCTGCGAAAAGTGAAATTTTGTGGCAGACTGAGTGTGAATCCATGCCCTGGATATGTGGGTGAGTTCTGATCTTTTCAGCTAGGGGTTCCATGATCAAGGCGAATATCAGTGGGGACAGGGGACACCCCTGTCTAGTCCCATTGGTTATCTGAAAGTTCCTTGAGAACATGCCTTCTGTATAGACGTAAGCTGAGGGAGATGAGTATAGCGCCAAAATAGCTTTTTGAATTGGGCCTACCAGTCCAAATTTTTCCAGAACTCTAGTCAAGTATCCCCAGTGCACTCTATCAAAGGCCTTCTCTGCATCCAAAGTGAGAAGCAAAGAAGGCCTCTTGGTGGCTTCTGCCAGATGAATCAGGTTAATCATTCTCCTAGTGGCATCTGTGGCTTGACGACCGAGAACAAAGCCCACCTGATCAGTGTTAATAAGATTTGGTAACAGAGCTGACAATCTGTCAGCAATCAGTTTAGCGTATAGTTTGACATCTACATTTAAGAGGGAGATGGGTCTAAAATTTTGTGGAATATTGGGCTCTTTGCCTGGTTTGGGTAATGTGACTATGGTGGCTGTGAGCATCTCAGGTGGGAAAAATGCTTTAGACATTGCCATATCAAAGATCTGTTTTAGATATGGCGATAGGTCGGTGTTAAATAGTTGGTAATACTCAGAAGAGTAGCCGTCAGGGCCTGGTGCTTTGTTGTGTGGTAGTGATCTAATCAATTTTTCTATTTCGTGTATTGTGAAGGGGAGATTCAATAAGGCTGTATCTGTTGGCGATAGTGTAGGAAGGTCAACCGAGTCCAGAAAGTCAAGAATTATGTCGTCTGTAGGTTGGTGAGTTTCTACATCATCCTTCAGGTTATAGAGTGATTCATAGTAGTCACAAAAAGCGTCTGCAATTTCTTTAGGGTTGTATACTCTAAGTCCAGTTTTAGGGTTGATCATATGCGGGATTTTCTGTTTTATAACTCTGTCTTTCAGTTGATTCGCCAGCAGTTTCCCGGCCTTATTGCCACACCTGTAGTTGTTTGCTTTTAACTTACGAAGGCCATTGTCCTGCCGGGAAATCAAATGTGAACTCAGTTCTTGTCTAGCATAGAATAGAGACTCCCTAATGCATCGTGTGGTTTGTTGTTTGTTGAGGGATTCAAGAGTCTGAATTCTATGCAGTAAGTCGTTAAGTTTCTTTGTTTTTTGTTTCTTGAGTCTAGAGCTCAGTTGAATAAGTAAACCTCTAATGTATACCTTGTGGGTATTCCAGAGTGTGAAGGGATCGTCGACTGATGCGGCATTGATGACAAAAAATTATTTTAATTTTTCTCTAATGTGTTTTGAGTTGTCAGGATTCGAAAGGGAGTAAATGTCATTGCGCCATCTATTTGCCCCAGTTTCAGTGCCACGATCCCCCACACATATGGAAGTAGGAGCATGGTCAGACCAGGTAATCACATGTATATCGGATTTGACAATCCTCTGTAACATAAATTTATCTACTAGAAATAGATCTATACGTGAGTACGTATGATGCACGCCAGAGAAGAAAGTATAGTCCCTTTCCGTGGAGTGTTGACATCTCCATACATCGAATAAACCAGATGTCGCAATGAATTGGGCCAATGTGGCCCTACGTGTACGGTTTTGAGGAGAGCCAGAGTGGTCCAATTCCGTGTTAGGGATCGCATTAAAATCCCCGCATAAGACTACATGTCCCTTTTTCAAAGACAGAATTTTTTTCCACAGTCTTTTCAAAAAGCGTAGCTGATTCGTGTTAGGAAGGTACAGATTAACCAATGTGTACTGGATTGTAGCTATCTCACATATAAGAATAATGAACCTCCCAGATTCATCCGAATGTGTTTCCAAGTGATTAAATGAGATAGAATCCTTAATTGCGATCGCTACCCCCCTTTTTTTTGGGACCGTTCGCCATGTAGACGTGTGGAAATTTCTTATTGGTAAATGGTGGGGGCTTTTGCGAGCAGAAATGAGTCTCTTGGAAACATATAATGTCACTTTTGAGTCGAAATGCTTCTTTCCAAGCCATTTGGCGTTTGTAGGGGCTATTCAAGCCCTTCACATTAAATGAGGTAACTGAGAAAGACATTGTTGCAAAATCAAGAAGGGAAACCTGTCGAATTTTGAACTGGATAAACTAGTGGTCTTACTTGGTACCTTACGATAACTTTGGCGGGTGAGGCAAGGATGTCGTCGATGGTGTTGTTGCGAGTGTAGATTCTCCCGTGCGATGTCCTGTGGTGGTGTGGACGGTCGGTAGATGACGGACCTGAGCTTGAGAGATAGACAGTGGAGAAGAAACAAAAAATAGAGCCAAACAGAAAAAAAAAAAAAGGGGATCAAAAGAGGGACCAGTGGAACAAGTTAGTAAAAAAACGGTCGATTCTGAGAAGAATCTGTGCGGGTCAAACTCCGCTATAAATGGGGGGTAACAGAAATAAACTCTGTGGCATTCTCCTGGGCTGTCAGGGACTTTAGTAGTTGAATAAAATACTCAAACTATAGGTGTCAGCCTGTTTCCTCATCAGAGTTGGCTCGAGAGTGAGAAGATGAGCGTGCCCTGTTTTCTTCAGGTAGATTCGGATCCAATATTTGCCATTCTGTAATGAGCCTGAGACCTTCCTTAACACTGGTTATCACATGTGTGGAACCATCTCTCACGATCATCAGCTTAGCCGGGTATAGCCATCGATATGAGATGTGGTGGTTATTTAGTGGTTTAGTGATGGTGGCCAATTGCCTGCGTTGCTGCATGGTAAAAGCTGAGAGGTCAGCAAAGAAGGAAAGTTCTTGTAAATCTGGGTGCAAATCATCACGTCGTCTCACAGACATCATGAACTGATCCTTGGTATGGTAGAAATGGATCCGGACTATAGTATCTCTGGGAAGATGTGCTGGGATGTGTTTAGGCCGGGGGAGATGATGTATGCGGTCAATTACTAGGTCTTCTAGTGGTGCGTCAGGCAGTGCCAGTTTCATAAGGCTCAAAAAGTGTGCTTTCAGATCCTGGGGTTTGATCGCTTCAGAGATCCCTCTGATTTTAATATTATTGCGTCTGGATCTATCTTCTAAATTTGCCAATTTAGTATTGATTTTATGCAATTCAGTGTCCCTGTCATTATGAGCGTCCACCATATCATTAAACGTGGCTGCAAAATCCCCCATCTTTGATTCAATGTGTGACACTCTATTTGAAACCTCTGACACCTCTGACTTGAATTGCTGGGTAATGGACATTATGTCAGCTTGTAACATGGTTCTTAGTGACACCAGCATATCCTTTAATGTGGTATCCATTACTGGCTGATTTAGTGTGGGAAAGTCAGTGATGGAGTCCTGTAGCTCCCTGGTGTCATCTAGTGATGAGTTTATGCCGCTTACCTCCCCTTGCATTGGCGATGTTTCAAAGGTCTTCTGCCTGCTTTTGGCTGGGCTGGAGGTAGCTGATGGAGGTGGGGAGTAATAGTTGCTTCTCGTCCCAGAGTTGTATCTGCCGCTTTCGTCACTGTGAGGTGGTTTGAGCTGCTGTGCTAGGCCGCGCGTGTTCCCTGTGTGTGAACCGGCGCCATTTTGATTGGGATGGCGACGCGGCTGTACAAAGAAGTCTGTCATCTTTCCCAGCTTCGGGTATTCTTTTCTCTTCCGAGAAGGCATCCGAGAGGGAGTCCGTTCGAGTAGGGGTGAGATGGAGAGAAAAAACGGAGCTGATAGTCGCTATAAGTCCCCTATTAGCCCAGGATAGCGAGGAGCTGAATCAATGTGCTGCCATCCGCTCCGGCTGCTGGCCACGCCCCCGCCTATGGAGATTTTTAAGTACGGAAGTTTGGCGCCATTCCATGAGTGTGCGCAATTTAAAGCGTGACATGTTAGGTATCTTTTTACTCTGCGTAACAACATCTTTCATATTTTCCCCAAAAATTGGGCTAACTTTACTGTTTTGTTATTTTTTAATTCATGAAACCATTTATTTTTTTTTAAAAAAAGGCGTTTGAAAAATTATTGCGCAAATACCGTGCAAGAAAAAAAGTTGCAATGACCGTCATTTTATTCCCTAGGGTGTCTGCTAAAAAAATATATATAATGTTTGGGGGTTCTGAGTAATTTTCTAGCAAAAGAATGATGATTTGTACATGTAGGAGAGAAGTGCTAGAATAGGCCCGGTATGCAAGTGGTATAAAAAGCCCTGTATTGAAGTGGTTAATGGGGTGAGTGGATCAAACCATGGAGAGGGGTTGTTGGGTTTGTATGTATTTCGAAAGATCTCTAGAGAAGGGCCAATGAGGGGATGGGATTTGGCATCTGGCAAAATGTGTTTTGAATGTATCCATGGAAGTGATCAAACTGGTTGGGATAGTTGTGAGTGTTCTAAGGAGACCCAGTCTTTGACAGTATGATGTATGTTCTAGCCTACTATTCTCGCTAGAAGTGCTGCCTGGTGATATTTGCGTAAATCTGGAAGCGCAATTCCTCCTTTACTTTTTGGAAGGTTTAGTCTAGTGATTTTGATTCTGGGGGATTACTTCTCCAAATGAATGTTGAGCATGCTCTACGAAAGGAAGTAAAAAATTATAAAGGTATACTAATGGGGATTGTTTGCATTACATAAAGAAAACGGGGAAGGATTGTCATCTTTATTAATGAGGCTCTACCAAACCATGAAACGTTCAATGAGTTCTATCTCTTTAGATCATCTTTTGATTCTTTTAGAATTGGTGTGTAGTTGAGCTTGAATAAGTCATCAAGATTAGTAGGGATTTCTATTCCTAGATATGTTATGGATTTATTGGCCCATGAAAAGGGGAAGTTTTTCTTGCAAAGTTCAATTGTGCGAGGAGGGAGTGTGATGTTAAGGGCGTTGGATTTTGAATGATTTTTTTTTTAAGTTTGAAATTAATTGGAATTGCTCTAGGTCCTGCATAAGGTTGGGTATGGATATATGAGGGTCTGATAGAAAGAGAAGCATGTCATCTGCAAAGGCTGTGACTTTATAGGTTTGGTTATGAATTTGTATTCCCTTTATGTCTGGATTAGAGCTGATTCTGTTTAATAACGGTTCCAATGTAAGTACGAACAAGAGAGGGGATAAGGGGTACCCCTGTCTCGTACCATTGCGCAAGTTGAAGGCGTTCGACAGGTGGCCGTTGACAAGTACTTTTGCTGTTGGGTTTGAATATAAAGCTTTAATATAAGCTCTCATTAGAGGTAGAATACCAATGTGTTCTAGTACAGCGCCAATATAATCCCAGGCCACTCTGTCAAACGCCTTTTCGGCATCAAGGGAGAGAAAGAAGCCATGTTTTTTTTAATGTAAGCCAATGTCTTATGTTTATTGCTTTGATCGTGTTGTCTCACCCTTCTCTACCTGGGATAAATCCCACTTGATCCAGGTATATAAGGGAGGTTAGTAGGGGGAGGAGTCTATTTGCTAGTATTTTAGCATATATCTTTACATTGACATTGATCAGGGAAATTGGCCTATAGTTTGAAACCTGATTAGTGAATGTCTTATAATATTATAGGGGTAGTCCGTCTGGACCTGGAGTTTTACCAATTTTCATCTCTTTGATGGCTTTGTCAAACTCTAGGCCCGAGATAAGGGCTTCGAGTTCTTGAGCAGTGTTTGCTGCTATTTGTGGTGGGCTATATTTCTGTAAGAAATCTTTAATGAGTTCTGATCTTTTTTCTGTGTTATGAGGACATTTAGGATTGGAAGGAATATTATAAAGGGTCTGGTAGTAAAGTTCAAACTGTTTTGCTATCTCCTCATTAGATGAATGTATTGTTCCTTTTTTTATCTCTAATTTGGTGTATTGTGGAGGTGACTTTTTTTTCCTGAACTGCTTTCGCTAACAATTTTCCGCTTTTATTTCCTTGCTCATAATATATCTTATGTCGTAGAATATACTGTGTTTTTGTTTTTATGCTTAACTCTTCAGATAATTATGCTCTAGCGTTTGTCAGTTCATCAAATGTCGCAGTCGCAATAGTGCGTTTGTGTAATGCTTCCAGTCTATGGATTTATTCAATCAAAGATTTTATCTTCGATTGTTGTTCCTTCTTTTGCTTGGCTAATTTGGCAATGAATTATTCGCTGATAACACATTTGTGTGCCTCCCACTGTGTAAGTGCTGAAGTTTCGTCATTTTCATTTTGTGAGAAATAGGTCTTTAGTGTGTCGTTAAAGTGTTGAGCGTTTATGGGATCTTTAAAAATGGAAGTGTTGAGTCTCCATGATTTAGTTCTGGCAATTTTTTCTGGGAAAATTGGTGTCATAGAAATTGGATGGTGGTCAGATAAGGTCATGGAGTAGTTGGAGGTCGGGTTGTGATAAGAGAAAGTAGTCAGAATATTAGAATATTTAATTATTAGTATTCTAGAATATTTTTGGTGGACAGATGAGAAGTATGTGTAGTCTTTAGTTTGTGGGTTTACAGTTCTCCAGGCGTCATGTAGCATAAGGTCTTGTAGTTGCACTTTGATTTGTTTCAATGCTCTATAAGGAAGGCTCGATGTACCGTTTGATGTGTCTATGAGTGGATTTAAGGGAGTATTGAAATCCCCTCCCATAATGAGTATGCCCGAAGCGAAGGTGGTTAATAGCTCTTTTATTTTACGGAAGAACGCTACTTGCTTTGAGTTTGGAGCGTATATGTTTGCTATGGTTATGGGATGAGGTCCTAATTTTCCTTTGAGAAAAATGTATCTCCCTTCAGGATCAGACATAGAATCTAGTAGGTGAAATGGTGTCTGCTTTGATATTAATATTGAAACTCCTTTTTTTTCCCTTTCGGGTTGGTTGCATGGAAAGTCACTGGAAATCTTTTATCCTTAGGTTCGGGAATCTTGTCAGCTTTGAAGTGGGTTTCCTGAATGCATATGATATTGGCTTTATGCTTATAAAATTCACTAAGAAATTTGGATAATTTTTCAGGAATGTTGAGGCCTTTTGCGTTAATCGAAAATAGTTTTAATGATAGTGGGACGGATTGTTGCTTGTCATATGGCATGCTGGTTGTTAGCTATTACAAAGGTATGAGTTAAGTGACAAGCTACAGTATTTAAATAATTGGGATTCAGTGGTGGTGTTTAGTGTGGTTGCTCTTTAGAGGCTAGTTGTAAATCATTAGCTTGATTGCGGTAGGAAGACACAAAACCAAAGAAAAATAAATAAATAAGGGAATAGATGGGTGGGGGAAGGAGGGGGGATGGGGTGTTCCGGAGGTAGGTTTAAACCTACTAGTCTACCCTTGTTAAAAAAAAAAAGTCCGGTAGGTTCAAAGGGCTAAAAATTTCCACTCTTTGTGTGGGTTTGAGATCTAAGTAAGTCCAGATGGAATCTTATTATGGTTAAAACTAGTATCCAAAAAAAGAAGGAAGAAGGATGTTTCTATTTACTCCTTCCTTGGTCTTTCTTTCCTCTTTTTTTTTCTTCCTTTTCTTCTCTCTATATTCTGTATTTTACCAGCACTGTGGAGCAACTATATTTTCATTCCCTGAATAAATAGGACAATGTTGTGTGGTATGGATGAATTATCTAATGTTGTACTGTACGCAAGAAGCATTTATGTTTTAAAAGCTTTCTTCAGCCATATTTTTTGTTATGTAAAAAGCAATTTTTCATCTCCTGTAGGTTTGTAATTACAGTATAGTAATAAATCAAGTAAAATTACTTTTTACATAATTTGACCTTAGAATACATATATATATATATATATATATATATATATATATATATAAAAAAGATATAGATATATCTATCTTTTCTTTTATATATATATATATATATATATATATATATATATATATATATGTAGCGGGTATTTGAATTTAGGGGAGGCATCTGGGTGGTAGTGTAACCCAGATGCACTGATTGTTAGGGAATTTGGGACCATTTGTTGTTCATGGAGGACTCTGGTGGTGTGAGGTTCCCTTCGGCCTGTGGGTGGCACTGTCGCACTGGGCCGGGGTTGAACCCTCACTGCAGTGCTGTGCCCTTTTTGTCCTCTTCCGGCGGTTGTACGGCGGGGCGGGGAACCTGCTGTGACGCTGGGAGAGGAGATAAAAGGGGGCGGACGCCCTGAACACGGGGTTCAGAGTCGGAGGTCAGAGTCTCGCCCAGGCACCTTCAGTCTGGGTGCCGGCGTTCCGGGCCCAGGTGCCCTTGACCTGGCCAGAGCGGGAGATGGAGTCCATCCCAGGCACCTTTAGCCTGGGGTGCGGTACTATTGAGGAGGCCTGGGGCCCAGTACCTTTGACTGGGTCCCGCAAGGGTGGAGGAATCCGAGGGGGCCCTAAAGCCTTGGGTACTTGAGTCTGAGACGAGGAGGCCAGTGAGCAGAACTTCTCCGGATAGTCCGATGCAGCATTCGCCGGTGACGGAGGGGCCTCTGGTAACTCTCTTGGACGATTATCTTCCCTCTGACAGGGGCTGCGCTTAGCGAAGGTAATTCACTTTCTGTTCTACACAGTTGGTGGCAGCGGCTGTGCGCCATAACCGTTGGTGACACAACAATGGTTAGTTCTATCTAGGGATTGTGCCTCGACCTACTCCCCACCTATACTGAACTGTTCTTTGGGTCACAACCTGTCTGTGCTAAATGATGATTTATTGCTATTGGAGAATAAATACGAGTTGGACCTTTTCAGTGGTGTGGAACTCCAGTTACTGGGAGCAGAGGGGGTCATTTACAGAAAAGACTTGGCTTTGGGTTATGCACACGACCCAATGGTAAAATTGGTTCTGGCCTTCACGTCTACCCAAAAGAGGACATGGGCCGTTGTGTATCGCATCCCTCCTCCCATACTCCCCCTAGACACGTGACAACAAGCCGAGAAGCAGAAGGGGTGAGAGGGGTGAGGTCGCTACATATATATATATATATATATATATATATATATATTTTTTACTTTAGGATGTGTAATGAAGATACATAAAATGTATATGACCGGGTTGGTATAACTCCCTAAGGACTCATGCACATGGGTGCACGACATGCTGTATTCAGAACCCTAATTAACTATATACAGATCTGACTGCAGCAGTATTGTCTGCTCTGTGTTGGTCCACAGTGTTTAGTTCTGTAAACCAAGACAAAAAAAATTGACATCCAGAGTCTGATTTTGACTGTAATTTACGTTGTACGCATGTAAATATTTGTGCAAATGTTTTATATGCATTCATTGTGAATGGACCATACTGTATGTGTCACCACCGCTGCCATGCCTGAGATGTAAACAAACAATGCGTAGTTAGCAACGGAGGCACATGGGGCAGAATAATCTCAGCCTTGAGTCGTTTTAAATGTCTGGAAGGCCAGAGTCAATCAGAATGACTAGAGATCCAGGTTATTCTGCGCCTGGTGGTAGGAAGTGCCTTCCTAAATAATATACGACCTAGTAAGTGGGCCTTACGCTGCAGCTACTCTTCCAGTTATTATTATAACACCACAGCTATTCTTGGTTTGGAACTCTGCTTATCTTTACTATAGAGACCCTCATAGCACTGGTAACCACATCGACATAGTACTACTTTGTTTTTGTGGTTACCAGTGCAATGAAACCTGTTACAAAAAAGAAAAAAACACTTAGCTGCACTTCTGAACTTTATTACCAAAAAACATTTAGTAGCATTGCTGACCATGACCATAGAGACTCTTGAAGCACTGCTAGCTTTAAAGAAAAGCATGGCTCTGCTAAGAATAAAAAAAAAACACTTATGAGTTTTAAGTCACAAAGCTGTGGCAGGTTTCCTGGTCAAGTTTCTCCTCACTTCCTTGCTGGGAATTGTTGGAGGATATTGATATTACCTTGATATATCTAATATAGTGAGGAAGGGAGAACCAAAATTCCAACTTCATTTGCAGAAATGCAGCCTCAAACCTGCAAGGAACCTCCACCATGCTTCTTTGTTGCCTACAGACACTCATAATTGTACTGCTCTCCAGCCCTTTGGCGAACAAACTACCATCTGACACAGCCCTATTTCTGTTTTCTTCCTTCTCTCAGAGAGAGTGAGAGAGGGGGATTAGACTTGTTCTTCCCTGAGGCTTCCCCTCCTCCCCCCCTCCCCTTTTTTTTTTTCTGGCACAGGTGACGATAACTTTACCTTTCACTTTTCTCTCTACATACATGTTTTGTCACTCCATCAGTACAGTCACTCGTAAATTCATCCCTTAGTCCTCTATACAGTCCACTTTTAGACTTTAACACTCGTTTTTCAGTTTGTAGTCGTTTTTGAAATCACTTTTTGTCACTCTTTATTATTTAATCTCACTTTAGAAGACACCAACACTAGAGTGATAGCACATAATATACCTGGGGGAGAGTATGGGGGACTGTATTCCCCCACCCCCCCCTTCTAAAATCATCACCACTCCCCCCTTTTTTTTCTCTCTCTGTCTCTCTCTCTCTCCCCCTCTCCTTTTCCCCATCCCTCTATCTTTTCCTCCTTTTTTTTTTTTGTAATGGGAAATATTGAGACTGTATATGTGTTTTATGTATTGTAATGTGTGTTATATATGTTTTTGGAAAATTAATAAAAAAGATATTGAACCACCATCTGACACAGCCAAATATTTCAAATTTAGACTCATCGGTCCAGAAAAACTGTTGACATTTTTCTACACCCCAGTTTCTATGTTTTTGTGTATAATTGAGTCATTTAGCCTTGTTTCCATGTTAGAGATATGGCTTTTGGCCGCAATTCTTCAGTGAAGACCACTTCTGGCCAGACTTCTCTGAACAGTAGATGGGTGTAGCTGGGTCCCACTAGTTTCCACCAGTCTGTGCTGATGACACTGATGGACACCTTCCAATGTCAAACGCAAATAAGCATGATGTGTCTTATATCTGCTGCATTAAGTTTCCATGGCCAACCACTGCGTCTACGGTCCTCAATGTTGCCTGTTTTTTTGTGTTTCTTAAAAAGAGCTTGAACAGCACATCTTGAAACCCCAGTCTGCTTTGAAATCTTTGCCTGGGAGAGACCTTGCTGATGCAGTGTAACTACCTTGTTTCTTCTTCTTGTGCTCAGTCTTGCCATGGTGTATGACTGATGACAACCCCACCTTAAAGAGGTGTTGCACCTCAAAAAAGTCCAGCGAAGTGCTGCACCCCCAGCTGATGTTTCCATCAGCTGTCGGGTGCTACCACCGCCATTGCGGGTAAGGGTACCCGGCAGTGTAGCCTTTTGGCTTTACGCCGGGAACTCTACTGCACATGCGCGAGGCCCGCTCCTATCTCCTACTGGCCCGATGGCTGGGTGAGGGAGGAGGGAGGAGGAGGGAGCCCCACGCTGATGACACGGCCGCGGCCAGGTATCCTGTCCCCCCCCCCCCCCCCGAAAGGTGCCAATTGTGGCACCGGTGGGGGAAGAGGAATCCGATGAGCGGAAGTTCCTTTTTTGGGTGGAACTCCGCTTTAACAGCAGAGTTTGGCTGTTCCTTGCCTAGTTTTAAGCCTCCTACATCTGTTTCTAATCATTGTCACCTGTTTGGTATAACTGGTTAATAATACAACTGACTCTAATCCTACAAAATCCCTGACTTTATGAAAGTGTAAAAATTGATGCTGGTTTGAAGCCAAAGGGTAGCCACACTAAACATTGATTTGATTTCAATTTTTCTTCTGTTTGCTCACTTTTCTGTTTGCTCACAGTATGTTGTAAATTGATAAAATTAAACAATCGAAATATATATTTTTGAAAGCATTCTTACTTTACAGCATTTCTTCCTACCTACCTAAAACTTTTGCACATTACTATATAATGAATATGCTAAAAGTTTTAGGATGCACTTCTACTATGTCTCTCCCTGCAGCAGCTCCTACTCCCTTTTCTCCTGCTGCTGCTCAGTTGCCTTGTTTTGTCCAGGTTTAAGTATCGGCAACTGATGAGCAACGGGCCATTCACTTCATTCGCAATGACCTGTGGTGGGAGGCTTCCTTATTGCTAGGCAGCAGCTCCATGCTACCTGATCATCCTCCTCTGCCATGTTTGGCCTGTTGGGCTGTGTTGCCCTATTTGAATATCACAACCCTAGAGCTCTGGGCTTGTGACAGAATATAGCTTCCTGGCTAAGTACCCGTTCCTTGTCCTGAATTGCTACTGTAGCTTCACCCCTTAACTAACTCTTGCCTGGACACGGATTATTCTTTGGATTGCCTCCTGCCCTGAGAGCCTGCTATCATCTTGCTAAGACCACTGCACACTTGGCATACAACCAGTCACTTCTTCAGGTCACTCACACATTCTGTACATCCCTTGAACCTTTTTCATATTTTGAGGCCATCTGATGCAGTATGTGAACTCTCCACCCCTGGGGTTGCTGGGCAGCATCCCAATTTTACGAACATAGCACTGGGCAGTACGTCCTGGGGCATCCAGGTATCAGTAACTTCAAGGCAAAGACAGCTGCTATAGGTGAAACTGTGCGAAAGCCTTGCCATTTTTGCAGAACAGGACACGAACCAGTAAACCTTATAGAATAAAGCCAAAATACACAGTATATAACTATTTTGATATCATTCTTGCTATCTTTCTTTACTCTTTTTTGTTCTGTTCTCTGATGTTAGATTGTTGAGAGGACAGATCACAGATTACAGGAAGGGAATTACAGGGCACTCTTCACAAAATTTAGTGAGAACAGCCTGGACAATATGTACTTCTAAAAACATTTAAAAGAACACACCGAACAACATCACTAACTAAACAAACGTGGACTTTACTACAAACTATATAACTTTCTTAGAACCCAGCCTATCTTTAAAATGTATCCATACATTCCAATTCAACAGTTTTGCATCTCCTAAAACGAGAACCAAATTAACTGTGTGGATGCCACCATGTCTACTACATAGCAGTGTACTTGGCTTGATTTATTTCTTCAAACCCACATATAGAAGAAAGCAATATACAGTCTTTAGTGTACACAGAGAATAAATCACTGTGCTATGAAATCCTAGCGCTGGGGAGTATAAATGTCAGCGTTAAATGTTTCAGACAGTGAACGGTAAACATATGATGTATGGCTTTCTAGTGTTGTTTGTAATGTATTTTCTGTGTATGGCGATACAAACAGATCTATTTGTAGTTTCTTTGCATCACTGGGTAGGTTCAATTATGTCTGAGATTCTGGTGTATATAGGTGTTGTACTGTTTATGTTGCAAATAGCTGGGCGAAGCCATTTAGATGGCAAGCACACAAATAATGTAACGCTACATCTATGGCTCTAAAGAAAAATCAAGTCTTCTGTAAATCTAGCTTTAAATTTGACAAACTTGGTCTGTTAGAGCTGCAAATGTACCTTTAAAATGTATCCAAAATCATGAACATATTGCAGCTTACCAGGCCTTAGATGTGGTGGCTGCATTATTTATTTTAATTTATAAATTGTTTCCCTTTATTTTTACCTGCTAATCCTGACAGTGACACACTTCCAGCCCTAGGTGGGGATGAGTTGAATTTGGTCCAAACTTGGTTTAAATCTAGTTTGGCAAAACCTGTGGAAAGATGTCAATGTCATTGACCTAATATGGTCATGTGACTGTAATAGCTCAATGATGTTACAAGCAGTTCCACCCCTTTGTGTACATGAAGCTGTGGAGTAGGAAAATCTGAGGTCACAGCTGATTGGGCCAACGAGGATGTGATAATGTGACAGCTTCCAACTTGATACTTAAAGTGTTACTAAACCCAGAACCTGCATTCATTATATCTGGTCTTCCACAGTACTCGGAATATGGAGATGCAATTATTTTAGTAAATATAAACTGATAAATGCCTTTTTGTTATCAGCAGTCTTGTGACTTGTATCAGTTCCTAGTAAAGCTTGTAGGAGGAGTTTTCCTTCTCTCACGATCCTCTGTCTGGACAGTGCTGATTGGCCCTGTGCTGATCACATGCACCCTCCCAAGAAAAAAAATAATCTCTCCAGCAATACACACCAAACTGAGCATGTGCAGCCCATCTCCTGGCTCTGTAAATATCAGGTTATTTTTTGGAGACAGTGGAAGAAGAGGAGGATCAGAGAGACAGGATCAAACAGCCTTCAGACACAATGCAAAGAATTAACCCCTTAGGTTCCACAGTGAGTATAACAAACATGCTTTACTGCATATATAGACTGATTTTACTGTTTTGGGTTTAGTAACACTTTAATACTAAGTAATTCCTCCTTTAAATTTGGATAATATCCTGTTGCAACATTGCATTGTAACTAGAGATGCACCGACATTTTTCAGCGATTTTGCCCCAATTTTACTGTGCTTATGGTGTGTTTTTCATAGGTCATGTGGCTCAAAAAACGCATTAAAAACGTAACACAGGTGAGTTATTGATGCATTCTTGCTGCATTTTAATGCATTTCAATGGAGAGGTGCTTTTTTGGTGCGTTTTTTTAACTGACCAAAACTGCAACAAGCAAGATTTTTAAGGGTACTTTTACACTGCTCTGTTGAAAATTGTGGTTAAAATGCTTTTGTTAAGCATTTCTGGGTTGCCTGCTCCTGTGAAAAATGGACATGTGACTCCAAAACGCACCAAAATTGCAAAATCATGGTGCATTTTTACCGCAATTTTACCACGATTTTCCTGCAGTTTCCATTCATTTCAACAGGAAGCTGTGTTTTTGGTGTGGTTTGAAAAGATGCAGCATGCAGGACTTTTCAAAACGCACTGCACCTCTAATGCAGTAGTTTGAAAAGTCCCATAGGATTTGAAGGGAAATGTTTTTCTTGCATTTTTCTTGCATTTTTCTTGAAAGGAAAAAAACGCAGGGAAAATGTATTAGTGTGAAAGGGTCCTAACACCACAGGGAGGTGCAATGGACCAGTGTGAAGACATACATAGAATTTAAAGGGATGGATTTTTCTTAAGCTTTTCTTGCACTAAAGGTGTCGATAATGGCTAACAAGAAATCCATATTCATTTAAATTCATGATATTAATTAAAAAGTTGAATATAATACATTATATATAAACATATATATATATTTTTTTAAACTGTCATTTCCGGTTTCGGTTTTCAGGCAAAGTGCATCATGCATTTACGGTTTCAGCACCAAAATTTCCATCCGATGCACCTTTAATTGTAACTGTACATTATTCCTTTATTTCATAAAGTTGCTGCTCAAACGCTTGGAGCTATATAAATCCTCTGTAATATCTTCAACACTGCCTGAGCAGAATCTACATATTTGTTACTTTTGTTTTTTAGGGATGTGTCCCCTTTGAAAAAGAAGAAAAAAAAAGTGCAATTCGCAGATTTAACAATTTCTTTTTCATATTATTTCACTCAACATTGGTAATGAGTAATAACAAGGTAAAGAAGCAGTAGCTAAGGACTTGAAACAGTTTATTCTACTCTGCACATTGTAGCTTCATCCTACAGAAACCCCAAAATGTTAAGTGTTTTTCTGAGGCTGGAGTTATGTCACTAAGCTGATCACCTCTCCAGTAGGGATGAGCCGAACACCCACCAGAACATGCGAACAGGCAATAAATTTGTTCGAACATCCGAACCCCGTTAAAGTCTATGGGACACGAACATGAAAAATCAAAAGAGTGTAGCGGGTATTTGAATTATGTGAGGACTCTGGTGGTGTGAGGTTCCTTGGGGCCCCTGGGTGGCGCTGTTGCCTGGGGCCGGAGTTGAACTCACACCGCGAACCATGCCTTTTTGTCCTCCCCTGGAGCTGGTACAGCGGGGCGGGGAACACGCTGGAACGCAAAGAGAGAGGTCATAAAAGGGGCGGACGCCCTGTTTTGGGAGGAGAGTCGGAGGACGCGGCCGCACCCAGGTGTTCCAGGCCTAGGCACCCTTGGCTTAGCTGGAGCAGGGATGGAGTCCATCTCAGGCACCTTAAGCCTGGGGTGAGGTACTATGGCGGATGCCTGGGGCTCAGTACCTTCGACTGAGTTCCGCAAGGGTGGAGGAATCCGAGGGGGCCCTAACTCCTTGGGTGCCCGTGTCTGAGTTCGTGAGGACTGGCGTGCAGTAACTTCTCTGAAGGGCCCGGCGCAGCATCGCTGGTGACAGAGAGGCCTCCATTTCTCCCTTGGACGGATTTCTTCCTCTGACAGGGGCAAAGTGAGCGAAGGTAAATTCACGTTCTATATTACCTAGTCAGTGGCAGTGACTATTCACCACTGGTGACAGCACAGTGGGCAGCAGCAAAAAGGGAAAGGATTGTGCCTCGATCTGTCCCCTCATTTTCCAAAGGAGAAAGATTGTTTTATTGCTTGGCAAGAAGAATAAAACTGAGTTGTACCTATTCACTGTGTGAAAATTGGGTTACTCAAGCAAAGGATTCAGGGACGAAGGACTGGACTTGACTCTAGGACACCTACACAAAAGCCCAATCTATGGCCTTCACCTCCCAGTTACGGAGGACATGGGCCGTGGTGTGTTTCTCTCTCTCTTCCAGGTACCCCTAGACAACAGCCATATAACCACCAAAGAAAGAGAGAGAGGTGAGGCCGCTACACGTGGGGGCATCGTATCTGGGATATGTGTATGGTGTCTGAAATTGAACTTTGCTGCCCAGAGGAGTTCCGAGTAGGTCGGCCATATTGGCCAACGCGCCACGAAGCAACCCATAACTGTGTAGTTCGTGGGCGGGGCAAGGGAAAAGCCCGCGAACAAGGGAAAAGCCCGCGAACAAGTGCAGAAGGTGGGAGGAGTCTGGCCACGTGGAGGTACGCACGTGGAGATTCCGGCGCAGGTGGGTCAGTGCGCAATGGAGCAGCAAAGAGAGAGGATGGCTTCAAGTGCTCCGTGGATTTCTGTTCCTTCCTTCGCGGATATGTCTTCTCTGGCTGCTCCGATTATGGATACGGGGATAAGACTAAGGCCCCGGGGGCGATTGGCTCTCTTTACCTGTAGAGACATGGAATCCCTCGGTGTGATCTATCCCGGCTGTTCGGGACTGGTGGTCCAGCTGAAGCCGTTTGGGCGCTGTGAGGTCTGCAAAGAATTCCTCTTCGAGGTGGAACCATACACAGAAAAGCCTCGGGCTTTCCACCACAACTACGTCACAGGGACTGCCACTCCGGAGGGAGAGATCGATGCTGGTGCGTTCCCCGTGCGCACTGATCCGGGCGAAGGGACTGCCCAAGCGTAAGTGAAAAGAGAAAAATCAGAGGATGCTGCCTCAGTCACCAGCAGCTCCCTGCTCCGGCCACCGAAGAGAAAAGTCGGCCTGGTGATGGCCTCGTGTGGCCGTGGAAGAGCTTCGCCCCACTGCTTGCCTGACCTGGATGGATTCGGTAGACAATGTACTGGACATCCCGGCTCGTTTAAAGGTCCAGGTGAGCCAGGGGTTGGTACTGTCTGTGTGGTAGAAAGTGGCGGTAGTCCACAGTCGGTAGAGGCCATCAAGGGGGATAGTTCCGTGACTGGGAATTATCTGCCCGCTGAGTGTTACGACACCTCTGACCTGGATTCATTGTCTGACAATGGCGATGATGGGGAGATAGACAAAATCTTCCAACAGAAGGGATGGGACAAGATGAAGCTACCCTTGGCCCGTGTTACGAGGGACCTACCCATGTCTACTGGAGAAAGTACAACCCGGGTAGAGGCCCCGGCGCTAGGGGATGAAGCTGGTCCTTTGTCTGAAGTTCCTCTTCTGGATTCAACATCCATTTCACCTGCTCCTGTTGCGGGAGTACAATGTCAGTCACTGCGGGCTCCTAGGCCCAGGTCCACCGAGGTGGTGAACACACCTCGCCACCCAGAAGCGATTGTTCCACCTGGAGAAGGAGACCGAGCTACTATGCCACCCTTGTCAAGGCTGCAGCATCTCTTTGGCCAGAAGGTTGCTCAGGAATATGGGTGGGAATACCCGTATCTGCCTCGGGAACTGCTCTATGAGGTGCAGGTCTTTCGGCAAAGATGGTATGATACCTTTGTATGGGACAAACTGAAAGTGCAGCAAGCACGGCGGTACCTTTCTTGTTCACCAACGGTCACCAAGAAGTTTCAGGACTGTAAAGCTAAATGGATGCTGGGAAGACAATTTCATGAGGACAAAGTGGTGATCTGCCGCAAAGAAGGAAAAAGTATTGAGTACCATGTGGAGGCTTTTGATGATCGTCTGAAGCCTATATCATTGCCTCATCCAAGGTTTTACCTGTAAGGGAAAGGAAGGAGAAAAGACTCCTGTGTGCTTTTCTTTTCATTCCTGGCTGAACTTTCCGGAGTGCTTTCTCTTGAACACAGGGACTGTGCCCTAGTTTTTTTTGTATTTGGGCAGTTTACTCGTTGGAGATATGGGAGCTGTTTTGTTTGTTCTCCCTCCTTCTCCTTGCGCTCAGAAGAAATCAGTGACTTTGGGGTTTAGATAGTGTAGGATCACAGAGAAAATGTTCAAGAGGGAAGTTCATCTGGAAGTGATGAGTGTCTTGACCTTGGCACTGTCACCAGGTGGCAGTGTTGCGCAACGATTGTTTTTTTTTTTTTTACATTATGCAGCACTTATTGGAGTGAATGGGTTTCTTCTAGGATAGACCCATTCATTCCAAGCAAACACACATGTTGGTAGGATGTATGTTTCTTTTCTTTCCCTCTGCAGGAGACTCGTCTGTCAAGACTACTGAGAGTGGGTGGTTCTTAGACAGCCAGAGGGAGGAATGTAAATGTGTGAGATATTTAAAGTGTTTTATAGAAAAGTTTTATAGTTGTATTGTTTTAAGTTTTCCCCTTCCCATTCAGGTCTTGGCACAATTCAGGGCTAAATTGTGTGGTTGGTTTCTGGGCTGAACTTATGACACCACTCTTTGGTGTACGTTTAATATACCGTGATATTTCACTGCTGCTGAGTTCACGGGTCTTCTCTGAGATATCTGTTCTCCCCCTAGTGGTAGTTTAATATACAATGTAGATCACTTCTCCCACTGTGAATAGAAGTGATCTACAAATGCTTTGAGAATCCCAAACGGCTTCTGTTGCTGTAATCTCGCGATACTTCGGGAGATTTCAGTATCAGAACCCCAAAGTGAAACACGAAGCACTCCACATACACTGCACATATTAACTTAATAATAAAGTTATAATCCCCCTACCCAATAAACAGACACCCCATAACTGCAAAACATAATGATTAATACATAAGCATAACACATGTGCATATTTATGTGAATGGTGTATTCTGAAATGATTGTACTGTATTTGTCATGCAGATATGCACCATTCATATAAAAACAATATATATATTAAATAGTTCAAAATAATATAAAAAAAGCATAACAATAAAAATATGAAATTAATAATTAAATATAAAATATTTAAATATATTTAAATATATATATATATATATATATATATATATATATATATGTCTATATATATATATATATATATATATATATATATATATATATTTATTAAATGAAAATAAATAATTTTAAATAAAGAGAAACCCCTGTATAATAAAATTAGAATAGTCCATGAGCTAAACCAAATGTTAGGTTTAAAATAAAAAAAACAGTGGTGACAATTGATTGCACAGTGGCTGCGTTTGATGGCATGGCACAGTGGCTGCATAGTGGCGACAATTGCTGGGCACAGTGTCGACAATTGATGGGCACAGTGGCGACAATTGATGGGCACAGTGGCTGCGTTTGGACACAGTGAGGCTGCAATTGATGTTTTTTTTTTTTGTTCGCTTGTTTTCGCCCCCCCCCCCCCAAAAAAAATTGAGCACCAGCCGCCACTGGGTACAATCCTGTAAAAGTTAAGTTAAACTATTAAGCATTTGAGGGTATAAGATATGAAGCAAGATGGAGGGTCAGAAAAAAAAGAGATTTGCAAAATTTTCTTACACACAAAATTTTCTTACACACAAAATATGGCGCGCAGAGCGTAGTGGTGAACAGTGGACATGACTTAAATTGCGCTAAATATTGGCTTAAAGGGGGTGTTGTTAAAGAGAGTCTGAGATGACTTGTATAGTGCAGAATGTGGTAATGTTAAATAGGGAGTGCAGAGCGTATGGTGGTGAGTACTATGTACAGGAGAGGAGTGTGGAATGTATGGCGGGGGGTAATATGTACAGGAGAGGAGTGTGGAGTGTATGGAGGTGGGTAGTATGTACAGGAGAGGAGTGTGGAGTGTATGGCGGTGGGTAATATGTACAGGAGAGGAGTGTGGAGTGTATGGCGGTGGGTAGTATGTACAGGAGAGGAGTGTGGAGTGTATGGCGGTGGGTAGTATGTACAGGAGAGGAGTATGGAGTGTATGGCGGTGGGTAAAATGTACAGGAGAGGAGTGTGGAGTGTATGGAGGTGGGTAATATGTACAGGAGGAGTGGGGAGTGTATGGCGGGGGTAGTTAGTGGAGAGAGGAGGAAGAGGAGTGCAATACCACCTCCTGATAGTCTATCAGCCACTGCTATATGACCTTGGTGGTGGGGCACTCCGAAGGATGTAAGGGGGCACTCTGGAGGCACTAAGGGGGCACCCTGGAGGTTGTAAGGGCTGATGTAACGGGGCACTCTGGTCCTCCAGAGTGCCCCCTTACATCCTCCTCCAGAGTGCCCCCTTACATCCTCCTCCAAAGTGCCCCCTTACATCCCCCTCCAGAGTTCTCCTTACATCCCCTTCCAGAGTGCCCCCTTACATCTCCCTCCAGAGTGCCCCCTTACATCTCCCTCCAGAGTGTCCCCTTACATCCCCCTCCAGAGTGTCCCCTTACATCCCCCTCCAGAGTGTCCCCTTACATCTCTCTCCAGAGTGTCCCCTTATATCCCCCCCCAGAGTGTCCCCTTACATCCCCCCCAGAGTGTCCCCTTACATCCCCCCCCAGAGTGTCCCCTTACATCCCCCCCCAGAGTGTCCCCTTACATCCCCCCCCAGAGTGCCCCCTTACATCCCCCTCCAGAGTGCCCCCTTACATCCACCTCCAGAGTGCCCCCTTAGTAGTACTGTACAAAGGGGCACTCTGGAGAAAGTAAAGGGGCACTCTGGAGAAAGTAAGGGGCGGAAGTAAGGGAGCACTCTGGAGGAAGTAAGGGGGCACTCTGGAGGCACACAGATAGTACCTCCAGGGTGCCCCCTGCAGAGAGTCCTGAGGAGTGATGGCCATTAATCCATGCCAGGTGAATGTTAGGAAAAGCAGAGCACACCACCCACCTCATGGCTGCCCTATTCCACTACTGCTTGCTCTCTCTCTGCCACAGCCCTGACATAAGCCCGGTCCAGCCTGTGGTGTATATCCCCATGTTATCATGTTATGTTTTTAGAGATCTATATATATGTATGTATGGGTGTGTGTGTGTGTGTGTGTGTACAGTATATATGGCGTTTTTCACACAGGTCCAACACTTATTTATTCCATAACGGCAAAATAAATAGTCCTTTGCGAGCAGACAGTTTGAGACCCAT